>OY796852.1:20700178-21950178 GCA_963680765.1 Agrochola lychnidis | reverse complement strand
AAGAAATAGTATTCATTTTATTATCTTTTATAAATCCAATAGTTATGGTAACAGTTGAGTGTATGGGGTATAAAAAAGTAAATATTTTTTGCAGATTTTATTGCATTTGTTGATTGTGTCTAGCTGAGGGGGGTGAATGATGTGACATATTGTAAATATAATTGATATTGATTAGTGTTAATTAATTAAATAAATATCTAATCACGTTTTAAGATTTTTATTGCCTTTCTCTTCGAATTTTTACAAAATTTTCATGGGTTTGATGTCAGATCAACAGAATAAGGAATAATAATAACTAGGAAATGTAGTCTTATTGAATGTAGGTGGAGTAAATAGATATTATTATTTACATATTTGTAGGGCTGCCTGTCGGGTTATGCAGATTTACAAGGCACTGCTAATAACGACATTTGGCATAAATACAATGGGTTAAAGTTGGTAAAAATTGCACTTTACAATAGAATAACAGTTTGCAGACTAATCAGCTTTCTATATACAACAATAACCCCTAATAAAGAGTAAATATATTTAACATTACATATATTTATACTATAATGTACAGAAAATTGAAACATAAATCTATTAGCTGAGGAAAAAGGTAAAATAAAAAATACTATTCAAATAAACTAATTCAATTCAAATAAAATATAAAGACATTCTTCTGGCCACACTATGAGATTATTATCACTAAAATGTGATACAATAATTTTATTTTAGCTACAGTATTTTATATGAATAGTCCGCGCGCGATGGCTAGTCACCGCCTGCGGTATATAGGTAGACGGGGGAAGTAGACAAAGGCCAAGCTAACTCAGTCTGCCAATTTTGTCAATGGCCCTCCCCCGTCTCACCGCTCACATACCTCAGGCGGTGACTACCAGTCGCGCACGGACTATACCAATTATTTAATGAGTTATTGTTACAATAATATGAGGAAGGTTTTCGCCACTATCGGGGCCGATAAGGTCTTTACCCTTAGCACAGCATGACTCATGATGGTCCACACTCTACAGACATCAACAAAAGATAACACTGTTATCACAGACTGCATGTCAAATTCAAATGCAGTAACCAGTCCGCACAATACTTGAGCATTGATACGGGACATCGCGATCGAGTCTAAGCGCCGCCTAAAAAATTACCGTTGGAAAAACCGCCTACCTGAGGCACGGGCGATTTTTCTTCGCGCACTTGTCTTTCAACGCACTGCTTAGAGCCGAGAGCTAAAAATCCAGTGCGCTTAAAAATCCCGCCACGATATGTTTAGGTCCGTGCGAATGTGGACTTTAGAAACAGACTGTCAAACAGGGTAACAGAGACTACGCTCTACGAACACAAACTTTTTTAGAACTCTAATGTGCCAACAGCTGGAGAAGGTGGATTCGCGGAAATGTATGTCCGAGAATCCACCGTAAGGCGCCATTTCCAGGAACGAGAGAATTGAGGCGATACTCACGCTGTGCTTTCAAATTGTCGCCGCGATGATATCACCGTGTGGAGATTGATTCATAGTTTCTACTAAATTTGATGGCACATCGAGACTATCTCCATGATTTCTCGCGTGGAGATGGCGCCTAAGCCTAGTTGGATAAACGGAATTTATAGGCTTACGAGTGAATTCTCGGACATACGTTTCCGCGTATCCATCCACCTTAGTCTAAGGCCTTAGGGTGAATTTTTGGGGTAGATAAATTGAATAACCCAACAGCTGCATAACGACTTATTGGGAGACTTGAGCCCTTTGCGAGGGCTTCAAGCATTTTTACACCACTCACATGTTGTATTCTTATTCTTATAGCCCCAACGGCGTCACAACCACTCCAGTCAAGTCTAATATTAGGCCATACCATCATTAGGGGCAGGTCTAGGAGAACACAGTCGAAAATCGCATGACACTTCACTTGTCATTGTCTATTGACCTGCTATAAAACTGTATGGTATAGATACACATCAGTTATGTTCATGTCCACGAGTTGCCACAGTACGGTATCACTCGCGATCACGCCACGAATAGCGGCGTTTATACAGGGGCTACCTGTAGTAGTGATGCTGGTTCTGCGGCGCCCACTGCTGCACGGGCACGCCGGCCTGCGGGTAGCCGTCGCCCCAGCGGGAGCCCTCGCCCATGGAGTTCACCGACCCCATAGGCACGGACGAAGACATTGGCGACACTCCTGATACGTTTGTTGACATGCTGCCACCTGGTGAAGACAAACGAATTTGTTTGATTTTTAATGGACTTCAAAAAAGGAGTTTATTACCTCAGAATTACGTCATTTATAATGATTTTATTTTACCACTTTGTCGGCGTGATTAATATGTATACCTATGCCAAATTACAGCTTTCTAGTACCAAGACTCTGACCTAAGCCGCGGACAGACAGACGGACATGGCGAAACTATAAGGGTTTCTTGTTCACTACGGAACCCTATAAAAACAACCGACTTCCATAAAAATACTATTAAGTGAAAAATAGCTTTAATTTCGGAAATCGGTGACAAAAAACGAAAATTCAAAACCAGACTTCCGAAATTAAAGTACTTTTTCACTTTATAGTGTTTTTTTGGAAGTCAGTTGTATTATTTTTCAGACATTCGATTTAAAACAAGTAAGTCTTCGACTACATCAAATTATTGTATTAACGAGAGCCGATAACGGACGACACCTATAACAAACAATCTGTGTACGCTGTTACGCCAGCGTACACAGATTGACATCCTGCTTTATAATGAGACCATCACACGGGTATGATATAAAGGCGAAGATATACAGAATCGAATTGCGCTAAGGTGGCCCGCGAAATTTAAATTTCCTTACGTTTTTTTGCAATTTGCTGGCCAGTGTCAGGTTGTAGATTCGCAACCGTAACAAGTATGGCTTTACATAACTATAATTATTAGAATCAGCATTACAAATTGGCCTCAAATCTCATGTTTTCATGAGATAGTCATTCAATAGGATTTTATGAACTTAGAGAGTTGTATTGATGGTTTTTATGATTGTAATTCTATAACATAAAAATAAACGAGCGAGCCTTACAGTATTCGCATAAGATGTGTAACATCTGAAATCTCACCTTGGTAATAAGCAACATTAAAGCCTCGTCAAGGTTGTTTTTGACGGCCAACTCTAGCACCGCGCGTGTTAATTGGTCAAATCAAATAGCGCGCGCTTCCCCGGCTTCTTGTGACACACTTCTGTCCCTATTCACGAAATCACTCCCATAGATTTGATTACTTCGATTTTGATTGCAGGGAAGCGAGATCAATATTTAATATGGCCGCGAATAATATTTAGATCAACATACAACCAGATACTGTACCTGCGAATTACGTAAGAAAATTTTAATTCCGAGGGCTAACCTCTCGTTCTTGATCTTGCTCCTGCCCAATATATTGCACCAACTTTTTCAAAGCCTTGATTTGCAATAATGACGGTCTTGTGCTGTATTTACATTTATGCTGGTATTTTGAACCCTTGCGGATTAAATAAGCTCATAATGAACAATATGCCGTAGCACTCACCCGGCTGCACGTAGGCCGGCGGCGCGGAGTAGGGCGGCGCGCTGGTGTAGTAGGTGGGCGGCGGCACGCTCATCGTGTGCAGCACCGACACCGGCGGCGCCGGCGGCGGCGCGCCCAGCGGCGGCTGCGGGCATACATTTCATGAACAAGCTTTTGGAGGGCTTGTGGCTAAGTAATAACAGCCGCACGGGTCCATCGATCAGGTTAAGCTACGCTTGCCGCGGTTGGTCCGTGGATGGGTGACCATCTTTACATACCAAGTCCCGTCCGTGCCTCGGAAAGCACGTTAAGCCGTTGGTCCCGGCTGTCATTTGTAGATCTTTGACAGTCGTTACGGGTAGTTAGAAGCCCAAAAAGTCTGACAACCAGTCTTACCAAGGGATATCGTGTTACCTAGTCACTAGGTTGTGGAGGTCAGATAGGCAGTCGCTCCATGTAAAATACTGGTATTCAGCTGCATCCGGTTAGACTGGAAGCCGACCCCAACATAGTTGGGAAAAGGCTAGGCAGATGATGAATAAGCTTTCATTTAATTCCTACTCAAGTACTTCAAAGTTTTTTGCGTTTAGTGACAAACACAGGCTAAGATACTGCATCTAGCAATATTTACCACAGTTCTATGACCATAATTGTAGCAGTTTAGTCAGCAGCTATATTTTCAAAATAAGTGCAAAATACTCACAGGATAATAGTTATAATAGGCGTGTGAATCAGTCTGGTCCTGTATGGGCACGGTGATGAGGTTGGTGCGCGCGCGCGGCCTCTCCCCGCCCGCGTGGCCGTGCGTGTGCGCGCGCGGGTCGTTCGCTGACGGGGGCATCTGCTGGGAGACATGTGGGTGTTATACAACGTGTTCCGTTTAATATCCCAAACTCTAGGGTATTAAATGAGACCATGTCAAAGAATCAACTGGCATATTATATGAATTAATTTCATTTTTTTAAATTCATTTTTCATACAAAATAATTTGATAGTCACGATTATTGATATAAAACACACAAATTCAGGCAATTTTTGTCCATAAAAAAATTGCAACATCGCATTTTCTTAGCTTTAAATATGAATGATTGGTTTGAATGAAAATGATTTAGTCGTACATATTAATTAAACATAGATACATCGAGAGCCTAGTGTTATGTTATCTTCGAAACTATGTATGATTTATGTATTTTTGGAACACTTATTCTAGGACTTTTTGTATTATTTTTACTTATAACTATGGAGGAAGGTTATATCAGAAAAATCAATGGAACCATTAGTTAGACATCATAAAAGAAACAGGGCATTACCTTGTAAATTTTATACAAAAACTGTAGAATTACTCATCAATTAGATAGTGTATTAAATACATAGGTTAGTACACACGGCTACACATCAAGCTATACATTTTCAGTTTATGCTGATCTCGCATTGTGTAGGATTTCTGTACAACGCGAGGTTAGCTTATATTGGAAATGTATAGCTTGATGTGTAGCCGTGTGTACTATTCTAATCTATTTAAGGGCTAGAGGCTATGATGGTAATAATTTGTTTACTGGGTTTCCCATTATAAACTGTGTTATAATGAATATAAATACCAGATCTCCTGCCAAGCCAATACACTGAATGATTTAGATGTAAATGTTGTAAGATTTCGGGAATCATTTTGCTAAATTTGTTTAATTTTGACAGTTCAACAACATTCATTGCGTTATTTACGTTGTTGAGCAAATTTTTTTTCCAATTTATGAAGCAATGGATTAGCAATCTGTTTAAAATCGAGACAGATTGTGTTGTATTACTTACGCAATTAGGGTATTGGTCTGATAGGTGGTGAGAAAATTGACAAAAAATTTACAGACGACTTATTGCTTTTACACATCAACCTTTTTAATGCAGCTCATCATTCCTTTGTTTAATCTGATATTTATTTTAATCTGAATATATCATACTCACAGTTATTGGCTTCACTATAGCAACTGTATTTGACGGAGGTTCAGGCTCAGGTTTGCTCTCGGCTGCTCCCGACGACACGTGTCTATGATTGAAATGAGCTTGCAGATCTCTCTGGGAAAACAAAAAAAATATAATAGTAAAATATACGGGCAAATTGCGGTCTCAAATAGCACAGAACTAGTGCCCTGAGACAGTGAGGCGGGTCGCGGCAGACCACGTAGGAGATAGCGGGACGAGCTGGGTAGGTTCACGTCAAAACTGGAAGGAGGACGCGCGGAGTCGCGAAAGGTGGAAGGAGGGAGGCCTTTGCCCAGGAGTGGAACAGCGCAGACAAGTAAAAAAAATATATTAAGCTTCATTCCCTATTATAATATATGTGACTTGAATATAACTGGCGAAATTTGGATGTACTATAGAAGAAACTCATATCTATACACTGTAAGGACTATTTCTGCTTGCAGCGCTCGGTCGCTATAGAAAGCGGCCGTTAAACAGATGTGGTCATCGTGTTCACGGGATTTTGTTTTCTACCAGCTTAGATATGCATTTCTTCAATAGTACTATAGGTACAACTCTACCTAACCCTTCGGGATTACAGGCGTGATGTATGTTATGCTTCATATTGTAGAGACAGTCACAATTTAAGATATAATACTGCTTATTATGTACACCATACGAATTACAAAATTTTTACACAGGGTGACACAATGGCGGATTTAAAGATACTGTCCGACAATCTGTTGGCTGTCTATTTAGTTACAAGTAGTTTGTATTTTGCTAATTATTTCTCTCAACTGCTTTTTTTTCCTTCTTTGCTAGAACTGCTGAATGAAAAGTCTATTTTCTCAATACAACTATGTGCTATCTTACCTGTGATAAGTAAGTTCTTCTGCACCCTGTGTTACCATATCGCGTACCAGAATGGGTACACATGAATACTGTGCCTAATCCTGTTTGTTCAACTCTCAGGACCTGAAAAAACAGATGCACATAACAGTGATTTACTACAAGAGAGAATATAAAGATTTAGGGATGTTGCGCACTAGATGACCACAACCAGGTAAACTATAGATACTGAAACAAATCATGCACTGGGTCACAATGGCCAACAGGCCAATTAGGCGCAGACTGGGCCACGAACCACCAACCGTCAAGTGCGCGAGATCCATTAAAGTTTAAGTAGAAAAGCAGTTCTAGAACAAATGTTCAAGATTTTATGCATTTACAATATTATTATTATTAATGGTTGTTTACCTTTTCTCTACACCTAGGGCAGTGTGTGTGATCAGCTCTGGCACATGACAAACAAAATACGTGTTTGCATGGTATCTGAAACAGGACAAATAAGAATGCATCAGACAGACATCTTTGATTATGTAAAAATAGGAAAATGAGAAGACACCTTTGATGATTTTGAACAAAACACATGTGGCTAAAAGAGTGACAAATATAATGTCGATGACGGAATGGGAAAGGAAGGCCAAAGAAAACATGGATGGATAGGGTAGTTTCCTAGGTAAAAAAATTAAAATTCTATTTATTTTTTGCTTTATCATATTAATCAAAAATAACAGAAAACACGCATTAAAGTTGGGGAGTGGGGGCTCGCTACGTCACAACGTCGTATAAAATCTAGCACGGCGTGACGTCATGCCACATTTTAACTCAATGTATCGCCGTAATCTTTTGATTACGTCAAAAAATAAAAAATACGTGTCCAATATTTTTTTATTTTCTGAAAGACTGACTAAAAAAAAAAATTCGGACACAGGCCCATTGTTGTGTGAGGAAAGATAAAAAAGAAAAGGGAGTGAATTATAGTGTGACAGTTGACAGGCGGGAATAGAAGAAGAAAACATGTTGCACCAATCCTAAGTAACCATAGAAACGGGTTTTCTACGGATTTTGTTGATGGAAGAGTAGACAAAATGACAGATTGTTAATCTCTCATTTTGTTGATTCTTCTGTTGACAAAACTTGTTTCTATTGTGGTCATGGTATGCGTGCAGGAAGATGAAGAAACTACTTATTTCTTTTTAACAATTTTGATGTAGCTTATATTGAACATTAGTAAAAAATATGACAGCAATCCTCAGAGCATGTTCCAATATCATTTAAATTCTACATTCTACTCACCATTCGTCCATAAATAAGTATAGGTTTGGAGCATATATCACAGCAGTAGATCATAGGGTTGAGGACTTTCTCCCCAATAAGTGTGGCTCGGTGGCTCCAGTCCAGCCTGAGCATTGGCTCTGGAGGTCCACGCTGTAGTGTTGTGAACACTGGGGCTTCCAGTTGAGATATGTCTGATGGTACTTCCACTGTAAAAATAAAAAGTTACAATTTCACTTTTTTTGTATTTGAAAACAAATGTATCAAGTTGCTAATTCTTTCAAAATGAAATATAAGTGGCTTTCAGTGTAAGGCTTATGCACAGGTCTTCTCGAACATATTCTAGGAAATACTGAAAGCATCTTCAAAGTTGATTTATTAACCAGACACAATAAAACTTAACATAACATCACGCCTTGTTTCCCCAAAGGGATGGGCAGAGGTGTCCCTGTAGCAGGTACACCCACATTTCGCACATTTATTTTGAAGTCCCATGTAATAGGGGGCCTGTTGCCATCAACCGGGCACAAGTCCAGACTCCGAGCTGCTATTGAGAAATTTTAGATAGAAAAACCCAATAACACTTTGCCCGACCCAGGATTCGAATCCAGGACCTCATGCTCAGCAGTAGCGTTTGCGAACACTAGACCAACGAGGCAGTAAAACTTTAAACAGTTTAGTTGTAGAATATGGTTGCCATAGAGTAGCCACCACAAGCCAGGTGGTCAGTGGGTTGTCAAAGTCAAATCATTTATTTCAAATAGGCCCATGTGTGGCACTTTTGAACGTCAAAATTTACAAAATAATAAAATTGATTCTAATCGCCCCTTCCAAAAGCTAGTTTTCGTATGGAGAAGAATGGGCAAGAAACTCCACCGTTACTCTTTTAAAGTGTTTTACAATTGTTTGTATAGGTATGTACATTATTTAAATAACTATATGTGAAGACGATGCACCTAGAATAAAAATACTATACCACAATAGGTAAAAAGAATTAAAAATGAAGCAACGACAGAACGTCTTAGTAGACATAATAAAACGTACCATTGAAGAAACACATATCTATACACCATAAGGACTATTTTAACTTGCAGCGCTCGGCCGCTATTAGTAACGCTTACCTACGAAAAAAAAGGGTTGTGTGCACGGGATTTTGTTTTCAAATGGCTTTGATAGGCGTTTCTTCAATAGTACAAAACAAAACTACTGAATCGGAAGACTGTAATGGTAGCATATGTTTGAAATAAAATCTTAGGTACTTTTCCTGTCATCTGCCCACTACCACTTGAGGTACACTTTCACGAACATGGTGGCTAAGGACTGACATACTTATTCATCGTAGTGTTATCATATATTTTATATTTAGTGTGGGACCTCTTGACATTTCGATATAAGGAGCCATTTGCTATCTTTATGATAACTGATAAAATTTAATCATGAAATTGATAATGTTTTACTGATAACTTGAGTGGAGTTTGTTTTCATTACTTCAAGCTTGTTTTGAGTATGGATTTCGTATAGATGTGTTTATTAGAACTATGAATTGTTTATAAACTGATTTATTATTGTAATAGATCCTTTTACTGAATATAAAATACAGATTTTTCAATTCATCAATGTTTTGTTTGATAAAAAGTGAGGTTATCCATAATAATATAGCTTATTAGAAGCCATGTGTGCCAATTCTACCTGGTTTTTGTCCAGATCTGTTCAGTTTTAGCAATACAAGATTTTGTTTATGTATGAAGTTGTATAGCTGTAAAATACTGTGCACAAATAAAAATCATACAATAAATTTACATTTAGCTGGTTCAGTCGGTTCAGGCTCTTCCTTCACTTCCTCAGTAACGATTTCTTCTTGTTCCTGGGAAATTTCTTCCACGGAGCATTCCTCTTCATCACTTGACATGACTTTTGCTACTTTCTTCCCTCGGCCTCGGCCCCTACCCCGACCTCGGCCGCGGCCCCGACCACGGCCCCTTCCGCGAGCATTTCTCTTTTCACTATTCATGTTTTATTGTAAAAAAAACTTCTTTTTGCAACGCTCAAAGTTTAACAGTTCACACTTAACCTATATAACAACGTATAATATAATAAACACTGAGTTAGTATTGGGATCTATATGTTTTTTATAAATACACTTAGGTTTAGTTAAAACAATTCATTTTGGAGGGATTTTAAGATTTAACAAAATTCCTTATAGATCACAATCGTCGTCACGAACAGCGGTTCATCGATTGGATTTTAGTGTTGTCAACAAACATGATTAGTAAGTTCAACTGATTCGACTAAGGCCCGTATTACAGAACGTCACTCAATACTCAAGCATTACTTAAAACTAGATTCAAGCCATTTGATTGGTTGAAACTAGTATTAAGTAATGCTTGAGTATTGAGTGACGTTCTGTAATACGGGCCTTAAACTAGAAACTTTTTTCATAAAATCATTTTGTTTTGTAACTCTAAGAACAACATTATTTTCTTTTTTGAAATGAACAAAGATATCGGAGGAAGAGGAGGAGCTAATCTTTGTATTCTGATTGTTATTCAATTTCAGTCGTTATCATTGAAATCGATAAAATCAAAGGACGGAAAGAACATCCTTATCAATCATAACGTTCCATTACACGCATGATTATTCTGAGGATTCTGAAGAACAAATTAATTTAGAATTTTATTTCTGAATTTTTACATAGATTTCTTTTAAAACGATGTTTTAGTTCGTTATTGAAAGAAAAGAAATCTAGAATTTTTGTAGTATTTTTTTTCTTTCAAACGTTAAGAAAGGTTTTCGAAAGGTCGCTTACGAAGTTCTCTTTCAGCATGTGAATAGGAATGTTAAAAAAAAAATGTCAACAAATAAAAAATAGAATTTGCCGGTTTTGTCCGTGTGGTAAATTATCAAACATCTTCTTTTTTCTTGAAAATGACCGATGATGGCTGAAAGAAAATCACAACTCTTTTTTGTGAGTATTCATGCTACAAATTTTATAATAGTTTAGAAAATGTCCCCAAGAAATGTGGGATGCGTAGGCCGGATGCCAATCAGTATTACGTCGTTGGTTTTAGCGGTAATTTCAAATTGTATTGTAACTTATTAACGTCCAAATATCAGATCCGATTGTAATTTATGTAAATCTACCAATAGAAAAGAAACAACAGGAATTTCTTACGTAAGAACTTTTCTACCCTTGACCTTACTTCTACAAACGTGCAGTGAGTGTGTACCTTTTTACTGCACTTTTATTCTGCAAAGAAGGGTTAATTGTTTAGTAAGTCGGTAGTTCATGCATCTCCTACAGTACAGTGAGTGAAAATCTACGGTTGGATGTGAGGGGAAGCTCTTCAGAGGTTGGCAGAAGGTGCCTTTATAGGCGATCAGCTCATCCTTATAATAACCCACCACCATGTAAAGGCTCCCCGAAACGATCAATAATTGCAATTGTCAATATTTACGTGATTGATAGTTGATACACACGCGCAAATTGATCGTCTACCAAATGCAATTGAAGCGATTGACAATATTACTACAATACAAATTGATTGCAATTTATTGTTTCGGGGCGAAGGATAGTGAAAAAGTTAATTGTATGCTCAAACCAAATAAAAAACCAAGACATGGCGCTGTCAACAGTGAAGTAAAACCGGTTTCGTAAACATGTGTGCACTTAGTTAGGTGTAGTTTAATTGTAAATGTGTGCGTGTGAGCGTGTATGCACAGAGCGGAGGTGTAGTTTTAGCATGCTTCACTGTATTGTCACAGATTAATGTATTGTTCGCAGCGCTATGTCTTGGTTTTTTATTTGGTCTGAGATTGTAGGGTAAAGGCTCGTACAGACCAGCGCGATATCGCGGGCGCGATACGGGTCGCGCTGCCTGTCGCGCCCGCGATATCGCGCTGTTCTGCACGAGCCTTTACTTGTAATGTTTTCCTAATTATGTATTTCGACGAATACCCTGTATCAACCAATTTCTGGCCAGCAGAGCCTTAGCGATATAGCGGCGGTCCTTACGCACGTCCTTTTCATTTGAGAAGTTGAATAATGTGTCAGTAGGTACTTGCATAGGTTGCGTTAGGCGTCTAAAGTCCATTAGAAACCATCGAATCAACGGAAAAAATTCACAGGTGCGGTTTATTCCAACCTACACTGGCATCCTGCAGTTACTTCCAATTTTAGTCAACGCCGCTGTATCAGTACAGTACTACATACTAATTGTTTGATTAGCACCTTTAATTACGTAATTAGTTTGTTTACCCTAAAGATTTCGCAAATGCGTTTTTCGCAACAGCGCATCGACATTATAATGCGTTCCTTGCTATCGTAAGTAGTGGACACGATGTCATAACTCGCTGATCAATCATTACAGTGTCTTTTACGTAGGTATGTAACCTACCTACACGTTGTAATATTGTGTATCAATAAAAATATCAATCGATAGAACAAGTGCCATTGATGTTTTGTTTATACGTACTTTGAACTTCATTATCAAACTTTGGATGATTTTTATCGAGAGAACTTTGGACCATTATTAAGTGAGTAGGTAACTATAGTTAAGTCAAAACTTTTGCCTAATTTTTATCACGATCCGATTTAGCTGACGTTCGCACGGACGTAATAAAATCGCGGCGGGATTTTTATCGCGCACGGGATTTTCAACTCTCGGTTAGTACCGAGAGTTGAAAATCCAGTGCCGAGCGTTGAGAATCCAACGCGATGTGGCGAACTGTCGTCCCAGCGCGTTGAAAAAATACACTGTTGGATTTTCAACTCTCGCCGCTAAGCAGAGCGTTGAAAATTCAGTGCACGAAACAAAATCGCCGCGATTTTATTACGTCCGTGTGTACGTCAGCTTAGTTTTTTTAGAAAACATTTTTTTTATGCGTAATGCTCTTGACTCCGGTCAAGCCTGATGGTAAGCGATGGATGAGATCTACGATGGAACAAACATGCCCAAAAGATACCTGTTCCCTCTTTGCGGATTTCATCATGCTTCACCTTTGTAACATGACATTGATGAGTGTGGGCAAGAATATGAGTGACTCGTGATACTGATAACTAGGTATATGAAGATAAGTGACTAATTAAAAAACCGGCCAAGTGCGAATCGGACTCGCGCACGAAAGGTTCTGTACCATTATCTATAAAAACGGCAAAAAAATCATGTCTGTTGTATGGGAGCCCCCTTAAATATTTATTTTATTGTTTTTTAGTATTTGTTGTTATAGCGGCAACAGAAATACATCACCTGTGAAAATTTGAATCGTCTAACTATCAAGGTTCATGAGATACACAGCCTGGTGACAAACGGACAGACGAACGGACAGCGGAGTCTAATAGGGTCCCGTTTTACCCTTTGGGTACGGAACCCTAAAAACTGCACACGAAGGGTTCCGTACCACCGTAAAACAACACTACGTTTTTTACTTTAGTAAAAAAAAAACACGTTTCAAGTATGGGAACCATCGATCACTAATAAATGGAAAAGCTCTTTAAGTTTTATCTTTATTTTATCTAATACCAATTCTTATAAATTCTAAACAGCAATTCTTATAATATAATCTGAATCTCGGAAACGGCTCCAACGATTTTCATGAAATTTAGTGTGCAGGGGGTTTCGGGGGCGATAAATTGATCTAGCTAGGTTTAATTTTTAGAAAACGTTAAAAAAAAAACGAGCAAAGCTCAGAAATACACAATTTGTGAAACGACGACGTACAGCGGAGGCTTGGTAATAGGGTTTGCTTGGCACCCTTCGGATACGGAACCCTAAAAATACCCCCATTACAACAATCGCAGTTGGACTTAGCTAAAGGATTTCTAACGGTGCCCATTCTTCTATTCTGTCTACCTACTTATAACCTGGACTTACCCATCGGCCATCTAAATATTTACACAGACGTAATTGCATTATACATTCCCCGTCACGTTCACGCTCTTTCCCTTTACTGGGTAATCAGAATTCCAGGCGCTACTATCGATAACGCGTGGTATGTCGGTACCGTTTGAAGCCTTGTACGGGGCTGTGTTTGTTTTAAAAATCGCAACGGTTTGGTGTATCATTATAATCGGTACCCTAATTGCGTAATACAACACAATCTGTTTCGATTTGAAACAGATTGCTAATCCATTGCTTTATAAGTCGGAAAAAAATCTGTTCACCAACGTAAATAACGCAATGAATGTTGTTGAACTGTCAAAATTAAACAAATTAGGCATAATTGTTTACGAAAATAAGTTACGCAATTAGGGTACAGGAGCTGGTAGGTAGCTGTTTCTTGTCCACGAGCTAGTTTTGGCGATTCATGTTTAAGTATTCGATGTACACATGTCTACAAGTAAAGCGACATTACTAATGGCAATCGATGATTCGTGTTTCTTATCCACATTTCTTGTCCATCTTGCTTTGCTGTTTTTTTTTCAAATAAAACACGCCTTCGCTCCCCAAGTAACACCAGTGTTCATTCAAACATTTAAAGAAATAAGATTTGGTTGAGTAGATCTCGTAGTAACTATAAGTAGTATAATTGCATAGGTACCACAGGTGTGTGTACTATGTATAAATAATAGAGGTACCATATACAGGGTAGTATGTCTTTCATTAAATTGACTTGAATGTACCCTGGCGGCTGAGAGTATGTCACATGATGACTCAGATGTCTCGCTGATGGTGGCGCGTGTGTTGGATCATTTAGCTCCTTTCAAAATAGTTGAGCTGAATGGTGCTGACTGTTGATCCACGCGTCATGTTCGTGAACGGGCGCCGTCAGTTAGGACTGGTCATCTCTTAGCTGCCACGGTTTATTTTTTATTCTTTGTTTCATTTTGCTGAACTCTGGACGGTTTAACGTGTACGTCTGTTTTTACATCGTGCTCACATTTCATTATAAATTCAACATTAATGATGTTAAGTACTAATATTTTTGATAATTTAAAAGAGTATCCATGGAGTTTCTTGCCCGTTCATCTCCATAGGTATCTATGTACTAGACGGCATGTCTTCAGATATTCCTAATCTAAAAATGTCGTTGATAAAATATATCAGGTGAGTCACCATCACCACGTTCGACTATGAGCAATGCAATTCGTTAAGCTTGAAAGTAGGGTAATAAAAATATTCGTGATTTTATGTCAATGAGTAATATCTTAGTAGGTAGCTAGTAACTGGTGCCTATCTACCTACTTGAGTTACGCACCACTTTTCCTTTGACCCACCTTAATTGCGTAAGACACGATCAATCACAATCTGAATGATTTTGAAATATATTGTTAATTCGAAATGTTCGAAAAATTTGTCTGCTCAACAACGTAAATAATGCAATGAATGTTGTTGAACTGTCAAAATGAAAGCCTTTGCCACTTGTTATTGTGTTACGCAATTAAACCCGTGGGTTTTTTACAGTAGACGTATCATTGATAAATGATTTAGTGATATCATTTTTATAACACTAATAAGGGGAATTTTGAATAGGTAAAACATACAGCCTTATGAATCGAAAACAAACTAATAAAACATACAATAATAGTTTAGCTGTTATCAGCCATTCATTCGCAAACGAATTCAAGCAAAGTTCGTACCTAGTTTCAAAGCAGACTTGCACACGTGAAAATTTAAAAGTAGGGAGTAACATTTTCTATAAGTTAATTTCGTTTTGCTGTGGCTTTTAATTTTAAAGCTCCAACAGACGTGACACAAAGGCACCGCTCGTCGCGCGAAGAGCGCGAGCGGTGTCTTTGTGTCGCGTCGCGTGTCGCACCTGTTTGAAGGAGCCTTTAAACAAATGTTCGCGTGGTGACATACCAGAGACCGAGACGGAAGACAGAGACAGGAGACTGACTGTCTGGTCATTTCATTGCTGATGCTGACCTTTCGCGAGCGATACCGAGATTGGGTAACGGAGACGCAAGACAGAAGACCGAGACAGAGACCGAAACTGCTCCTGGACCAGGAGGTCTACTCCCTAAGCGAAATCTGTAGCTTCGGCCGAAGTTACGGGCGTTTAGGGAGTAGACCCCCTGTAGTGTCGCGCGTCTCGCTTTAAAATCCGAAAATACGTCCTGAACCTGAACATATGGTCATCAAACAATCCTCTACAGCAGTGGTTCCTAAATCGCGACCCACTGGTGGGTTGCGGGCGAATATTGGGTGGGCCTTGAAAAACTATATTTTCAGCTACGATTAATACTAAAAACAAAATTCCGAAATACATTAGACGTGTCAAACTCATGGCGATTAAAAGTAACTAAAATTGAAGTTGATGCTAAAGCTATACTGAAAAAAATATAGGAAACAAATAAATACATCCTTCTCATTGAAATAGCACTCCTTGTATTTAATTAAGTAATACATTTTTCGATTGTAACTGAATGTTTCTTTCTGATTTGCACAGTCCTATATACACATTCATATAGTTATGCCTCTTTTTTTCCATGTCAGCCAAGAGGTGAGTCCCGAATTTGGAAGTTTTTGTTAGGGGGTTCGCGGTCCAGTCAACTTTGGGAACCACTGCTCTACATCAACAGGCATTCTAACAGGCCTTTAGTTGTATATAATTTGTTGGTAGGCATGTTTACTTTTATAATAATATTAATATAATAGCAAATCATCGTCTTCTTCTTCCTCCAATAGTAACTTGATAACTTGGCTATGGCTTTCCATTACAATGTATTAACATTCAACAATACAACTGACTCCAATGACTGAATCGACAATACTGTTTTTGTTGAACAGTCTTTAGTTTTTGGTCTTGAGACAACGTCTTGGATCTCCAGTTTCTGTATTGCGTCTTGGTCACCGGTCTCTGTCGCCGCGCAAACCGCGACGCTCTCATAGAACTATAATTTTTGAGCTGAAACTATACCAAATCAGCTGACCATCTCACATCCTGTTCTTTATTGTTCACTTACCTATTCTTTATTTATGTGGCACTCAAACCTCACGTGCGGTGTTCACTCCTACCGTTGCCGTTGGTTGGGGTCTTGTTTTCTCCAAGTTTATTCTGAAACCAATGACTTATTCAACCGTGGACTAAACATAATTTTTCAATCTTACATCTTGGTAAATATTAATGCTACATTCGGCCCTCTTGTTGTATTGTGATTAGGTGTTTATCCAGTCAGGGTGCTTTTGAAATTCATGAGAAATTCACAAATTCATCAGATTCATTCATTGTCTTTGCCTCTTTTACCTAGAGGTCTATGAATGTTATTCACGATCTTGTCATCTTGTGTCTTGATGTCCTCTTATTCTGCTGTTATGTAACTTTCTGATGAAATTCTTCGTTTGAATTGTATGATGTGCCTAAACATGAATGCTGCTTTGGACAAGTTTTAATGGACTTCTTCATGCAAATAGGTAATGCTTTCGATTCATTAGATTAAAGTCTCGGTTTTATATTATCAGTCATTGCCCGCCTTTCGTTTACTTTAGAAGGTCTTATTCATTAACTTATCTACCACTTTCTTTTAATCGTTCACAATTATCTTGATTGTTTTTATTATCTTTATCGTTGAGGAGTTCTTGAATTCGACAAATACTTCAAAGAATATAGCAACTCATAAACAATATAGATTAATGGATATTATGCAAAAGATTATATTTTTCTGACGATTTCTTTATTACTTGATGATGAATTTTCCATTATCTGCACTTGACTCACTTTAGGGAAAGTAATTTTACGTCAGTTTCGATAGTAAGGTCCTTTCCGTTCGTTATGAAAACAATGAAGATGATGCTATATTTTTAAGCCAAAATCTATTTACTTTAATCTATTGACTCACATTATTACACATAGTTACTATAGGTACCTTTATTTAAGTAATATACTCCGGAAACAAACATGCCTTTTGTTTTTAATCTTTATGAATTCAATCCACGGAATATTAAAGCTCTAGCCTTGAATCTTGCTGCTATATTCAACGCCGCGTGAGCTTTGTTATTTGTTGTGGTATAGGGGCCCGTTACCTATCGCCTATTGGTATTTTCTGTGTGGGGGTGCGTGTGTGTATGTGTATGTATGTATGTCTATCTATTTGTATAGTTACTGATACAGACATTTGTATAGCAATATAAAAACACGCATAATTACACGCGCTATTCACGCATCTTGATAATTTACAAGAAATTACACTAAAGAAAAGTAAAACTATGCTAAAAGTCACATCAGCAGATAATTCATAGTTCCCGATGGCAGTTATGAGATTTTTATTGCAGTAGTCGCGCAATAAAGATATGATATACGATAATGTTGCCAATTCTATTAGTTATCATATTGCTAACAACAATGAAAGTTCTTTTCGCCTTTAACAATACATTTTAATGAGTCTGTAGGCATCTGTAACGTGAGGCACATTGTAAAGAGGTTCGTTTACTTTGAAGATAAACTCTGTTTTCTTTCTCATAAGATTTAATATCACTCACTGATGTAGGTACAGTTTATTCAAATCAAGTCAAATCATATGTGATAGGTATGCTCACAAATGTAGCTATCTTCACACAATGCTGGATTCCATTCGTCCATTCCGTGTACAATAGTTTTGTTCAAGCAAACATAGGTGTTTTTCCATTATGTAAGTTTACTTTGCGATTTCCAAGTGTGTTGGGCGTAAATGTTTTAACTTCTCGATGCTTTATTTTACTTACCTTACTTTATGTTTACTTATTGAAATAAGTACTTTTGTAGATACATGCTATACAGTGTGATTCTTCATAATGTGCACATATCGAAATGAGGGAATCAATGCTTAATTTTATCGAAGGAAAAAATATAAAAAAAAATTTTTTTGTTCTTTTTTTAATTTTTTAGTATATAAAAAAATCTGCCATTTTTTTATTATATTATATTTTATAAATTTTACAATTATTGTAAAAATGGATGAAAAAATACAGATTTTTGCTAAAAAAAACTTGTTTATTTTCAATTGAGGGTAGTTTTTTTCATCAATTTTCATTTTATGTGGACGCCTAATTACTTCCAATCATTATGGAGTTTGTTTCATTGCGATAGATGATTTAGTTTTAAAAGTTACACAGTTACAATTATTTTTTGAATTCCATAAAAAGTATTAAAAAAATATTTCTGTCGTTAAAATTAAGCATAGATTCCCTCATTTCGATATGTGCACATTATGAAGAACCACACTGTATGTATGACAAAAAAAACTCACTTTTGTTTTTAGAGTTTATGTAATATTATAAGTCGTTCGTATACAGCTTTTAGCCTATACCTATTAACCAACTCTGTACCTACCATATCCGACGAATAAATCGCCGTCCCCGGCGAATGAATAGTAATGTGCTATTACGACAGTTTTAATTTTTATTGCTTATTCAATATTTAGAGATTCGATTATACTGATAATTTTTTTTATTAATTTCCTACGGTTATTGCAGAAGTTACGAGATTTTAAGGTGTATTGTAATGAATGTAAAAAATCACTTTTCTTTTGGTATTTGAACAATTCCGCTATGTATATTAGTTAATTCTTATTCACAATTATTTTTTTTAATTTTTCCTGTAAAATTTAGTTTTTACGATTACGATTTTATTCGCCGGGGACAGCGACATGTCTTTGTGTAAAATATTCACAATCTATTTTTATAGGATAAGAATTCTTCATTATAATGCTCATAATCTTGCAAGGTGAATAGAGATATGTAATCGTGTTATTGCGGCAAATGAGCGAATTATAAAAACAAACCAGTACTCTCCAATTAGTGGAACGGTTCGTTCTCCAAAGAGTCTTTTTCTGAACCATCACTGTCATGCGACGCACACACTCGGTGTGACTGTAGGTCAAGATTTAGGGCGAGTTGCATCATCCTCCCGGTATGATATGTACTACGGTCTACGTGCAAATGGAAACGTATGTAAGAGCTAGTCGCTCATCCCTTGCTAACGGTGTAATTGCATCGCTTTTAGGGTTCCTTATGTCCGAATGAAAAAATTCCCTTATCGTCACTCGTGCGTCTGTCTGACTCTGACCGTCTGTCACAGCCAATTTGCTCCAAATCGAATGAACCGATTAAGTTGAAATTCGGTACACGTATGAATTTTCTGTGACCCAAACACGGACGTGTAACGTAATTAAATGAATTTTGAATATGGGGTCACTTTTGGGAGGCAAATAAGAATATTAAAAAAATAAGTTTTGCAAATTATACCGTGTGACATATCAAATGAAAGGGCTTACTGTGAGGGTCTCAAACATATATTTTTTAAATAAATAATTTTGCATCTGTTATAAAGATGACCGGGCACGACCTTAATTTCGTTTTGATTTCCCTACCCGCGAGGTTATCTTGTATTGCACTTTGTAGCGCCACGTATAATCAGAAATAATAACATAACAGAGATCAGAGATTATAAGAGTAATATCTTAAATATTGATTATAAGCATATGGAAAATATAAGACGTCATGGAGATAGAAAACGAGATAAATAGGTAAATACCTATAGATAAGTAATCGTTCTTCTCCGATGACCACTACCAAATTAAAGCCCTAGGAGAGTTTTGGGGAATCACTATTACCCATGAGCCATCGACTAAATCTATCAATGATGGCCTGATAAAATAAAATAAATAGATATTTCAAGTTCAAGAGAGGTTAAAGTAGACTTTGCTTAATTACATCATCATGTTATACCATTTTTGTTATATTTTTTTTCAAGCGATCGTCAGTGAAAGTCGGCATTGTCGATGTCGTTAGGAATAGTTTCCTATTGGTGTGATTCGAAGCGTCAATGATGGAGAATAAACGCATACTTAGGCCCGTATTACAGAACGTCACTCAATACTCAAGCATTACTTAAAACTAGTTTCAATCAATCAAATGGCTTGAATCTAGTTTTAAGTAATGCTTGAGTATTGAGTGACGTTCTGTAATACGGGCCTTAGTGTTCTGGATCATCTGGGAAGCGTTTAGAAAGAAAAGAAAAAGATGAAGATTTGATAGCATACACGTCCCAAAATCAACACTGGCTAGCGATCACAAAACCATTTTTACTAAAGGAACATCTAAAATCAGATAATCAGGCCGACACATCAAATCACAGCGTTTTGAAGTCATCACAACGATTAACTTTTTATATATTGTCGGTGTGAAAAGAATATTCAAAACTGGGTCAACTCTGTGCATAAAACTATTTTGAAAAATAAGAGTACATACCTATCATGCCAAAAGTATTAAGTTATAAATAAATGCTTCTCCGCCTGTCACACATAGCTTCTGCGGTTTGAAGGAAATGTGGTAATAAATTTTCGCTTTTCATATGCTTTACTTTTCATTTGCATTGCATGGCTTTCCTGATTTATGGTTGCTAAGTCTTTCACATCCACAAACCTTACATCATTGACTCGAACAAATATCCATAAGCCATTCAAATATTTGAGTGGCCGTACAAACGGACCTCCGACCCTAAACACACGGTAAAAGGAGGCTCCATAATTGCGGCATTTGGGTCATCTAAGTCATCCCATATTTACAACATATCGGCTCATGTCGTACCCACAATTTCTAATTGAAATTTATTATAATATCGACGATCTGGTTGTTGGATATTATCGCTCAGCTTTCTATTTACTTGCAGGGTAAGCTGAACTTCAAGTGAAACATGTTTGGACATGGCAAAAGTGCATATGTATGTACGTCTAGACATTATCTAAGAAAGAGCTCCTTGCCTCACTTATGGCTCATACAACTTTCGCAGGATGATAAGCACTACAGCAGCTACTTTCATCGTCGCAGATTGGTAGTGATTTATCAAGAAATATTATTATCTACGCACTAGTTATGCCTTTCTAGGTGGCAGAATTCCAATTTTCTATCTCCAACAACAGAATTTCCCAAAATATTGATGACTATTTCTTAATGTGGAATAATTTTTTTTTTTTTTTTTTTTTTTTTTTTTTTAAATTAAAAAAAAAAAAAAAAAAAAAAATCCTGCACACCGGGCCAATTCGGGACGAATTTGCGCGCATAAGCTAACATAACAAAATGTATATAGGTACGAAGCGTAATGTAATACATATTATTACGCAAGTCGTAGTTTAGTGCCCTGAGGAGGGCAGGCTGTTGCTGGCAACGCAACGCGGTCACGGCCGGTTGTCGCTCCGCTGACGTTGTCGACTTGTCGGCACTGAACGGAGCGGCCATCGCGTGTATTGAACGAAAAAAACGCATGACAAAGTACGCTTGGAGAGAGAGCGTTTGAAATATCGATTTATGTCTTATTGATTCAACTTTTGCTAAAAATGCGATAATCCATCTCGATTAATTTATAGCTTCGTCGACATTGTCAAGTAGTCTCGTCTGTATTCAATTGACCGGATAGCAGTTGCGTCTATAAACGCAGGATACGCTATGCAATTTACGACTGACGGTCCTCAGACACGCTAACAGGTTGACTCTTCTGATTAATTGGGTTCAAGAAATACAGGGTGGCAGGGATATCGACGCGAAAACTGAACCTATGAATTCAGTACATGATTCTGAACCCCCCTGTGTTGAAATTTATCGTCGGTTATTTTTTTTAAAATTTGCTGTTCCAAACATTTTGACGCATCGATGTCCCTGCCATGCCACCCTGTATAATCTGCCAACAACTCAACAGTCACGTTACGGGCGATCAAAGGTCTGACTAATCTACTGATCGACAATCTAAATTGAATGACTGTTTGATATCTGATTCTATTTTGAGCACGACAGAACTTAATAGCACTTAACAAAGTTTTCTTTAGCGTGTTCTAGCTACATATGTCGTATCGTATTTGATTATCCGCTTATAGCAATCTTTAAGAGTATCTGCTTGCTGCTCCCGAAATGTCCGCAGTCAGTCCGTTATTACATTGTGACATGGTGGCAGAAGAGAGCAAGCCATTTCCCTTTCAAACAGTAGTTTCCCTTTTAAAACTGAAGTAATGTCACCAAATCATTGATCATCATTATTGATGTGTTTGAAAATTCGGTCGGCAGGTTTTCCTCGCAGTGTACGTTGCGCTTTCCAAGTCTTTATGTCTAATCAGATAAACACGGTACGCTAGTACCTAAGCACCAATGGAATACATCTTTGATCTGTGCTATTGATATCATAACGTAGGTAGTTCTTCACAAAAGGTAAGGTCTCTTACAAATGCTATTTTTGAATTATTGTTGAAGCCAATTTAGATCACTCAAGTGGCTTGAATATCGAGAAGCCGTATGAATCGGAAAATCGCTGATCGTGTCCTAATCTAATAAGCAATTGTATTGGTGCTAATACTATTACGAAAACTGATTTAGTGTCCTAATTTTCCGTCGTCTTGCAAATCATTCCACGAAGAAGAAATGTATTTTACGTTTGCACCATCGTTTAAGATTTTATTTGTCGGCACGATAAATAACAGCCATAATTTTATTTTATCAAGGTTTACCAGACTATTTGCACATTTGTATTAATCCCGTGCTCCCGGTAGTAAAAAGATTCTGCCATATTTTTTCACATGCTACGTAAACCGTAGACGTGACCTCCATTGCCAAAATTAATGTGACACACGTAAACTAGTTTATAATAGGCGCAAAAAATATTTTGGCAAACAGTATTTGCTTCCTTGAAATAGTAGCGTTTAGCTGTGTGTTGTCATTTCTTCGAAACTTTTCTAATATTAGATGGTCAAACTTCTTATACTGAACAGTATTTTCTAATTATCTACAGCCGGGGGTAATGTTCGAGTATTACCGAGTACAAGAGTGATCTGTCTGTAATTTGAGTTGAAGACTTGACACGCACTAGAGCAGACAGGGCCACGACTCACGACACACAGCTGGTCGTGGTTCGCATCACGATCAAAGGTGCAGCCAGCAATTCTGTATGCGTGTTCCATGACCGACCGCATGCTGCTAACCTCAATCTGATCGTGGGTTGCAACGCAGTATCGGATATAAAATTATAATTTATTCTATTCTATCTACGGAATACCTTAGTCAAATTTCCACGTCATTAAAAAAAAATACATATATAAGAGAAACCAAGATATTTTTGCTACTCAGAGTATTATGTCAGAGCGTGCCTGGTCTTTTGAGACGTGGTGATGGTGACCATTGGCGTCAGAGCAATGATTCATGAAAGAATAGATAGAGACTACAAATTACCTTTGACAGAACTAATTAATTAAGGTTAAAAGAATACTAAATTATCTCAAGAAGCAATCAATAACAATCAGCGTCTTATCTTCCAGCAATTGCCTTGATTTCGTTCATTTAACAATACAACAATAGGTACCTCGTAACAATCTAGATAAAGTGCAAGGTAATTGATTAGCATCAATGTCTTCGAACATTCCATTGCATTCCATGGCAAACCAAACGGTCCTCTTAAAAAAGGTTTAGACTCTTGTAAAAGTGTGTAACTGTGTATGTGTCTCGGATCTAGCTAAGGGTCTGTACAGACTACAGGTTCTATGTGGAGCTAATCGAGTTGCAAGTGTACCACCCTGACGAAGAACGGTGTAGTGCCCTCCTTTCACCTTCAGCCTAGCGCCTGATCGTCTCGGAACCCTGAACTCGTTCGACCTGCACGCTCGTGCCTCCATTAAGCTAGGCCCTATGTTGTTTGTGTTGTTTTCAAATCGTTGCAGCTTGTTAGGAAGTGAGAGATTTGATGGGTTTCCACAAGTGGTCAATCAATTCGTTACGTTTTTGTTTTACTCCAGTAAAGCTTTAATTAACTATTAGGATATTTGATTTTGATTATCTTTATTAATAATCATTGATCTCTTTATATATATTTTTTAAATAGATATGTTTTTGATGGATTCAAACTCGAAAGTCCATCACGATATTAAAGACGTTGGGAAATCTACACCGGTCAAGAGCCTTTCAGCTTAGATCATAAGATTTTATGTTGTGTCACTGGTAGTCAATAAATATTATTTAAATTACTAGTTTCGCGAGTAACGCATTTAATTTGACAACGTAATTTACAACGGACTTAGTTTTACCATGTACTGCGCATTTTGTTGTTGTGCTAACAAATTTAGCAGTTTTTGCCTCTGCCAAAAAAACTGTGTTTTCATTTCACATTGTTATTGTCTACTAGAAGAAAATTAGAAGTAAGGTCACTAAATATCTGCGTAGTAGAATCACGCCACGCCTATCATACCATTTTGATCAGAATTTAGAAGTAAACGGTCATGTGCTTTTCTTTTTGGTAGGTACATTATGACTGTGATGTGAGGCAATCAAAGATTTCTTGGCTTCTCATCTTTGCATCTAAAGTTATTTTGACAGCATAGCTTAGGTTTGCTATCTTCTGATAAAAGTGTCTGCTGTGGCATTAACACTTAAAGCCTCTAGAAGAAACGTATGCTGTCCTTCTTACAATCTATTGCTAGAGATCTCTTGATTATAATAATTATGTTTATTATTTTGAACTGCAGGTTTTTCTCTCTACCTGCTCATATGAATGATTAAATCGTTAAAAATGGCCTTCTCCTTAAGGACGGTACATCACAAATTCTTAGTTCTCTCTCGAAACATCGAATGCAGCAACAGCCAGTTGTTACCATATAGATTACAAGCAGCGCTCCGCGGTTTCACCCGCATAAGTCTCGATTCCGTAGGAATATCGGGATAAAAAGTATCCTATGTGTTAATCCAGGTTATAAACTATCTGTGTGCCAAATTTCATCCAAATCCGTTCAGTAGTTTTTTCGTGAAAGAGTAATAAACATCCATCCATCCATCCATCCTCACAAACTTTAACGTTTATTAAGATTGTGTAAAATCAATATTATGACTTAGTGGAACTGACCTGCGAATAACACTATGCGATAATAAACATTAGTAAGACGTAATTAATGGCGATCAAATATGGCCGGTAAATACTGATGTCACGGCCGGTACGAGTCCAGATCGTCAAAGGCATTATAATCAGATACGTTCTAATGAATATATGTATGTGCAGTTCTTAGATGGAAAATTTTAGATATATTTTGGATCATATTAAGATGTTGTTGAAGATAAAATGAACGATGCCTAAAAGACTACGACTCCAGAAGCAGCAGTATTGCCATAAAAGGATTTTCATTTTAATTAAGATGGTCTTCTATCTGCAGAAAAAGAGGCAATGATATCCTTAGTTGAAGTGAGCACAGGACCCTTTGGTGTAGAAACGACAACTCGTATGCATGTTATTAGTTTTGAAGTAGCTGCATGCTGGTTCTATGAAATTATGTAGGCGTATGTTAATAAAACAGATGAGTGGGTCTCTAGTGTATTAACAAAACAAAATTCCACGTTGGAAGACCATGACCATATATATGCATGAATTTGTTCTATAGTGGAAACTTTTGTTTTATTAAACTATCGGAGTTACAAAACAATAAGATTGTTTAACAAAATCACGTTAATATAGGTTCTTCAAGGACGTATGAGTATAACAATGTGTACCTATGTTTTCAGAATGGGCTTAGCACAACAAAAGTCTATTTACTGTAAATTAATTGTAATCGTTTGAAGTAACGCGTCGATTTCTAAGATAGATTGTTTATTACTAAACCAAGAGTTTACAGTATTTGCCTTCGTGACCAAGTATAACTATGGCCTTTGAAACTGGGGCAGTAACCTATTCCCTTAATTTAAAATTCAAACAGTTTCTGTGACATGCAAACATGGAGATTTTCTGTGCAACAAACGGTTCTCTGCTGGCATTCTGATTTAATGAAGCTGGTGGCTTTTCCAACATAGTTATTTTTTGCTGTGAATGAGTTAATTCTAAGTTAAGGATTTGTTGTTTTGCTTAGATGATTTTTGGGAATTTCCTTATCGTCATTCTGGACGTTTCTGTAGTGAATATTTATTTGTGTACGTGATTTGCATTGTTTCGTCTCTTGTTAAGGTGCTGCACAAAAGGTTGTCTATTTGTGTAGGCGAAGCTGACAGATTTAATAGTTGTTCATTACAGCTATTCTGGTAATAAAGTTTAAGGTTATTATGTAAAAACCTATTTACTTATATTTGTACACCGTTAAGGCAAAGCATGACTGTGATATAATTTAGTTGTAACATCTTGCATGCAATGGTGCCGATACCCTTGTTCACAAACTAAACTAAATTTAAGTTCAGTGCATCTTTTTCTTTCTATTTAATTAAGAAAAGGATAGAAGATAAATTTTAGTTTAGTCTTGTTAAATTAATCAGCGCTTGACGTAAATTGATGTAATTTTAGTACGCAAGTTTTTAATCACGTCTAAACTTGTATGGAGTAGTGACAGGCGCTGATTAATTTGACAGGACTAAACTAAAATTTATCTTCTGTCCTTTTCTTAATGAAATAGAAAGATGCACTGAACTTAAACTTAGTTTAGTTTGCGAACAAGGGAATCGGCACCAATGTGTGTGTATAGGTGTATACTCATATTTTGGACAAATAAATGATCTTTTGTCTTTATCTTTAAGAGTATTAACATTCATATAACACCTGATATTGGTTATTTAGTAAGTCTTCCAGAATAACTTGTAGCTGTGACCCTCGGTGCATTATGCAATTTCTGACGCAATATTTCCAACAATTTACAATATGCTCATTTAAACAATTTCTTCTGGCTTAAACTGGTCTGATTAAACAATATCTTTGTATTTTCCACACTTAGGTACATATTTTATCGGGTTTGCTCGGGCCTTGGCCCGAATTGTAATGATTTTCCTTCATGGATATTAATTTTGCACAGCATTCGATACCTATGTTGAATGACGATTACATGAATATTATTAATTCGCAATTCGTGATTGAAACTGCCGAGGTGTTTTCATCGCGTTGGAAATCTTGTTTGAATAAATTCCGGGTAAAAAATTAAGAGTGTGTTCAAAAAATAGCTATAGTCTTGATACCTTTGTAATCAGGGGCATATATAAGTAGTACAAGTGGATTCAGTATTTACAATCCGCATCCGAAATCGATAGTCCATTTAACATTGACCTACTCTTTCATTTTGATTTTATTATTTTGGCTTATCGGCGACTTTGTATTTCAGCAGCAGGCTTTTGTGCTATTTTTAATGCATTTATTACTTTGGTAAGAAGGCTTAAAGAGATATGCTGATTTTTTTACTACGTGGACCAAAAGACCAAATTGTTACAAGAATTTCCAGCTGTTTGGTCCTTGTAGGTAGAATTCCTAAGAAAAAACCGCTTGTTTGTTATTCACTCCTCCATAAATCTCGCCGCACGGGGTGCTTTCTAGCATCTTCAATTGTGCATAATGCAGCTGTCATTTTCCTGTTACAGAGTTCTTCGATCTTTGAAAATTTTCATAAATCTTGAATTTTATTCCTTGGGACTCATACATTTTTATAAGATCCTTCGAATCAAATAAATAATGGGCTTTTTATTGTGTTTCTAAATGTGTTGTGTCACGAGATGAACTCTATTGACAGTCTGACCTGCCCTTTGGGTCGATAAACTGTGGGTTTACGGGATTTTTCCTTGTGTCCCGTAGACAAATGATGGGAATCAACTCTTACGTAATGCCTATTACCAAAACAGATAGCTGCATATACTTTGTGATGTTTGGCTTCTCTTTCCGGGAGAAATACATACCTATCTGAAATTCTCGAGTGCATTTGAATTAGTAGCTACATCAAGCGGGCATGCAGTGCGGTAGGTCTCGGAAATTCACATACATATCCCTAGAGTTATGATGCGACTGCACTTGTTGGCAAGCATCAACAAGAGCGGTAAAACGAGGTTACGTTTCATTAATACGTCTCCTTCCTTTACTAAAAGCATCAGTCTATACGTATTCAAATGTCACGACCTAATACCACAATGTACTGGTTTGTGAAGATTATCAGTTGAAGTCTGGTTTAAATCCGCCTTGATCCTTGACCCATTATCCGTGTGACACTAGCAGCATCGCTGGTTATTGGCATGTTTATGATACTGGCTACACACACTATAAATTCCTCGCGTTCCATTTTAAAATTTCGGATGTGTAATGTTTTCCGCTATCTTTTTTGATGTAAAGCACAATTGTTTCCCAACATGTGGTGGTGAGGTTAGGTGTAAATTAATGATAATTACTTGACTATTGTGTATTCAGAAACACTAGGTGCAGGTTTTAAAGTTCAAGTAAAGAGCTGTCAAATAATTTTCTGGTTTCAAGAAATCGTGATACCTAACTGATTTAAATGCAAATGAGAAACTCGGTGGATAATTTGTAAGAAACTGTTTATTTATAGTTTTCCTGTAAACCGGTTTAGTTAAAGTGTATAATAACGAAAATAATATTACGCACAAAAACAGAGGCCTGTTGTTTCTAACAAGGCTTTATGTGGTCTATATCTACAACGTAATATTTTCTCGAAGCTCTATCCTAAAATCGCTTGACAAACGAGTTTCCGAGCCGTTTGATGGTACGTAACTATGTAACAGAATTTATTATCGCTCGCGAATTCAAGTCACATAATTAATTCGGCTCCGTGGTTGAATAAATGATTTCCGGCACGCCTCAGTTTTTGTGGCTCTATCATATTGTATGTGTCGATTGTTTTATATTACTTAGTTTTTTATTTATTTGTGAAGTATATACGTTTAATAAATAAACATTATTAACCGAGAAATATTTCTTCTATAAACTCTGACTCAGTTCTTCGAATTAAGTTCAAGCCAAGTAGAGCATTCATTGTTTGTAACAATAACAAGTAATAAGTAGTGACTAACCTTTTAATGAAGGTGTTAATTAAATATTTGATAAGCGAACTCATTATTATTTGTTTGTAATAAAACTTGTGTTTCCAGTCTGTTATGTAATACTTTGAACAGAGAAGCACAAGATGTGGGGGCACAGTGTCGCCTCATTTTAATAGACACACGTGATTCAGTCGACAATTCGCGAGTAGGTATTATTTTAAATCTTAGTCAGAGCTAAATCAGACAACACGGAAAATGTTTTTCCGAAAATTATTACAGATCGGTCTTGCTACGTTGTCGTACGCAGAATCTACGTAGCAACAATGTGAGGGGATTTCGTAACATCAACGTAGTTAAATTTTTGCTAGTTTCCGCTGTGGTCCGATGTTATGTGCGTAGTAGAGCAAGGTAGGTATGTTCAGTTCACAAAAACAACATTAATATTCCAACAATGATTGCCTAATTGATACGAAAATTATAAAGGATAATAGGCAAACACGTGGAGGTGACATTGCACACTATACCTATTTGCAAAAATATTCGCACATTTCAAATTCCTTTTTATTAGAATCTGTATTTGATGTCCAAATATTTTCTATGTAATCAAAGAGGTTCGGCTGTACGCCGTACTTTTTTATCGTCCGACTAAAATTAAACGTTGGCAGATAAAGCCGGCCGTATCTGCAAGCGCCTTAATGCCCCACTACACTCGTCTATATGGAGATATTCAAGGTTATATCAATATTGCAAAATTAACTGTTTAGCGGAGTCGCGAACGCGGCTCACGGTACAGTACGCGAGAAAATATCACGTGGAACATGTTTCGGTACCGCCAATGTAAGTACTTATCTGCCTCAGAGTTATCTACGAAATCCACGTGGCCAGCGTGATTCGATCTTCGTAGTTACTAGTTCTTTTATATTTTTGAAGTGAAAACTTCTGTAGGCGCGTTGGGCATTTTTGAGATGGGACTAAACCAAACCATTGATTTCGTGACACTGTAACGCAATTTACCGACACCGTGAAGTAAAAGACATCAACACGTTGATTACCGCGGTGCCGATTTTTTTCATGTTTTCGCTTCTGTCGGCACTCCCGGAGTGCCACTGTTATTTTTTTTCAAGCCTTTGTTCTTCTGCGCAATAAAGGGGTTTGTTATTTGCCTTCAAGTGGTTTCTATATAATTTATTCTTCATAGGTAGGTACTTCAAATTGTGACATAACTGCGCAATATTATCTAGTGGAAAACAATACAAGAAGTAGGTAAACAACCCTTTCGTAACAACCTCTCGTGAATGGTTCATAGTCGCCGGTTTTCAGTAGCGTCGTAGCCTCGAAGGCTCTCGTAAGCAGTTGCTACGCTACAGGCTCTAATTTTAGGGAAGACGATACAAAACATATTTAAATCGACTTGAAGTATCCAATAATACATACTGTAGGTACTTACGTAACAATTTACTTATAAGTTATTTCCGTACCACAGAAATACAAAATAAAATAAAAACTGAGGAAAAACAAGTTTCATTATTAAATTATTTTAAGGGGCCGTGCACGAAATCAACTGATTTTGATCAATTTTGTTCATTTTGTGAGAATGGGAAACAGAATTTAAAGAAAATTATTTGTGATTTGAAAAGTCGAATTCTTTGTACTATACATAGCGGAAAAGGATTTTTCAAATAAATTAAGGATTCGTGGAAAATCACTAAAATTCGCAATAAGTTTTCCAAAAATTTACGCGAAACTGACGTTTGATCGTTTCGTTAGAAGAAAACTTTTGATTATGAATATTTAAAAATATCATCAACATCATTATATGGTCTACTTGTACATAGGGAACCACTTTTTTCAACTTCCATACAAAATACAGCAAAAAAAATGTTGAAAAACCATTTTTTTAACCAGTCAGTAATGTATTTTTTACCATTATTTAGCAAAACACATCAAGAAATTTAAAAATCACACATTAGTCTTCAGCTATCCTTGAAATAAAATAAAAAAATATTTTATGATTATACTATATCTTCATTAAAGACACACACTTTACATACCAAGACCCTTCCGTGCCTCGGAAAGCACGTTAAGCTGTCGGTCTCGGCTGTCATTTGTAGATCTTTGACAGTCGTTACGGGTAGTTAGAAGCCCAAAAGTCTGACAACCAGTCTTACCAAGGGGTATCGTGTTGCCTAGTAACTAGGTTGTGGACTTAGACTGGAAGCCGACCCCAGCATAGTTGGGAAAAGGCTAGGCAGATGATGATGACTATATCGCTGCCCTAGTTCAACAGTAAGATATCTTAAAAAAATCAAAATTGAGAAAAGTTTTGTTTCATGTGAAAAATTTGCTCTTCTGTCCGGTTCAAAAATCGGATATTTGTAAAATGCAACCAAAGTGCCTAAATTTCAATGTCTCACTGAGACATTTAAGCATATTTTTACCGAACTCTAGTTCAAGATTCTGACATCTTAAGATATTTATAAAGTCAGGAAGATTTTTACTTTGCTTTTATTTCTACACAGAGACTTCTTAAAATATCCTTATATGAAATTATAAAAACATTTCTATGTTGAGACATCTTAAATTGTCCCTTCATTTTCAGATCATGATTTTAAAATTGTGAATACCAGAAGGAAACAAAGGGGCCGCATCTTAGAAAATATAACTCTGGAACATGCTTATGATGAAGCACCAGCAATACCAAATCACAAAAAGAGAGATCTGATATCATTATGTACTGTCAATTTGATACCTCAATGTCATCACAGCTTTTACGAAAGTCTTAAAATTACACATAACCAGGAAAATGAAAGCGGCAATAGTGATAATGAATGCCTGTAACGAGTACCTAGGTTCAGTATGATAATAGAATTAATTAAAATAATTAATTCACTATTGTTATTAATCAATTATATATTATTTTAGTTTTGTTATTAAACTAAATTTTGGCTGCTTTTTAAGACTTATTTGTGCCATTAAGATTAATATAAATAACATTATAGCATTGACTGATTATTATATTAGTTAAACTGACTTGTGCAATAATAATAATAAGATTTTAACTGATAATATGAGACTGATTTGGGAAATTATGATACTAGGTAATAAATAATACATTACAAGCATACTAATTTATCAGTTTTAAATTAATTTTCCTATCCCTTTACCAAACATTTCCGCGGATTTAGTCGGACAACTTACATTCTCAAATATCGATATGCTGTAATACTAAGATATCTTAAAATTATGTCGAAGTCTGTTTATTTTCCATAAATTTGGTAGCTTGGTTAGATAAATCTTTAGTATTTCTTAAACAAAACAAAAAATAATAACTCAATGAGTTACAATATAGACATAATTTTTAATAAACCATTTTAGAGACAACATTAAAATCACAAAACATTTTTTATTTAGTCTGAGTTCAATATAAAGTTATACATAAATACATAAACTCACGCCTTCTTCCCATGGGGGTAGGCAGAAACTACAGAACGCCACCTGCTACGATCCTTACATATTCCTTTTGCCTCGTTTACGTTCATACATCTGGTCATACACGCACGCCGGTTGCGAGTACTACGCACCTGGCCTTTCTGAAGAACATCACCAATAAGGTCAGTATGCGTCCCCGCCCGGCCTTTCCCTTTACATCAGCCTTGTAAATACATTTAAAAAATACAATACAATATAAAGTTATACAATATAAAGTTATCTTACTATTAAAAGCCTTAAAACTATTATACAAAATATTTTATTCATATTGAAATATAAATAAGTCCCTAACACATTAAACTAAGCTATAGTTTAAAAAAATCAACCACATTTCAATTAACAACAAGTGAATTAAAAAAAAAAAAAAAAAAAAAAAAACTCACGCCTTCTTCCCATGGGGGTAGGCAGAAACTACAGAACGCCACCTGCTACGATCCTTACATAGTCCTTTTGCCTCGTTTACGTTCATACATCTGGTGAATTAATGACAGTAAAATCACAAAAGTATGAATAACTCAAAACATACTTTGTTCAACATATCTTACTGTTGAACTAGGGCAGCGATATCTTCATTAAGTAAATCAAAAGCGAAATAAACCATATTTTCGAGAGCGTAAAAGTGATGCAACTATAACAGGTGCTGTGACTGACACGAATGGTTTAGCACCACGAAAACTGTACTTTTATACTTACACAGACTTAATGTTTCAATTATTTCAAGGTTTCTCACAATTAGATAAGTTATTGACGAAAAAGTGTTTTTTTCGTGCACGGAGCCTTAAGGATTTTATTTATTATTTGCAGTCGGACTAGTTTCAAAAATAAATAAAAATAGTATTTTACGATCTGAACAGGCGCAGTGCAAAAGACATTGAGCGATGCAATTATCTGTGCTATGTTTACACTGGCGCAGTGTAGTACAGGAGCAGTGGAGGCCCAATGGTAACGGCCCCGACTTATGAGTTGTAGGTCATGAGTTCGAATTCAAGCAGGCGCTTTACTTTGTGTAAATAATTTCATCACCACTGCTCTCAAAACGGTGATTGAAAATATTGTGAGGAATCCGGCATGTCCTAGAACAAAAATTTGAAGACGTGACATCTACCAACCCGCACTGGGCCCGTGTGGTAGATTACAGCCCCCCTCTCGAGAGAAGAGGCCTGTGGCCCAGCACTGGGAACATTATTAAAAAAAAGTTATATCACGAGTGAAATTGTCTCGTGTGTGACAGTGATAAAGTTCGTTGCCAGAAATTTAATATCACTTCGTGAATATTTTTAAATAAAGAATTGTTTATAAACTAGACACGCGACGTGCATGTAACGCGTAGTAGAAAATTATCTTCAATGTTAACCTCATTGGCTTTGTTTATGTTTTTTTTTTTTCAATAATGTGAAAGCTATTTTAATATTTTTAACGCTTTAACAACTGTAGTGCTATTCTGTAACCGTCTCACCGTGTAACTTAGGTGAAGTGAGCGTGGAGTGAGCTGTCAGTTGCTAAGGATTGACACTATTGGCAGCTCACTTCAGCTAAGTTATCACGGTGAGATTTTTACAGAATAGCACTACTGGTAACAAGATTTTGTACTAATGAACGCAAAAAATTACACAGAGTTAGTAGGGGGCGTATACGATTCGGAATCATTTATAATTTAAAATTAAAACCAGCCATCATTTTTCATTTCAGTCCAATAAATTAATTATCTGCCACACTATCGAGTCGAGGTATTTTTTTCAGTTTTCTAGTATTACAAAGTAGTGAAAATATGAAAAAAATTGACAGGTAGGTCGGAGTCACTTTTGCATCTATGTATACTCCGTTTGAAATAAGATTAGACATTTAACTAAACCTTTTTTACAGTCCGTTCAACCGATTTTGACTTCTATTGCGTTAGTGGCATGACACAATGACAGCTGCAGAAAACAGTTGGTTTGTAACCACTTTTTTGCTTTTAATGCCATCCTTATCCCTACGGTATAGAAGTCAAAATCGGTTGAACGGACTGTAAAAAAGGTTTGTTTAAATGTCTAATCTTATTTCAAACGGAGTATAGTTGTAGACAACTGTCTCCTAAAAAACTCCACGTGTTACTGAGTCATACCTACTTACCTAAGTAGGTAAGTCTGTTTTTGAGCAATTTCTCACGAAAGTTCAACTGCAGTCAAGGCCAGCTTGTGTGGATTAGCATCAACAATATTGACATTGAAAGTGTACCTTCCTGTGCGTAGGTCATGTGGACGAATAAAAACCCACTCGGCAGAACATTCGCACATTATATACGACATCCTACTTATGTATGTAAACGCGATGTAGTAACTGCGTATACACAGGAAGGTATTGTTCAGTTGTCGAGTTCTGCACAAGTGGTACTTATAAATCTGGGATCTATAGGATTCCGCCGTTGCATGATAGTGATATGATAGTAATATAGGTAATTGCATATTTGCTGAACGCCTACTTGCCCCCAATATTAAGGCGAAGAAGAGACTTTAGGCCTTTGTGTCTCCCGTTCCTATCCTCCACGAGTTGCTTATGTGATTTTCTCAAAATGGTTGATACATCTTCGTAGGCTTGAAAGAGAGGTAATAATCGTAATCATCATGCATTATGTAACTCCCTGTGTCCCTTACTGTGTCAGAAAAATGCATCAACATCAATTAACTGCCTCGTTGGTCTAGTGGTCGCAAGCATGAGGTCCTGGGTCCGAATCCCGGGTCGGGCAAAGTGTTATTTAGATTTTTCCATCTGGAATTTCTCAGTAGCAGCCCTGAGTCTGGATTTGTGCCCGGTTGATGGCAATAGGCTCGCCCCCTATTATATGGAATTTAAAAATAATTGGTGATATCCCGGGTCAAGCAAAGTGTAATTTAGATTTTTCCATCTGGAATTTCTCAGTAGCAGCCCTGAGTCTGGATTCGTGCCCGGTTGATGGCAATAGGCTCGCCCCCTATTACGTGGGACTTAAACATAACTGGCGAAATGTGGGTGTACTATTGGTACACCTCTGCCTAGCGTTGCCATCTCTAAAAATCAGAAAACCGGACTTACCCGCAAAAAAAGCCGAACTTTTGGGTCCCACGGCAGGACGGACGCCAAAAAAAAAAGGATTTTTTACAAAAAATTCAAATAAAATACAAATTTTTTATAAGAAAGTTTTAATCGGTAAGTATTATATCATTTTTGTTTGCATATTTTTCTTTGGTAGAAACGTGCTTTAAAAGCGCAACCTCCTCAATAATTTTATCATAAAACATTTTGAAAGTTACACGTCTTATATTAAATTCCACAATTAACATTTTTGCAATAGTTTCCGATTTTAACCTATTTCTTTGTTTCGTCCATTGCTGGCCTATTAAAGAGACTAAAAAGCCTAACAAAAGCCGGACGGGTCGGACGCAGTCAAATTTACCCGGACAAGAGGTCCAAAAGCCTAACACTGTCCGGCTTTATCCGGACGGATGGCAACTCTACCTCTGCCTAACCCTTCGGGGAATACAGGCGTGATGTTATGTATGTACCTATGTATCAATTATCAGCAAGCTATGCTTCCTTCCTAAATCGTAATAATTTTCGCATATCTCTGTTCTTGCTTGCTCTTTTAACAATAGAGTCTCATTCAAACTCAAACTCAAAAGTATTTATTTAAATTAAACCATTTACAGGTACTTTTGAACTGTCAAGGAATCGGTCTGTCAGAAATATGAAGCTAGTTGCCCATTCCAAGGCGTAGGTAGGTACCTATGGAGAAGAACGGGCAAGAAACTCCACGGACACTCTTTTAAATAAAAAATTGTTACAAAATATTGGCTACATCATTCGTGTTGAAATTATACATGTGAGAACATTATCCTCCTATCCGTATCACCAGTATACCAGTGTCTATTTTTGCGTAATCATCATACGTTTTAAGAGTGATAACGTGATATGTACAATTAATGTACCAAATGAAGCCACGTGGCAAAACAACAATGAGTAAAAAATGTTTCAAGTTGCATCATTTAATGACAAGTTGCCACTTTGCCAGGCCCTCATAACCTAAGCTGTCTACTCGCTTTTCTTTACTTATGACTAACACATAATGATAATCACCTGATATGTACATAAGTACATCTGTTTGCTTTGTTCTGAAGCAATACTATTTGATTTGTAAACGTTTGGTCGAAAATATTTTGGTGCTCTAAAATATTTTATGACGGTTCCCATGACAACGTTATGTTGTCATGGAGGTTACAAATGCTATGTAATAGCTTTACCGCGGCAGTCCCCGAGTGCCACACGTTTTTTTTTTTAAGTTTTGCAAACTGTACCATGTGACATATCAAATGAAAGGACTTAATGTGAAGGTCTCAATGTGAAGGTCTTAAACTTATTTTTTTACAATTTTAAAATATATATTGGTATAGTTATTACGTGATGTTGTCATGGGAACGTGATTTTTGTTTTATGTCATCACGTCACCATCCCAAGTGTAACGTTGATAAATAGGAAGTATGGAGTTTACAAATGCTATGCAATAGCTTTACCGCGGCAGTCCCCGAGTGCCACACGTTTTTTTTTCGAACATATGAACCTATGGATTAGCAATGTCTTTCAAAATCATTTACGTAATTAGGAAGCTGGGGGTTGCCGACTTGGAAACAAGATTTTGTGATACTTACAGGTGTTACTGGAAACCATTCATTACACGTACGATGTTTTCAATCGATCGCCTGCTGAAAATTGTGTTTGTGACCACCAGACCCGTATTAAAGAACCTCACTTAAAACTCAAGAATTACTTAAAACTCGTTTAAAGCCTTTTAATTGGTTGAAACTAGTTTTTTTAAGTAATGCTTGAGTTTTGAGTGAGGTTCTGTAATACCGGCCTTAGACTAGTATGCAAGTACTGGACGAAGTCACTAATATTGTTGAAGATTGTTTGAAAGTACCTTTCCAGTAAAGGGTCTTTAAAACTCTCTTCTTCTATGTCTAATTTACCTTAATAGTACCTACAGACGGCAACATTTCAAGCAATATTATATTATGTGTGTCCAGTTTAAACTGAGAGCTGAGTATAGCTTTATATGAGGAGCAACATTGAGGCTGGATCTTCTGTTAAAACCCATATTTATACATAAGGTTTGTTTCTTGACCTTTCTGTGACCAATTCCGAATTCTAAGTACGAAACAGAGGTTACGGAATTACCAGAGCATTGATCCTATCACATGGGATCTCATGCATAGTAATGAAGCACACCCTATGCCTTCTCAGACCTTTCGAGAATAAATCGACATGTCAGTTGTATACGTAGAGATGTGTGTTCCTCGGGATTTTACAAGACGATGTCATTTATAACAATTTTCACTGGCAAAAGTTAATTGAAGTTAAACGACTGTGTCAGCTTCATTTTGAATGCACTAACGTTTTATTTTTGGTATACTCTCATACCACTGTGTTCACATTGTCATTTTTCTCGTACTAGCTCCAAGTATCTTTGATGATTAGAGATAAAAATCTAGCGAGCATCTACTAATTTCCACTACACGCGATTCTGTCGTAGGTGGTTTTTAAGACAGCAGCTGAAAGTCAAAATGAGTTTACACTTCTAATAAATTGGAAAATAAGAGTTGGAGCAAGCAAAACAAAAAACGAAAACAAAAATAGTTTGTATATTGTGTGGGTTTTTCTTATGACTTGCTTTTTATACGTTTGGACTTCTTTTTTGTTGAAGTCGGTACTTATGTGCAAGGTAACCATTGAATAAATTATCTTTATTCGATTTTACGGTGTAAACACGAAGTGAAACCAAAATCCGACCAAGTGTGACTTGATCTAAGCGCTACTCTATCTGTCACACTCAATTATCTCCTGAATAGCTCAGAGTCTTAGACCATAATCACTTGGAACTTGGAGCTCGCGACCGTATCTAATCATAATCTCTAAAACGGGTTTTCGTAACAACTCGCTTTCCGACTGGTTTTCGGATTTACAATAAAATCAGTATAAATAAAACTTATTTATATTGCTGTGTTAATTGAACATGACGACTATGGAGGTAGGACATCTCATCGCATGATCCATCCTTTGTACTGACTTACGGAAATATGTCATTATACATACAGTGCCTGATGTTAATTGCCTCTTAAATGTATTCGACCGTCGTATATTGAATGATTCGTGAGCAATACTTTCTCGTGGTCGATTTAACGCGGAAGATAGTCGGACAAGGACACTTCTCTACTTCCTTGCCGAAAAAAACAATCATTGTAGGAATTCCTTGAACACTTTGAATTATTTTCATACTCATTAATTAACTCTACTTTATCGACGAATTGAATACTTACATACATTTTGCGGCAATGAATCTCTTGGTGGCGATATTATTCAAGTTTTGAGTTCAGCGAGTGGGAGGCGGGAGTGATCATGGCCAACCACCTTACACTTGTGCCCACTTGTTTATGTTGGCGTACCCTGCTTTTGTATAATATCAGTCTTCTGATTGATTGACGCTAATTTACAAAAGCTAATTTGTGGACTAGATACGCTAAAAGCTGTTCCAAATGCAACACCAACAAATCGAATACAAATTGTAAGTAATCGAATACCGATATTCAATGCCTATTCTATACCAGATGTGGTGGCGGGGACCTGAAACAGATTGTTCGCATTATTGACACGGTAAGCAGATTGTCGACCTAGTTTCCAGCATTGTTTAGCGCACCGGCGTACGCGGCGCCTAGCCAAATCTATTTTAATTTTTATCTACGTGGTCGTTTGCGCGCAGTCTGTGTCTTCTCTGCTTTTTGCAATGTTTACAGTTTTTCCACGCGCTTTTCGTTGAGCGTGAATTCAGAAATGACAGATAATACAAAACTGGTTCAATTGTAACAATTTATGTTACATTCACGCGTGTTTAACATCCGCATTGACGCAGCGGCCATTTCCTACGATAAAGCAGCAGTATTCCACTCTTATCGTTATACGTTTCCTATAGTGATCTGCGATAGCACGTGGTTTTCGCTGGCAATTGGTTTGTCTGAGTAATTTCATGACAAGAATGCGAAACGCGGAAGCTTAGCCGTTAAATGGAACTCATGTAGTCAGACATACTTTATAATCGGGATATGTGTGCAGTTTCCACGTTTATTATTGGGTTATATACAAATTACTGATAGTTTAGATGATTTCCGTTGTTGGATGATTGCCCAATTCATTTAAAATTTGCGTCAACTCCATTTGCGTCTGTGGGCCTCCCGTTGGGTCACGAAAATAAAGTCAACTTGGTTGAATATGATAAAACTGTTTTCAAAATATATTGTGTTGTTACAAATCGCTCGTATTAAGTTTTACAGAGCTGTTACAAACCGGAAGCCGCATCTTAAACTAAGCTTTAGTCGGACGGCCGGCAATGAGATAATAATTAACCGAGTTTTGAAATTGTATAATATAACATAGCCATCCATATCGTTATCAATATTCAGTTAAGTGTTCATATGAATGTTTCTGCCTACGGTTTATTTAAGTTTGAAAACCAGTACCTTAATTGCGTAATACAAGACAATCAGTTTCGATTTAAAACAGATTGCTAATCCATTGCATCATAAGTTGGAAAAAAAAATGTGCTCAACAACGTAAATAACGCAATGAATGTTGTTGAACTGTCAACATGAAACAAATTAAGCAAAATTGCTTACGAAAATAAGTTACGCAATTAGGGTACTGAAGTAAAACTGCTAGTAGCTGCTCTTTGTGAGAACGCTCTATGTGAATTTGCAAACCATTGTTTACTAGAATACCGTAATTGTTTCAGCATGTTCATATGTTTGCCAATGAGCATGGTGATGCTCTTTCAGGAGTTCTGGCCCAATTCTACCTTAATCTCCACCTATATAAAAAAACACTACAAAGTGAAAAATAACTTTAATTTCTGAAGTCGGTGTCTTGGGTTTTGTATTTTCATTTTTGCCACCGACTTCCGAAATTAAAGTTATTTTTCACTTTGTAGTGTTTTAGTCTTTGTTTAGTTTGGAGGTCGGTTTTTTTTTTTTTTTTGTAAAAAGTTTTTATTTTTCACTTTTTAGTTGTGGTACCTACCCCACACACATTCGAATACCACTACCTGCTACCAGTGACAGAAACTTATCATATCATCTACATACTAAGTGGGAAAAAAATTACGTATTTTGTAGCTAACTCAAAAACTATCCAAGCAAAGTTAATAAAAATTATATGGGACCAATTCGAGAGCACACCCTTTCAAACAAAAAAAGAATTTTCAAAATCGGTCCACAATTGACGGAGAAATCGGTGGACATACATAAAAAAAAAAAAAACAAACATACGCGACGAACATATAACCTCCTCCTTTTTGGAAGTCGGTTAAAAAATGGAAATTATCAGATATTGCTATTGTGCACAGGAGAATATACTACTGTACATCACCTTTTGCTAATCCCTAAATCGCCATTATAAGACAAAAACGGGAAGACAGTCACCGCGCACCGTTTCTAAAGTATTGATTGAAAACTGGCACTCCTAATAAATGAAGGAGAAGTGGTATGATTAAATATGATAACATTAACTTACTGTTACATCTTTTTCAGGTACCCATAACTGCCCCAGTCGCTGCGTGTTCTTCATTCGATAGTTTCCGCCAACCATAGACAGCCATTTATAACACCAAGACTGATTGCTTATTACTACAAAATTCCCAGGTACGTTACCTCCTACTTATAGCCTGTCCAACAGTCTTATGAAACTGTTCAGTTTCCAAGAAATTACCAGCAGCAGCTAAATTTATTTTTAACTAATTATGTACTTAGGTTCAATTTTCCACATACTTTAACGACATGAACATCTTTTCCTAAGTTGAGAAATACACGTCTTTTAAATGGCAACTGCGCTAAACTTGGGATCTTGCGTAAAAATTAAGTTTACCTCTACCAAACCAGTATGGCCTTTTATACTGTAGCTTTAAACATGTTAAAAATAAGATTTTTACTTCTCCCGGTCATAAAGACGAGTCGAAATTAGGTGCTGCTGTCTCCTGCAAAGGTATACGGTGCCAAAGTTTCATAGATCGCGCTATTTCCGTGCAAACACAAAACCGCTGACGCACACTGTCGGTCAAAGCTCCGCACTGACGCTCGCCTGTCAAGTATTTATTAGGACTTATTTCTGGATTCCATCCACCGTGTTTTATGTCTCTGTTTGAAGGTGAAAGAACTTGGCTTTCCTAGATGACTTCACTGCGGGTTATAGAACAGAGAGGAATGGACAAAAGTTTCTAGAAATATATCTTTCATATTTTTATTTGTTTATGGCGTGTGCTTCTAGATCATTAAGTGTTTACCTTTCTCTTATCTTCATTATCGTCCAACCGTAACATAAGATGTACATACTAATTAAGCAATGTTAAATCTCTATGATTATGCACCAGCAGTCATCGTTGACTGCAACTGCGTGCATATTAACGTCTCCTTTGGCCTTTTCACTATGCACCCCGAAACATTCCATACCGTTTATCTATGTAGCTCATGTAGCTGCATTTACCAACCTGTTACTAGTTCAACTGAGGACACTATAAAAACTCGGTCAGAACCTGGGTCGAGGCATTCCTCATAAATATACAAGGTGCCATAGAAAGAAGTAGTCCTCATGTGCAAGATAGTAAAGTTTTTAACGCGTTCATTAGGCTAGAACGATAATTATGCAGTACATATATTTGCATCAAAATGTACTGATGTTACTTACGTGATTATTACTTTTACTTTTCAATAAATGCAACGAGGACGTCATGCAAACTGATTGAGGTAATTTAGTTCGAAAGAATAAATAACTGCCAGGACAGGTGTGTCCCCCGGTCGCCCTTTGTCTGTGCTCCAGGCCGTAACGGAAGGCGTGACCCACTGGCTGTGTGGAATTGCACGCACAACCGATTATTGTGCCTTGTTACTAGGCGGCCGCTACTTTCCCTTTGTGCGAACACGTTTTTTAAAAACACTCATCCATTGCAACGACAGCTACAGCTCTTTCAGTCAGCGCACTTCCGTTAGTCTCTTGTGCAACAATGTTAAGCGCCGTTTACATCTACTGGAACATAATGAAGCCGTTATCTGTAGCCTCGAGGTATTTTAAAACTGTCTTGGAAGTCAGCTTGGTAACGTCCGTAGAAAGGTCGGCCATAAATTACACACGGACAGCAACGGTCGGCATGATTGTTTATCGTGATGGATTTGATTTAAGACTTTAAGTTTCCCGCGATCGAGAAATAAAAAGAAATTGAGGAATTTCCATGAAACGATTACTCTTCGTAGTTTAGAAATTAAACTATTGTGTCAGACCAAGATTTAGGATCTGTCAAAGTAATACAAATATTTTTAGTACGCTTACAATCCAACACGGTGGCACTCCTCTAGCTACAATGGCTATAACACTAGTGTCGACGTCTAAGCCAAGACACACCTCAAATATTTGCACCAATTCACTAAGTAAATTCTTACCTTGTTTGTACATAGTATCACGATCGCTAGAAGTCATTTTGAACTCAGATGAACGTGAATGCGAAGCAAGATCATTCCACAGAGCTTTACTGCATAGACGTGCCTTACTTCATTCTAAGCTCCGTAAGTGGAAGCTAAGTATATGCCATTACGCTATGCAGTGTAGACCGTTGTGGTGAAAGGATGCATACTTCGATGAGATGTTACTCAGAAATAATTACAAAATTTTACAAACGATTCATTAATATTCTTAAGCAATTATGTTTGGCCATACATTTTAATATCAACGGAAGTGCCTTCTTTGGCATATCAGTATCGTATTGTCTTCCTCTGAACACCGGTTGTTGTGCAATTTTCAGGATGTGAGTTACGTCATTTTTCCGATTCGAATGTATTCAAACCGGTCACGTCTGGTAATTGATAGTTTCGCGATTAAATGCTCGGTCGCCCAAGGTTAAGCCGGCTATGTAAATAAAGTAATGGCGTTGGCTACAAAGCTATGTAAGTCTGCGGAACAAATTATAGGCGTGATCCATTTGCGACCGGACCGGCCACCGGTAGCACAGGTTGGACCGGCCAGGAAGACGGAGATTGTAGTTAGATAACTAACTTATAGCCAATCAGCCAACGTTGGAATTAATGTTATCGACTCTCCCGCTGTTTAAATGTACAGGAATACAAGGGACTTGATAACAGCTCACGTAAGCGGCTCATGCAAATTGCATGTTCAATAAATTGGATAATAAATAGCTGTAAAAGTGAAAAGCAATTTATGGAAACATCAGGTGATTCGTTACTTGAAAACTGTTACCACAATTGATAACGTTCTGAAATTAAGAGGTGGTGGTCGACGGACACACGGCATCGGCAGCGGCAAATGAACCCTCTGGCTCAGTTCCAACTCTGCTGTTTAACACAACCGTGGTATTCCTCACTAATTACTGAGCTTGCTTAAATGGTTTCACTTCCTCCAAGCCCGTGAGGTTGCTTTGGTCGCTTGTATAATCGCGACAGACGTAACAATGGCAACAACATTTGTGACTAATCCATTTACATTATGTTTAGTCACGAAAGTCGTGTCAAATAGCAACCAATTATGTACATATTGTACATATCTGAATGATATATTAACGTGGACGTACCTAGTAGGTAATACAATATGTGAGTTTTATAAATACTTTGATGTTAATGCGTCAAGACAATGGATTTCATAGATGTGTCGCTTATCGAAGTTGACGTGTGCTGTTAATAAATTGCTGGATATAAAATCTATGTTTAATATTATTACGAACGGTAATCGTGTACCGACAATGTTGGGTCCACGTCAGCTTCGGTCACGCACGATTGAACATTTTCCATGACATTTGAACCGAACAAAGGGTTGCTAATTGTGACTCACGTAACTTTTTGACTAGGGTGGGTGTGCGACAGCCTATTGAATCTACAGCTGCTCGCTTCCCAGTAGTGAATTACGGTTTAATTAATGAAGTTATGCGCACGCATAATGTTTTGTATTCATACAATTTCCTCATTAATTCGTATAAGTGTATGTATCGTTCGCGCATTCCTCGTTCGATTTTCCAACGATTTCATCATAACGAGTTGATTCAACTATAATATTAGTTAGCGATTTGTGACTAGTCACTGTTTAACGTTTACAGTTTCAGAACATAATAAAAATAGTAGACTCTTTGTCCCCAAATTGTTGTAATTCATCACTAGTCAAACATAGACGTAAGACGTACTTATCGTATGTTTCAAGAAAGATAGTAATTAGGGTTAAACTAGCAAAAACAAACGTCGCATCACTCAAGATAATGTATAGCTAAAACTCTTACGTTTTTAATTAATATTATGAACAGGAACGTCAAAACAAACAGTGTTTTGGTAAAACGAAAGAGGATAAAAATTATTATTAATACGAGTTTAATTTTCGATCGTTGTTTTGGCTTGCGGTTAAAAGTTTATATGAATGCATGGATAATATTAACATGACTACGTACGTTGAAGTTGTAGTTTTCGTAGGAAGCTGGCCCAAACACATAACCCACGGGGATTCCGTTTTAATCTGATCCATGCGTAGCCTACGCTTGTTTAAAGTCGTCAACCCATCTTGCCGTTGTTTGGTCGTCCTACGCATCTTTCGCCGTTCATTGGTCGCCACTCTGTCTGGACTTGGACTCCTCCTCGTCTTTCTATTCATGTCGTTACCTACCCTTTGATGTTTACTTGATTTTTTGGCACTCTTCTTTATGAAAATCTCCCTATTTCAAAACCACATTGATTAAGTTTACAAAATACCAAGACCAGTTTTCCATCCGTCTGCCAAATCATCTAATAAGTTTAGTATGAAGAATTTGGAGAATCGACGACAGATTATAATGTTCAGGGAACATGTGATGATGAAGATATAGGCCACACATTTAGTCTTAGACTCAGTCATCGATGTTGCGTCATTTAGTGCTCGCAGCATGATTTGGAGATCATCCAGGCTTTCGCAGAACTTTACAGGGTTTTCCAACATCTATTTAAGATTGGTTAATGGAACCAATTTAATGTCTTCTTGAAGTACTCACAAGAGTTCGGGAGAAATGAATCTTGAACTGTTGAAGGGTCAATAGAAAATTAACTGAAAACGCTGTAATTTAACTACGTCAAAACATGTCCTAACATGGTTGGACCGGACCGTTTGGGACAACACCTTAGCTAGCATGATATAATCAAGTATGGAAGAAACACTTGGAGCAATCTCTCGCTTTCCGGTAGTCGCAACAAAACATGACTTCTCGGTCTTTAGTTGAAATGAAAAAGATTTTTATTGATTTTTGTTTTATGCTCGATATTTATTGGTTATCCGCAACTTTTATATTGTTTCATGTGGTCTCACATGTTTTTACGCTGTATACTAGTTCGCAACACTTTTAATATCTTCAGAGCTACTCAGTGTAAATCAATAAAGTTTCTGAACGACGATAAAACTAAGACGTGTAAGAGAGAAAAACTGATATTGGACAGCCATGTGGCGAGCTGTGATCCGTCCGTGATCAATGTTGCCATGTGTCAGCTGTTTCTTCCGACTAAAATAACGAACTGCGCAGCGGATGGATTCGAACGCGCATCTAAATATAACTAAAGCCAACACAACTAACGTACTTTGTTACACTATCCACTATAATGTGTTTCATATGTAAATGACATGGATGCTCCGACGATGGTGCCAAATTGTAATGACTAGAACATTATATTAGAACATCTCTATCTTCCCCATAGGAGAAATATTCGATATCATAACTAAGCACTTATGCTAATGACACTTCATCACAATTTAGATAAAACCTAGACCATTTCATATCTATTGATCGTCATAAGTGTGCAAGTGCACAATATTATCTAAGTTCTAAGCGAGAGAAACTGGATTTTATTTCGTACTAGCAGCGCCCCGCGGTTTCACCCGCATAAGTCTCGATCCCGTGAGAAAATCGGGATAAAAAGTATCCTATGTCCTAACTCAGATTATGGTCTAGCCTTAAGCCAAATTTCATACAAATCCGTGTAGCCGTTTTAGCGTGAAAGCGTAACAAACAAATAAATTCACTTTCGCGTTTATTTACTTAGGAAATTAGGATTATTATTCAAGAGCTAAGCTTCAGTTTATCAAAATTATCATTGAAAGTCGTCTTCTATTAAATGGTTGGGCAATTACGATTGTAAACCAGTACAATTTGGTTTTGCGAGATAAATTCTCGTGACAAAATCGAGTGCTAAGATTTTATAAATTGGAATGGAACTGCTTCTATTTATTCATTTAATAGTTGTACAAATGAGAACTCATTTGCAAGTAGTGCAAACGTTTGTCGAGCCTTTGATCAAGTATTTGTGTTATGTATTGGGGGTGTGTTGGCAACGTCATCACCAACGTCAAAACTCATTAGTAGAACAACCATAATTAAGTCCTACTCAATCTTAATATATTTAAATAAACTAGAATGTATTGAAATCCGCAAAACAATATGTAAATGGCTTTAAAAACATTGTTAATAATGTTAAACAATATTTTTTCCTCCGAGCTCTAACTGCGCAGTAGACGGTCATAGTTGATTAGGTATGTTAATTAATGACTTACTGATAAATAATACACGTAGCTTAGACGGATTTATTGACTCTTTATCGAATATTAATAACAATATAATTTTGTTGTTTAGTTGTTCGGTTAATTAATCCTTCGATTAATCCACGTCTTTATAAAAATAAACTAGTAGGTATTATTTATTTACTATTTAATTATGTAACAGAAATGTTACATAAATGCTTCAGTTATGAAAATTTGGTCATGGCGATTCGTATACCTATCATCCAAATCCATTCAGCCGTTACAAGCCTGAAAAGATAACAGACGAAGGATAAAAATGCAAATAATCTTTTTTACGGTTCCTTACAAAAATGGTAAAAAGGAACCCTTATGGTGCGACTCAGTCTGTCTGTCCGTCTATCTGTCACAGCTGGATATCTCAAGAACTATTAATGCTATCAACTTGAAATTTGGAATGGTTATAGATGACGTTTGCCCAACTATTTTGCAAATAAGAAATAAATAAAAACGTTTTTTTTTTTTGCAACAGGGACTGAACAGGTGTCTTAAAAATTCTAAGTGGGGCTAATAGGGCATGTGGAGTATCATATAAAAGAGCGCTATATGCACATTCTCAAACATTTTTTTTTAGGCCGCATAGTTTTCGACTTGTGAGGATAAAGTATAAATAATACCGTTCCGGAAAAACATATAGTACCGGAGATAAGGTCTCCGAAGTTTGCATAGAGAAATATCTGAAATTATTGTATGTGCTAGAAATTTATGTAAAGATTACAGGAAAAATAAAACGATGTCTCTAAATAGCACACTTTTTCAGAAATCACCAACAAAAATTACAGTAGTTCCACTATCGGTCAAGAGATGGCCGTGACCTAAAACTGCAATATTCTACACCGCAGTGTGCAGTGTTAAAATTCTCTGACGAATATAGGCCTCGCCGATAAAAATTTAAAATGATGCGGAACCCTCGGTGCGCGAGTCTTAACTGGTTTTTTATTTTATTAAACAGGTTTTTATGATTCTAAATTCTCACATTCATAAAATAGAAAATAATCTATTATAATAAGAACCATCCTTGCTCTAAAATAACTAATTTAATTCCGAATATAATTATTTAACCTCAAAACAGATACTAATCCCCACATGAATCTTAAAGTCGTTACCCCAATATCATAATCTAAAACTGTTTAATAAAACTACATATTTACAATATTTCAGGGATAAGGAAAATAATATGAAACACCAAGATATTTTGTCAGTCATTTATATTTCTTTACCAACATCAAATTCAATATTCTACACCATACCATCACACTTCTATTCCTCAGATAATATTTAATTTGAAATACCTATTCTTGCACTGCCTTAGCTTAAATATTAGCTTAGTTATTTTAAAACTTTAAATTATAATTGAACCGATATGTTAATTATAAACATTACCTCTATCAAGATACGAACTCTGATATATTTTCGATTTTAAGGAATCGAAAATATATCAGAGTTGATTCTCTTAAAAAGAGGTACACAAAAATTTCCATAATCATATGAATTTTAAAATCATCCCTGAATTTTCATATCCCTAACTTAAGAAATGCTAAGTTTCCCATACAAAGTTTCATCCCCTATATCCCCATTAGGATTATTTTTGAGACAAAAAGTACCCCACGTCCTTCCCCAGGATGCCATCTATCAATCGAATTCCGTTCAGTAGTTTAGGCGTGAAAAGGTAACATACAGATAGACAGAGTTTCTTTCGAATTTATAATATTAGTATGGATACATAATTAGCACTTATTAGCTACGTGTTATCAGGTTATAAATTAGTTGAAGTAAAGGATGTTGTACTTTTAAGATAGGCAACGTCTTGGGAATGTCTTACTGCGTAGCAGGATTTTATCTAGTAGGTAATTAATCCTTTGTATAGCTGGGTAAGAGATAGTGTCTTCCTTGGTTCTAATAAAAACTAAGTACCAATTTCACCAATGAAATTGAACGCGATTAGCACATCTAAACTGCGTTCAAGAGCTGTCAGTGTCAATACTGTCAATATTCCATAACAATGATGACACTGACATCTCTCGAGGCTTTCGTTAGGCGGTTGGATCAAGCGCCTGATTCAGAAGGCAGTACTCCTCGATACGGCTCGCATTGTGAGGAGGTTCCTGTCTCTGCAGCCCTAACCACCGGTAGCTTGGACCCTGCTCCCGACACCGGCGGACCTCTATTTTTTATATTTTTAAATGTTTTTTTAATTCTTTTTTTTTTATAAATATTTAAAAATGTAACCTAATAGGAACCAGAATGAATAAATGACACTGACAGCTCTTAACGCTTTAGATGTGCTCATCGCGTTCAGTTTATTTGGTGAAATCCGCCCTGAGTCCATCTTCAGTTTGCTTTTATAGGTATGGAATACTCAGTTCTATCCTCAGAAATGTTTCATATATTTATTTCCTAAGCACTTCGCCTTCTACAAAATCTAGGTTAATTTGTTTTTGCGTCAAAATGCTCATTCTTCGAACCTAGTTTGATAGTTTCAATCTACTTACTAAGTGCCTACTAAGAATTTTTATTTAATATTTCGATACTATTGAAAACCTGAATTCGTACTTACGAAGAAAAAAATATCCAGTACCACTTCACGGATAACGTTTGAAAATATTGATCCGGTGTATGCAGCAATTACAGATAAGTAGTACACCGGATCTTCTCTTCCATTTATTTATATCTACGTACGTCTTGTAAAGCTCAAAGATCTCTAGGCCGGAAGATCTATCTTCGTCTCTTGCTTCAACAACAACAAACCGTTGCTCTTAATTGATTCCACATTTTCAAACATGTTTACAGGAACGATCATTGTAATTAACTAAAAATTTAATCTTTGAATTTTCGTTGAACTGGAAAAAAAATACCGTCTGATTTTTGGCTAGTAAGATCTATACTTTTCCTGGAAGTGTCGTCATATGTGACAGCAGAATGAACAGGTGAACAACACCTACACTTAATAATAGAAGATCTTTTATCGTAGCTTTTAAAATTCAAGGATTCAAATTCAAGTTTCATGAAAAGATTTTTCTTTAAAACAATTGACTACTATGAAACAAAAGAATGTAATACTATTTTTATCAATTACTAAACTAGCACACGGCACTCAAGAAGAGGCAGTTTACCAATGCCAGTAAATTCCTGAGTCACCAATGTCAGTCACACTGACGCATCACTTTACTTCATCTAATCTGCTGTTAACATTACAATCATCAGATATTTTCGTAGTCTCGGTCACTGCGATTTTCAGAACCACGCGGTTTTTGATTACACACATTGGACTAGACTCTAGACCAGTGGTTCCCAAAGTTATCTGGACCACGACCCACCTAACAAAAACTTCCAAATTCAGGTCTTACCTCTTGGCTGTCATGGTGAAAAAAGGGGCATACTTATATAGGAATAAAGAACTGTTCTAATAAGAAAAAAACATTCAGTTACAATCGAAAATTTTAATACAAGGTGTGCTATTTTAATGAGAAGGATGTGTTTGTTTCCTATTTTTTGTCATTGTAGCTTTAGCATCAACTTCAATTTCAGTTACTTTTAATCGCAATGAGTTTGACAGAGTTTGATATGTCCAATTTATTTCGGTATTTAGTTTTAATATTAATCATAGTTAAAAATCTATTTTTCAAGGCCCACCCAATATTCGCTCGGGACCAGTGGGTCGCGATCCATAGTTTGGGAACCACTGCTCTAGACACATTGCGTCAGTTATTCCAGGCTCCTTTCTTGAGAGAATGACCTGGCGAAAGGTGCTGGCATTCAGCCAACGTCCGCCGGTAAGATGTCATATGGAATCTGTGTTGTATTACCGAGTATTCTACTGTCTCCAATTGCAACTGTGTAATGTTTACATAACTGCCCACTCATTACTAATTTGCCTTTTAGTGAACTTTAATTTCACAGAACTAAAAGAATCTGTATGTTTTTCATTGAAACTGGATGATTTCCGTAAACTTTTACATAGTACGTTGGTCTAAATCTGTGAGAAAACAAAACATTAGTATCATCCCACTCGGATCGTAAAAGTTGATTGAGGTAAAGTATTTTTTCTCAATTCACTATCGTTGAAGACAGAACGATGTTTTGGTTTCTCGTCTAATTAGTAAGTACTATCTGATTTTAGTAGGCATTGGGCACGATTCCAACGCTGCGACTGTAAAATGCGTTTTTCTATTTGACCGACCTGTGTCTGATTCGTGGCGGGGACCTCAAGGCCTGCAATGCATTCATGCTCGGTCGCTACCACTAGATCAAATCAAAGCGCCAAGTTGAAAATGTCTGTTTTGCCTACCATAAATCAACACAAATGGTTTCTGTCAGAATAAAATTCTCTTTACAGTCGCTCACATGTATTTGTTTATTGTTCTGCTTCAATAATAACTTGTCGTATTTGCTTGTCCTTGTATTATTTACTGTAATTACTATTCACAGAATTCCTGCGTACCTATATTGATTTTATAGGTGTTTAATACTTCATGCCACTGCCAAGCGTAATGTTAACTTTAATACCGACATGTTTTTACGTGTTATGATGACGGACAAAAATAATGCAGACAGATAATAACAACGTCTAGGATTTTCCAAAATTTATTATGCTAGCAAATTGCATCCATTGTTTGAGGAAAACTTCAGTACCTACTAGGAGAGAAGAAAAACTTATTAGAACGAAGGCCTCTTGCTGCTCATATATAAATATAAATGAACCCCACAAGGTGTCAATAACCATTATCTTGGTGCTGTTAATAGACGACAGTTTAGCGAACCTGAAACCACAAAATTACCAATATCAATAAACCGCATTAGTTATAATTATTTTCTTCATTACGTATAATAAATAATGTTATGTAGTTTATTTTTATTCAGATTCAGACGCGCACTCCATTTTCACGGCGATGACGTCAAAGCAATCACTTGTCACTTTGGTCTTAAACTTGACAAAATGCTTGGCAGTGGAAATGAAAGCGTGTTGAACAACAGAACTATTATACACTAAAATTTCTCCGAATAGTAATTACTCCGAAGGCGAGGAAATTAGTCGAAACTGTTCTTACGCCATCTTTATACCGAACACGTGGCTGAAAGCGGTTGTAACGCGTTACCAGACTCTTGAAGTTTTGCTCACCATTAGAACGGAAATAGCGTGAAAATATATTCATAGAGGTGAAAAGCGAAATGTTGTCTTGGTTCTAGAAACTTCGATAAACTTATTTAAAGAAACCACGTGGCGGTATCATGGATATTTTCAAGATTTTGTCTATCTTTTTCAATTGCTTCCTGGTAAATATTTGGCTCATCTATGACGTCTGAGTGTCTCTTCGAGAATTGTGTTTTGACGACATTTAATCGTTTCATTATAAATAGTCTAATCGAATAATTCTATGAATAGAATTCGTGGTAGGAATTAATTGAATTTATTTTACAAATTCCGTGCTGCTTTCCTTCCCCTTCAGTTACCTTAATCTCCACAATTATCTGAACAATTACTTTATTCAGCAAGATCTAGATTTTTACAGCAGTTGTCTGCGATATCATACTACATTGCATGGTAGGGAAGACCGTCAAATGCATCGTCATTAACACCTATATCGGAAAGTGCTGTGTAGACACGGACAGTTCTGTTGCACGACACGTCTCTGTCCCCCATTGTCTGTGACCTTGAATTATCGATTAGTGACGTTGCAAATAAGAATTTTTTCTAGAGCGACACTGTTTTTTTTGTCTGTATCATAGTATTATCTAAGAAACTGTTCGAGTTATGTGTCATTTCTTCAAACGTTTTTTTTTTAGAATGCACTTTAAATAAAAGCGGGCTTACTATGTGTCCGGCTTAAAAGAATTTTCATCTTGGAATTCGTTCAAGATTGACTAGTAGTTTTAGCGCGGAAGAATTGAGCTTTCTAACTATAATAATAATATTGTGACTTTGTAGTGGTCGAAATTTTATTAGTTTCAGTATCTTTTTTAGATTTTTCATGTAATTTTCATGCAAAACAGCTGCTGCTGGCTCCTTGCTGGTTTTTATTTGATTTCGAACGTCTTCTTTTGTACGGTTTTTTTTACCAAGTATTATTGACCACTAATAAATAAATACAAATACACGAGCTTAACTTTGAACAACTGTTAGTGATTGATGAGATCATAAATTGTTAAGTTTTATCTGATCTGATTGACAGCACTTCAAGCAACTGCTATTGAAATGAAACAGATTATTAAATTGTATCGATTGTATAATAAATAATACTAGCTGTGCCCCGCGGTTTCACCCGCATAAGTCTCGATCCCGTAGGAATATCGGGACAAAAAGTATCCTATGTGTTATTTCAGGTTATAAACTATATGTGTGTCAAATTTCATCCAAATCCGTTCAGTAGTTTTTGCGTGAAAGAGTAACAAATATCCATCCTCACAAACTTTTGCATTTATAATATTACTAGCTGAGCCCCGCGGTTTCACCCGCATAGGTCTCGATCCCGTGGGAAAAAAAAAAAGGATCCTATGTTCTTTTCCAGGGCTTTTGCATCATCTATATATGCGCCAAATTTCATCCAAATCCGTTCAGCCGTTTTAGCGTGAAGGCGTAACAAACAAACAAACTTACTTTTGTATTTATAATATTAAGGATTAGTAGGATTATATTATATTATATTTTATATATATTATTTATGCAGAATATCTGTTTTTGTTTTTACAGATTAATAGGAAAGCTTAAAGCAAAAAATTGTGTAGATAAGCTTCTATGATCATAAAGTTGTAAGTCACATCATCATCATCATCGTCATTTCAGCTGAAAGACGCCTACTGCTGGACATAGGCCTTCCCCACGCACCACCACTTGGCCGATTCTGTGCTTCCCGCATACAACGGATTCCATTTCCACGGATTTAAACTGAAATACTTCGGTTGGCTATAACTTGACATCTCAATTTGTCAAATAAAATAGAAAACTTTTATGTATATAAGTTGAGATATCAAATAACGAATAATATTTTGGTTACTGGGTATAAGTTGATATAACGAAATATCAATGTTCGTTCACAAAACCATGTGAAACGTTAATTTGACATGTTGTGTTATCAAGTAAAACACGTAAAAATGCGAGATGTCAACATAATACCATTAGTCGATTGCTCCAAAAGTTATTTATATTTCGAGCTGTCAATTTTTTTCATATAATTTCCTAATTCGTAGAACGTATTAAGCCAATAAAAAAAAAAACATACAAATCGAGATGTCAATGTATTCACGTCAGCCACGGATATAGTAGGATTCTATTCATACAAAATTTTACTGAATACATACCATAACTTCACGCCTGTAATCTCCGAAGGGTTAGACAGGGGTGAAGATACCTATAGTAACTCCACATAATCGCCAGTTATGCTTAAGTCCCATGTAATAGGGGGCGAGCCTATTGCCATCAACTCCGGACTGTTACTGAGAAATTCTATATAGAAACATAATAACACTTTGCCCGACCTGGGAATCGAACCCAGGACCTCATACTCAGCAGTACAGACCAACGAGGCAGTCTTTTTACTGAATACACCAATCGTTTAAAATTAAAACTAACAAAATTTCCGCAACTATTCGAGTTTCATAACAACCAGAACGATAGCAGCCATCAGCTGAAATCTGTTAAATGTTGAGTCACGTTTAGATACATTGAACTCAGTATATCTAACCTGAGAACCTACATAATACTGTTTTGTCAGCTGTTTCGTTCAAATCAAGGCTAAAATAAACAAAATTCTTAACCTAAAGAAATATGAAGGCATTTAATTAAAATATGTTCAAGAGCTGGTTAAATGTATTTGAATTTAAATTGCTAACGGTATTCTATGCCGTTACGGTGCGGGCCTGTAATATAATTATCAACAGACCTGATATTCTGAATGATACCGGAGCCTTCGGCATGGTCTTAAAGTGTCGGTAGGCAATATAAAGTTAATTTATTGCTATTTTATGTGCTTTGATACACACGATTTAGTGGTCCTAGGTTACGGCGTAAACCTGGTTGGAAATAGACGACGTATTTCTCAAAATGTTGGTGTGATTATGGCAGACGAATGAATGGATATTGGCAAATCTGCCAAAGACATCAGAATTTTTTAAGAATTCAGATATAGAGACGTTACTAAAATACATCGAAGCATAAACAACTATAGAATTGAAAAGTTTGTGAAGGTACTCATCTTTAGTTTTACTAACTTACCTACTCCAAATAGTTTAATCAAAGACTAGGCATTGAAACTCTCGTTAAAATCTGTTCAGTACTTTTTGAAGGCTGCAGCACTAGTGTAGTAAACAGGAATTAAACAATCTTCTACTACCTGTTTGTGTATAGCATGTTAGCATACACAATCTATGTACAGTAAATATGTAACAAAATAATTATAGAGCCTTGCCTATGAATGAATTTCACGACAGCAGTTTTTTTCCTGAGCTGAGCTATAAAACAGATTTAATGAGGAATATTGCCGTAGTCAAAGGTAAAAAAGAAAGAAAGAAAAATAGGTTTATTTGTCACAGAAACACGTGCATACATAAAAGACAAGAGTAATCAGAGAACAACACAAAGTACATAACAAATCACGAGCATAGAACAGAAATTACTTAGGCGGCAGCTGCACGATATGACTGTGACAAGAAGGCTTCCACTCAGCATGATGCAGTGTTATGGGGGACTCACAGTACAGCTCTGATTTTCAGTGGTCACCCGAAAAAAAAGATGTACGGAAATCAAGTCAGGTTCAGTAATTTTTCTATTAAACATGTAACAAAATAAAATAAACAATGCTTAGAATATAAGACAACTGTACAATAAATTATAAGAAGATATAAGACAACTATACAATAAATTATAAGTAAATGCAACTGAAGAAACTGGACATTGTGACACAACTTTGGTGAATTTGATGAACTTTCTGATTGAGCGAGAAATTGATTCAAACAATATTTAGATTAGGGATAAAACTCAACATTTTGCAGAGCTAAAACACGTAAACATAAACAATTTCATCAAATCCATAAAACTACGTGATCAAAGGAGCGTTCTTGTAAGTTATGTCTGGAGTTTAATGGAATCATTTAGAGTCAATAAATACATCATGTGTTTTAGCTTTAGATTGGCGGGATAGGGACTTTAGCGTGCATAGTTATGACTCAGATGATTGCTGTGGCATATGACGCACTACACTAGGTAGACAGACTGCAAAGTCAACCGCGAAATGCAAGCTAACGAAAAGTTTACACAAGTGTACGGAAAGGCTCGCTATAGACGAAGATGACTTTGAATTGGTGAAGCTTTCAATAAACACTTTCGTTCTGTATGAGAAAATAGTTTAAATCTTTGCGCTAAAAGGGCCCGGACATTTCACCATTGACCGTAACGAAAATACATGCCCATCTGCCTTATTATCTTCCTTGATTTTTCATGAAATCAGTCTTAACTGTCTGGCAGTTTCCGTGGTATAATTTTTCTGATCTTTGCATAGGTATAGCACAAAACTTCTACACCTTAGGTTCTGGATCTACAAGTTAACCGTTGGAATGAGTTACAGGTTCATCTCTGTGCGTTTTATGTCTTGCGGTAACCGCAGCAGCAAAAACTGTCTTGTGCGTTGCCGGCCTAAGACACACATGTAACTCATTGTTTAGTCTCGAATTCTTCTCACAACTAGCACAAGTTTTTTTGCTTTTAATATACTTTCAATAAGAATTGATTGCCTAGAAAACGATTGTTTACAAAAAAAAGTGTTTAGCGGAGACTGCTGCAATGAGATTCTCTTTGATAGTTCATTACCTATATGACTTTTTATGAGCACGAGAGAAAAAGTCTCATCAGTTACTAGATCGATTGTAGACTATACAAAATGAACGAGAAAATGTATAGTAATGTGGTATAAGTTTGTCGAATGCTTTTGGCAAAACTTTTATTACATTTTATGTGCGTCTGAAAAATAGCTTTTATGTATACGGATCTTGTGTAGCATATCTGTTTCCAATCAAAACCAGTGATAATTGTAAATCACCCTTCCTAAAACCTCCGCTGGTTTACAATCTGAAAAGTAGACCTTCGTTCCCATAAAACACATATAAACACGAACATCAGCGTACACGATCAATTCTATATCGGGCGTAGGTGTAGCTAGCGAGTAGTAGGCATAACATTCATAATGTTATTCATTAAATATTTGTTTTTCTGCAATAATATACGCAATAGATTTCCTTATCAAAGTTCCTGTCGACAAATACCTACACTCGTCAACTGGACCGCGTGGAGACTTGGGTGTTGGTACAAGTTATCAACTTTTGGCTGTGTTTTGTATATTTTCGTAATACTCTAACACTAATATTTTTGCTACGTGGTATATTCAGTTTGTTATATTTCGGTGTGTGTGCCAAAATAGGTCCCAATACAGATCCCTAGGGTACGCCGCGTGTCAATGTACAGTGTTTATTTATTTATTATTTATTTATTTAACCATTTATGTACACACAAATAATACACAGACAAGACAAAAGGAACAGAAAAATACGTACAAAGGTGATGCTTGCTTTTTTGGTACGGTAAAAAAAAATTAAACACTGGGTTGTAAGAGTGATTAAAAAGCAGGTTTTATAAATGGATAGCTTACTTAAAACTCTCGATGGACTCTCTATTTTATCTCTTTGTATTGTGTAATAAATGCAGATATTGGCATATAAAAAAATTATACTTTAACTGTAGGATAAAAAGTTTTCTTCTGGTCTTATTATAGGAGTTAAGAATCATGAAAATAAGTAAAGGAACTACTATTTGCTGAAGTTATACTTTCATCTCCTTCATGACACTTGAAAAAACATGGTGTGCGTGCGTTAACATTTATGTCGTCCATCATTCCAGTGGTATTCTGTGATCAGTAATCAGTAATACATGTTCGAGTAATTACACCACTAATATGCGATGACGTGCCGCCAAAAGATACGATTCATCAATCACCCTATCTGTGAAGGTGCTTTGCCAAGTTCTACTCCGACGCTCTCTAGTGACTTACGACATCGGAAGATAGGAAAAGAAGCCAGGTCGTGCGATCACGACACGCTTACGCACATCATACGTCAACACATAAACATTGATAGCGATATGCAAAAGTAAAAATATTATGTGAGAAACAAGATAAAATTACTTTTGATAGGCAGATATCGAAGATTGACGAGGCCTTTGACTTGTCTTTTATCTGACCCTAATTTCTATGTCTACAGTTTTGTCTTCGTCCTAGGATTTAACGAATAGGTCCAGGTTTCGTTTTTCACTGAACCTTTATGTGATCTATAGCCATCGCATGCCCTAGAAAGATCTTGATGATATAGTTACAAAACCCTTTGAAAAATTGAAACCTTTAACACGGAATAATACAAGTATTTTGCAGTTTGTGTCAAGTACAAAATTTTTGGCTCAGTTGTCTCGGAGATAAGGGCCCCGAATGGTCCATTTTTATCAATTTTCTTAAATATCTCTTAAAATTGTAAACGTTAAAATGAAAAAAAAATAAAAAATATTTGATGTCCTCACAATTAGCCCTTTTATTTGATACGTCACACGGTACAGTTTGCACAACTTTTTTATTTTCCAATTTGTCCTCGAAAAGTGACCCCCATATTCAAAACTCATTTATTTACGTTACACATCCTTGTTTGGGTCGCAAAAATTCATATATGTACCAAATTTCAACTAAATTGATCCCGTAGATTCGGAGCAAATTGTCTGTGAAAGACGGCGAGACAGACACCCAGCCAGACACACGAGTGATCCTATAAGGGTTCCGTTTTTTCTTTTGAGGTATGGAACCCATAAAACAGCCTTTGTTCGCAAATAAGGCTGAGAAGAAAGCTTTCTTAATCGGAACCCTGCCAGAATGGAACACATAAAAAACTGCAATTAAAGAAAATGCCTACGTGATCATCTCTATTCGAGACTTCTTCGCAGTAAAACATTTTAAATTTACACACAGACGACCTAGTAGCACAATTTCAGTTTGTGTATCGTGCAGAACCAACGTTTCCTTAAAGTTAAATTGCTGATAATATATATATTATTTCCCGAATAATGTCATGTAGTTGAATATCTCAACTTTGTAACAATCTGCAGCCATTGTTGTGTATGTAGAGTTTTTCTCCTTTATTTATGTCACAGCCAACTCAAGGTGCTGATGGCAGTATCGATTATTCTTTCTCTTCTTCTCTTTGGTTGTCTCGGTCAATGTTTTCAACTATGTATGGCCAAAAATATTTACGAGCAGTATTCTGCAAGTATGAACAATGCAGTTAATAGAGTGCTTTGCTTTCGGTGATTACATCCAACGTTATTTTCAACTCACGATGCCAAATATTCGAGAAAGTATTGACTATATTTAGACTTGATATAGTGTTTTTGTTTATAACACAAAGCAAGGACGGGAAGAGCAAATAAAAATCCGACGAATATATTATCAAGATTTTTTTGATCATGTAATGCGGCCAGATTTACTTTATGAAGTCTTTTGTTCAATATTCAGCACAGTGATTACAGCTGTATCCTATTTGCTAGAAGATAAACTTATATAAATACACGTAATCGTTACGGTAACCTACTTCGATGTTCTCTTCTTCAAAAATGTCGGAAGGTCACCGTTGACGGCCGTCACAGAGTCGCTATGTCCATAGGTGTTCAATTTACTGATGGTGGCTAATAAAACAACAATAGACCATTGGCTGAAGTTGAAAAACATTCTGATTATCACCTAACGCCTTGCTAATTTACACACATTTCTATTTGTCATATAATTTAGGATGTTTTTAGATTCTGAGTGCGTTGTTTCGTATAAACATTATATCTTTTATTTGAGAGTGACGTCTTCATCTTATATTTTTATACACATGTTTCGCTGATGTCTCGTATATAAACGCAAACACATGTTAGTTAGTCTAAATATTATGTCTTTAGCTTCTCCTTAACATAAAGGACTCGTGTTGTTAATTTAGCATTATGCCAAAATAAATAACATAATTTTTATTCAACTCATATTCGTATATTTTTACGGTTTCAGTACGAAAATTTCATGAGTTCAGAACTAACGGAATCAAGTCACACTTTAACCTATATCTGTTCAGAACTTTCCGGAACTAGCGTGTGAACTAACTATTAACTAATACACCTAAATATACGAAAAGTGGGTGTCGAATGTCGATAGTTCACTACACCCTTCTGTAACGAATATTATGGTTGTTTGTCCAATTTTCGTCTCCAATTAAAGTTTTACAACAGTTTTTGAGGTTTTGTTTGTTTAGTTTCAATACGCATCGGATTTTTTAGCTAGTTCAGTTAATATCTACGTAGTTATTCGTTTTGATCACTATAAGATTTAAAGACTGTTTCATAAATAGATCCTACTCCCATAAATTCTTTATCACTCCATTTCAGTAACGCTCCGCTAGTAACGAGAGTAATTCAGTATCCCAAAAACTATTTTCGTGTACACCATGATATTTGTACTTGTTCACTGTTAAAAGGTTGTTATTGGAGTCGCAAATATATCTGCAAGGCCGGCCAGTGCGTACGTGCTCCCATCAACGCACTAGAATCCAGGTACTACGACCCTGGGCACGCCGCAATTGCGGCGATAAGACCCCTCTTTGAGGAGTGGCTAGAGAGGCGCCACGGCGTCCTCACCTTCCGCCTGACACAGGTGCTCACCGGACACGGCTGTTTCGGGAGGTACCTGTTCAGGATAAAGCGGGAGGAAACGCCCGGGTGTCATCACTGTGTGGATCGCCCGGAGGACACGGTGGAGCATACGGTGGAGGTCTGCCCGGCTTGGGCAGAGCATCGCCGTGTCCTCGTGGAAGCGATCGGCGGCGGTGATCTCTCGCGTCCGGCCCTGATTCGGGCCATGCTACGGAGCGAGAGGAAATGGCAGGCCGTCACCTCGTTCTGCGAAGCAGTAATGCTCGCGAAGGAGGAGACGGAGCGCGTGAGGGAAAGGCAAATTTCGCGCCCTCGCGCCCCTAACCGCCGCAGCAGGAGACGCCCTGGGCGTCGGGAGTCACGAGAGGATTTCCGGCCACCGTAGGCGCGGGCTTGCGGACGGTGAGCAATGGGTAGCTCGCCGTCCGATAAGGACCAAGCCCGGATCGACGGCGCGTTGTGTTCCACGCGCGCCTCAAAGAGATGTCAGCAGAATTGACGGGGTCCGCTAGGGCCAATGCCTGCCGGGGGTTCGAAGAAAACCGATAGGGAAATCGTGGCCCCCTGGCAACACGGCAACTGAAGGAACACGGGTGGGTTTTAGTCAGTAAGAGTCTGACACGCCCTCCCGCTCCGCCCAGAGCGGGAGAAGTTATTTGATAATTTCCCACCCAAAAAAAAAAAAAAAAAAGGTACTACGACCCGTTTTTAACACAGTTGCTTTCTGTCAGTAGTTCAGTACAAAAGATAACGCCCAAAAAGGCTTCCTAATCACTTCAGCCATTAGTAAAAATTTCCATTACATACAGTTCGCATGTTTATTCAAGTTTTTCGTCTCTGCTATTACTGACCGAATTTTAGCGGTGTTTATCGAATATGCTTTGCAATTATCGACAAGAATTCAAGGTTGTAGCGCGCCGATATCAGTTATCGCGAAAACTGGCTCTCGAAAGATTTTACGGTGATACTCGACGAATTTGCTTTAAGTCATAAAAGATGCAATTGAAATTATAGACATTCATTACGATGCATAGTGTGTCTGTATGTATCCGGCGATCTATTAACAGCAATGTGTATGACGTGACTTAAAAGAAGAATCAGAAACCTAAGTACAAATAACGTGTGAAGGTTCTTCCTTTATCGATATGTCTGAACCAGTTTATGAAGACATTATCAGCGCTCATGTTTATTAACATTCATACTAGGGAGATGAAACCTACCCCAGATTCGTTCACCTGCCCGATATAGGGGTGTGGTTTGAGGGTCGTTGGCCCCACTGTTAGTAGAGCATTGACCTCGCATCGTCATCTGTTGCACACAGTTACATTATGTAGGTATCTCGCGTTTGACCCAGTTCGCACACATTGATACATGTTGTCAACTCGTTACCGTCAACAGCGACAAGCTGTATTACATAAACTTTTCCACTCATTAATCTAAAATCATCTTAAATAATTATGAGGATTTATAATTTGTTATTAATATGATAATGATAAGAAATATCACGTGATATTTTTTGTATTGAATTTAAAAATAACTTCGAAGCTTGGAACTGATATGCTTAGATTAGAAGAAGACTTAAAATACATTATGTGTTTTAAACAATTAATAAAATAAATTAACATGATTATTATTCGAGCTAATAATAAAGGAAACGATACTGGTGGTACAGAAATAACAGTTGTTAATGACGACAAACATATGGGGCTACGGGCTTCATGAAAATGTTTCCTAATTTAGCCAATATTTTAACATAGTAACCGAAAATTATAAATGATTTTTTGCCTTATACAATATGAATATATTTAAACAATTTAGACAGGTGTTTGCATATTGTAGAAGTTTTAATTCCTTGTGAAGTACTCGGTGTTATCAGTGACACAGGTACCTAGTAGATACCAATTCTACAAGGTGTGATGGACTCTTTAAAATCGTGTACAGTAATTAGTCAGATTCTTATAGCATACTAACACTACACATACTGAATCCGTCCTCTTATAACACAGTTTTAAACGCTCCTATCGATACCATTATAGTTTTCAGTTAACATAAAACACGTGTTGTTTCTAATTTTGTTAATCAATTGAAATTCAAATTAGTTATATATTGGCTAGTGTAGTGGCTAGTATGGTGACACCATGAATATCATAGAAAAAAACAAGAAAAATCCTTATCAGTAAGGATTAGGAACTGCTTTTAAAGCTACTTAATTTGACATTGTGAAGAACTGCGATAATTTCAATACGGTTTTCGCAAACAAGAGTAGGTTTTTGGTTTAATAAAATGAAACTGTTACATCATCCCATTAGATAACGATACTTCATTATTTATAACCAGATTGGGGATATAATATTATTCTCTGATCCAGTTCCGATAACCTGTTATATTATCTAATCGTACGATATTATATTATTTAGGGAGCTGATAAGTAGCGATGTTGTGTGCACACTCATTTTGTTTACTATCTACTTCAATACGGTTTCACTGTGTGATGTCATCGCTAAGTACAATTAGGACGAAAGAGGACCATAATAGCCCGCTTCCTGCAATTAACTCTGTCACTAGACGTTCCAATTCACACTCCGTCTGTGGGCCCAATTTGACAGGGTCTCGGCGAACAAGATGTCTTCCGACCGAATCGTATGACTCCATGCGAATATAGCAAAAGCCAGCTATAATTTTTAAATGAATAAGACTGAAAATTAGGAAAAAACTATTAAACGACTGGGTCAGAATTGGTAAAATTACTTTGGGACTAAACATTTCTATGATCATCCATAAAAACAGTACGAGAAAAACGTTTTACGAAAGGGAAAAATACAGTTCGTGTCTCTCCGCTTTATTTATGAAATCCTGCCGCCTTGATACTTATATTGACTTCCTATCTTAAAAAGTTACTGTCCAGTAATTAGAGATAGCTGTTTTACGTAACGTCTTCGGGGAATACAATCTTTTCTTTAGTGGATTGTTGTGTAAGTTGTCTACTTTGTTCTTCATCTGTTTACCCTGGTTCCATGTTCCTTTGGGTCAGAGCAATATGTTTTGATCTTCCATTCTCTTCTGCCAGCCGTAACGTTATCATTCTTTGCCTTTTCATTTCACGAGAAAACTATTTACTGTTTACATGAAATGATAAATAATAAATGATTTTATTTCTTAAGTAGGTTTGTATAAACACTTTAACACGTCAATCGTATTTTTTTAATACATACCTGTTGAATTGTTAACCTCCAAACTTTATTCAACTGTAATTTATAAATTGTGGTTATCATCGTCGTAATATCATTGGGTCGTTCATCATTTAGTTTATTCCGTTTTGTTTAACTCTTAAGTTTTAAGATGCTGAGCTATTAGGAGCATTATAATAAACTAAACTAGAAGAAAAAGTTATAGTCATCAAACGAGGGTAATATTGATAAAAACATATCCCTAAAAGTGTTAATTACTTTACTTTCAGATAAGGGAAGAGGAAAATGTTAATTACTTTACTTTGGGATAAGGGAAGAGGAAAACCAATATCTACACGTATGACCCTAATTACTACAACTCATTACTAACTAATGACATCTTAGCAAGGTATCTGGCCAAGTGGCCACTGTATGGCTTTGTAAGCTGGGGTTACGAGTTGCGGAATTACGTTTTAGTATGTGTTATCTTATTATTAGTTTACATATTAGGTACTAAAATATTTATGTAATAGTGTTTGTTGTAGATACCTTCTGTGATAAAAGTATTTCTATTTGATGTCAGATAAAATGTTCCAACCCGTGTTGCAATTTTTGTTTCAAGGACCTAAGTTAAGAACACTTCTTCGAAGAACACTTTGCTATTAAGTAATCTATTTATATAAGGTACATAATATTTATCAACATTGTCGAAGGAAAGCGTGTCAACCCACTTAAAGTACATTCATTCGTTATGTTGGAAGCTACGAGTGTTTGTCTTTGTTAGTAGATGCAATGTTAGCAGACGCCTATAGTCTCGGTAGCGGAAGTTAAGGCAGCCTTGGAAAGGGTCAAGGGACCGACTATCTATGAGTTTGTTACCGGAACGGCTAGCTGTTAAACAATTATATTTTTTTGGTTGCTGTGCCCATCAATGATTTGGCTTCAGGTTAGTATTTGAATCAAGGGTCTAGCTATTACCTTGAATTGCACAAAGGGTCGTTGTGCATAGGGAAAGATCAAAGAAAATCTTGCGTAGCGTATGTGTAGCACTGCGTACGAGCCGCGTAGCACTGCGTACGAGCCGCGTAGCACAGCGTAGAAGCAGCGTAGCGTTGCGTACGAGCCGCGTAGCACAGCGTGGAAGCGGCGTAGCGCTGCGTAGGTGCATCGTTGCACTGTGTATGAACCACGTAGCGCAGCGTAGAAGCAGCGTAGCATTGCGTAGAAGCCGCGTAGCGCTGCGATGAAGTAGCGTACTGTGTCATTGGCTCTAACGTGTTAAAACTTCAAACCATTTTAGCACTTGAATTAACAAAATCTCCTCAAAGTCAAACTCGATAAAACGAAGCATAGTTTTAAAGATATTTGCCTATTAATATGCGCATATCTTAATCTGTAAGCTGTCGGTGTGAGTTTAACCAAGCGCTCACCCGTGTCCCTCACTTATCTGGTCACATTTCTCAAATATAGTAAAAAATTACTGCGGAATAAAAATATTTATCTTTCTCTATCTTATCGTCTGTGAATTGTGAGTTTTTTTTTGTTGACATTAACGTTGACAGCTGATGTTTTTGCTCATTTATTTTATAATCAAGTTCGCCTTGATCCCCCCGTTTCAAAATTATCCAATCAATTAAAGACCTTGTCCTGATATTACAGTAACGGTGTTTTGAACGACTTTTATGACGCATATTTTAATTTTCTTTGTTTTATGATGATCTGATGACCGAAAAAATACCGGAACACTGAACTGCCAGGTGCACATCATTAATAAGTAAAATATATTTTTCTTTTATATATTTAAAAAATCACTTATTTATCATTTATCACTGAGTTAATATTACGAGTTGCTTTGAAAGATTTTAGAAGTTATTTAGATAATGAGCAAATCTACATATTTTTAGACATTCGTTATGATTGTAACCTTTTTCTAATCATATAATAGGTCGGCTCTTTTTAGATATAAAATGTTATATTCTTGCATAATTTTAACATTTAATGTGTTTTTAAATGAAGCATTTAAATTACTATGCATACATAATAATATTAAGTACCTGGGCGACCGAGCTCCGCTCTGGTGAAAATAGAGAATGCTCATTTAATAGTATAGGATAGTACGTACTAATTCCATACTGTCATGATAGTAGGAACTTACTAATTCCATGCTCTCATGATCATTATTCTACTGTCAATAATGTCATGTTATTCATTTTCTTGTTCTAAACTTTGGGCGACCGAGCTCTGTTTGGGTGCAAATACGGAGAAAACTAATTTTCTCAGATATGAGACCTAGCTAGATCGATTTTTCGCCCCCGTAAACCCCTATATTGCAACTTTCATCGAAATCGTTAGAGCCGATTTTGAGAACGTGAGTAGAAAATCTATATACAAACAAATAGTATAGGATAAATTTCGACTGCGTATGGATATGCGCGAGATAATAAAATATCCAATTCTATAATATTTGTTTATTTAGTATTTATTTATTTGTCAATAAATACATAACAAGAACTTCGTTGGAAATGTTTACGAATCTAGCAACCCAAGGTGATTCGAATATTTCTGCGAAAGATAATCTTTAAACTGTTTATTATAGATTAGTTGTAAATTTGAGACTTGAGAATTCTGCTAATCTACAAATCAGTTATCAATTTATCATTTACGACGAAATGTTTTTTTACAGCGCAATTGCCGTATCACTCTTATATAATATAAGTGTATATATTACTTACCTATGTAACATACGATCTAAAGACTTATTAATAAACTCCGTGTTTATTTCACTCAAAGCATAAAGTTGAGTATCATTCAACTCATAATATTAAATAACTTGGATCATATGACTACTTATCCACTTGTAAATATTATTTATGATTAAGAGGCCACATAATATTATGGAACTTAGTAAATAAGTTCTGAAGAACTTACGGTAAAGCAGCACAATATAATATTTTATGTTGATATTGGTGCCGATTCCCTTGTTCACAAACTAAACTAAATTTAAGTTCGGTGCATCTTTTTCTTTCTATTTCATTAAGAAAAGGACAGAAGATAAATTTTAGTTTAGTCTTGTCAAATTAATCAGTGCCTGTCACACTCCATACAAGTTTAGACGTGATTAAAAACTTGTCGACTAAAATTACGTCAATTTACGTCAAGCGCTGATTAATTTGACAGGACTAAACTAAAATTTATCTTCTGTTGTTTTTTAATGAAATAGAAAGAAAAAGATGCACTGAACTTAAATTTAGTTTAGTTTGTGAACAAGGGAATCGGCACCATTATCCATTAATTGATATCATTATATTATTAAGTTTTACTAACATAGTTTTTAAGTCGTTGTTACTAATACTATATGGATTGTGTCTACCTACTTTTATTTGTGTGATTCACAATAAACGATATGTATACAGTTCAGTTTAATGGTCAGTAGTCTGTATCACACCCTTAAATTTTACCACACCTTTCTGATACAGACTGTATATTACACATTTAGGTCACCTTCCACATAAAGGTCGAATATGTAAAAAAAAAAAACTGACTTATGTTTTAGATCAGCATAAACATTTATCTCTATATTAAAGTGAAACAGATCCTAGCCTAGCCTGGCTAAAGGATAGCCTTTTTTATTATGCATGTAAAATTTGTATTTTCTTAGAAGGCCTTTTCATTGAAACTAAATGTTGACACAGCATACACCGTTAGTGCCCCAAATACTACGAAATAGTTGTAAAAATCACGTAGACAACGCCACGAAGCGTGACACTAGTGTTGCTATATTACATAATAGAGTTCACCTTGACTCTTTAGTTGATCATGATCACCACGACTATTAGTCTAGTACACACGGCTACACATCAAGCTATACATTTCCAGTTTATGCTGATCTCGCATTGCATAGGATTTCCGTACAATACGAGGTCAGCTTATACTGGAAATGTATGCTTGATGTGTAGCCGTGTGTACGCAGAGAATATCTAGACTCGAATGTGCCATAAATCTGTGTTGTATATCTTGTTTGTAATGAACAGATCTATATGAGGACGATTGATACTTTTGTTGTTCTGTATTGTTATTTCATAGACGTCATCTAATTGATTCTTGCTCTGAAGATAATAATAATATTAATTACGTAAATCTTTAATAGCTTAAATAATTACTCTCTGATAAATCTTTGCTACGTTTGCAAATCTATAGTATAATTTTAATCTATTTCTAGGCTCTTCTTTATTGATGACAGATTAAACATACTACAATGTAATGCATTGTTTACATAACACACCATAACGCCTTGTTTCCCCGAAGGATTGAGCAGAGGTGTACACACGACTGAATTTCCAGCTCATGCTGATCTCTCATTGTATAGGATTTCCGTACAATGCGAGGTCAGCTTATACTGGAAATGTACAGCTTGATGTGTAGCCGTGTGTACCTATGGTACCTACACCCACATTTCATCAGTTATGTTTAAGTTCCATGTAATAGGGGGCGAGCCTATTGCCATCAACCGGGCACACATCCAAACAGGGCTGCTACTGAGACTTTTCAGATAGAAAAACCCAATAAAACTTTGCCCGACCCGGGAATCGAACTCAGGATCTCATGCTCAGCAGTTTTAGCGCTTGCGATCACAAGACTTACGAGTCAGTGTGTTATTTACAAAGTCATTATTCACCCTTCAAGTCTAAACGCAATCGTTTGAGATAAACCAGTCAAGTCGATTTGAGAGCAACAACTTAACATGGATAAGCAGGTCATGGATGGTAAATATGACTGATGTTGCGTACGCGCATTACATAGTTGCACACGATAAACTGCACTAGAATTGCATTGCGTTCCTTCAGCCTTACCTACTTACCTTACTAAACTGCCATTGTTTGCATACGTAATTTATAATAGCTAGGAAGTGACAATTAAGACTTCCTTAAGCATTCATAAACTATTGAATTCATCATCATCATTATCATTTCAGCCGAAAGACGTCCACTGCTGGACATAGGCCTCCCCCAAGCACCGCCACTTCGACCGATTCTGTGCTTTCCACATCCAGCGGATTCCTGCGGCCTTCACAAGGTCATCGGTCCATCTTGTGGGAGGCCTTCCAACGCTACGTCTTCCGGTACGTGGTCGCCACTCCAGAACCTTTCGACCCCATCGGCCATCCGTTCTGCGAGCAATGTGCCCTGCGCATTGCCACTTAAGTTTGGCAATTCTTCGGGCTATGTCGGTTACCTTGGTTCTCCTGCGGATCTCTTCATTTCTGATTCGATCACGTAGGGAAACTCCAAGCATAGCTCATAACTATTGAATTGATTAGCAGGAATAGGTCGAAATACTATATACAGTCCCGTAATAAATAAATGATTCGACTGCCTCGTTCATCTAGTGGTCGCAAGCGCTACTGCAAAGCATGAGGTCCTGGTTCCGGGTCGGGCACTCTTATAGGGTTTTTCCATCTGGAATTTCTCAGTAGCAGCCCGGAGTCTGGATTTGTGCCCGGTTGATGGCAATAAGCTCGCCCTTATTACATGGGAATTAAACATACCAAAGGAGATGGAAAATGTTGGGCCCAAGTGTAATAAGTTGAGATATGATCTAAAAATTAGTCATATTTTTTTATCCTTGAATATTAAAAATCTGCTCAATTCTTTGCTTAAAGCGGAGAAATATGATAAAGATAGTTTTCGTGAGATCATCGATTATAGTAATCGATTACACAACTACAAAAAGAAAACCTATCCACTAGGTAGTACTAGGTAATATAGTTAACTCAAAGTAATTAAATGCACCATATATACTTTTATACAATATAGTGCATTTAATTTAAATAAAACATCATTAATTAACCAAAATAATGATTATCAATTTCATATCGATTATTTTTAAGCTATTGCATAGCTTTTATCGCGGGCTTTAAGCGCGGCGACCGAATCAAGAAATTCCGTAACGTAACGAAAATAAAACCTAACAACCCCCACTCCGCCTACCATGTAATGACGGTTCCCATGACAACATCACTTTGTCATGGGAACCGTGATGTTGTCATGGGAACTTCCAACGTGATGTTGTCATGGAGGTTACAAATGCTATGCAATAGCTTTACCGCGGCTGTCCCCGAGTGCCACACGTTTTTATTTTGTCTATGTCACTGGCAGTACATATTCTGCACTGGCAGACTGACATTGACAATTTGACACATTAGTGGTGGGTCATTCTCGAATTTTCGGCGATCGAAACCGTTTTCCCGACGACGAAAACGGTTGCAGAAAATGGTTAAAGGACGAAACTTATCCAACATGGAATAGAATTGCCTTTTCGTCGAGCGCAGCTTCTTAAAACTATCAACGATTTGAAATGTATGAAATGGTTTTTTCGCATCACGAACGACAGCATTGACAACTGGTAATACATTATTAACTGTATTTCATTTCAAAGAGTTCACTTTTTAAGAGTTCACTTTTATTGGAAGGACTGTTTTACGAGAGTGATAGATAGTTGAATCATTGTACCCGACTGTATTTTCTTAGATGTAAAAATCGTACCAAGTAATTCGAAGACTGGTTTGTGCAATGAAGACTGTTTGAAGTTGAACTCAGAACGTAAAACAGTTTCATCATCACAACACGGTCTTTGTAAACGGTTCGTTGTCGCAACGCCCATCTCTACTAGAACTGTCACTAGCTGTCACTTATTTCGTGTTTTCAGATGTGTTTTGAGTGCTTTCCTAATTATTTTTCATTTTCAATGATCACTGCTTTGATTTTTACGGATTCTGATCCTGCCTACCTTGTACGACCCTTGCTTTCACACTGGACACAGAAGATCGCTCACACGATTTAAATTGAATTGGAATTGTTATAATGGATTGTTTTGGAATTGTTGGATTGGATATTGTTGAAACTAAGGATCGCTATGTGAATTGTGGGATAGCAACTAGTCACTGCAATACACTAATGTATGAATCTATAAATTCACACTATTTACATCTCGTTACTATTCAGGCACAAGAGTGCATGTAATCGTTTCAGTCTCCTTTCCTTTCTTTGGTATTGTTCGTCGAGTTGAGCTCCGTGAGTTCTGAGTTGAGCTCCACGATTACTGACAAATGCTTGCACTGACTGGACAGGTCCACTCAAATCTGTATGGTTCTTTTCTCAAAAGACCATTTCAGACAATCTACTGTTCGTCGAGTTGAGCTCCTTAAGTTCTGAGTTGAGCTCCACGATTAGTGACAAATGCTTGCACTGACTGGACAGGTCCGCTCAAATCTGTATGGTTCTTTTCTCAAAAGACCATTTCAGACAATCTACATGGCCCTCATATGGCCTGCCTGACCAAGATTATGTCTGGACTTTAAAAGAGACTGCGACCTCTCAGTTTGTTTTGGCCTTTCTTCTCGAGAGTAGTCAGATAGGAAACGCCAAACTCATCTAGCTTATTTTTTTTAATATGACGTGTAAAAGTGATTCCTATATCCTATTTACAGAATAAACAATTTCATTTCATAATTGGTGAAATGTGGGTGTTATTATAGGTAGACCTCTAGCCTAACCCTTCGGGAATTACAGGCATGATGTTATGTATTGTGAATAAATAGTTACACAATAATCAATTATATCGGGACTCGGTCAAACTAAAGCCCTACATACTGGTACGCTTTTAACGAAGCTGCGAACGTAGTTCATCATTATTTTCGAACATTGAAGGTCACGAACTATTTTCTACGTCATCGCTACACTAGTGCGGTGCTTCAAACTTCTGTAATTACGTCTTAGTTTATTGTTTTGTGCCGTTCATGAAAAACATTCAATGGGTTATTCGTTTTCATTCAATGTATTATTGTAATGAACGCTATTTTAACATTGCAAGTCTAAAATATTACTGAAGGGTACATCGTATGTACGTACGTCCTGCTTCACCTTTGAACTGAAACATTTACGTTTTCAGTTTTCCTTAGCAACTACAACAATGTTAAAAGGGTATTTAGAGCGCAGCACTGGACTTTTGTGTACAGCGTAAGCGTTACTTGCATGCATAATGCACAGCATAGTTACCTTGTATACGCCTACAAGGTAGACCGGCCGCGTAGACCTCACGTAGACGTCGAGTAGAAGCCGAGTACACGCCGTGTAGACATCGTGCGTCGCCGTCGTGTAGAAGCAACGTCGATGTCGAATAGGCGCTGTAATACCTACACTCACCAGCTTGATATAACTGGTAAGTTTAGTGTGAGAGTATCTTAAAAATAAAATAAATTGAATGGCAGGGTATTGGGAGATCAGCTCCCAATACAAAAGTGCCCTTAAATTTATTTTAAGATTTAATTTTGTTAATTTAGCGTCACGTGGTTTGCGTTGTCGACGGAAGTTGGCAATCAAAAGTAAAGCAAAACATTTAAATATTATTCAACAATTTTATTGTATTTAATTATTTGATAATGCTTTCGTGTTGTGGTTGCGTAATCAGATGTTTTCATAGCATTTTAATCGCTATCAGTGTATTTACTTTTGTTCCAGGTTATCGGAACCGGTTACGTAGATGTGAGATTGTGTCTTCTGTGTAGGTATCGTGATCATTCAAGATACAGGAGCGTTCCTCTTTTGGCTCTTTTATACAGATGTTAAATATTTCAATAAAAATATTTGGGCTTTTTTATAGGAACGTTCTAAGAATTTTGTCGGGTTACTTGTTGGAAACAATTTCCAGATGTATTTGCTTCCTAAAATCTATACAGTAAGTACCTATGATTCGTGATTACCAGAAAAAACAAATGTATTTTTTTCGCGAAACGTTACGTCTGCCAGTTTTATAAACTTGTTCTGTAACGAGTATAATTTATGCTAAGTAAAAAAAACCATCAATTACTCACCATTAGTTGATCTATTCTATCTTTATTAATTCGCAACCAATTATCCTTGACCGAAAGCGAGTCGCGATCCACTGAAAGAATAACAATTAATAGTTGTTCGTCTATTGCGTTCTTAACAACAAGAAACTTGTTTACTTCACATTTTTTTTCAAATAACAGGATTTTTGCTCGAGCGATTCATTTCCTTTTATAATGAAAGTCATATATTCAAAAGTCAGTAAGGGATGCAAAAGCAAGGCTTGTTTTAAATTTAAAAGTATTAGATGGTGGCACCATGGAACTTTCCACTCAGCTATGGAATTAATTTGTATGTGTGTCTGTTTGGATAAGTCTTATACTCACACACACATGGTCGACTCGTTCGAGGTTTTAAGTAAGTTATGTGTTGACGATGACATCATGTGAGGCTCGTCCGCTGGTATGAACTCGGCATCGTACTAATCTGGCCAAACTTGTTATGCTTATGGAAATTATGTGTATTGTTCTAAGCCATGGGCCTCGGTTTTGAAGAACACAACAGACTAATTAAAAACTTCAGAGTAACAGAGCACGAAATTTTAAATGACATAAAAAGTATGTTCTGCAAAACAAAAACACCGCTGTCGTTGCTCCGCCAATTTATATTCTATAGATTTCAAGGTATAAAAAACTGTTTATAAACTAACTTCTTTATTCGGGGACCATTTTTTCCCATGTTATTTTTATACATGGCCATCACTTGTAGCAGAGTGCATCGAACCCGAAGATAATGTTTTTTTCGCCTGCTCATATGGAATTGGAAATTTTGGACAATTTGAATTTCCGATGGTTTTGTCCTTGACCAAAGTCCTCGTGTAACGAAACTATTGAGATGCAGGTGAAAATATTTTTGATACCGTTTTTGTATCCATTCTAAGAAGTTCAAATTCGTATGTTGTAAACAGGGTGGCAGGGATATCGACGCGAAAACTGTTACCATGGATTCAGTTCATGATTCTGAACCCCCATGCATTGAATTTTTTTGCTGTTCATATATTTTGATCGCGTAGGTATTGCACTTTTCTATGAAACAGCAGGTTTTTTTAAAATAACCGACGAAAAATTTCAACGTAGGGGATTCACAATCATGTACTGAATCCATGGTAACAGTTTTCGCGTCGATGTCCCTGCCACCCTGTATAGTAATTGTTTACAATGTGTCACACAGAATATACATAAATAATCACTTATGTATATAAATGAAATAATGCCAGAATAGGATAAAACATGAAGAATATTTATATTCCATTACTGAATTCAGTAATGGAATATAAATTCATTTTGAGTTGTAGGAGAATCTCCATATTTGTACTGTTATTGGCATAACAGAGGTTGCTGCTCATATCTAAATAACTCCGAAATGATCTCTAATATGTATTACCATTGGCTAATCGTAGACAAAACCAAATTATATATTGATCAAATACAAAATAACAGAAACAAAAAAGTGCAGTTTTACAATGTAAAACCGCTACTCATTCTTCCTACAGTTATTATATCGGATAAGATTCATAATGATAATAACTCCACTGGCACTAAACATTAAAATGGTCTCGTTAGACCACTTAAAGAAGAAATTGAATCACATGTTTGCTCTTATAATGAATCTATTATTAAAAGCACTGAGTATGATGCAGGTGTAACACTTGTGAAGATGAAGTCTCCTCTGTGAGTTTGTCGAAAGGATCCACGAACTACATAGTTCTCATTAGTTTTCGAGTAGTTGATTAATTGTATCAGTCTTCAGATGCGAACAATTTGGTTTTGATAGTCTTGACGTACCTACTGGCTGCAACTATCATTTAGCATCTATAACTCCAAATATGTCATCAAATTATTGGCGAACTTTATACATGTTACCTTAGATGAATGATTGGTCTCGCTGCAGTCGAGCGCAGCGAAACCAATCATTCATCTAAGCATGTTACTAAAAACCTATGTAGCCACACCTCCAGAAAGATTTCTTCCCGAAATACTTATACCCTGGGTGGCAACTGATTAATGAGATTGACTATTTGGCAAAGGCTTTAAATAATCAACATCTGTTCTCCATTGTTAGTATAATTGATCAGGTAAACAATACTAACCTATAAAGCTGCTCATAAATTGTTAAATCGTGCTAACCGCAAGCAAAGCCGGTGTAGTTTATTTTTTAGTATATTTGTTAATACCTTTGTCATCCTTCCAAGATAATTTTGATCAATTCTCGCAGTTTGGACGGAGCGTATAATTATTTTCGTTGAGTTTACACTCTGATCATAACATCGCCGCACTTTGGACGCACCTAATCCCTCTTCGTGTGCATCAGTTTTTTTTTTCATGATAATCCTATAAAAAGCTTATTCTTTTTCGTACAACCTCGGTCCTGATGTAAGGTGCAGCATAACCTTGGTAGTTGACGTACGTGTTCCGATACAATGTTGGATTCAAAATTAAACTAACCCAAAAATTCAACACAATGGCAAAAAAAAATATTGAGCCTCGGGAATACCCATAAGGGATCCCTATGCAGTCCTTGCTTACCTATGAACAAAAGTAGATGCCTCTGTATGGACAGACTGTTTAAATTAGAACTCTATTTGTGTACACTATCAAGTTCAATATTATTCGTTGGAGAATGTTGAAGGAACATTAAATAAATTTTAGGTAAACAATACTAACCTATAAAGCTGCTCATAAATAGTTAAATCGTGGTAACCGCAAGCGAAGCCGGTGTAGTTTATCTGACATGCATAAGTGTCAGACTACTATTATTCTGCGGTTGCCTGCTGCGCATGCGACCCAATTATTATAATTGATTGTTTTGTACAGTAATTCGTAGTCCGCCTCATTGTCTAGTGGTCACAAAGATGCTAACTCAATTTCTCGTGTTGTGTTGGGGCTTGGGAATCGATATCCGTCAAGCAGTAACTTATTGGGCTTTTCCGTTACAAAATTCTCATTTTATAGCCTTAGGTTGGAATTGCGTCCGATAGATAAACTATCGATATGCTTCCCCTATTTCACTGGACCTAAAACTGTTCTCATAGCCTGCGACGCGTCGGTTTGCACGCCCACATTCTCTGCTTTACCCCTCGGCGATCAAAGTCGCGACGGTTATTGATATTGATTAGTACTTTGCAGCTCATTTCGTATAGAAGTGCTGCACCAGTCATTCTCCTTTGTAATATCTTCAATTTACGGTCAAATTCTCCCTTTGAAGTTACCAACTTATCGTCTGTTTTAGCTAGTTGGTTTGGTTCACTGTTTAAATTATATAGGTAGGTATGTTTATTGACGTCAGTCGTCTTTACTGCCCATTCATTCGTGTCTCGTAGATTACCTATATTTGCATTTATTATTAGACGTAGACATAATTGTTTTTTTGCTTTAAAATTACCTCTTTTGTCCTTTAAGTTGCCCTCGATTTTTATTTTTTTATTTGAGTCAATTCACAATATATTTCGTATATTTTTTTTATTTAGGTACCACTTAACTAAGAAGGGAAATGCCTTACCAATGTTTTCTTAGGGACTATTTTTCTGCTGGCTAAACTTATGTCGATAAATTTAAATAAAAATATTAAACTTCAAGAAATGCATTGTATGTGTGTATTTCTAGGATATGTGATCCATTCTTCACAGAAATCTATTCAGTCTTAAAACCTGAATAAACCCGAAGAAAATTTTAATATTTTTCTATGTTAGCCTTGTCTCCGGAAAGTCATTTTGAGAATAAAGTAAAAGATCTTGATCTTTTCCCTCAAAAAGACAACAGAAATGTTAAGTTGCAAATATTGTAGTTTCGATATTTTCCTCCTACAAAGTTGGCTTCTCCTGGAATCTAATGGGATGTTTACAGTGATAACAGCTATTTTAAGATTCAGCGGCTTGGATCATGAAAGTCTAAAGGTATTCAGATATATACGCTGGTAGTGAGGTGATCGACACTGCCTCACCGCTCCGAGCCTCACATGTATAAAACATTACAGCACAAGAGAACAGCGCAAAAAGTCCACATCAGCATTGCAAATATGTTTTTCCGTAACCTTGGTTTGGGTGACCATATAATAAATACATTGGCTGGCAATAAAAACTGTCCACCCTTCACAAAATATTGCCTAGGTTTACTTAAATACGAGAATAGACACATTTCAATAATAAGTAGCGTGATTCCGATGAATTTATTTGAATAGGTATTTGGACAAACGAATTATATAGACTACTCAAGGGATAATCTTAATATAATACACCCGGAATGACTGCCTGAACATAAAATGACCGAAAAAAAAAGGCCAGAGGCCAAAGATAGACTTGATGCCCCTTTTTCATTACGATTCTTTTGATCCTGAGCCAGAAACATAGTCTCTGCAATCTTTACTCTGCGTGTATATACCCCTACGCCAAGTTCAGAATACAAAATAGATGGTTTATTCTTATACAAGTATATACCTATCTTGAGTAACATTTAAAAAACAAGGGTTCCATCAAGTACCTACGCAATATGTTCCATCTGATATAATAATGTATGTTTTGCTTCGGCAATTATCTTTGATTTAGAAATGTTTCACGGTGCGTACCAACTTTCGTTACAGCCACTGTACTGTACTGTATTGTTAGTAAAATCATAAGAGAGCTGTTTCATACGTTTCTGTTGTCTATTGTTGTGTCTAGAAATTCTTTGCACTATGTGAAAAATACAAACCTTTTGTTTTGTCTTCAGTCTCGATCTAATAGTACAGACCCATTCTACAATTTTACAAAGTTTCTCTTATGAGTTTTAGATTTCTAGCTGCTAGTTTACAAGATTTGAAATAACCATACCAGCGATACACCAGTTAATGTCTTGCATTATGCTGAGCGATGGCCGTTTTGCGTGGATGTGACGCATATTTTCCTCTAATTTGTTCTTTGTGTTAGTGATTTTTCTTTCTCTTTTCTATAATTATGTAAGAATTTCGGAAACGATTCCCAGATTGGGTATAATAAATAATTGGAGTTCTATTACAATATAACGGAATGAGAAAGTCATATATCAATCTCTTCGAAAGTCCTAGCCACAAGGATTTCACAAGATAATTGGTTAACGCTTGTCGGTATTAAAATCTATTTTGGTCGGTGACAGCCATTTCTGATATCTGTTTATGATTTATTCATATCGCTCCCCTTGTTAAAATTCTATTGCAGCAATGACATAACCCGGTGTTGCACTTTTGTCTTTGAAAATAACTCCAGCACTCCACGTCTCATAAACAAGTCTATGTTACTAGATCGATTATGCATCAAATTCTAAAATTCATCACTTCTATATTTCTGAATCTATGTACATTTAAATGTTTTAAAAGTCCTCTGTCCAGAGTAAATATTTGAACAATCTTCTATTTGTTTTAATATTTTAGAGTTCGTTCGCTAGGAATTACGTAAAATATTTGTTGATACCATGTCATCCTTCCAAGAAAATTACGATCAATTCTCGCAGTTTGGACTGAGCATATTATTATTTTCGTTGAGTTAATACTGATACACTCGGTGATCATAATATCGCCTTATTTTGGACGCGCCTGATCCCTCTATATGCATTAGTGCCTTATCCTATTTTTCGTAAACCTCTTTGTCCTGATGTCAGGTGCAGCAAAATCTTGGTCGCTGGCGTACGTGGTCCGATATAATGTTGGATTCAAAATTAAACTAGCCCAAAAATTCAAAACAAAGGAAAAAATAATAATTGATCCTCGGGAATACCCCGATGCAGTCCTTGCTTATCTATGAACTAGATGCCTCTATATAGACGGACTGTTTCAATTTGAACTCTATTTGTATATTCTATCAAGTTCAATATTATTCGTTGGAGAATGTTGAGGGGCCATCAAATAAATTTTCGATGAATAGATATTTTACAACTAGCTATAAACGAACCCCAGGGAAGAGTGCTTGCGATTGGGTTATGTAATTGCGTTTTAGAGTCGCCACGAACTAGAAGCACTATGTAAGTTCGTAAGTGTTAGTTCAAAGACGCGTTTTGAATCAAGTTTTGTCTTTTGTTCCAGAATACCTTCGAGATGGATGAAAATGCAGATATTAACGCCATCATTTGGAAGGTATTGAAAACAGGTTAGCCTTGCAGACTTCTATTGTTGCAAGATCTTATTGTTTTCAAAATAGATCAATTACGTTAGTTAAAGATGAATTACCGTAAATTATCTAAGTAAGTACATCTGTGTCGTCTAAGAAATCCAATAATAACAATACAGGCCTTTGTAACGGAGTTGCTACTTTTATCCAAACCAAAACAAAGAAAGGGATCCCGGTTTACTACTGCGCAGTAGGATTGAGCTTGCCTTCCCCTCTACCCATCTATAAAACCCGCGCCGACTCTCTCACCCCAACGTTAACAGTTTTCGACAAAACAGGGTTTTTTTTTGGCCTCCTTTGTTGTAACCGTGCGTAAAATTTCCCAGAAACTATGCTACTTTTTAACCGGATAGCAAGTGGCTAATGGGAAACCCCTCAATCTGACCTAAAAACTTACAGACACCCTTTGCGCTACAAATTAACTCGAATTTGCAGTGTTTTGGCTTCTTTCTAATTTTGCTCATTTTGGTTAATCACAATAGGTACACCTTATGCACGGTTATCTAAGAACAACAGGACTAAAGATTGATAATATAGAACTTATAGATCATTATTCAAACCATAAGTCACTTTGTTGCGCAGATTCTTGATTGTGTAAATAAGATCATCTGACTATGTTTTTTTTAGATAAGCTACGTGGGAAGATATCATTATCATCATCATAATAATTATACTTGCTAACAGCTGTCTCTTTCCAGAACACCTGATTGTACCATCATATAGGTATATAAGCATAGCACCAATGTTGTTAGATGAAATTAGAATGCTGCAACGTCCACAACAATGCTGCATTTTAATAACTTGATTGTAATACTACTAAATTGAAGAGAAGCCATATTATGAATGCGGTAATTCGTTATTGACTTGCAGTACTATCTGTTAGGGTTATGTTATTGTTATTGTCGGTCACGTAGGCCAGCGAGCGAGAAGGCTGTGCAACAGAGACGGCTATTGCCGGGAGATAGCGCTCTATGTTAGAGTGCGATGGAAAAGTGGCGTGACAACAAACAAACATGGCGGCGCCGGTTGCCGGTCGGACCGGTTTGGCCGTACCACGTGCGTTTTGCGCTGTGCACCCGTTCCCGTATCTTGTTTGTCAACAAATGCCCTGTGAAGGTCATCCATGGGAGGGTTAGGAAGACAAAGGAATCCCTGTTGCATAACAACGTTTATAAGTAAAGAATAATATAAAAGCAAAAGAAGATGACCGCTATTCGAGAAGCAGCTTTACATTTAATTTGAAAAGGTGATGTAATAGAGGTGTGCGAATGTGTTCGTTCATTCAGACTTTGTGTCGGTAATCGTTGGAGTTTAAAGGACTTAACATCATTGGGAATAGCTAAATAGCAACAATATTATTACTTTTAACAGACCTGAGACAAGAATCTTTAACTTATCTACATATTATTGCCTCTGATATACCTACCTAGTATTTTTGACAAGAATCTAGTCGACAATGGTGATATTATGTATCTTCATAATAAATAATTATGAGATGCTGGTAAAAACCACGGATTGTTGTACAATCCGTGGTTTTTTCAATCAAGGCTAAACAAAATTAAGAGAACGTTAAACCAGAAAAAGTAAGAAATCTTGATTCTCATTTAATACAACATCTGGCATATATTTATATACTTGAATGGCCAGATATAGATGATACGTATATGTTATATTGATGGCTGGTTACGACGACGACGAGCGACGTGGAGAAAAAATGAACCACAAAAAATATAAACACGTCAGCAGTGTGAGCGAGCACGCATGCGCGCGGGCGAGAGAGGCTACAACAACGTCGACACAGCTTTGCGAACGAAGGAGATTGAGGGGGCCTGAGGGGCGCGGGGGGACTGTGTATGTGCGCGCCGGGTTGAGCCGGCTGTACGAACGACTCCTCAGTTGGATTTAAGAACATCGGACGGGCGGGCGTGTGTAGGATGGATCGCTAACGACACCAGCAGTTTTTTTCATTCCGCCTTCTAATAGTGTTTGTTTATTACCTTCCGGCACATTTTCCGTAAATCCTTCTCGACCGTGGTGCTTTATTATTTAATTTTGGCGTTTATTTTCTAACTTAAATTTAACGCCGTTCCGATTTCACGTCGAGAAGGCGGCCGCCACAAGTTTGAAAGCGGCTTTTCAAGAGTAGTACTCCTACTCGTTATAATTCTCAATATCGCTGTATCAACGCATCAAGCAATCAGGATGGTGAAGAAGGTTTCAGAAGAGAGTGTAGATAGCGGTGAGTTGGTTTCTTTATCATCTACTTTATGCGATGGATGCTCATTTAGCACAAGTCATAGACTACGATATTTTCAAACATCTGTCTAACCGGCTTTTTGTACTCCTACTGCGTAGTTGGTTATGCATATTACCTATGTTTCAATAAATTCTTAAAACTGGCAAATGAGCAACCATTTCAGTTTAATTCCTCGTAGTAGTTAGCTAGTCAGTATAGTCCATTAGAGCTTCGAATTTGAAATTGCTAATTAAAATTGGTTAGACTAGTAAACTCAGTTTCCAATCTATTTTCAGATATAGTGCAGCGAAGTTCATTCACATAAGATATTATTCTTATCGAATGTTTTGTTTCAAAATGGTTCAAAACATTGAACGCTTTATACCTATGTTCTGGTAAAGAATGGTTAAGATAATGGAACACTGGTGGTTATGAATAGTCCTTGCCTTGCATCATTTTGTTAAGATTTATCATCAATAATCATCATACATAAACGCTTCATCATGGTCAATTGTAAACTTCATATATCATCAATTGCGTCATGTGCCGGTGTATCGCACCTTTTGACACCTTTAATACATTTAGCCTTTTGATTAATTTGTTATTATTCTGTAATCAGCTGTTCATTTTCTTTATAATGATGACAGTGGTAACGATCGGTTGCGACTTGCAGCACATGAATGTCGAGATTGATCATAAAATATATTGCATTGTCCTTGATTGTTTTCTAGGTATTGTAGTTAATAAATCCGTCATAAAGGTTTTGATGTACTGCAAAATACTGACCACACTCAATGCATTCCAATTTAAACTTAGAAGTTTATGACCGCCCAGTGACGTAGATGTGATTGTTATTGCACTTTAGTTTGTGTTTATTTTCATTTTACTGTTTGTTCCTTCAAATAATGCCAATGCTTGAGCTAATCTCCATTACGGGATGATTGTTTTATGCAATGTTATTGTTCTGAGCTAAGAGAATAAACATAAACCATAGTATGATATAGTGCGATTTAGTTTGAAATGTCAAAGTTCACGTATACGGAGCGAGCGTTGACCGGTCAGACAGCACACTATTTCACAATCCACAATTTCGCAACATTCACTGAATTCGAGTCGTTATTATGTTTATGATATTGCTCAGGAACACATTCGGCAGTTTTATTACACCTAACGTAAATGATATAATCGAAGTATTTCCTGTTTCGATGACTTTTTATATGTTCTCTGATTGTTGCTAAGAAGCATTTTTTTTTCTGAAAATTCATTTTGTTTCCATGGATAATCCTGCCCCGTTCATGGTTAATTTCAGTACAGCAACTGAAATAATTCATGAAACTTTAGTTTTCAGTTTTCAATGTATAACTAACACAATATTTATTGTGTTTGTCTTTAACTTTTACCGTTCAAAAGGTCGCGTGACCAAAAATGCCATATTTTGGAGTGAACTGTCATTTCGGTGGCTGATTGTCATTCCGGAGAAAATGTTGTTAACTTGGGCAATTTCATTTGCGATTGTTGTAGTTTGAAAATCTCTAACTTGTAGTAGGTACCTACCTATTCTGAATACCTGTTTCCAATAAATAGCTTTTTGTATTTTGTTGTTTGTTCTGTCTTTTACTTTACTTTGACCGAACTAGCAAAATTTTAAGAAAAACCTTTTACATACTAGTATGGAATGCGTGTCATTAACAAAATTATATTTGTGTGTGTATGTATTGAACGCCGCATTTTTGATTCTCCTCGCCTCTTCATATCACGGTTTTATTGGTTGTTATTGTTTCACTGTTTAAAAATCAAATTGGTAAGAATGCGTTTATAATTTCATGCAGTTTCATTACTCTCCACGGTTTCAATTCAACATGGCCGCTGGAGCGCGTCGCCCCACGGCGTTCATGGCCAAGGTCACCCACTAAAACAAAACTGCGCACTAGTGTTACTGAATTTATATAATAAGTATAAGTTCTTGGGAACTTTGTCGTTTTGTAACAGTTGGTGCTAATGGGCATGTCTTTTTTTAGTAAATCATGGAAATAAAAGTTGTTTTATAACTAGCTAAATTATTTCATACAAAAGTTTTAAATATTACCCTTAAAAAAAGAAACTGGCATTGTCTTCAGGCCCAAACGTGACTTGTTAGCCACAATAAATAAAGTTTGAATGATTTCATTTTCACAAGAATAGTTTAAAAAATTCAAACAATCAAAGGCTGCAAATTTGCAATCGGTGTTTGATTGGAATCAGTCAATCGTATCCGTCGGCTGAGTAAAACAGAGTAACCTTGACCGTGACGGACTTCACTTCACGCTTGTTCCGGTGTAATATCAAACTCCGCTCCCTTCACTTCGCGTGCATTCTCCCCTTGCTCCTTTTGCGCATCGATTTGTGCTAGTTACATAGGTCCCTATATGCATTTGTGTCACTGGAAACTTCTCTCATTCAGGACCCAACTCATCCTCCTCAATTATCTCTTTCATATCGATGGCTTCATTAAAGACTATTGAATCTGTCATTTACATTGCGATTTCAACGTATCCTTTTATACCATAAGGAGCTTTCAATTGCGATTCAACCATGCCATTTACACTAATAAAAGTAAACATCCTTTCGAATATTACCATTCTGGTTTTGTATGAATATCTCGCCGCGTCGTTGTTCACACTAAATATGGTTGTTTATACAGACAAGTTGTTGTCAACGAGTGTCTCATTTACTAAATCCATGTGTTATCATTAGACAGGGCGCAAAATCAGTAGTGAGTGAAAGTGGTTTGTTACGTACTGCAGTAAGCAGTAGCTATACATTGAAACGCCCTAGTTGAAGTTTCACCTAGATATTATCTCGTTCAGTTCGGTTGCAGTGCCAGGCCGAGTTGGCACTTTATTCATCACCACTACTCTAACCGTCGACTTTGATCTTTTATCATGATTATGACAGATTGGTCGACTGATTTAGAAATTATACGAACGGCATTTGCATTTGCAATGCTTGGTAATTATAATATTGCCTTTATTAGTATTCTCCTAAACTTTCAATAGATTGTCTTGGCGACAGTTTCTAAAATATGCAGGTTTAGAAAGCTTAAACTTCTTTCTGAAAGCAAGACTGAACTCTTGCGTAAAAGTATTCACTGAAATAAGATCGAATAGAATTAGAATGTTGAAATAAACATAAAAACTCAGTAATGTCTGTTTCGTGTTATAGGCAAATTGCATCTCTTACAGTGCATTCGTTATTTGTTGCGATTAGAAAGCAACGATTTTGAATAGCTTAAGGGTATATAAGACAAAAGTATAATAGGCCTACAATCGGCAACTAGAGAGCGTATTCGTGGCCAAACGTTTATGCCTGCCTACCAGATTAGAAAGTAGAAACTTACAACTGAGGGCAGAAATGTCGTGGTGACAATTTTGCTCCAGAATATTTTTTTATCAGTCCGACCAATGTGTCTACAAGGAATGATTTATTATTACTTAGTCTAATAAATATGTTAACCGCATGCATACATATCCATCGATTTGCATGATTGCTAGGTTAATGTGCGGAACAGTGTTTCGTATTTTAATGAATCAGTGATGATTTGAAGTTTCTTTGCTTAGACTGGAATGTATTGAATAAATGAAATTAATACTATTTTTGGACAAAGATTGACAATACAATCGTTATAATTTTGATAGTCTTTTGTTTGTTATTTGGGTCAACCTATTGTTTCACCTCGACCTCGCATACACGAGTAGCGAACTTTTAGTTGAGGCGATGTCGAAAATGGTTTAGAAGTTTAGGGGCAATGTTTGCCTTGTCTATATGTATTTTGAGGCTGCTGCTGCTGAGACGTTTTACGTAACGAGCCTTGCTGCGAGGCAAGTGCTTTGCCACGTGGAGCCACGCGGGCCGCGCAGTCACGCGACGAACATACGATACCATAAGACAAGTGTACAATTACTTTACGGCGATAAGAAATAGAATCTGTTACAATAATTGAATTGAATGCTTCCAATTCTTACATTCAGCATCCGTTTCAGTAGCGGTTCTCTGACATAAAGGATTAATTTTGGGCACCGATGCCTCTTGCGAAGACACGACTTTGGGTTGGCTATTTTGGAAACTTATTTTCGTTTTTAATAAAGTCCAAGGCAACACGTGGGCAGCGTTATTGTCTCATTATATTTGGGTTTGAGTATCAAGCAGTCGATGAGTCAGTCACTCTCGATTTTAGTATCAGGAAGGTTTCCTTGTTGTGGTGCGTGGCGTGATGTTTGTATACATATAAAGTTTTGTTTAGCAATATTATGAACGGACGTATACTAGTTGCTTTGTACGCTTATTCCTGTGGAAATTTAGAACAATTCAGTATTTAAACAGGAAGTTTCTATGTTGAAACAGGCGATTGTATGCGTGGGCGTGCCTCGGGCCCGATTGTTACAGTCGTACGGTTATTGCGCATTCGGCTTGTTGTCGTGCGGCACATGTTGAGGTCATCGCGTGCAATAATTAATTCTTAAGTTTAATTTTTATCATAAATAATGACGAATAGACAGAATAAACACGCAAAGCGAACGCATTAATTAACAATTTAAATACTGCGTGCATTCAAATTAATGCTGCAGTCGAACTAGGAAGATGAAATCGAGCAAATAAAATGACCACCTATACGGATCACGTAGGCACCGATTGATTTTAATTCCTCTGTCGTATAGTGATCCACGTCACCATTCCCTGAAATGTATCTTGTTGTTTGTTCTCGTAGAATAGTTTATGTACCTATGTATATGAAATTAAGTTTGCTCTAATTTGGACTAAGCGTTTGGCATTAACATTCCAAAATCGGATTATCGAGACTGTCGCAACAAGCCAAGTAGGCTTCTTCAACGATAAGCCCAGAGTCAAGTTGGCAATAAGGCTACATATGCGGTATACATTTATAATTTTACCAGCTTACAACAAAGTTTGGAACTATTGAGTAGTTTCTTCTAGTAGATGCAACTTAGCTAGTTTTTACGCCAAGAGGCCGAGTGATCGCGTAACGTGGGCGCGTACGCGCAGCGCTGGGTGCGGCCATGTAGGTCGTTGAACCGGCTTTGTTTGCCAGCTCAGCTTGCACAGTCACGTCTCACGTCAGAATTATATTATCGATGACAGCCGTCACATTTGCCCTGATAGGACACACTTTTGTTCCGGGTTCGTTTGAAATCTTTGTCCATCCGCCAAACTTTTCCATTTAGTATTCACATTTGGTCGTTTAGAAATGTTAAACAGGCAATTATTTAACGAATGACGAACTGTAAACCTAAACACAGGCTTGTAACAATAGCTGGCACCAAAAGCAAAGTGAGAGTCGTCCCTGTGGCGAAGACGAGTCAAGTTATTGTAGTAGATACGCAGCCTACCTACGTAATGTTCCGCGTTGTTCATACATTAACAAGGGATGTCGCCATAACTCGCTAATGTAGTCATCGTCGAAACAGTTTCATAGCGTTCACTTGTAGCTTTGTGGGAGGTGGTTAAGTGACAATAGACTGTCTTTATAAAAACTGAAATAAGTTTGTTGCATTTAATACAACTGTGTCAATCGAGGACTTTTTACAGTGAACACGTAAAAAATGTAATTCAAATGTTCCTACTTACTATGACAAAAACCATTTACACCGCTAGATTGAAAAATATTCAATGAAAGAAAAACATACAGAAAAAACTATTACTTAACCTATAGAAATAACTGAAAAAGAATCAAGCATTGAATTCGGCATTCCGCTATTTCAATGTTTTACTAGTGCCAGTTCCGAAGACACGTAACCAACGGCTCCATGACTTCATAATACTTACATTTATGTTGTTAAGGTAGTGTAGCATCTGTTAGATTAAGATCCCAAAACTTGACAGAAGGGTGAGATGTTGAGAATTGTTGATTATCAATTGTTTTTTCATTTGTCTCCAGGTGTGGGCCGCTGCAGCAGCCAGTCGGGCAGTGAGCGCGAATCGGATGAGAGTCCCCGATGCAATGAGCCGTCAGCTCCCGTCGCCATTCCCGACAGTGATGACCTGCAGAGGCGTAAGGAAGAGGCGCGCAGGAAGCGCCGCAGAAAGAAGCGCTCCGGGAGCTCAGTCGTCACGTCATGTTTCCAAGGTAAGCAACAAATATTGGCGAAAGCCTTATCATGGAAGTAAGCATATTGGTTCAGTTAATGCTGCCTTGATTTTTCAAGATAACGACAAAAATTACTAGGTTAAATTGTTAACAACTGAAGGACATTTTCAATTTCCCGATGAGTCTTTCTATCCGACTAATGATACTGTTGATAATAATATTTCTAATGCTCATCGTATCTTTGTCAACAGACCTCTACAAACTAACAGGAGAGGTTTTAGGCGAGGGCGCGTACGCTTCGGTACAGACGTGCGTCAACATCTACACAGGCCAGGAATACGCAGTGAAGATCATCGACAAAGTGCCGGGGCACGCCCGCGCCAGGGTGTTCCGCGAGGTGGAGACATTCCACTACTGCCAGGGACACCCGAACATAATCCAGCTCATTGAATTTTTTGAGGACACCGACAAGTTCTATCTTGTCTTCGAGAAGGTGAGAATCATTTACTCTTCATGGTATCTTCAAGAATCAAGACCCTAAGACCTAACTTCGTTTGCAGTAAAAAATTCCAATCTTGGAACTGGACAGGACTTCCACCCAATCCCAACTGTCCCAACGGCGCTACCCTCAGGCGTTTCTTGATTGTAATTTCACGTGTCCTCTCCCCTACAAAAACATTGTCCTACTTTCATCTATTTTTCCTTTTCCCATTTAATATTTTTCTTTTTTGGATTGCTTGGTCTTTGATGTCCACTTTCCACCACCACTATGAATTCGTTTGATGTTGAATTCCTTTTGACAACTTATTTTGTTGTTATCACTTAATTGAGTAGTTTTTGTGTTAAACTGTAAGGACTATGATATTTTCCTTAGCAAACACTTGCTTCGACTGAGGATCCAATTCTAAGGAATTTATTAACTGAAAGTTGAAAATGAAAAACGTTTTCCAGTATTAAAATGAAAGAAAGTCGATATGTATTTGTGTACCTTCGATTATATGGTTGTAAATAAATAAAAGTGACGCATGTTGTAGGAATTCATATAGTTCATCGAGTTCTACATTACTCACACTATCGCGGTAGACGACGTGTGGGAGTTTGTCTCGTTTCGTAATTACATCATTATTACGATGGAAGGTTCTAGAATAGTGTTCATCTTTATCTTTATTATTGATACTTATTTGCATCAATAACAAAAATTTGGTCCTTTTGTACGGTACGATTGTGCGCGTAATCTACCAAATCTTTTAAAGCCTTTTGTTTGTTGTTCGATTTGTGTTTTTGTAAGTAACCATCTTTTATACCTAACCTCTGCCGTTGCATCATATAATCAATGTAACACATTTTGATCTTGTTTTCCTAAATAATGAAACATTAATGAATCAGAATATGCTTTTACTGATTATCATGATTTTGCCTTAACAGTTGTAGGCGTGAATAATTGTAACACATTTTTCACAATGAGTCAGTCAGCACATGTGGTTCAACATATTTTAACAATAAAATTTAAACAAGCTGTTTTGTCACATGGAAAATATTTGCTGTGAATGTGAATGGACGGAATGTTCGTATTCCTACTTAAATAGAAAATATTTCATGTTTCAATTAATTTATCGAAGTGTTATTGCATTATGTAGGTACTAATGTTTATTATTGTACAAAGTAAATTAAAGGACAATAAGGAAAGTGCGAACATTAGTCATAGATAATAAATAAAGGATGCGCTATTATTATTATTTCCGTGATAATAAAACATTTTCAAAGGACTCTCTGAGAGCAGTAGTGGCTAGTGGCCCAGTGTTAACGGCCCTGACTTACGAGTAATTGTAGGTCATGGGTTTGAACCCAGGCAGGCGCTTTACTTTGTGTAAATAATTTCATCACCACTGCTCTCAAAACTGTGAAATCGTCATCTCCTAGAACAAAAAATTCGAAGACATGTGAAGATCTACGAACCCGCACTGGGCTAGCGTGGTAGATTACAGCCCACTCCCTCGAAGAGAGGCCTGTGTCCCAGCAGTGGGAATATTATAGGCTGATTATGTTAAGGGTTCTAGTCTGTGTAGATTTCCCTCGAGCATTCGTATAGATTTTTTTCTTCAACAATCATTCCATTGTTCTGTTTAATCCAGAAACTAAAAAACGCTACGAAGGACTTTCACACAGTCTTTTAACTTTTATTATTGACATTATAACTTAGAAAATTACACCACTTAACGTCAGTTTCTCTAATTTAATAAATTGCATCTACTATTTTATTTATATCATGAGAACTGTTGGAAAAAGTTTATCAATTGTTGCTGGTAAGGATCTAAGCTGAAATAGCTTATTTCGTTTTAGATCGTAAGTAATAATATTTTACTCTACCACAAAGTAGATAGCAACAGTTTCATTTCCTAATTGGTGGTCTGCCCGCAAATAATATAGCCTGTTGCGAGCGATATCTGATATGGCACTGTTTACAGCCGTTATCTTGTTGTGTCTGTTCCTGTATATCTACAATATTATTCAATGATAAACTCCTGAACCACACTTATTTTGAGCAATTTATAGTTTAAAATTATCTCACTGGCAATGTTTAAAGGATCTTAGGTTATCGTCTTTTAGATTGATATAGAACCTCATCCATTTTAGTCATCCCTTCCTGTCCTACGATTTCATCTTGCGATCTAATTTTTTATACTATCGAGAAACCTAGAAATATAAACAACAAAAAGTGTACCCTATAATAAATAATTATTGTCTTCTCTCGTTTCTTACCGTATATCGCCTTCAACGCTACCATACCTATTCTATTTCAAGTTCCATTGTGTTTGTGTTTCTATAATAATGTATCATCGATTGTTCCAGATCAACGGCGGTCAACTCCTGTCTCGCATACAGGAGCACCATTATTTCTCAGAGCCGCAAGCGGCAGAGATCGTGCGTGAGATAGCGAACGCCTTACATTTCCTCCACGCTAAAGGCGTCGCACACCGCGATCTCAAGCCGGAGAACATACTATGTGTTCACCGCGACAGACTCTGCCCAGTGAAGATATGCGACTTCGATCTTGGGAGTGGAATAAGTTTCACTTCGAGCCTCGCAAGCCCGCTGGCGACGCCGCAGCTTATGACGCCAGTGAGTTTCTTTTTAATAATCATACTTTTTCTATAGGCCCTAATATCGTGCCTTGGGGTACTCCTTTGTTAGTTTGTGTTTTGTGAAGAATTACTAGAAAAATTTATCAAAAGAAGTTATTACTGAAATATTCTTTGTTAGATTAACCTTGACTAAATATCGTGTAATACGAGACATATTCATACTTTACATAACAAAGAATACAGCGTTATTTTTTAAGGGTTTTAGATTACATCATTTTCGACCTCTAGACACGTAATCGGGTAAGTTCGTACGATCTGTAATCCCCAACCTTGAGCTAAGCGGTGTTAACAGTTCTTATATAAATGTAGCATTTTAGTTTTACGGTTCATTTGTTAATTTCAACTTGGCAGTCAGTATTATATTATCTATCATTTTATTGGCAGTATTTGAGTCACGTTTCTATCTTTTATCAATCATTATTCCTCTCAATCAGCTGTTTCAACATATAACTTAGTTAATTGCTACCAGTATTGTGCATCTGCGATATTTCCAATAATTAATCTATGTTCTATCACCCTTAGCAATTGCCTTATCTGTGACGCGTTATATTTCTTTGTTTTCAACAAAAATACTGATAAAATCTTATATATTTTACGATAAACAGTCATATAAAGTATAAGTAATACTTTATGTGACAAGAAAAACTTTGGTTTTTAATTAATTTAACTGATAACTCTGACGTATCTGTTGACGTTATAAGCTTTTTTTAAAGCTAGATCATTGCTATTTTATGTATAAACCAAAATTGATAATGGAGTTTGGATCAGTGCAGATAATACTGACAAATATCTGGGTATAGAGACAAAAGATGACAATAAAAAGTGAGAAGATAATAGAAATCCATTAAAAGATTATGAACTAATAAACAATCAACTAGCTGATATTGTTGTTTACCAAATAATTAATCCGATAGTCCGAGAACATGTCAATTAAAAGATTAATTGTATGTCTGGTGTAAAAAATAATTGATCAAATCTATGAATCATCCCTGTAGGCATAATAGAGGTTATTGTTACAAATAAAGTGTCAATGGCATTGGGTGTCGAATAAAGTGAAATAACATCGTATTGTATTAAGTCATAACAACCGGTGACCCCAACATCTGTACCTACGTCATGTTTTGGCCATTGACGCTTTATCAAATGCCATGTGGTACAGAATTTTGTTTTGCGCAGTTGTAAACAAATGAAAATCAACTGAAAGTATTTTAGAAGCAATTGCTTGCAACACATATGAAATACATATACGTATTACATATTATGTTCGATGAGATGAGATAGAAAGATATGCGATTACGATTATTAAGGAATAGTTCGAGACCATTAAAATTTCTTCTAACGCAGGAACTATCATTATAAAAACGACAATAACAAAAGCATTAAAGCATTAAATCTCAATGTGGGTAATGCATTATTTCTTGGTTTTATGTAAATTTTATACCGACTCTAAATCGCAAGATATGGAAAATTCTCAATAACAAATGTTGACTAAAGATATAGTCCTTCAAATACATTATCCGTGGAAGTTGTAAAGATATAATCTAAATCCTAAGTAATCTCCAAGAAATAATCGGACCTAGCCTTCGGACAGCTGAACAGAATTTCAATATTATTATGAATTACTATTTTATGTAGGTATCCCGCTGGAAAGTTTATCGTGTTTATCTCTTCGAATATTGTAGTTTTCTATTATAGTTCCCAAGTAGGTCATTCTTGATGCTGCATTATTTTAACTTAGATTTAAGTAATCATTAAACGTGCATGTGCTTAGGCAATGTATTCAGCGACGAATTATACAAATCTATCCGTAAAGCTTATTCTTCTCATTATGATTTCCCAATCTCAAGATCAACACCACCAAGAACCTCAGACTAAACTTCCTCTCCTTTGTCATAGGTGGGCAGCGCGGAATTCATGGCACCAGAAGTGGTGTCCCTATTTGCGGGCTCAGCAGCGAATCACTACGACAAGCGATGTGACCTGTGGTCACTCGGAGTGATCGCGTATATCTTGTTGTGCGGCTACCCGCCCTTCAGAGCCGACTGTGGCTCCGACTGCGGCTGGGAGCGCGGCGAAAACTGCCGCGCTTGCCAGGAGCTGCTCTTTAATACTATACAGGTATGTTTTACTTTCATCCTCATCCTTTGCTTCATCTTTAAGTTTTGTTAGAGTCAAAGTCTTTTTAGGGAAACTGACAGTATTCTTCTTAGCTGTTGTTGCATTAATAGTTTCCTGAATGGAGCAGTACATGTCCCCTCTGGCTTCTGGAAAATTCTGAACGATTAAAAGATGTTGAAGAGTTTTGCAACATAGCTTCAAAATCATTTAGAATCTGATTGTGTACAAAGGACCTCGAAAGTTGTGGGGTATTTTCGAATTCTGTTCTGTTTTGGGACAATACAAAATAAAGATGCTGATTTTAAACGAACATTAAGATTCTGCTGAAAATTTGGTGCCCAAAAACAACTTATGCTAACAAAACGTTTCATTACCAACAGGAGGGACGCTACACGTTCCCCGAAGAGGAGTGGGCGGACATATCCAGCGACGCGAAGGATCTGATCCGTCAGTTGTTGGTGCGCGAGGCGTCGCACCGTCTGTCTGCCGAGCGAGTGCTCACACACCCGTGGTTGCGTCGCGCCGATCCGCTGGCTCATCACCCGCAGCTGCAGACTTCTATTAATATTAAACGGTGAGTTGGACTTGATGCTAAGGCCCACTTGCACCATAAATCACTATATGTATATTTAAAACCTTATTCTGTCTCTAGCACCTTCAAAAGATTGATTTGTGGTGCAAGCGGGTCTAAGAGTAAGGAATGAGTGAGGAGTGTTCAGTCTATTGCGTTAAGGTAGGAGCCTGGGAGGGGTTTCATCAGCTTGAAGATTCCGCAAGAATCGTGGATTTTGCTGGTATAAAAAGTATCCTATGTTCCTCGGGAATAGTGTAGCTTTCTATCAGTAAAATATATTTTGGAATCGGATCAGTATTTCTAGAGATTACCTGTGACAAACATAAAAACTCGAATATATAGATTGGACCTTTGCGATCGAGACGGTTTACTGTTGACTCCAGTTGAAGTGGGTCGAAGAGTTTCCTCTAAGGATTATAATAACGTTGTTATTTGTTTTGTCCTACAGCAACATGTCAGCGCGCAACCTATCGAACTTCGCGGAGTCAGCGATGGCGGTAAACCGGGTGATTCAGCAGCACTTCTCCATGAACTACTCGTACATGGACCCGCCGGCGCGCACGCTACGCAGCAGCAAATCGCACCAGCCGGTCGGCCGCGTGATCCCGGAGGCGCCGCCGGGCCTGGAGCGGGACTACTGCGCGGCGCCGGGCCTGGAGCGCGAGTACTGCGCGGCGCCGGGCCTGGAGCGCGAGTACTGCGCGGCGCCGGGCCTGGAGCTAGAGTACTGCGCACCGCTGGGGCTGAGCCCACCGGGCGACTCCGAGCTGCTGCGTCGGCGCCACCTCGCCGCCGATGTCGCCGTGCACTAGCGACACTAGCGACGCCACCCGTGACGTCACGCCAGCCCGCCCCTCCAGTGATAGCTGTAACTGATAGCCCCGCCCCGTGACGCGGCGGATTTATTTGAGCCTTTTAAAGATATATTTTTATGAGTAAACAAACGACTGAGTAGATTTATCGATATGTAGAGTATTCGTGAGTTTATGTTGAGGCGCGGCCCTCGCGCCGGAGGACCGGCGACGGTCGATAAAAATCGTATTATACCGAGATAGTTCCGCCGATCTACGTACTTTACGTCCTGTGTCGATTACGGGGATGAATAAACTGTTTATGTTTTGGATTTATAAAATCCACGTTTCGAAATTTGAGCTTATGTATTCGTGTAATCGCCTTTAGTTTGTGGCCTATCCTTTGCAATAAATAGAAATTATGTAATTTTTCGATGGCGTTTTTGGATACTAGTCTGTTTATGTGATTGTTTTTTGCATTTTTACCAACGATGGAAAACCACATCTCATTAATTAAGATTGAATCAACCTAATATTTATATAAGAGAGTAAAGGGCAATATGTGACATTATTCCGAGAGGTGCAAGTGTAATATAGTAGCTCGTTATTACTTTTGATCGATACATAATACTTTATGATAATTAAGAGTAAAATTTGCTTCGTGATGTCCGTTGAAATGGAGGGGCACTTGTGAACTGAACTGAATGAAATGTCATATATGACTCGAGCTGTGTTGGTACATATGTTAAGTGTTGCATGGGGTTCCATGGAGCTGCCATACCTTTGTGATCAGTTTGAATACTTTTATATTGCTGAAAGAATGAAGTGTTGAAATAATGTTAAGAGTAGACCTGCTAGACTGTAACCCTGCGTACAACGTTGATTGGAAAAAGATTCACTTAGCACACTTGTTTGGCCATTATCCTTTACAATAATACACAAATTTTATTATATTTTTCAAATATAAAGTTTAATTCTATTTCTATTATTGTGGTCCGGTGGCTTTATCCAATCAATTCTAAACTTTAACTTACGCAAGTAATTTGTTAAAATTTTGTTTTCGACTAAATCATTGATATGAATTTATCATTGAAATACAGATATTTGAATTTTTATATGGTCTATTTATTTATTGTTGCTTTGTTTTAAAAGCTTTATTGAAAGATTTAAAGCCTTTTAAGCAGTAAGTACATGAAGAATATGTCTGAAACAATAAAGTACTTAATTGATTTTATCTATTTCTTTTACCTAATAGTTAATTATATACACCTAAATTTTTTGATTGCCTTGAAACAGAGAGAGAGAGAAAGTATTAACTCCCCAAAAGTTTAGCAAAGCACTAAATCGACCTTATACATTCTGCTTCAACAGTTTAACTTTTACCTATCTTCATGAAAAAGCTAATTAATCCGAAGGAACCGTATGCGTAACCCTAGCAAAATGTTGCGCCTTAGAGAAATGAGGGTATTACAGATAATTAGTTCATAGTTAATTTCAATTTGTTGAAGTACTTATAGCAAAATTTGTTCAAGTTGTATTTTCGAAGTTATTTGAGAAAAACTGATTTTGCTGGAGTAACGTTACCCCAGCAAAATGTTTTTCAAAAAAGGTATTTAGCCTGGAATCAAGCACATGAAAAGATAGCTTTTGATGAGTTGTAAATGTATACTAATAGCGAAATTTGTTCATCTTATAGTTTTTGAGATATTTAAGATTTTGCTGGGGTAACGTTTTGGGATTTTCACAATCTCGAAAACTGTTCGTCGCAGAAAAAAATATCAGATAAAGGCCTTTTTGTTCAAACTTAAGTATTCGATTCATCAACAACTATCGATGTAAGTACCTAATTCATTGTTTTTAAGAATCAGAAAAAATCGATTTACTCGTAAACTAGTACATTTACAAACAAAAAGCAGATACATATACATATCAATTATATCCTTTTAAGGTGTACAAATCTGGATTAAAAAACTTGTTTGCCATCTCTGAGGTTTTTCAGTCAGGAAGATCATGCCAGAGTTGGTTTTCAAATTTGATCAAGTTATTTCTATTGTACGCCTCCAGTCTTTAACGAAAAACGAACTTAAAGTCAAAAAACATAATATAACCTACAAAATATAAAACGTTCATAATTTATTGACTTTTCCACTAAAGCTGCTTTTTTACTAGTCTAGTAGTCTCTAGTAGTCTCTCTCTCTAGTCTCTTTTTAGTAGTACTAGTGGTAGTCGTTTCCCCCTGTCCTGAGCTCGCCTTTTAATAGTGCTACACTCCAAGTCTCATACATATTTATCTAGTTTTCGTATAATTTGTGATCGACACAAAAGTAAACATAAACACAACAATAGCGGTTTAAAGACGTACAACTGTGCTGCCATCTGTTAAAAGCTTTCAGTTTTTAACCTCATTAGATCTGAGCTAGAATTAACATCTCTGAAGTTTTTCGGTCAGGAAGAACAACCTCGAGTTGGTTTTCAACTCCGATGTGATTCCTGTTTTACGCCACCATTTCTCAACAAAAAAAAAAGAACATAAAGTCAACAAACACAAAATAACCTATAAATTATTGACCTTTTCACTAAAGCTGCTATTTTACCAGTGGTAGACACTTCTCTTTTCCTTAGCTTGTCTTCTGAATGTTATACACTCCAACTCGAATATTTTTTTTTTAAAATTTTTGATCTCAACTACAGTGAACCGCCATTGCTGCGTATCAATGGCGATTTGAGAACGGACAACAGTGCTGCCACATATGACGAGCTTTCAGTTTTTAACCCTATTCGCATGTTTATTCGTGAGGTTTTGTCTATATTATTTTATAGTCTAAACTCTAAGGTATGTCTAGGTAAGCGCTGATGTAGAAAACTATGTCCCTAATGCTAACAATATCTAGGTAGGTCCTGATGGTCCTGCAACAAAATTCAACGGGTTTGCGGGATGAGTGAACATAATGTCCCTATACACGTCTGTATGCGACTTGTGCAAATCATATTGGTTATAAACAATGCACAAGCATTGATCAAAATCAGAAGCAAACCAGTGGGTAGATAACTCACATAAGCAATTGATTTTGAATTATATACAATTTATTTTAGGTTATCATTTTGACATTGTTGGTTTAGGTATAAGAAAACAACAATTTATTAATGTACAGACGCCAGCACATCAAGCTACCCGAAACTGTCAAATTTTCCCAATCAACTTTGAACCTTATAGTTCAGCGATAAACTTGAAAATCTATTAAATAAATTTGACAGATTGTAGTAGCTTGAAGTGCTGGCGTCTGTACAATGCCAACTGTTGTTCAATTGTAATTTCTTAAAAATAATTTATCTATGCCATCATTGCTATTCATTGAACATTCATTCTCAACTCTAAACATTTTTTGTATTTTTAAATTTAGTAGTATTTATCGATTGACCGTTAATCGACTAAAAGTTCGGTAGATGTACGTCACTCGTTGACGTAAAATGTCAAAAAATCAATCCAGAGGGCGCTCTAAATTGCTCGGCCACGTAAGTCAGGGTCGTATTTTTATTCCTTGGATATTTTAATTACATTATTTTACATGCTGTGATAATATGTGAGAATGGTATAACAATACACAAGTGTTTGTGAAAATATTTTTGTCTGTACCACGTCCTGACAGCGGTAAGTGATGGCATTCAATTCTGTCCTTCCATCGCCCATCCGTCATTGTACCAGTGAATTAGCATGTTTTAATTAAATCCTTGTCCGTATCAGCATTTTTATCACAATATAAACATTACACTGTTTCCGGGAAACGAATCTCAAAGTCTTTGTTATTATTCTTTTGAAGATTGTCACTAGAACGCATTTATATCTTTCCAGATTGACAAGCCATGTCCAATTTACCACCAAATCCATATAACAACTTCCCGGGACCGCCTCAAGTGAACGCTAATGCGGCGCCGCCAACGTTTAACCATAACCAGCAGTTTGGCCAAGTGCCTATGAGCCAATTGCCGCCAGGATATGGAGGACTGAAACAGGATGCAAACTCAAATAGTCCCCATCATGCGGTGTCGACATCAGCACCTCCGAATCATGTGTTACAAAATGTCAACAACTATAGTCAGAGTGCTAGCAGTTCACCTGCTTTCAATCAACCTGGGATGATGCAACCTATGCAGCATAGTCTCCATTCTTCACCCATGAGGCCACCAATGTCAGCAGGTCCCAACTCATTACCAAATCCTCTGCCTCCTCAGAATGCTCCGCTGTCATCAGGCAGTCCTAGAACGGTACCAAATGCCAACTCTTCACCAATTCCTTACCTACCTAGCTATCAACCTCCACAGCGTCAGATCAATGACAATGCTCCTCCTCTCATTCCTTCTAGTCAAACAAGCCAGCCTCTTGTGAATGGCCCACTCTCTTCACAGCCTCCAGTTGGACCTCCTCAGAGCCAATATCCTGTTTCATCAAGTGGTTATAGCTCTCTTCCTGGAGGCAAGCCACCAACTTCAGGGTATGGTCCAGGAATAATGAATACAGCCTATGCTCCTCCTCCTGGGCCCATTCCAAAGCCTCCCGGCCCTACAATGACAAGTCAACCTAATATTCCATTCTCTAGTGCTCCTATCGCTGGACCTCCAAGGAACAGTCCTTTAGTACAACCACCAACCAGTGGTCCTCCTGTTGGAATGCAAGGCTTCAGTGGTCCATCAACTGGACAACCTCTAGGACCCCCTAGACAAATGGGAATCAATGGTCCCAATGTGAGTGGACCATCATCAATACCTCCTGGTCTTCCAAAGCCCATGGGTCAACCACCTGCACCTATGAGTCAGCCACCTGCACCAATGGGCCAACCACCAGCACCTATGGGCCTTACAAGTGGTCCTCCAATGGGACCAGGACCAGTTCAAGCACAGTCATATCCAGGACAATACAAAAATGGTCCACCAGGCCCATCTACTGGACATTTGGGGCCTCCAAGCACTTTCAGTGGACCACAAAATCCCCCAGGTGGCTCTCAAATACCTCCTATGGGGCAACAGAATTTACCTCCAATGGGACATCAAATGGGGCCGCCACCAGGGCCTATTGTGCAAGCAGGTGGGGCTCCTAAAAGTAACATGCAGAATAGATATCCACAAATGGCTCCAGTGCCTGGGAACTTTGCAAACCCCCAGGGACCGCCAATGCCTAATTTGACTCAACAACAACAAGCAAATGTTATGAAGCAGTTCCCACAGCAGTATCTGAACCAGCAAATGCAGCAGCTTAGTGTGACAAAGCAAGGGTTTGACCAGCTGTGGGGTCACCATATGTTAGATCTACTGCAGTGTAAGCATATACTGCCAGAATATCCTGAGGACCCACCGGAGATTAAGCTTGCTCATCAGTTTGCTGATTCATCTAACTGCAGCCCTGAGTAAGTGTTGAAATAAACTTAATAGTATTTTGGTCAGCCTTGTTGAGTTTTTTTTAGAAAGAAAGAAAAAGAAAGAAAGAAAAAACGTTTATTTGCGGTAAACATGACGCAAGAAAAAAAATTATTATATTACAAAATGAGAAAAAGTTGGGGGAAGCATGCGTCACATCCACGCAAATCGGCTATCGCTCAGCATTATGCTACGACCCTGTGCAAGACAGAGCCCCAGCGCTGGTTTTATCAATGAACAGTTGTATTTTGGTTGATAAAAAAGTCTACAAAAAGCGAATGACCTCAGAGGTTTGTAAATTGTGTCATCATAATCTTCAGAATCAGACATTTGAGTATCACAGGCTAATTAAAATAAAACTTTGTAGACTTCCTAGCTATTAATAAGCCATTCTTTCTCATTGGTTTTGATATAAAAATACTTTTCCTCAAATATAATGATGGTAGCTATAATTGGTTTTAATATTATTTTCCTCAAATAGTACTACCAATTGGTTTGTTTGAGAAGTATTTATTTTCTTATACAACCTGTATTAGCTTTTACCTCATTCAAATAAGGAAGCGAGTTCTTCTCAACGTTTCAAGTGACTTCCTGTATGTCTCATATATTTTTTATGGTCTTTTCATTAATGTTTATAATTTCTGTAATTACTCTAAACTTATTGCTATGTTGTGGTTCCTTTTATCATGAAGAAATAATTATTTGTAATTAAGACATTTGTAAAGGGGCCAAAGTGGCTATATTTCAACTTTCATCTATAAAATCATTTTACTAAACAAAGAAATTGACAGTAACAGGTGAAAATTATATATTATGAACATAATTCATGTTACTTTAATGCAGTAAACTGGTATTGTTTTGCCACACAGTCGGTATTTTATTATTTATTTATTAACTTCACTCTATTGTCTACTCAAGTGGGTATTGTGTATCATTCTCCTTATTTTTTATTTAATTTATTGACTTATTGCTCCTCATTCAAGCTATAACTGACATACAGAGGAGCATTTTATCAGGGGAAAAGATAAAGTTATGTCTACTGTGAAGTGTTGCATAATCTGAAATCTGTGATATGATTAAACGCACGTATTTGTTAGAAGGTCGTCTATTATGCGTTTGACCAATAGTTTAAAAACGAATGAATGGCAGAAACAAGACATTGTTTTTTTCATTCAAAAGTCTGATGATGTTTAAGTTGATAAAACAATAAATTAACATCAATTTAGGGTAATTAAGACTGACATAGTTAGTTGGCCCATTTGTACATAATTATTAATTAATGATCTAACAATAAATAGAAGTACATCCTTTGTTATGGCCTCCCTTTTAGCTACACCAAACTATAAATAGATACTTTTCTTAAAACTTGAGAACATGAACAGTTATAATGAATAACCCATCTTTGTATTTTATAACAAAATTGCAGTATTACATCTGCAGCTATTTGCAGACAAAATAACACCACTATATAAATAAACTATTCTAGTTCAACATTCACTATAGAAGTATTTTACAAGATAACATTAAATATTTTTATACTTTTGATTGCACTGTGTGTACATCACAGAGACTCAGCGATAGTATAAATATTATTGGTTTACTCACTTATAGTCAGCTTAAAAATATTTGATAAGGTTCTGACTGTACCATCATGGAAAATGGCAGGAAACCACTTTTTACCCTGCACCTGCGCTATTGTGCGCGAAGGTACATATCACAATGTGTTTTTAAAACATGTTTTAATTTGTTATAAAACATTTGCAGGGTCTTCAGATGCACTGTCAACCGTATTCCAGAGACGAACAGCCTTCTGCAGAAGTCGAGGCTGCCTCTTGGTATATTAATACATCCATTCAAAGATCTCAATGTGAGTGTAAGTTTTAAACATTTGTAATCTTCAGTAGTCACATAATGCTAAGTCATGATGGTTTGTTTAGAGATTATTTTCATTTGTTTATCTTATTTTCTTACTTTCAGGACTGGTTCTCTGAGTAGAAATTATTTATTCCTTTAGTTCTATCAAGTAGTGTTCAAAGTGCAATGAAAATGTTTTGTGTTGTGATTTCTGGAGCTGTTTCATTTTTGTTATCTATTTTGCAACTTTTTTCATTTAAAATTGTTAATACTTTATCTATCTACTATATATATATTATATATATATATAGTTGATAGATAGATAATTTTATATCTATATGTATATAAAAATGCATCCCTATCTACCTAGCCTTGGTCGTGGCATCACGCTAAAACGGCTGAACGGATTTGGATGAAATTTACCATATGGGTAGAACATGATCCGGAGAAGGACATAGGATACTTTTTATCCCGATATGATCGGGATCGAGACTTATGCGGGTGTAACCGCGGGGCGCAGCTAGTCATGCAATAATATGTGTTGCAAAATATTTTATTCGTCTGAGTTTTGTTTAAACTACCTTTATTTGGCATTTAAAACCTGTACCCGTATTATTAGAATCCCTTGGTTTAGAGGTCGATCCATCCTTGACCAGTTGAAAGACTAACATTGAACGCATTATCGATCGCGTACGGAATTTTAAATGACGTAATTTTGGCGGTAAAAAATCACTATACTCCATTTGAAATATGATTAGACATTTAACTAAACCTTTTTTACAGTTCGTTCAACCGATTTTGACTTCTATTCCGTTAGGAGCATGACAAATGGCAGCTGCAGTAAACATTGGTATTGTAACCTCTTTTTTTGCTTTTAATGCCATCCTTATGCGTACGGTATAGAAGTCAAAATCGGTTGAACAAACTGTAAAAAAGGTTTGTTTAAATGTCTAATCATATTTCAAATGGAATATAGTCTTGTATGAAGTAGGGAAAATCTCGCTTTTCCTTTTGTAAAATCAGTCAATGAATGATTGTGTAGGATAATCGTGTGTATCCTTTTGTTTTACATGAATGGATATTGCAGATGTCTAAATAATCAAGATTGTAAAGGATTGTTTTTGTTTGGCTTTGAAAGTGAACTTAAAATCTATAAATAAAATTGTGCGATAGCAGAACATGCAGTAGAAATATCAGATTAAGAAATAAAGACCACAATAAAAAAAATGTTATGAAATAATCGACTTTATTGGCATAGACATTACTCATAATAAAATCTCTAATCTTCCTATTAAGTCAATATCAAATCTCTAAGCTCTCCGTTTCCTAAAATTAAAGACGCACACAATGACTCACAAAAACATCTCATTAAAATAGTTTTTTTGCCAACTATGCATTGAATCATGTATTTTTTGCTATTTACAATAACTTAACTATTTTACATAATCTCATTCATACTCGTAGCTTAATAATATTCTAGAAAGACCGTTATAATTATACTCTTATATATTCGTTGTTATATAACTGTGCTTATAAATAAAACAATACTAAGTTAGTATGTAAGAGTGTGTATAAAATTATAATACGATTTCTTTTCATGATTCGTGTTTTGAATGATTTTGTATGCAAATTGTAGGCATGTATCCATAATACCTCAGCTTAAATTCACTCCTTATCTCGCACGATACTGTTCGAGGACTGAGTGAGAGCGAGACTGATCGGCTGGGAGAAGGCTCCAAGGCGCCGATAGTTAAGGGAATTTATTTTTACGGTTTTCCTGCTTGCTGATAAAATCAGAATGATAAATGTATGTTATGTAATTTTCGAAAGCGAACATCATATGGGTAGTACAAATCCGGACGATGCTTCAATCGTCAGGTAACTCGGAACAAAACAAATATTTAGTGACTTTTTGTCGATTTTCATAATGCCAAATATGTATTGTACTGTCAGCGACTAAGGAAGATCATAGCACCTTATTATTGTTTTAAATATTATATAATATCTATTAGGCTTTAAAATAATTTCTACTCTTCAATAGTTGGTTACGGTGTAATAATCTTGGTACCCAGTTTTCATTCTTAACCTTCTTCTCAAAATTTTGGATAGTGCTATCCACAGAGCAGGGAACACCTTTGCTAATAATATACATGACCGTGCAAACTTTTCGGTTGTCACAGCCATTGGCAGAATAGGGATGATGCCTGGGTCAAAAAAAGAAAAAAAAATCTATTTAGTCTTTCAGACAGATAATAAAAAAAAAAATTGACACGTATTTTTTGCTTCATCAATCATCATAATAATAAAAAATGACTTGGATAAAACGCATTAAAGTTGGGGAGTGGGGGTCGCTACGTCACAAGTAAGTTTAAAATCTTCATAGTCGTGACGTCATCGCACATTTTAATTCAATGTATCGCCGTAATGTTTTGCTAACGTAAAAAAAGAAAAAATACGTGTCCAATATTTTTTGATAATCTATCTGATTGACAAAAAATATATTTTTGTCATCATCCCTATTTGTCACGGGCCGTCAGTTTATATGACGGTCACTGACATGCTTGGTTCATGGGGAAAGTGTTGACAATAGCAGCGGCCAGGCGTCTCCGTGCTCTGTGATGCCGTCCTACATTTGTTGCTTACGGAAAAATATATCAATATAAACTTAATGTAAGATTGTAAATATCTCCCATCTGTTTCCAGCATTTACCGGTGATCCAGTGCGCGACGATTGTCCGGTGTCGCGCCTGTCGGACCTACATCAACCCGTTCGTGTACTTCGTGGACGCGAAGCGGTGGAAGTGCAATCTGTGCTACAGGGTCAATGACTGTGAGTATCTCACATAACATAACATCACGCCTGTAATCGAAGAGTTAGGCAGGGTTAGTCAGATCATTTCAGCCGAAAGACGTCCACTGCTGGACATAGGCCTCCCCCAAGCACCGCCACTTCGACCGATTCTGTGCTTCCCGGTTCCAGCGGATTCCTGCGGCCTTCATAAGGTCATCGGTCCATCTTGTGGGAGGCCTTCCAACGCTATGTCTTCCGGTACGCGGTCGCCACTCCAGAACCTTTCGACCCCATCGGCCATCCGTTCTGCGAGCAATGTGCCCTGCCCATTGCCACTTAAGTTTGGCAATTCTTCAGGCTATGTTGGTTACCTCGGTTCTCCTGCGGATCTCTTCATTTCTGATTCGATCACGTAGGGAAACTCCAATCATAGCCCTTTCCATTGCCCTTTGGGTGACTTTTAGCCTTCTGATAAGGCTCATTGTGAGCGACCACGTTTAGTACCATTTTATTACTAAGCAGGTAATAATATTATGTCCAGAAGGTTTAGTTTAATACTTAGTCGATGGTTTCTGTCATCGATTTTATTTGGCGCTTTTGACCGCAGCGTCACCTGCGTTGATGTCGAAAAATGTCCCATGGAAACGTACTACCGGAATTAAAAGTACACTATGTGACAATCCAGGTTATAAACTATCTGTGTGAAAAATTTCATCCAAATCTGTTCAGCCGTTTTAGCGCCAATCCGGAACATCTAGACCAACGGACAAAAATTCTTCATTACTATTTAAGTACATGTATAAACGATTAGAACAGTTGCTTTTGGAAAATATGCAGATTGATGTTTCTTTATTGTTTTATTCCATGGAAATGCAAAAAAAAAGACATACCAGTACAAATAATTATTAAAAATTACAAGAAAAACTAAATAGCTAGTACTTTTGCTTATTCTCGAGTCATTAATATTTTATTACACAAACACGGCTGACCTTAAAAAGGACATCAGCAATAATAATCGTTTAATGTGCATGTTTAAAATGTAGCCTTTATAATTTCTTATCTTTAGAGATATTTTGATTGCAACATAACTTTAAAATAGCACTGTAAAATGTATGGTTTTCCTTCCTCCAACTGAATAGGTTTTATCAAGTAAAGTGACTTAATTTGTTGTGATATTTTTAAGTGGCCCAACTGTCTTTGTGTATTTTGACCGGGTAGATGGAAAAAAACTTAGTTGATTATGATGTGGTCTTCACCAGTGATGCAACGAATACGATTATTCGTATTCGCCGAATACCATCAAATAACCAGTTTGTCGCTAAAAAACTTGCAACTATTATGTTTTTTAAATAAAATTTAAGTATAGTTAATTTTAATTATCAAATTACACGTAAATGTTTATTTAGCGTGTTTAATTTCCATGAAATAACTGCGTTCAGCTAATAGAATCAGGTATTCGTATTCGTATTTGGCGACTAGTACAATCAGTATTCGTATTCGTAAAAGTAGTATTCGTTGCATCACTAATCCATTATCGAGATAATTTCGTTTAATCTTCCTAGTGCAGCCAGGACAAGTCATCATCTGTCCAGCCTTTTCCTAACTATGTTGGGGTCAGCTTCCAGCCTAACCGGATGTACTTAGTTGACTACTTTACATGTAGCGACTGTTAACTGACGACCACAACAACCCAGTTACACGATACCCCGCTTTAAGACTGGTTGTCAGACTTTCGGGCTGACTAAAGATTAGAGAAGATTAGATTAGAGAAGAGACATTAAACTTAACACAGGGCAAGTCTAACCAGTTACCAAATAAAATTAAAAGTAAACATAATCACCATGACTATAAAATATGTAGAATGACTTAGCAAAAACAAACAAGGTTCAAAGATCACAATGTCACACACACGTCATCAACATCTTAGTAGCAGAATTAAAAAGTTGAAACGTGTTATGATATCAAAATGAATCAAATGGTATGATGAGTCATTGAATAACAAGTATATCTGCGCTTGCACCGGGAGAGGGATTGCCCAACCGAATATTACAATCCTATATTATGTAATCTGTTCTGAAGCCAATAGGTCAGAAGGGCCATCCTGAATCTAATAAAGTGAGTAACGCGGTTAGCTAACTACCGGGTTTTCAGGAATGATATTCGTTTATACAAAATACAAAGCAATTGTTCTGTTGCCATTAATTTTGTTATCGAATACTGTAGCGGACCAACCCGTACTGGTCCGTGGTGGATTTTGTATGACACACTTCAGAGAGGATGACTGTGTTCCAGCAGTCGGAATGTTATAATTGTTATGTTGTTGCTGATCATGGTTAATTGATCGAATGGCGTACAAGTGTTCTATGAAAACAGTTAAACTTTATCATAAAATAATCTCCCTTATCTGACTTGGTGACTTCAAATGTTTGCTAAATACCAGTCTATTATACTGATTACCTGATATTTTGGTACTATCAATGAGTTGGATCTTGAAATTGACTTAAATAATGAAATCATTCTTATGCTGCCTGATTATTGTGTTATTAAAATGGTACTTTCCACCTTGAACCTTGTCCGTCGCTCTACCTACTAATCACAATGTTCTAGTATAAAACCATGTGTCAAATACTTATACATACATACATAAACTCACGCCTTCTTCCCATGGGGGTAGGCAGAAACTACAGAACGCCACCTGCTACGATCCTTACATACTCCTTTTGCCTCGTTTACGTTCATACATCTGGTCATACACGCACGTCGGTTGCGAATATAATAGTTTGATCAGAAAGTATCTGATGAAAATGTAAACAAATGGATCAGAAAACGTATGTACCTGTGGTTGTCTGTGGTTGCAAATTAAATTAAAAATTCCCTGTGTCGTGGAGACAGGTCTTCTTCGTCTTACAAGATTATAAGATACTAGGTAGGCGCATACATAGTGTCGGTCGGCGAAATTTCTGACGCGACAATTATCGAATGTTATTCCAGAGCATTAATTAACAATAAATAAAGAACTACAGTATATTTTGTACTAAGCACAATACTGCTATGTTGCACAAGCATAATTAGCCAATAATGTTCCCACTGCTGGGACACAGGCCTCCTCTCTTCGAGAGGGAGTGGGCTGTAATCTACCACGCGGGCCCAGTGCGGGTTGGTAGATATCACATGTCTTCGAATTTTTGGTTCTAGGACATGCCCGTTTCCTCCCGATGTTTTCCTTCACCGTTTTTAGAGCAATGGTAGTGAAATTACTTACACAAAGTAAAGCGCCTGCTCGGGGAAGGTAGGGCCGTTACCACTAGGCCACCGGGCTGCTCTCCTTTACTAAACTGCTATGTTGACTATACGCTAATCCTCTTCTATCTCCATTTCTCAGTGCCAGAAGAATTCCAGTACGATCCAGTGAGCAAGTCATACGGCGATCCGACGCGTCGTCCGGAGATCAAGTCGGCGACCATCGAGTTCATTGCCCCCGGCGAGTACATGCTGCGGCCCCCGCAACCGGCCGTGTATCTGTTCCTGTTTGATGTCTCACAGATTGCGAGAGAATCTGGATACTTGCAGGTAAAGAGAAAGAAAGAAAAAAAGAAAGAAAAAAAGAAAGAAAGAAAGAAAAAAGAAAGAAAGAAAAAGAAAGAAAGAAATAAAGAAAGGAAATTTGTTAAGGTATTGGCTATTCAATCAATCTGCCTAGCCTTTTCCCAACCATATTGGGGTTGGCTTCCAGTCTAAGCGGATTCATCCAGTTATTGGCAGTTTTCCTTTTTTTTATCCTACCCGGAATAACGCACCAAACTCACTGTGCTAAATTATTTCGCGCCCGCATGCGGTAGGACGCTCGTAAAGTCGGTGAGAGATCACAATAAATGCGGTTTTAAATAGAAAACAGCTGCAAGCGTGTGCTAGCCATGACATGATTACTTTGTAATTATTATTTTAATTATTGTGAATGGACTATGTGGATATTATTATTTTTCTGCTAGTTTTTAATGATGGTCTGGCAGTTTGAGTAGTTTATGCGGCCTACCCAAATGTCCTTTCTTTGGTTTTGTTCGTCGAGTTGAGCTCCTTAAGTTCTGAGTTGAGCTCCACGATTACTGACAAATGCTTGCACTGACTGGACAGGTCCACTCAGATCTGTGTGGTTCTTTCCTCAAAAGACCATTTCAGACACTAATCTACATGGTCCTCATATGGCCTGACCAAGATTATGTCTGGATTTTAAAAGAGACTGCGACCTCTGAGTTTGTTTCGGCCTTTCTTCTCAGAGTAGTCAGATTAGGAAACGCCGAACTCATCTAGCTTATTTTGAATATTTTTTTAAAATGACATGTAAAAGTGATTCCGATATCGTATTTACAGAATACACAATTTCATTTCATTTAGCTGCATTGCAAAAACAAAACTAAAATAAAAATAGATTTCACCAAAATATCAAAATGCTGCAGGACCGCAAACGCATGCGGGCACGCGAACGCATGCGGGTAGCTATGTGTATATTTTCTTGTATCGATACAACCTGTTTGCTGGTATAAACGAGTTAGCTACTTTGTATTAATATTTTTATTCAATCACGGTGACACATAAAAAAACAGGATACTGAGCATATATTATAACTTCAGTCTATCCGTTTAAAGTTATCTTTATCTTTAATGTTAACCTAAGTAGCATGATTATGCAGTACTTTTTGATAAGTCTGGCAATGACTGATACTAATATTTTGACTTTACTAATGACTTATCGAGTAATTAGTGTCTAGATCTTGCTAATCGTCGCACATAAATCAGGTCAGAGATAAAAATGTTATTGACAATCGAATTGATTGATCGATGTTATAGATTTAGTCGAGTTTGAAAATAGCGTCTTTTGTTTTGATACCGATGGCAATAGGTCTGTGTCCAAATTTTTTTTTTTGTCCGTTTTCAGATAATAAAAAAATATTGGACACGTATTTTTTCTTTTTTGACGTGATCAAAAGATTACGGCGATACATTGAGTTAAAATGTGGCATGACGTCACGCCTTGCTAGATTTTATACTGCGTTGTGACGTAGCGAGCCCCCACTTCCCAACTTTAATGCGTGTTTTCTAAGTTATTTTTGATTAATATGATAAAGCAAAAAATACGTGTCTAATATTTTTTTATTATCTGAAAGACGGACTAAATAGAATTTCTTTTTTTTTACCTAGGAAACTACCCTATTATTGATTAAAAATAACAAAGAATAACGTAAAAAAAATTGTTCATTTACATTTACGGTAAACTTATTTTATCACTGATGTCCACAAAAGCAATGAAATGGTGCTATGTTCGAATAAAACTGGCCAAGTGCGTGTCGGACCACGCACAATGAAGGGTTCCATAGTCGTGGAACGAATTTGTTCCAAAAACAAACTCAACATTGTAGTTGAAAAACGTGTTCTCCCATACATCGATGTACTTCACGGTCAATTCTCCAACTGCAAATGTAAGTTTGTAATCGCAAAAAAAAAATGTGTAAGAACACTACAAATTAACTAGGTATTTTCGGACTTTTTATTTTACATGTGCTGTGAGAACTTGCTTCCTGTCAAATTTTATAATTCTGGGTCAACGGGAAGTACCCTGTAGGTTTTGATTTATTTGCGAGTATCAAAATATGTCGCATATTTTTTTATTGCGTTGACTTAGAAGCTTGATTTTTTAGAGCTCCAAAGGACCGTAGACCTACGTAGTTGATATTAATTTCACTGGAAACCTCCACATGTTCCTGAGAAAATGGGTCTTGACAGACAGACAGACGTACAACGTAGTATCTTATAAGGGTTCCGTTTTTCCTTTTGAGGTACGGAACCCTAAAAAAAGAACACTATTAGTTAATCTTTTATGCACCTGGCAATTTGATTGAGCAACAAGATCTGCTCCGCACAACTGAGTATTTTATGAAAGTACGTTCCATTTTGGTAAAGCCACTTTTATCCTACAGGTTGCCTGCGATACATTGAAAGCAAATTTAGAAGCGCTTCCAGGCGATACTCGAACACAGATCGGCTTCATCTGCTATGACGCGCACGTGCACTACTACCTGATGAGCGAAGGACTCACGCGGCCGAAGGAGATGACCGTACTCGATATTGATGGTAAGTTTATAATGTGTGTGTGAACTGAGGGACCAAACTGGTAATCGCAAAAAAAATTAAAACTACAGCCCTTAAAGTGTGCTCCCTCAGTTCTCACAGACCATAAGCTAGATATCAGAAAGCATCTTAAAAATGAAGATTGTGTGATTACAGACATTTAGTAAAGAATTTGTAAAGATATTTACTAAATAACAGACCACAAAGCATTAAACAGAAAAAAAGAAAATAGAACAACTAAACTGTCCACACAACAAAGATTAATCTCGGCCTTACATTCTCAATAATAGCTCACACCTGCTCACGGCTATTATCTCCGTGTCAATTTCGTATATTACAAGAACTGAGAATGTAAAATATCTTGTAATACTAAAATAACGTTTATTGCTTTTTCAGATGTATTTCTCCCGTCCCCGGAGTCTCTCCTCGTGAACTTAGGTGAGCGTCGTGAGCTAGTAAAAGAGCTGCTAACAGTTCTACCACAGAGGTACTCCACGCCTTCCACGCCCGCGTCCGCTCTGGGAGCCGCGCTACAGGCCGCTTATAAACTTATGGTGAGGACCAACTACTAAAGTAATGGCAATCTGGGGATATAGTCGTTCGTAACTAGCAGGGATGTTATGGATATGAAATTTCGGATCTGAATACGGATATGGATATAGAAATGATAATACACCGGTTTCGGATACGGTTACGGATATGAGATTAATTCGGATTATCCGTTAGTTTCAGATGGTTTCGGTTACGATTTTTAAGAAATTGTAATGTTATAATATTGTCCTGCAATGACTAGTAATGACTAAATAATAGCAATAATAAACAAACATGCAAGTGACGCGTGCGGCTATTGTATCGGCTCGGCCGGGCAGAAAAACCTGTCATAATGTGTCTCATTTAGACCGCCCCAATCCGAAATTATCCGAAACATTTATAACGGATTCGGTTACGGTTAGATTTTCATTTCGGTTATTTGATAGTTTTGGTTACGGTTACGGAGCTCCTTAACATCTCTGGTAACTAACTAGCTTGCTCTGAACTCAAAACAAATCCTTCATTCATGATCATGACCTATGCTTTTGATTAACAAATTCGCAAGTTGAACTGTTTTGAGTTTTCATAATAATATCCTATCCTATACTATTAAATGATCAATATTTGTATACAGGGTGGCAGGGACATCGACGCGAAAACTGAAACCATGGATTCAGTACATGATTCTGAACACCCCTGCGAGGAAATTTTTCGTCGGTTAAAAAAAAAAACGCTGTTTCATAGAAAAGAGCAATACTTACGCGGTCAAAATGTATGGAACAGCAGATTTTTAGGGTTCCGTTAAAACCCTTATAGATTCGTCATGTCTGTCTGTCTGTCTGTCTGTCCGTCCGTATGTCACAGCAATTTTTTCCGAAACTATAAGAGCTATGCTGTTGAAACTTGGTAAGTAGATGTATTCTGTGAACCGCATTAAGATTTTCACACAAAAATAGAAAAAAAACAAATAATTTTGTAGTTCCCCATACTTAGAACTGAAACTCAAAAAATTTTTTTTCCTTAATCCCATACGTGTGGGGTATCTATGGATAGGTCTTCAAAAATGATATTGAGGTTTCTAATATCATTTTTTTCTAAACTGAATAGTTTGTGCGAGAGACACTTCCAAAGTGGTAAAATGTGTGTCCCCCCCCTGTAACTTCTAAAATAAGAGAATGATAAAACTAAAAAAAATATATGATGTACATTACTATGTAAACTTCCACTGAAAATTGGTTTGAACGAGATCTAGCAAGTAGTTTTTTTTTAATACGTCATAAATCGTAAACTTATCGTTACTTGCTGCTACGGAACCCTTCATGGGCGAGTACGACTCGCATTTGGCCGCTTTTTTTATAATAACCGACGAAAAATTTCAACGCAAGGGGTTCAGAATCATGTACTGAATCCATAGTTTCAGTTTTCGCGTCGATGTCCCTGCCACCCCGTATAGGGGTGACTAGTAATTAGTGACTGATATTGAAACACGTGACTTTACTCATCATTATGAACAGCTTTTATTGTGAAACCAAACCTGAAATCGCGAAAAAAAAAACTTTCTTTGCTTAAAGTTGCAATATAGGGGTTTATGGGGGCGACAAAATCGATCTAGCTAGGTCTCATATCTGGGAAAATTTGTAATATCTGTTTTCGAGCAGAGCTCGGTTGTTCAGATACTGAAAGATGATATTATGATACGATATGTTGTTCATAGGCAGATGATGAATAATAATGTGGTCTGCGCATACTCATTTGTACCGCAGCTCGTACCAGCGCAAAATCTGAACGCAGTTTTATATGTATCGGAACTAATTTTGTTTGTATTTTCAGGCTGCCACGGGAGGTCGCGTCACAGTTTTCCAGACATGTTTACCGAACGTTGGGCCCGGAGCGTTACAAGCAAGGTAAGACATAACTGTATTTTCAAAATAGAATTTTATACAAGGTAGCAGGGACATCGACGCGAAAACTGTTACCATCGATTCAGTACATGATTCTGAACCCCGCTGCGCTGAAATTTTTCGTCGGTGCTTTTTTTTAAAATCTGCTGTTTCATAGAAAAGTGCAATACCTATGGCATAGGTATTGCACTTTTCTATGGAACAGCAATTTTTTTTTAAATAACCGACGAAAAATTTCAGCGCAGCGGGGTTCAGAATCATGTACTGAATCGATGGTAACAGTTTTCGCGTCGATGTCCCTGCTACCTTGTATAGTATAGGTCAACGTTCGTAGCAGCTGCGATCATTTAACGTGTGAACGAGATGACACGATACACAGTTGAGTGTTTTTATAAATTCCGTACTAATCTCGGACCTATTCGCCGTCCTAGTAGCATGTATTATGACAGTGACTGACAATTTTGGCATTTAGCATAGTAAATACAGTGCATAATATAATGACTGAAAATTGTAATAAATTCGCATAATATTTATTTTTATCTGTTTGTATGAATCAATAAAGTTCAAACTTATCTATATGGTCCTCACAGCTGACCAAGATTAGGTCTGGACTTTAAAAGAGTCTGTAACCTCCTGAGTTTGTTTTAATTTTTCCTTCGAGAGCTCATATTTTTTTTAAATATGATAGATGTGTAAACGTGTTTGTACAAACATCATTTATTTAAAAAAAAATCTCATAAAATATTCCCTTTCATATTGATTTAGAGAGGACCCCAACGCGCGCTCATCAAAGGAAGTGGCCCACTTGAACCCCGCCACAGACTTCTACAAGCGCCTCGCGTTGGACTGCAGCGGCGCGCAGATCGCTGTAGACCTGTTCCTACTCAACTCGCAGTATGCTGACCTCGCCTCATTGAGTACGTATTATATTATCTAGTTCTATATTCATCATCATCTGACCACAACCCACTTACTGGGTAATACGATACCCCTTGGTAAGACTGGTTGTCAGACTTTCGGGCTTCTGACGACCCGTAACAACTGTCAAAGATCTAACAATGACGGCCGGGACCCACGCTGTTACGTGCTTTCCGAGACACGGAGGGGTCTCGATATCTAAGAGCCCGAACGCGCGAGGTATTGCGGCGGCGGCGCGGCGTCGGAGCGGTGTGGCTGCGGCGTCCGACACACATCTTCGACAAACTTTTTATCCCGGTATGCGGTAGTAAAAAGATAGTTTTACATAATAATAAAGACTTTTTCGTTTTTGTAGGGTCGTTGGTTAGAGACGAAAATTACTTTTTCCCCTAGAACATGATATGCAATTTTTTCGTCGCTCTGGTACGCTAAAGTGACGGACTTTTTGAACAAGAGGAATGAAAACAATTTTTTTTTTACCTCTTTCTAATTATTACAATTAGATTAATCAGTAGATGCCCTTATCGCTTCCGAGCTACCGACGTAACTGACTTTTCAACTCAACTATGTTTAAATTGACCGGTTGGATGGTCCCACTATCTTTGACATTCAATACCCAAAGTATTCTTTGATGATATGCGCTTACAAAAAAAAAAATATGACTCATTATTAAACAATGCAGTGTATATTATATGTAAGCCACCCATCTTAGTCATTTTCTCTTTTGTAAAAAAAATAATAATAATTAAGCGTTGCATCATTCCGTTCATAATTTAATTATTTGTTTTTCCATTATAACTGCTTTCGTTATTATTCACCAAAAATGACGCCATGAAAACGAAATGTAAATAAAAATTGTAGCAGTTGTGCAAACAATTTAATACATTCAATGTTAATGGCCTCTTCAATATAAGACTTTACAATACTTTTGTATTGTAATCTGAATAGATTAACTTTTTTAATTTCATGCATGCGATAGCAATTTATACCGTGTACAAAGAAGAAAGTAATAGGATTTGTAGTTATAAAAAACATCTTTTGAAAAAGTCTGCATTCTTTAAAATACAGACTTTATGCTTATGTTTTCGCGTTCTAGCAGAATTGGACCTCCATGTTAATTTCTTCACGGCTTATGCAAAGGCTCTAAGTTTCATGTTATCTATCAGAAAGAAAGAAAAATTGTTTATTCTGCACAAACTAAACGCACATTACAAAAAAATTACTTATAATATACATTTACAAATTAGCCAAAAGCCTATTCAATATTCAAAACTAATAAAAGTTTGACAAATTTTGTCTATTGCTTGATGTCAGGGCCAGAGACCAAAGACAATTTACAATTACTTGCGTAATGTGTTGCGACAATACCAAATGAAAACAAACAAACAAACAATCAACTAAAATGAAAGTACATAATATTTATTCGAATAACGTTTCAATTAACATCACTATTAATTTCTCCTACAGGTGGTATGAGCAAATTCAGTGCGGGAACAGTGTACCATATCCCGCTGTACCGCTCAACGCGACAGTGGCAAGCCGAACAGCTCAACAGAATGCTCACGCGATACCTAACGAGGAAGATCGGCTTCGAAGCTGTCATGAGAGTGCGCTGTACTAGGTATGTAGTACTTACTGTATCACGCTACTAGTATAGCTCAACACGACGCGGCTGTGGCAGGCCGAGTAGCTCAACATAATGTAATGTGTGTAAGCATAAAGAAACAGAGAGCTGTATTGTACACGAGGGATGGGCAAGTGAATAAAATATATCGATATTTATCGTATCGATATTTTTAAACAGTATCGATAATTATCGAGTGAAAAATATCGATATATCGTCAGTTTTTGCATGATTATTCATACATAAATTCTCAAAGCATTCAAACTTCGTAAAAAAGAATAGACGAAAATAGAAGAAAATAGTATTTTTTATTAATGCTCGAGCCTAAACAATTATACACAATTTAATCAAACCAGTAGTCATCAGATATGGACATTAGGAGCACCCTCTGTTTGATGTGCTCGCCTGTCAAAGAGATTAAACACGAAACCAAAGTTGCGTTAAAAGAAATCGAAATTGATACGAATTTGATACTCTAAAATAAATATCGAATATCGATATATCGCGATTAAAAATATCGACGATATATATCGATAATTGTTTGGAAAAATATCGATATTTTTATATATCGATATTTTTTGCCCATGCCTACACGAGGCACGATTAGCAATTTTATCACCGATTATATTGAAAAAAAATCTTCATTAATACCCGTCGTCAAACACCAATTACAGACTGGCTGAACATAAATCGAATCAAAGACCACTCACTTAACATCAGCGCTCGCGCATACCAGCCCAACAATACAGATAATTAATTATAATTATTCAAGGCAATGGCACGTAAAATTTAATCGAAGAGGCAATCGGATGGCGAGTGGTAATCTGGGTCTTGAAGTGATACCGAACCCCCCCCGTACCGTCCGAATGGACCGCAAATGGACGGGGGCGGAGATATGGGGGATGGGGGCAAAACTTTTTTTTGACATGGCATTCAAAATTTAAGCTCTATTATGTGCAAGGAATTATTGTGTATCAATGCTATCTGGTTTTGATAAAATTCACCCTCATTTTCGGTGATACAGCATCGGTAAGGAATTTCAAGAATTATAATATGTAGCGGAAGACATTATTTCAATTATAACGATGTTGGCGGGTGGCAACCGGATAGCATTGATTCACACAAATTCCTTGCACATAATAGAGCTTAAATTTTGAATGCCAGGTAAACAAAAAAAAAAATTGGGCTCTCATCCCTCATATCTCCGCCCCCGTCCATTTGCGGTCCATTCGGACGGTTCGGGGGGGTTCGGTATCACTTCAAAGACTCAGATTACCATCCGCCATCCGGTTGCCTCTCCGATTAAATTTTACGTGCCATTGCTTTTAACTAATATGAAGTAAACACTGTTTTCAATTATGTTAAATAAATAAATTATTTTCTTTTACAGAGGTATAGCGATCCACACGTTCCACGGCAACTTCTTCGTGCGGTCAACCGACCTGCTATCCCTTCCCAACGTGTCGCCCGACGCCGGCTTCGGCATGCAGCTCACCATAGAAGAGTCCCTGACGGACCTGCAGCAAGTGTGCTTCCAAGCGGCGCTGCTTTATACTAGCAGTAAAGGTGAGTCAAATAAAAGACAAGAAATTATTAATGTCCGTTTGATTTTTTGCGTAGTTTTCGACAGTTGTTCATCAACCACTGTTCCATCGGTTAAAATCAGATGAGATAATGGTCATAAAAGAACCTAAATGTAATAATAATACCAGCATATTATTGTTCACATGCAAGGAAAAGGCCTCTTCTCATACAGAGAAGGCACGAGCATTGATCACCATGCTTGCTCAAGACGGGCTGGCGATTTCAGACTTATATTGACTATAAGTTCAGGTTTCCTCACGACGTTTTCCTTCATCAATGTCAGTAATGTCCAAGATAATCTCGGAAAATACATATGAATTGAAAAAGTTACATTGGTACTTGCCCGGATTTAAACCCACAATCTCGTGCATGACAGGCGAGGCCTTAACCGTTGGGTCATCATGTCAGCCTAAATACGTCATAATATTCTAACTTAAGAGGGAAGCGTCAGGGTAGCCCGCGAAATTCAAATTTTCTTACGTTTTTTGCATTTTGCAGGTCAGTGTCAGGTTTTATGTTGATTAAAATATGATTCGCGGTCGTAACAAACATGGCTTTACTCAATTATAATCATTACAATCAGCAATAGTGATTAAGAAGAAGATAAAGGTGTCAAATGTCATGAATTCATGAAATCATGACATTTGACACCTTTGCTAACTTATGGGAGTTGTATTGCTGATTGTTATGATAATAATTGAGTAAAGTCATATTTGGTACGACCGCAAATTATATTTTAATCAACATAAAACCTGACACTGACCTGCAAAATGCAAAAAACGTAAGAAAATTTTAATTTTGCGGGCTACCCTGACGCTTCCCCTTAAACTTGAGAAATTCCTATAGTGGTCATGTTTTCTAAATATTTGATTGCCGTGGTCAATAAAATAGATCTCGTAGAGCAGTGGAAGCCCAGTGGTAACAGCCTCGACTTACGAGTTGTAGGTCGTAGGTTCAAAACCAAGCAGGCGCTTAATTTTGTGTAAATAATTTCATTACCACTGTTCTAAAATCCGTGAAGGAAAACATCGTGAGGAAAACCGGCATGTACTAGAACCAAAAATTCGAAGACATGTGACATCTACCAACCCGCACTGGGCCCGCGTGGTAGATTACGGGCCGCTCCCTCTTGAAGAGAGGAGACCTGTGTCCCAACAGTGGGAACATTATAGGCTGATATGTTATGTAGAAATATTTAAATGTTATATTACATCATTAAAATATACCTGTCTCATGTTTTAGGTGAAAGAAGAATACGTGTCCACACAATGGCGTTGCCCACAGCTAGTAATTTGACGGACGTGCTCCACTCCGCCGACACACAATGTATTATAGGACTACTTAGTAAAATGGGTAAGTTTACTGTTACACTTTCCTACAATACTAACATCCGATACAATATAAATAAGTTATTAAGGCCGCATTCCGAGTTACACCTTAATTGCCCACAGCGCTCACATCGATACTTCGCGTTCGTATTTAGTCACGATTATGACAGCTCAGAGCTGTCAACAATTCGGAACGCTTGTGAACGCGCTCACACTGCTCACAGTGGTCGCTCAATGTCAAAACATATTACATAACCCCAAAACTTCCACAAGATGGTTAGGTTACAGTATTTCTTTGAGTATACACCACAAAAATTTTTTACTTTTGTTAGGTGGCGACTGTAGCCAGAAGCATAATTTAGAAAATGTTAGTTTTAACGAGTTTAAAGTTATGATGCAACTCAAAACAAAACAGCACAACTGTCATTTTTGTCAGCGCTCACGATTAATATATGGCATGGTCGGTGTTATCGCAAGATGACGCATGTCATGACGTCATCTATGACGATTTATGGGACATCGTTTTAGCGATCACGCATATTCGGTACGGGTGTTAGCACGCTCAAATCGATTACAGCGTTGCTCGAAACGCAGCCTAAGTAAGTTCTGAAAGGGTTGCATCTCTGGAGCAATTTGCATGTAAGCTTATCAATATTTACTTGTGCTGCCCAGTACTTACTAATGAAGAGTGAAAAGCCATGTCAGTTATCATGGGTGTAAATGGATGATCCATCAGGATCTAATTTAATTAAATATTACAATAGTTTTCATCAATCTCAAATTTCCGCCAAATTGATAGCGATATCCGTATATACATAGATTTCAGATACATAACATAATTGTAGTAGATTCATCAAGGGGATAAAGCAGTGTCTTATGTCACGGGCGCTATATTGATACTTGAGCGTAATGAAGGATACTAGGGCTAGAATTTTGAGTGCTCGTGACATTCAAGTTCGTCCAAGACGAAGACACCTTTATCCCGGAGAAGTTCAATTTTCGAATAAGTTTTTTTTTTGTTATAAAAGTTTTGAATTTTCAATTGAGGTTCAAAATTAGAATCACATTATTGACCAGCGGGTTATAAGAAATTCAGTACAATATTATTGCCCGGGTAGACCCCAGGCTGTAATGATTTACTTTAGGTTAGGTTTGCATGACATATTATAATTTGATATTATTGAACAGGTGGTGTGAAAATTGTATTTTTGATTATCTCAACCTTTTCATTTATCTTACAGCGGTAGACCGCTGCATGTCCGCCTCAATGTCGGAAGCTCGCGAGGCAGTCATGAACGTCGCAGTAGACGCTCTGTCATCGTTCCGCCTCTCACAGAACTTACCGGCTGGTTCTATGAGCTCATCTCTACACGCGCCCATGTCGCTCAGACTACTGCCCATGTATCTACTCGCTCTACTCAAGAGGGTAAGTAAAATAACCGTCACCTGAGCTATTTTTGTCTGCTCAATGCACGATAGACTGCACGACATTACCGACATGCATTATTATCTATTATTTTTGTCTGCATTATGCAGACGCAGACGACATGGTGCTGCTGAGTGCCAGTGGCGTGCACACAGTTTTAAGACAGGGTAGGCAGAAAATTTTACTCACCAAAAATACTGCACGTTGGTTTTTGTTCGTCGCGTCGTCTTGTCGATTGATGATTAAACGCGTCTCTATACGATTTTTTCCAAAGGTGTGATATTTAAGGGAAGCTTCTAAGTGTTTTTCAGATTGTTCATGTTTTCTCGCGGCGGTAGGAAAATTATGAATATCAGCGTAACCGGTGTCGTTCCAGACGGTTTTATTATTTGAAAATAGTAGACAAACGAAACAAAATAACCGATTACTGTGTATGCAACCTGTCAGCCAATGATATGAATCATATTGTTTTTTATTGAATTTACGATTGACTTTACCTTTAATTTGTATTAATTGCAAATCCGGTGTACCACGACCTATCTCGATAACTTGTTTTTTTTCACCGAAAGATAGTTTTGAAAACGCATCATGTTTTATTTCCTCAATACACACACCATCTGAACAACTTTCACAGACAATATTATCCATTTTACACTAATAACAACAATCAAATTCTAATTACCTGATAGCGTATTCACAAACACAACGCACGTCAAACAATATGGCAACTATAGTAAAACGGGCAATAAAGGGTAAAAAGGTTATACGACAAAAAATTATGGTCATCTAAATGTATAAAATTCAATGAAACAATGTTATTTCCTAAAATATTTGCATTGCATTGCATAGCAAACTTTCGTTCGGTAATGTTCGGTACGAGTCGTAATTTTTCGTCTTAGCTGTATAGAATAACTACAAAAAGACACTGGCTTTTCTTGCAGTTGTGTGCGTGATTTTTGTCATTGTGTGTCAGCAAAGCCCGCGTAGCTATAGGAACGCACACACATTAAATACGACTTACCACGAGAGCACACATAAAAACATTCAGAGACGAATAGTTTGTGTCTTTACCGCGGCAGAGGCGAGGCGGCGCTAGTGCAGCGCGAATCGAGATGATGCGAAATTCGAATGATGATACCACCGGCGCTCGATAGGTGGAGCTGATTTATGATTTGTTTTGTTTATTGATAAAATAATATTAGATCTATTATCAGAACTAGGGTAGGCAGTGTCTTTCTGTCTTTATGAAACGCACGCCACTGCTGAGTGCGTCAGTCTGTGGCCTCAGAAAGCTTGTGGCTATATGTGAGGAGTATGTCGACTCACATGGCTTACTGTACAATTTGAAAAAAAGTGAATACATGGTCTTTGGGGCCAGGGGTAGGAATCCTGTTTATGTACCACCAGTTTACCTTAATGGTATGCCATTAGAGAGGGCATACAAGATTAAATATCTTGGCCATATACTTACTCCTGATCTCAAGGACGATGACGATATAGAACGGGCGCGGAGGGCCCTGTCGGTTAGAGTGAACATGCTGGCTCGTAGGTTTGCTCGTTGTTCAGTAAACGTTAAAATTACTCTATTCAGAGCGTACTGTACTTCGTTTTACACGAGCAGCCTGTGGGCTAGATATACTCAAAAATCGTAGTGCCCTCCGCGTGCAATACAACAACGCGTTCAGGGTACTGTTGAGGCTGCCCCGCTACTGCAGCGCACCAGGGATGTTCGCGGACGCACATGTGGACTGTTTCTTTGCCACAATGCGTAAGCGCTGTGCGTCCCCGGTGCGTGGGGTGTGGGGGGGCAACAACGGTATCGTGTCTCTAATATCGAGCAGGCTGGACTGTCCGTACGTGAATCGCTGCTGCGCCATTTCCCATGGAATAGTGCAGCCGCAGTGAAGCGTCGGATAGTACTGCCGATGTGTATAGTGTACAGTAATTTGTTTGTTTAGGATGTAGTTTGTCATAGTTACTAACATAGGATAAGTTTACTAACAAGTGAGTCATAGTTACTTGTATAAATAAATTGAAATTATCGACTCAGCATAATATATTGCGTCAACGTGCGAAAACTTCACATATGCTTTGAAACATGAACAAAATATGAAATATATTTTGTTCTTTGCCGTAAACTTTTGTAAGATTACGCAAAATCTTTACGAGGAGACAATTAGATCCATTTAGTGCATGTTATTGGATCAAATTCTATTCTTGAATTTTCGTAGCTTCCTTGCACTGTTATTAGAAACATGTAGGGTGTGAAAAGACCCATATCGCGTGCAAGACTGTGCAGTTAAGTTAAAACACTTGAAACTTATTTTCGTGAATAAAATAATATCACAATGACGAGTAGTACAAGTGACTCTCGGCTTGGTTGAGGTCTTTTTATTACACCTGTGAAGCTGGCAATACATGTTGGCCAAACCTCAGCCAACGCCAGTGCAGTGTAGGCAAATTGATACAAGGCGAGTGCTACGGTCTACATGTTGGTCAAGTTCGAAAGAGACCAATTGCAACTGCCAATGTTCACGAGTTTTTGTGGAGCTATCGACATGTTGTTCGTAATTGCCGAGTGCAGGCGAGCGCCTTTGATTTGTGCAGAAAAACCGACACTGTGGGAATGTTCAAGTATTACGTAACGCAATTTTTGAGATTTTTGACCACCTCTGTAATGCGCCGTAACGTTTTTTTGCCCCGCCCTCCCCCTAGTAAAACGTTACGTAACCACCACCAAGTGACCATTTTTACCTGAAAGTCACAATTATGTGGCGTAAAGTACAAGCTGTTCATAAATATTTATTTTTTGCTTTACATTTGGAGTTAAAAAAAAACACTATCCTGTAAAGCAAGCAAGAAATTTTGTGAAGGTAAAAAAAATTTAAAGTGGTCATGCGTGAGGAAAAAAATCTACGCGACCGTTCTGAAGGGTTAAAACAATGTTACGTAACGCGTAGTTCAAACCCCCCCCCCTCCTACTCCTGTAACGCATCGTAACGTTTCAGAAGACCGTTTCCCCCCAAATTGCGTTACGCAATACTTGAACGCTCCCTGTTCCGAAGTGTGACGAGTCGTAGCGAGCGATCCCGAGTGGTGGCGAGGCACGCCACACGAACCGTATACACGTTGGAGCTCGCCTGCACTCGGCCAGCAGGCGAGCATCGACGAGCTATGGCGAGGCTAGACAAATGACTTTCTATACGTTGGTGCTCGCCTTCGCTCGGCGAGCTATGACCAACATGTATAGCCGGCTTTATACTTATCCGTGTATTCTTTTGTCTCAACAGAAAGCGTTCCGCACGGGCACGTCGACCCGCCTGGACGACCGAGTAGCGGACATGTGCATGCTGAAGACCGCGCCCTTGTGCGCGCTCGTGCGCGCCGTGTACCCGGACCTGTTCCCCGTGCACGAGCTGCGCGAGCACATGCCGCGCGAGCACGGGCCGCGCGAGCACGGGCCGTCACACACGGACGACGACGAGCACGTGCCCGACCCGCCGCGTTTGCAGCTCACTGCGGAGAGGTATCATTACTACCGAGGGTTTTTGAAAACCTGATAAGGACTCTCCTAACTAACAACAGCAAAAAAAGAGGCAGTCACAATAGCATCCTGAAGACTGGCGGCAGATACTTCCTCCGCCCTCAGATCAAATAAAAAACCATGACAACAGTGACGTGAAGTCGGTTTCATAAACATGTGTGCACTTGTGAGGTGTAGTTTGACTGTAAATGTGTGCGTGTGAGCGTGTATGCACAGAGCGGAGGTGTAGTTTTGGCATGCTTCACTGTATTGTTCGCAGCGCTATGTCTTGGTTTTTTATTTTTACTTGGTTTTTATTTGATCTGAGCTTCCGATATAATTAAACAATTTGTGCGAAAACTTGTACCATGGTCCACACCACCAATCCGTCGTCATATCATTACCATATCTGGTTGTGTCTAGTTGTCGAGTGGTCTTCTTCATAATTCATCTTTAGTTTAAATTACTAACAATAGTAATTTAAGTTAGAACCTGTTACAAAAACTTTATGGATCTTTTAGTGTTGTCCGAAATAAAATGATTTTATTTATAAAAGACTCACGAAGAGCGATTTCCTGAAATGTTCTGAGGAGATTGCGAATAATTTTGAATGGTTTTTTAACCTTACCTTACCTTTAATTTCACCCCTACTTTTAAGTAGGGGTGATATTTCGGGGAAAAGTCAATTATTACAGATTTTACTGTCGCCAACTTTGATATTTCTTAAGTTCATAGACAGTTTGAGACTAACTGAATTATGAGGTGAATTTCTAAACTAGGGAAATTTGTGTCTTAATATCATTGTAAAAAAAGTAACACTACAGTAACCTTCCTAGTCAATAAAATATTACAGGACCTATTTTACAGAGATTTGACTGCTTCCTTGGTCAAGTGGTCACAAGCGCTACTGTTGAGCATGAGGTCCTGATTTCGATTCCCAGGTTGGAAAAGTGTTATTGGATTTTTCCATCAGGAATTTCTCAGCAGCAGCCCGGAGTCTGGATTTGTGCCCGGTTGATGGCAATAGGCTCGCTCCCTATTACATGGGACTTAAACATAACTCGCGAAATGTGGGTCTTATTCGAATTTAACATACCCATCATACTCAATAACACCTTTATAACTTACAGGATAAACGTGACAGGCGCCTACCTGCTCGACGACGGCGAGACCATGATCCTGTACGTGTGCCAGGCGGTCAGCCCCGCCTTCCTGTCCGAGACCTTCGGCCTCACCGCGTTCTCGCAGCTGCCCGACGAGCTGCGCGCCCTGCCGCGCCTCGACACCGAGGGCAGCGCGCTGCTGCACGCCTTCATTGAGAAGCTGAACGATGATAGGCCGTATGCGTCGGATATACTTATATTGAGGTCAGTCATTTGATTGTTTTTTTATCATGACCATCTTTACATACCAAGACACCTCCGTGCCTCGGAAAGCACGTTAAGCCGTTGGTCCCGGCTGTCATTTGTAGATCTTTGACAGTCGTTACGGGTAGTTAGAAGCCCAAAAAAGTGACAACCAGTCTTACCAAGGGGTATCGTGTTACCTAGTAACTGGGTTGTGGAGGTCAGATAGGCAGTCGCTCCATGTAAAATACTGGTATTCAGCTGCATCCGGTTAGACTGGAAGCCGACCCCAACATAGTTGGGAAAAGGCTAGGCAGATGATGATGTATAAACATAAAATGCAATTGTGCTGCTATATCTTCACAAAAGAAGCGTATTTTGAGTGTTGTATTTGTACTAACTCTTAAATTTTAATCGTGCTGTAATATTTCATTAGTCTAGTATGTAAAGATTGCCATACAACACGACTTTTGTTCCAGTCAGTTTATTTTATGTAATTGCAAGCATATAAATTGTCAAAATATTTTTTTAAAGATTTGATTTCGAAGGTTGGGAAGTGATATTCCAAATGCATTTTGCACCGTTAGACTGCCTGTCCACTGGAGCGGAGCGAGGCAGCGGAGCGGAGAAATGTGCCAGTATAAACCAATAGGAGCAGAGCTCTTAAGCAGAGTTTAGATTCTATTGGTTAATATTGGCACATTTCTCCGCTCCGCTACCTCGCTCCGCTCCAGTGGACAGGCAGCCTTATAGTTCTTTTCAAATTCTATGCACAAGAAGCTTTCTCCTAAAATAATCTATTGTATTCCACAGAGACAATTCCCCATCACGGACCATATTCACAGAACGATTAGTCGAGGACCGAGTGGAGTCCGCATTCTCCTACTACGAGTTCTTACAACACGTGAAAAACCAAGTGAAATGAGTTTGTGACAGCCAAGTGACTTTTACGTGGGACCGCAAGGCCCGAGTGATCCGACGGACTACAAACATTAGCTAGCGCCGCGCCGGTACGCCGGCCCGTCGCGTCGGAACACCTTTCCTTCGCGTCGGCACGGCTCGTCGGTACGCCGGCAAGGCTCGTCGGTACGCCGCCCCGGTACGGATGATACGACACTGCCCTACTAACGATAAGAATTCTATTAGCACTTCTGGTTTTCGAGTTTTATGAAAACTGGTGGTAGTGATAATGTAAAAATTCGCACATAATCCAAAAAGATAATATATTATTATTTATTTCAAAATTAACGTGTCCGGATATATAAAACGTGTAAATTGGTTAGGTTTAGTTAGTTACTGGCCAATTGTAATACGCTCTCTCGATCAGTATCGAACAATAACATAGAAGAGTAATTAGTACGAGGCTATAAATTATATTTTTGTTGTAAAAACTGATAACTTATTTACATTATGTAACAAATAACGAAGGAAATGCTTCCATGCTTTTATATTGTAAGGAGGTTAAGGATTACTTGTAAGTTGTTTAGGTAGCAGACAGCATTTGAATTATACAGACGGGTTCAAGGGTCGTTCGTGTGTACGAAGACCTTTGTTGATCAAGTTCTTATTTCGATTACTGATGCGTCGTTCCCGGGTCTATTGGGAATTTTGCTAGTAACGTTAATAAGTAAAGTTCCCCAATGATCCTGTTAATTTACTAGCAACATCCCCAATAAAATAGTTCCCGGGAATGAAACATCACACTATTGATGGATGTATCTGTGGCCCAATACTCATAGGTAAACTCCACTTTAGTGCGAGTCTTGTAACATCACAACTGGGATGCAAGTTTAGCGACCATATCGATATTTTTATGTAAACTCGAGCCAGAAGCGCTATGTATAGTAAATGTTAAGGAACGTAGTAGTGTCGTAGATTTGTGAAATTGAAAAGCCGCGCGTTTCGGCGGTTGCTTACTTTATCATTATCACTGTAAAGTGTGTTTTTCTCTACTTGTCCTATTTGGTAAATAAATATAATGGGTAAAGAATTATAGATCAAAAAAAAAAACGAGATTCTATGGTAAATTCAAAGCAGTCTTTGATGTTGTGGCGATATGTTCATCTCCATCGACATATGCCCCGACATCAATCGTCGGGCAGTAACCTATCAGACACAACACCCGTCTGGTCGGAGGATTTTTCTATGGAGGATGAGTGAACTTTACACCCTGTTCCTCATACCTCTATAGAGTAATTTATACCGTATTTGTTTCTTACAAAGATGTTCACACCTAATTTAAAGTGTATAAAGCGAAAATGGTTTACGTATCGTTTATTTACCAAATATGTCATGTAAGAAAAACACTGTATGTTATCGTAATGTTATGTTAATACATTTACAAGAATATGACGACAATGAAGTATTTTACTGAACATGTTATATTGGAATGATCCCTGTTACGCCAGTTCCAAGTTATTTTTAATATATTTTTATTTCTTGGAAGTCGAGATTTTTATTTCAAATGATTCGCCTCAAAGGTGGTTCGTTTTTATCGGATTGTTAAATTATATTATTGAGTTAAAACAGTGTTAGTGACGCGATAATGAAACAATACTAAAGCAATATTTTTTTTAATAGTCACGATGAACGAAAGATGCCTGGGTAAAAAAACGGAAATTCTATTTAGTTCGTCAGTCAGATAATAAAAAAATATTAGACACGTATTTTTTGCTTTATCATATTGATAAAAAAATAATACTTAAATAGAATGCATTAAAGTTGGGGAGTGGGGGTCGCTACGTCACAAGTATAAAATCTACATACTCGTGACGTCACGGCTCATTTTAACTCAATGCATCGCCGTAATCTTATGATTACGTAAAAAAGAAAAAAAATACGTGTCTAATATTTTTTATAATCTACACGACGGACCATTTTTTTTTGTCTTCGTCCCCATTTTCATTTATCAATTTTGTGAAAGAATATTTCTTTGATGTTTTATTTGTATGCTTGGAGTATTGTTGTGCGCGTGATTAGCAGAACAAAACATTTGACGTGTGCACGACCTTTTGAAGTGTTAAAAAAATTTCTTCATAAAATGAATTGATACCAAAAGTTGTCGCATATTTTGTTCTGCGCCGCTGACTGACTGTACGTCTGTTTCCATAATATGTGTTGTGTACAAAATATTTCATATGTTTATTTTTTACATATAGGGCGTGGCGCGATCGGAGCACCGACGGCGAATGTATTTGCTCGTTGATGCAATAAAATACATATTTTTTTTATTGTTAATTCCATGTCAGGTGTATGTAGTTAACTTTAAACTTGTATCTATTAATCATAATTCGATATTATTTCACCATTGTAAATTAAATAAAATTATTTATGAAATTGTAGGTAGTGTGTTTTTATACTGAAATGAGATTGGTTCAGGATACGGTGGAATTACTGTGCATTGTGCAACGTGCAGTCTTAGAATATTTTCGGAAATCTTGCCAAAAATTTTTATTAAAATGCCTTAGTTACTTCTAAGTAACTTTCTATGCCTTAAAACTTTTTAACTTTGTGTTTCAATTAAATTAGTACATATTATACTATCATTTGAAAAGGCTTTCTCATCGATCCGTTGGGGATCAATTTCTAACCTTTGTGTAGTTGGTGGTACCTATTTAAACCGTTCTATTTATAAGTAACATATACGCACAATTTGAGCCTCATTATCTTATTGCATGTTGCACTGTACAGTTTCCAGTCAATGTTCTACGATTTATTCGAAATGCTTACATACTACCTTTGTTATTTAATATAATACTTCCGATTGTATAAATAATTATGGTTCCTCTGGTAACCTGTGTTGAAACTGGTGCAGTTACACAATGTTCACACTTAAGGTTGCGCTAGTCGACGTCTCAAACTCGTTGGTGGGCGTGGCTAATATGCATGCTATTTTACCTAACATCATATCGACGCTTGAAAGGCAACATTGACTAAGTGACATGGATTCCCATGTCGCTTAGTCAATGTTGCCTTTCAAGCGTCGATATGAGAAAGTGAAATAGACGATGATTTATAACGAAAACGAGCGCATAAAATTTAATGGACAGACCTTTGGGCGTATAGATATGAAAAAACTACTGGATATTTTTATTAAAAATAAAGTTATTTGAATTCCTGGATAAATTATCTATCCCTAGACGGTAGCAATTTTGTTATTTTCATACTCCAGGGGTTATTTATTTTCGCTCAAAGATACGTTAAAATTAGTGTTGAAATATGGAAGATTCGACGTTCATAACTTTCAAACCAATGTTTTTTTAAAATTATGTTTTCTTACAGGGCTAGATAGTGACGAGACAAGTAGATATAATTTTTAATACACGCTGTCAAACAGTGGAGTAAACTCCGTACGACGGAAGATGACCGACTAGCGTAACCTTAAACAAGATAATTATATGCCGTAGCACGGGCGATTTGTTAACGCGACGGTTTTTATGGCGCACTGGATGTTCAACTCTCGGTATTGAGCCAAGCTTTCGAGAATCCAACAGAGTACATTTCAGTACGTCAAAAAACAAACACACTGTTGAAAAAAAAGTCGCTCGAGGGTATGAGGACTAACCCCGCGTCCTATTTAAAAGCGATTGGCGCACGAATACGCGATCGTTCGAACTTTTTGTTCGGTGAACCTGAACACGTGGTCGCGCCGACAGAGGGTGCTTTCCGGTTTTCTGAACAAAAAATGATATGACATTTGCACGCGCCCGATCGCGTATTTGCGCGACGATTGCTTTTAAATAGGACGCGGTCTTTGTATTCGTCTAATAAAGTTCGCCACATTTCAAAAAAATTATGTCCCATTCACACGAGGCGAGTTTCGCGCCTCCAATAGGTGACGATATGGCTTAACACGAAGGTAATTTGCAGTTCTCGCCAAAATAATGGTGCCGATTCCCTTGTTCACAAACTAAACTAAATTTAAGTTCAGTGCATTTTTCTCTTTCTATTTCATTAAGAAAAGGAACGAAGATAAATTTTAGTTTAGTCCTGTCAAATCAATCAGCGCCTGTCACTACTCCATACAAGTTTAGACGCGATTAAAAACTTGCCAACTAAAATTACGTCAATTTACGTCAAGCGCTGATTAATTTGACAGGACTAAACTAAAATTTATCTTCTGTCCTTTTCTTAATGAAATAGAAAGAAAAAGATGCACTGAACTTAAATTTAGTTTAGTTTGTGAACAAGGGAATCGGCACCACTATCTACCCGTCTTCCGCCTTGAGGCACTAACAGGGTGCGTAGTTAAAGATGCAGGATCGCAATCTAGATGCGCATGCCTCAATGAAAGTTGAAGGGCATCAGTATAACAGCACAGTTCCAAGTAAAAAAAAAAGTACCACACGTCCATGGTAACACATAAACAGCGCCTTAACCTATTGACCGCCCTAGTCGGATTAATACGACAAATATTTTCGTACCCGTGCCGCCTCAGTCGTATTTATACGACTGAGAATCTATATTATATTCGTTTTTTATTTCATTGCATGACCCTATTCGTCGTAGATATTTATTTGTCGATTGATGAGCTGGGCGCTCGGGGCACGGCGATTGATACAAAACCAAGCGGTCAATAGGTTAATGTCAAAGCAGTACCTATGGGTTTTCGTAGATTATATAATTACCACTGACGTGCAGTTGACCCCCATTCACGCGAATGTTACATGGAAATGTTCTAGTATATTCGCCCCTTTAGCTCTATATACAAGTACCTAAATGCTGCAGTGTTTTATGCACTTATCGCTTTCTAAAGATTCTTGATGTGCATCTCATGGCGCAACAACAATCATTTTTATTAGTTAACACTTACAAGGAAATACAATAGACGTGGATATATTTAGCAATCTGTTCCGCTTAGCTATTTCTAAAGAGCCATATAAAACTTTGAAAGAAATCGACACGTGTTTCACCTCTCAACGAGGCATCCTCAGGATGACGATTGACTTGTCGCGTTTTTTGCGTTTAGCGCTCGGTGTCGCAACACGCCGTGTTCGGGACAAGTCAATCGTCATCCTGAGGATGCCTCGTTGAGAGGTGAAACAAGTGTTGATTTCTTTCAGGATTTTTATAGCTCTAGAAATAGCTAAGCGGAACAGGTTACTAAATATATCCGTCTATTGTATTTTATAACGGATTTTCGCAAGGTCACGCCTGAATCAATTAACTCTTACGAGGATCTTTTGGCGCTCGAATGACGTTGACAGGGGGTGCTGTTGGTAAATATTTGTGCAATGTATTTAAAAAAAAACTAGATTAAACAAGATGGCGGCGGCGTTAGTTCCGATTTTGGCCACGCGTCAAAAGAATCTAGCGCTACAGTAACATTGTTGCTCTGTACCTGGCAACGTCGCGCTTTGTCGTGCAACGTCGCGAGCAAATAGCAACGTACAGTTAAAAATTTGAGTAATTCCACTTTGCCCCACCAAGCCCGCCACCCTGGTGTGGCAAAGTGGACTGCCTAAAATTTTGCAGTGGAATATGCCCCACTATTCTGATTTGATGGGGCGGATAACACTAGCATAAACACTTTGTGGATTCTGCCCCACTAGGGTTGGCACCTCAGGATTTGTTTTTACATTTGTTTTTAAAAAAAATAAATGTAACCACTGACGTTAGGATTTGACAAGTCTGAGACAAGCAAACGTAAATCTAAATACATCAAAATGGTTATTTAAACAGTGTATTAAGGTTCTACTTTTGTAAAAAAACTTCCTGAGGTGCCAACCCTAGTGGGGCAGAATCCACAAAGTGTTTATGCTAGTGTTATCCGCCCCATCAAATCAGAATAGTGGGGCATATTCCACTGCAAAATTTTAGGCAGTCCACTTTGCCACACCAGGGTGGCGGGCTTGGTGGGGCAAAGTGGAATTACTCAAAAATTTGGGCTACTTTTTCACACTGATATATTACTCACCGTTAAATTTAAAGTTGTCCACGTTTGCAGAAATGTACGTAGAATGCCACAACGCGTCCTTGATCCCGCTGTATGACTAAATACAATAACTATTAGGAGTATTAGGTATAATGAAATTGTTTAATTTAATGCCAGTGTGACTGAACACGAGAGGAACATTGTAATTTTGTTTCAATACAAACAATCTGAAATCAACGTGTTTCCTTTTGATCAATCCCTGAAATTAACCTATTGACCGCTTGGTTTTATATCAATTGCCGTGCCCCCAGCTCATCAATCGACAAATAACATCTACGACGAATAGGGTCGTGCAATGAAAAAAAAAAAAACGAATATAGATTCTCAGTCGTAGGCGGCACGGGCACGAAAACATTTGTCGTAGGCTGGGGCGGTCAATAGGATAATATACCCCCCTGACCTAGAAGGCTTAATTAAATGTTGAAACAACAGTGTTGCGGTTTCATAGAACATCGCTAAGAAGAATAAAAGTACCTCTCAGTTCAAACATTATTTCATGGGTAAATGTACGTAGGTAATGTGGAATGTACGTAGGTATTATGTTACCTACTGCGACTGCTGAGCATGGGTTCGATTCTCTGGTCGGGCAGTGATATTAGTTACATTAGTTGTCAGTAGCAGGATCGTGCAACTGACGGATGTTGACCATATACAATGTCGACGACAAGTCCAGGGCCGTCTTTACCCGGGGGTGCAAGGGGTGCGTAGCACCCGCCTCGGGCGCAAGGTCTTAGGGGGCGCAAGCCGCTACCTAATTGCGCAACGTATTTTGATTACCATTCAAGTAGAATTTATTTCAATTTGAATCGAATTGCTTTTATTTTACGACTTTGGAATTGCAAAACTCCAATATTTTTTAAACAAACTGCGGTCTGTTTGATACTCCATTGAGTGAACGAAATGCGTCTAAAAAGGCTATTAATCGAATTGCGTAACCATTTTGACAGTTGTAATTTTGTTTCATACTATATAGTAATTTGTTTTGTCTGTCAAATCAAACAGAAGGCACTGTAGTGGTCGCAATAGATTTTACTTAGCAATCTTTTTGGGATTAACTCATGAAATCTCCATAATTATTAAGAAAAAAATTAAGTAATAGTCTTCCTGATAAATTGTGAATGTGTTTTTATGTAAAACCTCAATGATAAATCAATTTTATTGGTATGTTAAATATCAAAGCAGCGAGGTCGATTTTTAATAATAATTGTGAAAGTTTTCTTGTGAGTTTAGTGCCTACAACCTAAACTAAAAACAAATATTATGATATTCCAGAAACGAGGTATTTTGGTGGCATTTTAACGAAAGACAAATTCGTACCTCATACCGTAACAAACTTGAGCCACAAGCTTAGCAACCCAGTCAAGCTTGTAATACATTGGAAAAGCAAAAACTTATAATTGAGGAAGAACAAAAAAAAGCAGTTTGAAACATTTTATATTAATGGATTATGTAAGGACATTGATGAACATACCACTATTGCCACATCATTGTCTGTTTAAGGTATGTACTTACTTATTATTTTCTTTCTAAGTGTTGAACATTGAATGTGTGTTAAGTACAGCAACAATGTTACACACATAGGGATGTATTTATAAACATTGCTTATAGTTAAGTGACGTTAAAACCTCAAAAATGTATGATTAAACAGTTGCTAATCATTACATAACTTTATGCAACGTTTATAAATAAACCCCATATTGTTTATTGGTGAATACGAAATGCACCATCAAACGTAAACTTACCATACATTTAAATACCATACATATATTTTCAGTTGCCTAACCTACTACTTATATGAATATTTACTTAGCAATTATAACAACAAAGTAAAGAAAGTAGGTAGGCAACTGAAAATATATCTAAGTACCTATCTTAAATGTTTTTCACTTATTGTTAATATTATTAAAAAAATCGATCTGCCCAGCCTTTACCCAACTATGTTGGGGTCGGCTTTCAGTCTAACTGGATGCAGCTGAATACAAGTATTTTACATGGAGTGACTGCCTATCTAACCTCCACAACCCAATAACTAGGTAATACGATACCCCTTGGTAAGACTAATTGTCACTTTCGGGCTTCTGATGACCTATAACGACTGTCAAAGATCCACAAATGACATCTGGGACCAACGGTTTAACATGCTTTCCGAGGCATGAAGGAGTTTCGGTATGTAGAAATGGTCACCCATCCACGGACCAACCCCGGCAAGCGTAGCTTAACCTGATGGATTGCCCCGTGCGGCTGTTAGTACTTAGCCTATTAATATTATTAGTAGGGAAGAATATTTAAGTCAATTGTTGCTTATAATTGACCCAATTGTTGTTTATAGCAGAATATTGCTATTCTATAAAGTGACTGTGGATGGATGTAATGGATGGTGGAATATATTGAAGATTTACTATTCTTTTTTTTTCAGGTGTCAGGCTCAACTACATTATTCAAGATTTTTTTAACTGTCTCTCATTCACTTACAACAAGCAGTACATACATAATCCATGATGATTTCCACAGGAAGACATTAGATTCCAAATTCCACTAATCCTTACAGTATGTTTGTTCCAATTCCTTTTTGCTCTATGTCCAAATATTTCATATTAATGTGAATAGATGGTAATGGTGCCGATTCTCTTGTCCAGTGTTGAGTTAAGGTTGTAACAATTTAATAAAACAGTTTTATTTGTTTACCATAATTTATTTCTCTCTATTTCCTTTAAATCTAATGAATGACAGTTAATTTAGGTAAACACCTTTAAATAGTATCATTATAATTATAAAATTGTCTGTGTTTGTATAAAACAAATAGTATGCCATTCTTAATTATTTCATTTAAAGTTATTTTTATTTGTCCCTCTATAGTTCATAATTAAAACACTTTATTAAAGTTTACACTGTTATCAATTAACACAATAGTTTATATCACTGTCGTACAAGACTATAATCAAGTTTTCTAAAAAAAAAATTTCATGAAGGATCTTCAGTTTCTACTTTTGTACTTAAGAAGCTTGAAATCTGAAGTAGCAGAGCAGCAGTGCAGCACAGCAGGGGCAGTATCATTCATGCTGCCTTCATGTCTTCGTAGGTGAAATTCCCCAGGAACTCTACATTTTAAAACAAAGTCATATTATTTTCTGCTCAAATAAAGTACTCATGTGGCAAAGTAGGCATATCAACTAGGCCCATGGCTAGATGAAAGCCATCTGTGATCGTCATCGTCATGCTGGTTGTATAATTTCTTCTTTATTTAGGGCTGATTTTTCAGTCTCCAGATATTTTATAATACTGAATTATAATGGTAATTGGATAAACATAAAATATATATTATGATGTGTCTGTCAAAAGTTCAGCCAAGGAAATATATTCATAATTGAGTTGCTATGCTTAATTCTTAATGATGTGTCAAAAAGCTTACCTTCAATGATTAATACATATGATTCTTAATTCAATCCATGTTTGCCACCTTGCCACCAACTGCTTTGTTAGGAAGTCAACAATATTGATATTTGGTAGTGTTCCATTCTTGTATTTTCAGCACGTCTGTGAAAATATTATGAATATGTTTTGTAGTTATCTGTTATTTGGTTAGGTAGTGGATATTATAGTTTATTTCAGCATCTACTTATGTACAAAAATATCAATTAACAATTTTAGTTAGAATGTGAGACATAGTACTTAACTATTATTTTAACCACAATAAATAGTTAACCTCGCGTAAGATGCCTGTGTCTACGCAACAAAAGAATGATTGTCCGTATACGTAGACTCACCAATAATGTACCTACAGCTACAATAATCTAATGAGATACGAAGGTACTCTCACACACGTTATTCCTATTTATATTGGTTTACTTACTTGTAGTGATAATATCGACTTAGATACTTTTCGCTATGGAGCAAAACAGCCTAAGTCTTAGTCCATGTACTTAATTGTAGTCTGTGATCTTGGTGAAGCTAGTACAAAACGAAGGCGGTGTCTCGAACGAGAGAATTTTCCAAAGTTCTTCAGACTTCCACAAGCCACAAGAATAATGTTCCAAAACTGCTTATTACAGGCCCATGTTTCTGTACGTGAATAGTAAATATAATTTTGTATGTTGAAAAATATAAAACAACAAACAAAAACTTTACCGAAATCAACAAAAATAAAATGTAAACAGATACGTCGCCATGATTGATATCGTATTCTCCACAGACTTCAAAGAATATTCATTCCAGCCCAAATTATTGTCAAAGGTTTAACATGTGATGTCATATGCCTTTCCTTTTCTTTTCCCTACACTCTGATAAAGTTAGAGCAGCAAAGGTATACTTTAGACAGGCAGTAGTTTGCATTAAATCGTCAACGCATAACGCAATGAGGGCAGATCATTCAACTTTTACTCTCAGTGTTGCAATTTTTTTCCCCTAAGTCCACTATAGACTTGCGTCTAGATACATCGAAACGAATCAAAAATCCGATTTCAATCAGAAACGGAATCGTATCGATAATCCGAACTAGACAAACCGATTTCACAAAACCACGGAAGTGTGGTTTTGCCTAAGCAAGTTTTTGTTTATATTTGAATAGTTTTGATCGATGCACTTACAACCGAATAATATTACTAGAGACGATCGAAACTGCGAGCCGGAGCCTCTCCTGAAATCGGTTTTCTGTTACCGACATTCGGTCGCTGTTTTGGGAGTCCATTTGAAGATTTGAGTATAAAAATAAAACATAACTTATGTAATCATAGTATTTTTAGGGTTCCGTACCTCAAAAGGAAAAACGGAACCCTTACAGGATCACTTCGTTATCAGTCTGTCAAGACCCTTTTTCTCAGGAACGTACGGAGGTATCAAGTTGAAATTAATATCAAATACGTCTGTGGTCCCTTAGAGCTCTAAAAAATCAAGCTTCTAAGTCAACACAATAAAAAATTACGGCTATTTAAGCGACATATTTTGGTACTCGCAAATAAATCAAAAACTACAGGGTACTTCCCGTTGACCTAGACTCATAAAATTTGGCACAAAGCCCGTCTCATTGCACAAGTAAAGGAAAATGACAGAAAATTGTAAATTTTCAGTTTTATCACATACAAAAAGAAAAAACCATTACAAACTTACATTTGCAGTTGGAGAATTGACCGTGACATATATCAATATAGGGGAGATGTTTTTCAACTACAAAGTTGTTTGTTTTTGGGATAAAAACTCCCAGGTTTAGTGGAAATCCCTCTAAGTTGACAACACTGCTTTTCTACGATTTTGTCATAGGCCACAGATAGCAAAGACGCGAAAAGAAAAACGTTTTATTACGTAGTTCAATTGTGGTAGAAAGTATTTTAAAAATTGGTTTTTCATTTTTCGGCAATCATTGTACATTTTTATTTATAAGCACTAGTAGATCATCAGTTGTAATTAAAACAAAATTACATTATAGCACAATAATTTGAATATTAACCATTCATAGATGCTGTAACTAAACATATAAATTTAACAATTATAGACAATTGTATTGAACATCCCTATACAATTTCAGTCGTATGGTAAAAAATGTACATCGCAATTCCAATTATGGCATGCGATTAAGATTGGACTTGCTTTCGATTCAGAATTGCAATCAAAAATAAAATATGTTACGCAATTAGGCTGCCGATCGAGTCAAATCGAACGTAGATTTCAAAACTAAACGACACAATATCAAAAGTTTTTCAACTTAAAAGCCAGAGAAATTTAATTTGGTGTTTGAAAATGTACCTCATTTTATTGTGGAGTAAGTACCTACTTACTCCACAGTAAAATTTACTTTAAAAAAATGGATCACAAAAATTTTGTTTTTTTTTTTCGTTGCCACGGGGTCGCAGGCTGATTGTCGCACCCTGGCGCCCAATATGGTTAAGACGGCCCTGACGACAACCTCGTGGATATTCATCTTGCAAAATTAAAAAAACCGCAATTATGTAGGTAATGTTTGTATATTAAGATATAATTAAAATACATAAGTAAAACCAAATAATTACTTAGTAACACTACGAATGATACCAAAATAATACTTTCTGGGTTGATTAGTACATGGAAGTAACATATAGGTGCACCATAGAAATATAATAAACAGCAGAAGTGGCATGGGGGTGTCTGTGTCCGCACGTCATGATCATGATGCTCATGGTACCTATAGGCAAATAGCTGTCTCCGCGAACTAGTGCGCTTTTGACCGCGATCGTGACAACATTTAAGAATACCGTGTTGTTCAGTGGTTTCTTGTAAAAATCGAAGCCAAACTAAAATCTTTATCAATCATGGAACCATTTATCATTTAACAGGACAAGTCTTTTACTATATTTGTCTTGAAAATCATGAAAAACAACAAATCGTTAAATATTTATTTCCTTTACTACGTTATTATAATTTTTTTCATATATCACAGCGACTACTATTTTTGCAGCAAATACATTGCTTCTTAACCACTACCTAAGTATGTCGCTTACTGACTGACTGGACAAGCAATAAAAAAATCACAAAACGATACTTTAGTTATGCGGTTGCATCGCGTAAGTACGGCCGCTGTATCTTGCGACGAGTAAGGCTCTAGACGGACGCAGTGCATTTCAACTGCAAATCTGCAGTTTGAATGCAGTTAGTACGACTGCAATAAACACACACAGTCGTAAACTGCGTTAAAACTGTAACGACTGCATTCAAACTGCAGATTTGCATATGAATGTAGTCCGTCTTTCTAGAGCCTTAGTGATGCGCTTGTGCAGATCCACTAACGTAGACTATCGACAACAATGTCGATTGTCGTATGAATTTATATTACTATTTTATTCTTCAATTTCTCAACCGTTACCTATAGCCCGGTTGGAAGACCAATGTGAAATCTTGTTTTTTAGTCATTTTGATTTCCTCATATTGTTAAAAAAAAATTTTAGTTACGTTTAATATTTATTTATATCATGTTATTCTAATGTATATCGTTTTTTTAAATTTTATTTTCAGAAACCCCCAAAATTTTGAATACTTTATTAATTGGGAGAATCGACAACTTTCCGATTTAGTCAATCACTAGCGTAGGTATATGTAAAATGAATTGACGGGGTCCGCTAGGCCCAATGCCTGCCGGGGCTACGAATACGGGCCGAAAGGGACATCGTGGCTCCAGGCAACAGGGGCAACCGAAGGAACACGGGTGGGTTTTAGTCAGTAAGAGTCTGACACGCCTTCCCGCTCCACCCAGAACGGGAGAAGTTATTTGATAATTTCCCACCCAAAAAAAAAGGTATATGTAAAATAAATCGCTTTTGCACAGCACAACGATAGCGATCGATGTTTTCGTGTGAGTAAGTTGTACGGTGCATGGTAAATGCACGCTGTGTTTGATAAGGTTTATAATTGATTGTGAAGAACGTTCCGGATTATGACCTGCAGGTGTGTGCGCGACTTCGTTTAAATAGGTTTTACTAAACTGCATGTGTAGATGTGGCGACGTGGTAGAGATAAAGTGGAGACATTGGGTTGCGATGCATTTTCAATTACCGGGCATATCTCGTTTCTTATATCTATGAGGTATACCTATAGGTACCTAATATTTTCGTGTACCTACTAGGTACCTACAGCCATTTGATTAAATTAATTGAATACTGTCAATCTTTAATTAAACATAGATAGGTAAGAACCTCATCACCACACAATTGTCAGTTTTCAGGGACCGTCGTCGCACTGAAGTCCCAATCAACGTTTGTGTAGGTACAGGTAATCCTGCTGTTTACAAGATCACAGCCTCTACGCAGCTATTGTCAAATGTCTTTTGGTAGAAAGTACCTAATTCCTTCGGAGCATAGAAGGAATCATAATTAAAGCTTAAAGTATGTCTCTGGTTTCGCTTTTTCTTTCTTTGGTTCCTCTTTAATAAGCATGTCACAGCATTTCATACATTCTGTAACAGTAGCCAAGGAAGTAAAATCAACGTCAATCGGCCAGTAGTCCTTCGGGTCGTACTTGGATGTCCTGAACATCTGATCATTGAGGAACGTCCAGAACCAGAGGCAAGCTCGTCCTCGGCGGAACTTCACTGCTGACGTCATGATAGCATCTATGGCTCGCCGAGCAACCGGGTCTCGCTCATGACTCGTGTTGAACTTCAAGTTTCTTATGTTGCAGCGGAATACCTGAAATCAAAGTTTTCTGGCAGATAATGTGAGTCGCAAATTGTGCACATATTAGATCCTGCTAGTGTTGCTAACCCTACTACAGCTATAGTATGATAGATATTAGAGGCCTAAATAATATATTTCTTAAGAAAATATAGTAGGCGAAATCACAATATTTTTATTTCAATACAAAATGGAGAGATGATAGCACAAGGACCAGTATTAATCTCATAAAAGCTGAATTAATGGTATTTTTTAAGAGACATAAAAAAAACAACCTGTTATTAAAGGTACTCATGGTAGCAAAAAATGTGCATTTAAACATAGATGAAAAATATTCCTATCTATTCTATTTTTTCGCCGTCTACTATATTTTTATGGGCAGGCAATGGTTTTGAAAATACTATATTTGATATAAAAAAAAGATGGCTACCCTACCGCCTACGAAAAGAAACAAACAAACAAGAAACAGAAGTTGCGAGGGGCATAGGTAGAAAACATACCTACACTTAAGGTAGGTGATTTATATGGGAAACAGCTGCTCTCTTCGTCAATTGTGATTTTAATCCGTTTGGAGTGAAGTGTCCCTAGTGAAAGCGAGTTAGAACACGGGCATTATTGATCATCGTCAGCATTTTTGACGAAAGACGTCTACACTCCACCGCTGGACAAAAGTGTCCAAGCATCGCCACACCGGCTAGCCCCTTGCTTCCCACATCCAGTGATTCTCGCGTCCTACATCAAGTCGTTGGGTTACCCACGCTGCACCTTCGATATATCCAGTATCCGTTCTGCATTTTATTGATGATCAAGAGAAATCCTCATTTCCGGTCGTAAGCCTGCCATCGACCCGGTTGCCGTTAATAACAGTAACTGCACCATTGCCTCTCATAGCAGTACTATTTTAATATTATTTCATATTGGGAAAGAGATGGAGTTATACTTCCTTTAAAATAATACTGCTATGAGAGGTGGTGGTTGGTCCTCAGGGGCGTGGGTCAGTTGGTGCAACATTCTGCTAGTGGTTTAATGTCGATACACACTACGACAACACTAGCGGTATGTTGCACACTTGTATTGTAAACGATTAGGAAGAAGAGTGGGGCGCGTCTTCGTGGATGCACAGATAATATAATACTACGTGGATGGCAATGGTGCCGATTCCCTTGTTCACAAACTAAACTAAATTTAAGTTCAGTGCATCTTTTTCTTTCTATTTCATTAAGAAAAGGACAGAAGATAAATTTTAGTTTAGTCCTGTCAAATTAATCATCGCCTGTCACTCTCCATACAAGTTTAGACGTGATTAAAAACATGCCGACTAAAATTACGTCAATTTACGTCAAGCGCTGATTAATTTGACAGGACTAAACTAAAATTTATCTTCTGTCCTTTTCTTAATGAAATAGAAAGAAAAAGATGCACTGAACTTAAATTTAGTTTAGTTTGTGAACAAGGGAATCGGCACCACTATCTGTAAATTTTATAGTCTTACTTCATGTCCACACATTTCGATCATGCAGTAGTTATCGAACTTTACGGGCACGAGCTCCACTCGGAAGCCCAGTTTTTGGAGGCGATCTGTTGAGATAACATATATTTATTACTAACTATACTCCGTTTGAAATAAGATTAGACATTTAAACAAACCTTTTTTTCCAGTCCGTTCAACCGATTTTGACTTCTATTGCGTAGGCATAAGGATGGCATTAAAAGCAAAAAAAAGTGGTTACAAACCAACTGTTTACTGCAGCTGCCATTTGTCATGCTACCAACGCAATAGAAGTCAAAATCGGTTGAACGGACTGTAAAAAAGGTTTAGTTAAATGTCTAATCTTATTTCAAATGGAGTATAGTAACCCACGCCTGCTTCGCACGATTTTTACGACTTGACTAATCATCGAGATTTCTTTATTATACCTAAGTAAGGTTGTAAGATTAATATTAATGTAAGTACTTAGGTATTACAACTGTTACGAAACGCAATTATTATTATCTGTGGTTTTTTTATTTCTTTTTCGTTGAAGTTACTCTGTGGATTGGTACTGTAACAGACACACGCACAGAAACGAAGAGTACGTATCTTAAAATTACATTAAGTCCCAGTGCTGCTAATAAATTGAAGTAAACAACGACGAACCGTCTTTCATTCTACAACAAAGTGGCGACCGTGACTTGCGAAACTTTACGGCGGTACGGGTAAATCACTAACTCGGTGCTGTGAATGCGAAGGCCTGTTTGCGCCCACGCTGACTCTGAAGCCATTTGCAATTTGCTATAATCCATATTCATCGTAGCCAGAATGGATGCTTTGGATAAGCTGAAGAGGGAAAGGGCTCAAATACGACGCATATTTACCAGACACGCATCGATTATTGAAGATACGATCAGAAAAGAGAATCTTCCCGACGAGACAGATATGGCGTATCTTCAAGAAAAATTTAACTCACTAACGACGCTGGACAAATCGATTCAAGATATGTTACTCGGAGCGACCGATTATTCGGAAGAAAAGTGTGATGAGGAATTTGATGAGGCGGAGACATACCGACGAAGATGGTTAGCTATAAAGGGACAAATAGACAAGAAACAACCGAAACCACTGTCATACACTAACCAGCCTTCGAAGCCGCATAATCTAAAGTTACCACAATTGGAATTGAGAAAATTTGATGACGATCCCAGGAGCTGGGTACCGTTTTGGAGCCAGTTTAGGAAAATCCATGAAGATGAGTCCATTGATGATGACGACAAGTACCAGTACTTGATTCAAGCAATGACATCGGGCTCTAAAGCAAGGATTCTAGTTGAAGGCTACGCGCCTACTAAAGGGAATTACACTAATGTAGTACAGATGCTAAAGGAACGATTTGCGAAGGACGAGATCCTTATTGAAACTTATGTTAGAGAAATACTTAAACTTGTAATGTCAAGAAACAAAGTGACGGTAGACGTTCTTTATGATCAAATTGTAGCAAACTTACAGACATTAGAAACTCTTGGAATTGTGAAGGAGAAGTATGAGTGTATATTGTACCCACTTGTTGAATCGTCCTTACCAGAAGATGTTTTGCTTAATTGGAGTCGACTCCCCCATACTGACAAGTCTAGACTAACTCAACTGTTAAATTTTTTGAAAACAGAGGTAGAAGCACTGGAACGGTTGGGCCTAGCTAAAATAGATTTTTTCCAGAGAGGTGAATCAGCAGGCAGGGAGGCATCGGTTCCTACGGCTACTTGTCTATTAACCAAAGAGACAAAGGGTAAGAAAACAGGACAAACAACAAATGAAGGTAAGATCAATGCATGCTATTTTTGTGACAATCCTCATAATACCATTGAGTGCAATAAGGGAAATAAATTAAGCCTAGATGATAAGAAACGGTTGATAAAAACCAAAGGAGGGTGTTATATTTGCTTAAAGAAAGGACACCTAGCCAAACAGTGTAAAGCCTTTGTAAGCTGTTTAAACTGCAAGAAACGCCATATGGTAATATTGTGCCCATCGCTACATAACCAGGCCACTGTTCCTATTCCAAAGAGCTCTGATCCTGAAACAGAAAAGGTTCTTGTTAACAATTTCTCTAGTATTAACTCAACCACTCTTTTGCAGACGTTGATAGTTAAAATATCCAACAATAAAGGAGAAAAGAAGGTTCGGCCACTTTTGGACTCTGGATCACAGCGCACCTACATCAAAGCTGGCATGGCAGAAGAAATGCAATTGGAGGTAACAGGTAGCGAGAGACTGGGGCACATAGTATTTGGAGGCATCAAGAAAGGAGTGCAGGTACACAGGCATATTGAATTCATGGTAAGTAGCTTGGATGATACCTATAAAACTAAAATGAGAGCCCTAGAACAGCCCACACTATGCGGCAACTTACCTAAAGTGCATGATGCAGACATCATAAGAAAGTTGCAAAACCAAGGCATAAGACTGACTGATACAAAAGAAAGTATATCAGAAATAAGTTTGCTCATAGGTTCTGATTACTTAGGATCTATCCTCGAGTCAGATTTGGTGCAAGTGGAGGATAATCTGGTGGCAATAAAGACAAAACTGGGGTGGACATTACAAGGACCTATACAGGGTATATACAACACCATAGTGACATCCCATTTTGCAGCAATTATTCAAGAAGATTCTTTAGAATTCATGTGGAACATTGAGACATTAGGAATAAAAGATCCATATGAAAAAGAATCAGAAAACACAGAATCAGAAATGTTAGCGTTATTTAATGAAAATGTTTCAGTTAATGGAGAGGGCCGTTATGAAGTGAGCCTGATGTGGAAGTTGGGTTATCCAGAGCTGGAATCAAACTACAACCAAGCATACAATCGACTACTCTCCACAACAAAGAAACTGGAACGTACACAGAAGATTCAGGCCTATGATGATGTTTTTCAAGATTGGATTAATGAAGGCATCATAGAAGAAGTAAAGAATGACAAAAAGGATAAAGGACTTTACCTACCACATCATGCAGTAGTCAAGCTGGAGAGTGCTACTACAAAAATTCGCCCCGTATTTGACGCTTCAGCCAAAGACAGAAACAACAATTCACTGAATGCATGTATAGAGAAAGGTCCTAATTTGATTGAGCTCATACCAAAATTATTAATATTATTTAGAGAAGGAGCTTATGGAGTGATATCTGACATAAAGAAGGCATTTTTACAAATAGCAGTCTGTCCACAAGATCGCGAGAAGTTGAAATTGCTATGGTGGAAAGATCCCAATAATAAAAACGAGGTAGCAACATACTGCCATACTAGAGTTCCTTTTGGAGTTGCTTGTAGTCCATTTCTGCTGGCAGCTACTCTAAACCACCACCTACAAAAGCATGAAGAAAACTATCCTGCCACATCAAAAAGATTAAGAGAGTCATTCTATGTTGACAACTGTGTGACCAGCTTTAACTCAATAGAAGAAAAGCTGTCATTTGTCAATGAGGCCACAACACTAATGAAGATGGGTCAATTTGAGCTGAGAGGCTGGATGACAAATAGGAATAATACAGAAGAAGTGCCAGTATCAGTCCTAGGGATGTTGTGGAATAAAAGAAGAGATACTATTGAGTGTCAACTTAACCTAAAGAAGTTAACTACAAAGATAACAAAGAGAGAATTGCTGTCAGTTGTCCAACAGATTTTTGACCCATTGGGATTAGTATGCCCAGTTGCATTGGTGCCAAAATTGATAATACAGAAAGCCTGGCTACTAAAATCTGGATGGGATGAGAAAATACCCGATGACTTAGAGAAAGAATATATTGATTGGTTGAGTACTCTTCACTATCTTAAGGAATGCCGAGTACCGCGGCGTCTCACGGAGGCACCGCTCCATGAATGTGAGACAATTGTCCACATATTTAGCGATGCCAGCAAAGATGCTTATGCGGGCTGTATTTTCTTACGAACAAAGCATGGTGATAAAATAACCGTGCAGCTTATAATAGCCAAGAGTAGAGTAGCTCCCATAAAGAGATGCATATCATTGCCGCGCTTAGAACTAATGGGAGCTCTCATTGCGTCGAGGCTCTACATTGAAGTGTTGAGAGCTGGCTTATTTCGTCAATGCAAGGAATATGATGTCTACTGCTGGACAGACTCGTTGGTGACCCTGGCGTGGCTGAAAAGACAAAACACGTGGAAACCTTTCATTAGTAACAGAGTAAAAGAGATTTGTAAAAATACAAACAAGAATGATTGGAACCACATACCTGGTAAAAGTAATCCAGCAGACTTACCCTCACGTGGCTGCTCCGCAAAGACACTGAAAGAGAATAGTTGGTGGCTTGGCCCGCAATGGCTGTATCTAGAAAAAGAATACTGGCCCAAGTCAAACTTGTTGAATCTGAAAATTGATGAAGAGACAGTAAGCAGTGAACAAGTGAAGAACTCAGCAATCCATGTAGAAGTAATTTCAGAGAGTTTTTGTAGTAAACTGCTTCATTTTAATCAATACAATAATATAGTTCGTCTGATAGCAAGAATGCTAAGAATGAGCCCGAGAGTTAGAGGTAAATATAACATTAGCTCAGATCATATAGAAATTGATGAATACAAGAATGCAGAAGAAACTTTGATTAAGTTAATACAAAGAGAACATTTTAAAAAACGCGAAAACTCAGGACATAAATTACTAACAATAAAAGAAAAAGGGATTATAAGAGTTAAGGGCCTATACTACCTCAAATGGCTTAGCATGATCCTCCGTTATATCGAAAATACTGCAGCATTAATTTTGAAATAAATATATGTTAAAGTTAAGGATTAATGTTAAGTACTATGTTAGACGAAAACACGATTCCATAAAATTTTCTCGACAGAAAAAAATTCCAAAGTTACTTCCAAACCGAACAATAAACCGCTGGTATTAAAAAAATACTTCAAATTAGATCATGAAACTTTGCTACTGAACTGAACAAACTATAAAGCAGCGACTATGTTTTTAATTTTTTTTAAATTACCGTTATTTTCGCCGTAAAAAGCAATTACCTAAATTATTGGCGCCTCGGAGCCACTAGGACCCTACTCCGTCTCGCTCTCACTCAGTCCGCGAGTAGTATGGTGCGAGCGAGATAAAAAGTGAATTTGAGCTGAGGTGGTATGGGCTCTTAAGACAAGATTAGAATATTCAAATGAACCAAAAGACTTCATCTTCCCAATATTACTTCCTGGAAATGAAGAAATAGTCAAAAGATTTGTACAACAACAACACAGAATAATGAAGCATGCTGGAACGCAGCTGATGATGTCTACATTGAGAAATTCATTTTGGATTATAGGAATTAGAAGGTTGACCAAGAAGGTTGTGTCAGAATGCATTATTTGCAAAAGATATAAGGCAAGGCATTATGAAGTCCCACAGCCACCATTACCTACAGATCGGATAATGAATAATGCAGCATTTGAAGTAACTGGAATAGATCTAGCAGGCCCTTTGTACCTACCTTAAAGATAACAAGAAATGTTGGATTGTACTGTACACCTGTGCCGTTTACAGAGCTATTCACCTGGAACTGACTGATTCATTGTCAACACCTAGCTTCATGATGACATTGAGAAGATTCATAGCCAGGCGAGGCAGAGTAAGAGTTATTTACACAGACAATGGAACAAACTTTATAGGCACATCAAATTTACTGAAAGAGGTGAATTGGCAAGAGGTAGAAACCGCTACTAACTCCTACAATATAAAATGGAAGCTGTCAGTACCAGCAGCTCCCTGGTGGGGAGGATGGTGGGAAAGGTTAGTGAGAGTTGTCAAAGAGATGCTGCGTCGAATCCTTGGAAAATCGGTGGTAGACTGGATTGAACTCACAACCATACTCTGTGACTGTGAAACTATAATAAACAGCAGACCACTTACCTATGTGGAGATGGGAGAATACAAGCCGCTGACACCAATGATGTTTTTACACAGCTTACCAAATAGTGACACTCCAGATTTGGACCAGATTGATCATAAAAGTCTGAACATCCGACACAAATATTTACAACAGCTGCGAGAAGATTTTAGAAGAAGATTCAGAAATGAATATTTGTCACTTCTGATAAATAAAGGAAGAGAACAGAGAAGAGAACCCAAAGTGGGAGAAGTGGTGTTAATTGAGACTGAATCTAGTAGGCTAAATTGGCCATTAGGCATAATAAAAGATATTTTTACAGGTAAGGACGGTTGTACGAGAGCAGCAAAAGTCATGACTTCTACAGGAGAAAAGGTAAGAGCTTATCAAAGATTATATCCTTTAGAATTGAGCGCCTCAGATGATTGGATTGAGCAAGTCTCTAATAGAAATGGTCCAGTGAATCCGGCGCCATCGTCCGCAACCATCTCCGTGCCTGCTGATGACACAGAACCTCAACTGATAACCATGCCACCAGCCAGTACTAGATCGGGACGTTCTATTAAAGTACCATCTAGATTTTTAGAATAAAGTATTCAACTTAGTTTGATGTTTCCTCTGGACTTGTCAGTATGGTAGAGTACCTACTACTCTAAAAGATAAATGATATTATTCTTTATTCTATGATATCATATCATATTCTATGATATTATTCTTTAGTCCTTTTAAACTATGGAATTACCTTGAATAAACTTGGCAGGTAAATGTTATAAGTCTGTAGTAATAAAAATTCTATGTAGATTTTATTCTATTTTTGTTAGAGCACTGGAATTACTAGCCTATTTAAATTTGAATGTTATGGTCATGTACCCGAATGATACTGTGAATATTTAGTTGCATTACAGTCTTGTAATTTACATTTTGGTGTTAAAGTGTATCTAGTGGTAAAACACCTCCAAAATTCTAAGCAGATTTAATGCCATAGTATAAATTAATATTAAGTCTTGGTTGGCAGTATGTAAACTCAGTCTTCCGCCTCTCGGGAGGATGTTACGAAACGCAATTATTATTATCTGTGGTTTTTTTATTTCTTTTTCGTTGAAGTTACTCTGTGGATTGGTACTGTAACAGACACACGCACAGAAACGAAGAGTACGTATCTTAAAATTACATTAAGTCCCAGTGCTGCTAATAAATTGAAGTAAACAACGACGAACCGTCTTTCATTCTACAACAACAACCATAAACTTTCCGGAATAAATGATCTAAATGATGGTGAAAACCGCATTAAAATTCATTCATCCGTTGTGTAGTTTAGAAGCAAAACGCAGCTACATAGACATACAACAAAAAGCAACTTTATCAATCATCAATTAATATAAAATCCTAAATCATTATTATCATTATAATAGACTGCTCACTTGTCTAATTCTGACTCTCTGATTCTGGTAAGTTCATAAGCGAGTTTTGAGAGCATTTCAAGTAAATTCCATTTTGTCTGCTTCATTTTACACACAAGGAATTTTACAAGTGTAATGTGAATTCCAATGGTCTAGGTACCTACCTAATAGACGAGAGCGTAGACTATAATCACTTGAAGAAGCTTTCGTTAGGCAGTTATGTCAAGGGGTTGATGTACCACACAATGTTGATCAACAACCCAGTGAAGGACGTGGGAATTCGCGCTAAGGATGCGCTAAGCACAGGGATGGTCGTTGTGGCGATGCTTGGGGTAGGCCTGTCCGGCAGTGGTCATGGACAATTATGATAAATGTGTGTGAGAGTTTAGTATGGAAGACTATATTGGTAAATGTAAAATAAAAACATTTACCTTTTATACCGGTCAACAGATGCGGTTTATAGACCGATCTGTCAAATGTATGGCTTGGTCCATAGTATATTTTTACAAACATGAAAGACATTCTGTTAAAAAAAAACTTAGAAGAGAGATAGAAATAATATTATATTTATGAATGAAAAATTTGATTATTGTAGTACACAGTGTTTTGACTTTTTACTCCAAACCATAGATAACCTAACCAAACCATAAATTTTGTTGCAAATTTTTAAAGGAGTCTTTTATTAGAAATCTCCTTTCCATTTGATTTTGCTGGAGCGTTCTACGCTAAGCATGACGAAACGTCATCTCCACTTTAGGACTTGTCTAAATATCTACTCTAATGGCTATCGGTCCTTAGATCAACATGGTCAGCCCACTGCCACTTCAGATTGCCATCTCTGCGACCAATTAGGTACAATAATAGCTTAATGTGCTTGTATAGAAATTCTGGTCTCTTGATCAGTTTAAATAGAGTTTAAAGCTTTAATCTATTTGTCTGTGGCTTTGTAACTAACAAATGGATGTAGCGATTTCAATGCTTCAAACAGAATTCTGTAGGGTACCTACTAGCGACTAGCCCCGGCTTACATGTGAAGACGATATTCTGTTTACGACATGTTTTGCACAAGTTCTGAGCAGTAACCTAACAAAAAGTACTATACTCCATCAGTCTTATTACAAAAAACTGCTTAGGTACTGGTTTAAACCAAGACTTATAGGTCTAGGATTGTTATGGTAATAAAGCTAGTACCAGACTCAAAAAGCGTTCTTATTACAAAACGAAGACTTTTCGAGGATCAGTTAGTACCAAAGAAGGTTCATGGTTTAAATAATATCCATAGATAAGCAACAAAAATGGCATTCTTTCATTCGTTCACACAGGCTTTATTTGAAGCAACGTTCTGTTTCTCTAAATGTTGATAATACTAGTATTTCTGTGAACAGTAGACTTCGCGAGCACAAACATTTTTACAACAATTAATATACCACAAAAGTTATTTACAACGGGATATTTACCATGTTTTTTGTTTAAAATAAGATGTTTTGTTTAATATACCTATCCAACTTATATTTTATTATTAACATTGAAATCAGTTCTCCTTGATACATGTTTCATATAACGGAATGCATGGCTGATTAATTGTCAATGTCAACGATAAGATGTCACGTCAATTAAGTCATAATTTTATTGTTTGTTTACTTTAGCTATCTACATAAATTAAGTAATTTTACAAAAACAGAATGACTGAAATAACAATGCTATTATAAGTGAGCTGATGACTATCACAATAACATCAAGGGTTATCAAGATCGAGAAAAAGAAGAAGTGTGGTTTTCATAAAAAGTGCGGCACTGGGTACTGCACCAACGCTGCTGTACTTCATACAAACATCTATCGAAATTCATGAAGACTGGGCGAGAGGTGAAATGGTGATTCCTAAGCTCGCGGATAGCGCGCGATACATGACGTCGACTATAAATTCGTGTGAACTTGTGAATATTGTGTATAATGTATTGTTTACGTGTAGTATTTTTTTAGTAACATAAGATTTACATTGAAAAAATTCAAATAAAAACATTTGAAATCTTTCGTTTTTTTTAAATGCTTTTGAAACAGTGCATCATGTTGGTGGTACAATAATAATAGGCGAGTAGGTAGGTATATCATTTGTTTCTAGTGATAAAAGAACCTTTACATAAATACCTTACAGAGTCATAAATAAATTCAGTGTACACCCAAGTATAAACAACAAAAACGTATTCACACCACACATGGGAGTTTAGTTTTGGTCATGCTTCTCTGTAACATCTAAACACAACTCCAGCCGACCAAAATTCATGTGCTGACATCCATATAATACAACAAGGAATTACAATATATACAAGCCCGCCGTACTGCCGTTGTGACCCATGCCCGACAAACCCGCCTTGTGTGTGTGTTGAGCTTTACTGTGACATGGTTTGTTCGCGAGTTGAATCCAACTTATCTACGTAAAGAATGGAACAAACAATGACACCTGTGGCGAAAAACCACCATCACCTTCTCCTGAGGACTTGGAAATAATGATGATTGCTCCTCACGTCATTGAAGTTGTCTGGATCCTGGATTTGTGCTCGGTTGATGGCAATAGGCTCGCCCCCTATTACATGAGACAAACATAACTGGCGAAATGTGGGTGTCTGCCTAACCCTTCGGGGAAAACAGGCGTGATGTTAAATGACTACGATAGCAATGCATTGGTAAATAAAATTTCATATACAGGTCATATAACATTTAATTAAAATTCATCGATTTTAGATACTTTACATTATTTATGTAGGAAATGTGTCTGTGTGTGAATATGTGTCCATTATATTGGTCCAATTACTGTAGGAAAATAAGCAATACTGCGGAATTTCCTAATGCGTTCCTCCTGTTCATTTGGAGTAATAGGCATTTTTATAAATCTTCGGGACATCCGTGATGAGTTTTTACATGTTTTGCTGAAAACTAGTTGAGACACACCATGTTAATCAGCTGTATCGTCTTGAATCTACGAATAAAACAATAATATTAGTATATTATTTGGATTTTATCTAATGTTAGGTTAGCATTGACCAAGGTTAGGTACTTACATACTTAATGGCGAGCCCAGTCGCGTAATGCGCAAACCACTTGCACTTCAGGACTCAATGAACATCCTCGAGGGTCATGGGATAAATCCTCACGTAAAACATCCACTAGTTTTTCTCCAAAATGTTTTGTGAACCTACACTTATTCTAAAATCTTCGTCACTCAATTCAAAGGGTATCACACGACGACGATGTCTGTAAGATCGCCGAGACATCTCCAGCATTTCCACATCTTCAAAATCCACCAAGATAATCATATTAATATCCATTTTTAACGATTTTTGTATAAATTGACACACAACAATAATCAACGCAAACGTCAAATAAATTAGTACCAAAGATAAACTAGGGGACTCGGCGGACTAACTTTAGTACCATAGATAGTTCAGGAACTGAAATAAATTAATATCATCATACAAGAGCATCACAAGAATGTATTTATTGACGTAGCGAGAAAGCACAATGTCAACGTCACAACCATAGAGGCAGGTATATATATCATTCGTCCACATCCTAAAAAACTACGACATCTCCTCGATAAGTCGTCGTGGCTTCGTGGTGGTGCGCCCACTGCGCCTTGCTGGTGCTCCCTGCAAGGCAGCCGTGGCCAGTGGGAGGCCAGGTGTCTCAGCGCTGGCTTGTCGTGGAGTGCCCGCTTGATTCTGTGTACCTGATGAACTTGGAACGATGTGCACCATCACATTTGGATTTATATCAGGCGAGTCTTGAGTAGCCTGGCAGGAGGACCAAATTGATGGTTGGGTTAGTTGAGGCGTTGGTTGAGGTGACTCTGGCTGATTGCTAAGTGTGGGTGATGGTGATCGCTGTCTGATAGGTGTGGAAAAAGTTAGTGGATGAGGCGTTGGTGTGGATAGAGGTAATGGGTGAGAATGAGGTGTGGACGGAGGCGTTAGTGAGTGTCTAACAGGTGTTGACGAAGGTAATGGGGGACGATCAGTAATAGCTGGACTGACTGGGTCTGCTAAGCGGAAACGCACATGATCTGCATGATATCTCCTCTCTACACCGTCTGAAGTGTTCACAGCGTAAGAGTATCTGTGCGTACGCCTTGATATTGTAGCAGGTAGCCATCGGGATCCGTCTCGGGCGCGAACAAACACGCTGTCCCCTGCTTTAAAAGATGGGATTAGTTTCTCAGACTCAATGTTTGCTTGTATCTGTTTGTGTTGCAGATTTCTTTTCGGGTTAGGCCGCGCGTTGTCCAGAGCACAATGTAACCGACGCCCAAACAAAATTTCACCTGGGCTCTTACCGGTGGCACTATGAGGTGTTATACGGTAGGAAAATAGGAAGTTTTCTAGCCTCCTTCTCAGGGTCATGCCATCGTTCGCACTTGATGACATTCTAGTTTTGAAGGTACGAACCAGGCGTTCTGCCAAGCCATTAGTCCTCGGGTGATATGGAGATGACTTAATATGTAGGATGCCCTTGTCTCTACAATAATTTTGGAATTCCCGGGAGGTGAACTGTGTCCCGTTATCCGACACCAAGAATTGTGGAAAACCAAACGTTGTAAATATAGAGTCTAACTCTTCACACAGTTTGTTTGTAGTTATTTGGTTCATGGGCTTGATCTCAATCCATTTTGAGAGTGCATCTGCTAGAACAAACCAGTATTTTCCTTCAAATGGTCCCGCAAAATCGACATGAAGTCTTTCCCATGGGTTGTCAGGGACGGACCAGGAGTAGACAGGCAATTCAGGGTTATTTGGCCGATTTTCTTGGCATTTACGACAGTATTTGATGTACTCTTCAATATCATCGTCAATCGATGGCCACCATACGTAAAAACGTGCAAGTGCTTTCATTGCACAAGTTCCTGGGTGTCCTGTGTGCAGGTATTTCAATGTAGCCTTCCTGAGCGTATTCGGAATGACTATTCGACCCTGCCACATCAAAATCTTATTTTCGATGGACAATTCGGTGCGTTTCCGAGCATAGGGTTTCAAGATGTCTGAATATGAATTTTCCCGCCAACCTGTCTTAATGTTCTCCGATATCTGTTTGAACATAGGATCATTCCTTGATGCATCCCTTATTATTTCTTCTGTTAACGCTATATCTGAAACACTGTTATGATTTAGTTGAGCTATTATTCTGTGTACTGTCAATTCTGCACGGGACGGTCTCTCATCAGGATTGGGCATCCTGGAAAGATAGTCAGCTATAAAATTAAGTTGTCCTTTTGTGAAGACGATGTCATAGTCATAGCTACCAATGATCAAAGCCCAACGTATTAAGCGATTATTAACAAGCTTCGGTAAATTACGCTGTGGGCCTAATACGTGAATCAAAGGTTTATGATCAGTGACGAGTATGAATTTTGTGCCACGTAAGTATTGGTCAAACTTTTGGATGCCGAAAAATATGGCTAATGCTTCTCGATCAATAACTGAATATTTGGTTTCCGCTGATCTCAGCTTTCTTGACGCAAAAACGATAGGTAGAATTTGATCATTTGCTTTATGAAATAATACGGCACCCACACCCTTTTCCGAGGCGTCACACGCTAAAAACAACGGACGCTTCTCGTCAAAGGCCACGAGTGGTTTAGATTCACAAATCAGCATTTTAGTATTTTCAAACGCTGTATTTTCTTTATCTGTCCATTGCCACTTTTGGCGCGCGCCAGTTAGTGCATGCAGGTCCGCGCAGAAACTGTGCAGATGAGGTATGAATTTCTCGTAGAAATTTACGAGGCCAAGGAATGACCGTAGTTCTTGAGCGTTAGTAGGCGGTGTCGCTTTTGTTATTGCTTCAATCTTCGATTTAGTTGGTCGTATTCCTTCCTTGCTGATTGTGTGTCCCAGGTACTCGATATCTGTTTGGAAGAATGAGCATTTTTTTAAATTGACTTTTAAGCCAGCCCGTTGTAATTTGTCAAACACAGTAGACAGTGTTTCGAGGTGTTCAGCGTCATCCTTCCCTGTTAAGGCGATATCATCGAAGTAAATCGCTACGTTTGGTATACCACCGAGTAGTTCATCAAGGTACTGTTGAAAAATCGAGGGTGCTGTTGATATTCCAAAAGGCATCCTATTGTATTGGTAATATCCTTTGTGAGTAGATATTGTCAGGTACTTTTTTGACTCTGGGGCGATCTCGAATTGCAAGTACGCATCTTTTAAGTCGATTTTTGAAAACTTGACTCCGTTTGCAAGGTTTTGACGTAACTGGTCAAATAGCGGGACTGGATGAGCGTGTGTTACCATGGCAGGGTTAATAGTGCTGCGAAAGTCACCGCAAATTCTGATTTGGCCATTTGTTTTGACTACGTTGACTGTGGGTGTTGCCCATTCCAAGGGGATCATATTTGGATCAACTTTGGTAACTATTCCCTCGTCCACTAAACGCTGAAGTTCTCTTTCTATGTTTTTGCGCATAGCGAACTTAACAGGTCGGGCAGGGACGTGTTTAGGTACGGTACCATGTTTAATATGGATGTTAACGGCATAATTTTTAACTTTTCCTAGTTTGTCATCAAAAAGAGGCGAGAACGTGTCTAGTACATGTTTAAGTGTTCTGGTATTTCGTTGAGTAGGCTTAACCGAATAGACAGGTTCTGGAAACGTCATGTCGTACATTTCGCTCCACTGGAGACCAAAAAGCATGGGGTTGGCGTCTTCCATAACTACAACGGGCAAAATTTTCTGTCTTCCAAGGATTTCAACTGTTACGTCTGCAAGTCCTTCTGGTTTAAGTTTGAGGTTCCCATAGGCACGTAGTTTCGGTGCCTTTGTTAAAGGGGGTGCTCCAATACGCTTCCAAAATTCTGTGCTAATGATGGAGTATACTGATCCCGGATCCCAGTCCAACGTACATCTGACACCGTTGAGTTTGATGTCAATGCGCTTGCTGTTCTTGTTCCTTTTGCGTTCAATTTTGTAGATATCGTCACTGTCGTATGAGCTTGTAGAAGATTCTGATAAACACTCGTTGCTGTCAGTGTTCCTAATTTTATGTAATTTCTTTTCGTTTTTGATTGCTCGTTTCTTCCCTGACTTGGTGCTCGTCAAGTATGCTCTCCCAGTCTTGATACAGCAATCTTCAAAATGCCCTTGCGTTTGACACTCCTTGCAAGTATGGTCTTTTGCCTTGCAATCGCTCACCTTATGCCTATCATATGCACCGCATCGACGGCACTGATCTAGACCAATCCTGCGTAAAAACGTACTCTGTTTGTTGTGATGTGCCATGTTGGTTTTTGTTTTGATTTTGTTTGTGGCAGCAGGTAAACCGACGTAAATGTCACGCTCAGCAAGCTCTCTAGACTGAGCTACTGCAAAATCCTCGTCGCCAATGAAATAAATTAATATCATCATACAAGAGCATCACAAGAATGTATTTATTGACGTAGCGAGAAAGCACAATGTCAACGTCACAACCATAGAGGCAGGTATATATATCAGGAACTATTGATAAACTTCATTTTATAATAACGTTTCATTTAGTCATGGTACTAAAGCTAGTACTAATCACAGTACCAAATTTAGACCGTGTTTTGGAATAAGACGGCATAGGTTTAGGTAGTTAAAAAACACGTGACGAGACAGCTGTCAAGTAACTGACTAAATGTAATACCTGTCACTTCAGTTAACATGCTACGTCACTGTTGTACTCTTCAATTTAGCAACGTTATATTTCGTTGACGTTTAGAAATTGGGCTCTTTACAATAGACAGATTACAAAATATTATAAATCAGACATAAAACATTGTGCTCAAGCAGATACATCTATGAAAAGTAGTTTAAGAATAAACGATAAAGTTTAACATACATTAATAAAAGAGGAAACTAAAGTTTGGCTTATTTCTCACACGTTTGTAGAATTATTGAAAACTGGAGGAGCGGAACCACCTAATACAAGCAAATCTATGCTTAAAAGGTGACTCCAAACCTAACATAGTTATTTACTAAGTGAAGAAATAAACATTTTTTTTTTTTTTTTTTTTTTTTTTATAGTAAAACATTAAAATAAATTTAATATGGTTTTATCGTTTTTTAAACAAGAAAGTGTCATCCATAAAAACACTTTTTACGATTTGTTTACCTTTTTTTAACTACCTAAACCTATGACAGGCCTGTCCTGGCCGCAATAGAAGGAGACGTCCGGGGCGGGAATCGCGAGCCGATTTCCGGCCACCGTAGGCGCGGGCTTGCGGACGGTGAACAATGGGTAGCTCGCCGTCCGATAAGGATCAAGCCCGGCAGCCTAATTGCGTAACATATTTTATTTTTGATTGCAATTCTGAATCGAAAGCAAGTCCAATCTTAATCGCATGCCATAATTGGAATTGCGATGTACATTTTTTACCATACGACTGAAATTGTATAGGGATGTTCAATACAATTGTCTATAATTGTTAAATTTATATGTTTAGTTACAGCATCTATGAATGGTTAATATTCAAATTATTGTGCTATAATGTAATTTTGTTTTAATTACAACTGATGATCTACTAGTGCTTATAAATAAAAATGTACAATGATTGCCGAAAAATGAAAAACCAATTTTTAAAATACTTTCTACCACAATTGAACTACGTAATAAAACGTTTTTCTTTTCACGTCTTTGCTATCTGTGGCCTATGACAAAATCGTAGAAAAGCAGTGTTGTCAACTTAGAGGGATTTCCACTAAACCTGGGAGTTTTTATCCCAAAAACAAACAACTTTGTAGTTGAAAAACATCTCCCCTATATTGATATATGTCACGGTCAATTCTCCAACTGCAAATGTAAGTTTGTAATGGTTTTTTCTTTTTGTATGTGATAAAACTGAAAATTTACAATTTTCTGTCATTTTCCTTTACTTGTGCAATGAGACGGGCTTTGTGCCAAATTTTATGAGTCTAGGTCAACGAAGTACCCGGTAGTTTTTGATTTATTTGCGAGTACCAAAATATGTCGCTTAAATAGCCGTAATTTTTTATTGTGTTGACTTAGAAGCTTGATTTTTTAGAGCTCTAAGGGACCACAGACGTATTTGATATTAATTTCAACTTGATACCTCCGTACGTTCCTGAGAAAAAGGGTCTTGACAGACTGATAACGAAGTGATCCTGTAAGGGTTCCGTTTTTCCTTTTGAGGTACGGAACCCTAAAAATACTATGATTACATAAGTTATGTTTTATTTTCATACTCAAATCTTCAAATGGACTCCCAAAACAGCGGCCGAATGTCGGTAACAGAAAACCGATTTCAGGAGAGGCTCCGGCTCGCAGTTTCGATCGTCTCTAGTAATATTATTCGGTTGTAAGTGCATCGATCAAAACTATTCAAATATAAACAAAAACTTGCTTAGGCAAAACCACACTTCCGTGGTTTTGTGAAATCGGTTTGTCTAGTTCGGATTATCGATACGATTCCGTTTCTGATTGAAATCGGATTTTTGATTCGTTTCGATGTATCTAGACGCAAGTCTATAGTGGACTTAGGGGAAAAAAATTGCAACACTGAGAGTAAAAGTTGAATGATCTGCCCTCATTGCGTTATGCGTTGACGATTTAATGCAAACTACTGCCTGTCTAAAGTATACCTTTGCTGCTCTAACTTTATCAGAGTGTAGGGAAAAGAAAAGGAAAGGCATATGACATCACATGTTAAACCTTTGACAATAATTTGGGCTGGAATGAATATTCTTTGAATTCTGTGGAGAATACGATATCAATCATGGCGACGCATCTGTTTACATTTTATTTTTGTTGATTTCGGTAAAGTTTTTGTTTTAAATTAATAGTTGTTTTATATTTTTCAACATACAAAATTATATTTACTATTCACGTACAGAAACATGGGCCTGTAATAAGCAGTTTTGGAACATTATTCTTGTGGCTTGTGGAAGTCGGAAGAACTTTGGAAAATTCTCTCGTTCGAGACACCGCCTTCGTTTTGTACTAGCTTCACCAAGATCACAGACTACAATTAAGTACATGGACTAAGACTTAGGCTGTTTTGCTCCATAGCGAAAAGTATCTAAGTCGATATTATCACTACAAGTAAGTAAACCAATATAAATAGGAATAACGTGTGTGAGAGTACCTTCGTATCTCATTAGATTATTGTAGCTGTAGGTACATTATTGGTGAGTCTACGTATACGGACAATCATTCTTTTGTTGCGTAGACACAGGCATCTTACGCGAGGTTAACTATTTATTGTGGTTAAAATAATAGTTACGTACTATGTCTCACATTCTAACTAAAATTGTTAATTGATATTTTTGTACATAAGTAGATGCTGAAATAAACTATAATATCCACTACCTAACCAAATAACAGATAACTACAAAACATATTCATAATATTTTCACAGACGTGCTGAAAACACAAAAATGGAACACTACCAAATATCAATATTGTTGACTTCCTAACAAAGAAGTTGGTGGCAAGGTGGCAAACATGGATTGGATTAAGAATCTTATGTATTAATCATTGAAGGTAAGCTTTTTGACACATCATTAAGAATTAAGCATAGCAACTCAATTATGAATATATTTCCTTGGCTGAACTTTTGACAGACACATCATAATATATATTTTATGTTTATCCAATTACCATTATAATTTAGTATTATAAAATATCTGGAGACTGAAAAATCAGCCCTAAATAAAGAAGAAATTATACAACCAGCATGACGATGATGATAATAGATGGCTTTCATCTAGCCATGGGCCTAGTTGATATGTCTACTTTGCCACATGAGTACTTTATTTGAGCAGAAAGTAATATGACTTTGTTTTAAAATGTAGAGTTCCTGGGGAATTTCACCTACGAAGACATGAAGGCAGCATGAATGATACTGCCCCTGCTGTGCTGCACTGCTGCTCTGCTACTTCAGATTTCAAGCTTCTTAAGTACAAAAGTAGAAACTGAAGATCCTTCATGAAATATTTTTTTTAGAAAACTTGATTATAGTCTTGTACGACAGTGATATAAACTATTGTGTTAATTGATAACAGTGTAAACTTTAATAAAGTGTTTTAATTATGAACTATAGAGGGACAAATAAAAATAACTTTAAATGAAATAATTAAGAATGGCATACTATTTGTTTTATACAAACACAGACAATTTTATAATTATAATGATACTATTTAAAGGTGTTTACCTAAATTAACTGTCATTCATTAGATTTAAAGGAAATAGAGAGAAATAAATTATGGTAAACAAATAAAACTGTTTTATTAAATTGTTACAACCTTAACTCAACACTGGACAAGAGAATCGGCACCATTACCATCTATTCACATTAATATGAAATATTTGGACATAGAGCAAAAAGGAATTGGAACAAACATACTGTAAGGATTAGTGGAATTTGGAATCTAATGTCTTCCTGTGGAAATCATCATGAATTATGTATGTACTGCTTGTTGTAAGTGTATGAGAGACAGTTAAAAAAAATCTTGAATAATGTAGTTGAGCCTGACACCTGAAAAAAAAAGAATAGTAAATCTTCAATATATTCCACAGAATAGCAATATTCTGCTATAAACAACAATTGGGTCAATTATAAGCAACAATTGACTTAAATATTCTTACCTACTAATAATATTAATAGGCTAAGTACTAACAGCCGCACGGGGCAATCCATCAGGTTAAGCTACGCTTGCCAGGGTTGGTCCGTGGATGGGTGACCATTTCTACATACCGAGACTCCTTCATGCCTCGAAAAGCATATTAAACCGTTGGTCCCGGATGTCATTTGTGGATCTTTGACAGTCGTTATGGGTCATCAGAAGCCCGAAAGTGACAATTAGTCTTACCAAGGGGTATCGTATTACCTAGTTATTGGGTTGTGGAGGTTAGATAGGCAGTCACTCCATGTAAAATACTTGTATTCAGCTGCATCCGGTTAGACTGGAAGCCGACCCCAACATAGTTGGGAAAAGGCTGGGCAGATCGATTTTTTAATAATATTAACAATAAGTGAAAAACATTTAAGATAGGTACTTAGATATATTTTCAGTTGCCTACCTACTTTCTTTACTTTGTTGTTATAATTGCTAAGTAAAAATTCATACAAGTAGTAGGTTAGGCAACTGAAAATATATGTATGGTATTTAAATGTATGGTAAGTTTACGTTTGATGGTGCATTTCATATTCACCAATAAACAATATGGGGTTTATTTATAAACGTTGCATAAAGTTATGTAATGATGAGCAACTGTTTAATCATACATTTTTGAGGTTTTAACGTCACTTAACTATAAGCAATGTTTATAAATACATCCCTATGTGTGTAACATTGTTGCTGTACTTAACACACATTCAATGTTCAACACTTAGAAAGAAAATAATAAGTAAGTACATACCTTAAACAGACAATGATGTGGCAATAGTGGTATGTTCATCAATGTCCTTACATAATCCATTAATATAAAATGATTCAAACTGCTTTTTTTTGTTCTTCCTCAATTATAAGTTTTTGCTTTTCCAATGTATTACAAGCTCGACTGGGTTGCTAAGCTTGTGGCTCAAGTTTGTTACGGTATGAGGTACGAATTTGTCTTTCGTTAAAATGCCACCAAAATACCTCGTTTCTGGAATATCATAATATTTGTTTTTAGTTTAGGTTGTAGGCACTAAACTCACAAGAAAACTTTCACAATTATTATTAAAAATCGACCTCGCTGCTTTGATATTTAACATACCAATAAAATTGATTTATCATTGAGGTTTTACATAAAAACACATTCACAATTTATCAGGAAGACTATTACTTAATTTTTTTCTTAATAATTATGGAGATTTCATGAGTTAATCCCAAAAAGATTGCTAAGTAAAATCTATTGCGACCACTACAGTGGCTTCTGTTTCATTTGACAGACAAAACAAATTACTATAAGGTTTGAAACAAAATTACAACTGTCAAAATGGTTACGCAATTCGATTAATAGCCTTTTTAGACGCATTTCGTTCACTCAATGGAGTATCAAACAGACCGCAGTTTGTTTAAAAAATATTGGAGTTTTGCAATTCCAAAGTCGTAAAATAAAAGCAATTCGATTCAAATTGAAATAAATTCTACTTGAATGGTAATCAAAATACGTTGCGCAATTAGGTAGCGGGTCGACGGCGCGTTGTGTTCCACGCGCGCCTCAAAGAGAGAATAGACGGGGTCCAAAAAAAAAAAAAATCGGAATTCGGTGTCTTGGGTTTTTTATTTTCGTTTTTTGCCACCGACTTCCGAAATTAAAGTCATTTTTTACTTTGTAGTGTTTTTTTTTGGAGGTCGGTTGTTTTTTTTTGTAAAAAGTTTTTATTTTTCACTTTTTAGTTGTGGTACCTACCCCACACACATTCGAATACCACTACCTGCTACCAGTGACAGAAACTTATCATATCATCTACATACTAAGTGGCTAACTCAAAAACTATCCAAGCAAAGTTAATAAAATTTATATGGGACCAAATTGAGAGCACACCCTGTCAAAAAAAAAAACAATTTTCAAAATCGGTCCACAATTGACGGAGAAATCGGTGGACATACATATAAAAAAAAAAACAAATATACGCGACGAACATATTATAACCTCCTCCTTTTTGGAAGTCGGTTAAAAATGATAAAAGATGGTTCACATAATATGTATGTAATCAAAAAGTATGTAGTGGTAGAAAGGTAGGTACTTACCTACTACTAAATACATACGATTAAGAACGTAAGGACTTAAGATATGGACGATCTTTATTATTATGATTAGTAGGTACCTACCTGATTAGATGGAACTTTCCAAATGCTTCCATTGCAGTTACTGCATTTGTAAATTATTATTTTCCGACTGATAAGCTTGACCTTGCATTGTGTCCTAATCTCAAGATAATAGAATCAGATATTGGGTGCATCGTTTCTGTTTAGGTAAAGTGCATTGTTCAAATTCAGAAGATACCACCTCATCCTAACTACAGTGTGAGTCTTCATAATGTGCACATATCGAAATGAGGAAATCTATGCTTAATTTTAACGACAGAAAAAATATTTATAAAATCTAAATATTGTTTTTTATACTTTTTATGAAATTAAAAAAAAATTGTAACAAAACTGTGTAACTTTTAAACTGAATCAGCTATCGCGATGAAACAAACTCCATAATGATTGAAAGTAAGTAGCCGTCCACATAAAATTAAAATTGAGAAAAAAACTACCCTCAATTGAAAATAAACATGTTTTTTTAGTAAAAATCTGTATTTTATTCTTCAATTTTTAATTGTAAAATTTATAAATAAGATAATAATAAAAAGAGAGCAAAAAAAAATTTTTTAAAAAAAAATTTTTTTGTAAAATTTTTTTTTTTTTTTTAAACTAAAAAAAAAAATTACCATTTTTTCCGTCGATAAAATTAAGCATAGACTCCCTCATTTCGATATGTGCACATTATGAAGACTCACACTGTATAATAATAATATAAATGCGGTAGTGAGTTTGTTTGTTTATTGAACAAAAATATAAAAACGGTACGACACGACCTCCGACTCTCCAAAACGAGCTCAATAGAAAAAGCGATTGAGCAAAATCGAGGGTCGAAAATGTTCGTCCAGTCACTCGGGAGGAGCCACCTGACGAAGTTGACCAAACCCAGTGGGGATATTGTCGTTTCGAAGCCGGAGATCCTTTTGGAAGTAGAAAACTTCTACGGCCAGTTGTACGCATTGCACGCATCTCGATCTGATCCCGAAAATTAGGATTCCAGAGCCACCTTAACCAGTCATGTCACGGAAGACCTGCCAGAAGTCAGCCAAGACGAAATCGAGGCAGCTCTTAAATAGCTTAAAAATTACCATAGACCACATTCACACAGTGCGGCAAATTATACAGAACTCCGATGAGTATAATCGGCCACTGTGTCTTGAGTTTGTGGACTATGAGAAGGCTTTTGACTCTATCGAGACCTGGTCTGTTTTGGAGTCTCTGCAGCGATGCCAAGTCGACTGGCGATATATCCAAGTGCTGAGATGTCTTTATGAAAACGCGACAATGACCGTCCAAAGATTAGCGAACTGAACATATCCCCCTGCGTCGAAGGGTGAGACAAGGGGATGTAATTTCCCCAAAATTGTTCTCTAACGCATTGGAGGATGTGTTTAAGATGCTGAACTGGGAAGGGCGTGGCATTAACATCAACCGTGAGTACATCTCATACTTGAGATTTGCAGATGACATTGTCATACTTGCCGAATCGCTGCATGACTTACGGCAGATGCTGGACGGCCTAGTTAATTCTTCTGTACGCATTGGTTTCCGGATGAACTTGGACAAAACCCAGGTAATGTTCAACGAACACGTCACTTCGGGGCCGATTGCTGTCAATTGCGGTGCTCTCGAGGTTGTTCGAGAATATGTTTACCTCGAACAAATTGCAATTTGATAAGAACAACTTTGAGAGGGAGGCTAACAGAAGAATTCAGCTGGGCTTGGCAGCGTTTGGGAAGCTTCGTCGAATCTGCTCGTCGTGTATTCCACAGAGCCTAAAGATTAAGGTCTTCCATCAGTGCGTCTTTAAATTTTTTCTAAATCCAAATTTCAAAGAAAGTTTGAAAAAAATAAAAAAAAATACCTAAACTTCTAAATCTTCTAAATTTCGTCGTAAAATTTGAAAAAAAAAATTGAAAAAAAAAAATACCTAAACTAGTTTGACTGGTATTATATTAATCCTTATCCAAAAAAATGTGTTGTGTGTTTTTTAAATTGGGCATTTAATTTAGATTAAAATATGCTTTGACATCATATCATTTAAATTAATAGTTTAAAAGATATCACAGATTCAAAATTACTTGTAACTACATAATTATGGTTGACGGCAACGCGGGCGCAGCGGTATTATTCAATGACTCAGCTTTTAGGTATGTAATCCCGGTAGTACGTTCCCGTGGGATATTTTTTTTCATCCACGCGGGCGAAGCCGAGGGCAAAAGCTAGTATACACATATCAAGACTCATTGATAACAAGTTCGACCGCACAGCCCACCCGCCATTCAGTCCCACCGCTAGTCTCAAGCCGCGAACATGATTCTCCTACTGCTGCCGCTCGTGCTCGTGCTGCTCTACTACTACACCACCAGAAACCACGACTATTGGGAGAAACGCAATGTGGAACACGAAAAACCAGTACCAGTTTTTGGAACACTATACAGAAATGTTATGGCAAAGAAAAGTATCACAGAAATATCCGTGGAACTATACAAGAAGTACCCCAATGAGCCAGTGGTGGGTTTGTTCAGAGGCACAACACCCGAGCTGGTCGTTCGAGACCTGGATATAGTGAGAAGGATCCTGAATCTGGACTTCGCATATTTCTACCCGAGAGGACTGGGTAGGGATCCTACAATCGAGCCTGTGTTTCTTAATCTTTTCCATGTTGATGGCGATAAATGGAAGTTATTGAGACAACGTCTAACATCAACGTTCACGACAGCCAAGCTGAAGAATATGTTCCCACTAGTAGTGGAGTGTGCGGAGAAGCTGCAACATGTGGGCGAGGACGTCGTGAACAAGGGCGGAGACTGCGACGTGCGCGAGCTGATGGCGCGCTTCACCACCGAGTTCATCGGCGCCTGCGGCTTCGGCATACAGATGAACACCATCAATGACGAGCACTCCCTCTTCAGAGACCTCGGCAGAAAGATGTTTAAAAGATCTTGGAGGAATTACGTCGTTGTAGCTATATGTGATCTCTTCCCAGACTTCAGTGGAGTATTTCAAAGAATTTTACACGAGTCCATCTTAATGGATTCTATAACAGAAATCGTTCAAAACATTCGGAAGCAAAGAAACAATAAGCCGATTGGTCGTAATGACTTTATTGATCTACTTTTGGAACTAGAAGAAAAAGGAAAAATAACGGGAGAGTCGGTGGAGAAGAGAACTGCAGATGGAAAACCAGAGCATGTGGAGATGGAGATGGACCTCACGTGTATGGCGGCGCAGGTGTTCGTGTTCTTCGCAGCAGGCTTCGAGACGTCTTCGTCAGCAACAAGCTTCATGTTACATCAGTTAGCGTTCCATCCGGAGGAACAGCGAAAAATTCAGGAGGACATCGATCAAGTGCTTGCGAAGTACAACAATAAATTGTGCTACGATTCAATCTCTGAGATGACACCACTGAGTAACGGGTTCAAGGAGGCCATGAGGATATTCCCCTCTTTAGGAACCTTACACAGAGTGTGTGCGAGGAAGTGCACGATCCCCGAGTTGGGCATCACCCTGGACCCTGGTGTAAAGATCATCGTTCCAGTGCAGGCCATACAGAATGACGAGAAGTATTTTGATAATCCTACTGAGTTCATGCCGGACAGATTCAATGATCCGAATGTCGAAAAGCATAAGTTCGCGTATCTACCGTTCGGTGAAGGACCTCGGCAATGCATTGGTAAGCTTTGACTTAAGGTATTATTAGAAATAGCTATTATTCGTAATGAGTAGCTGCATATCTTTCATTATCGTTGCGTAAGCCAACCTTGCATAGATGAGTTAGCATTCCTGGTGACTTTTTTTTTGCTTCGCTCCTAAGTGTCGTAGCATGATGTGAAATAGTCTATTACCATTCTCAAGAAATGGGCTATTAAATGTAAAAAGATTTACTAGCGCGTTCAAACAAAAAACAAACAAACTCTTTAGGTTTATGATTAGTAGTACAGCTATAGATTATATGACGCTGGAGGAGCTCGTGACTAAATAATAACAGCCGCACGGGTCGAGCCATCAGGTTTAGCAACGCTTCCCGGGGTTGGTCCGTAGATGAGTGACAATCTTTACATTCCGAAACTCCTCCGTACTTCGGAAAGCACGTTAACCCGTTGGTCCCGGCTGTCATTCTTGGATCTTTGGCAGTCTTTACGGGTCGTCAGAGGCTGAAAGTCTGACAACCAGTCTTACCAAGGGATATCGTGTTACCCAGTTACTGGTTTGTGGAGGTCAAATAGGCAGTCGCTGCATGTAAAATACTGGTATTCAGCTGCATCCGGTTAGACTGGAAGCTGACCCCAACATAGTTGGGAAAAGGCAGATTGATATAATATTATTATCTGTTGTCTTACCTGTAATCCCGAAAGATTAGGCAGAGATGTATCATAGTATGCCCACATTTCGTCAGTTATATTCGAGTCACATGTAAATACATTATTAGAGGTAATCTGTAACAAGAATTACTAAAAGAAGAAATAATTTACTTGTTGACTTTCTAGTCACCTAAAAATGTAGTCAGTATGGTAATGGGTGCGCCTGATTTTCTTTAAGAAAATATTAGGCAGAGATATGTAGTAATGTAGGTCGGTACTGTTTTATCTTTGATTCAATAAAAATAAATTCGAAATTCCCATACCTACGATCGCCATATTTGGCATGAACAGGAAAAACCTATAGGTAACTAACCCAGAATCTTTGCAACTAAACCAGGGACTAAAATGATGACGAGGAGACAACCTATAAGTGCATAAGTCTCGATCCCGTGGAAATATCAGGATAAAAAAAAATGTATCCTATGTCCAAATCCAGGTCATGGTCTACCCATGTGTCAAATTTCATCCAAACCTATTCAGCCGTTTTAGAAAGATAAGAAAGAAAGAAAGAAAATGTTTATTTTTACACAGCACGCGTAGCATGACCACCGTAGAAACGAGTTTTGTCGACGGAAGAATAGACAAAATGACAGATAAACAATCACAATCTGTCATTTTGTCCATTCTTCCGTCGACAAAACTCGTTTCTACGGTGGTCATGCTACGCGTGCTGTTCGTGAAACACAAAATACATACAAAATAAAAAAGTGAAAATAATCTTTTAACAATAATGTGTGTGCCTCACGGTTGCCACAAAAAGGTTCATTTCAGCATTAATGCCAGACAAATGCTGTCTGACGCTGGTTTTCTAATGAAACCAGGAAAGACAAGTGACGGGGAGAAACAATACATAATTTTTATACTTCTAAATAAATAAATAAACTAGTAATCAAATAAACGAATGAAAAAAAGCGTGAAAGCGTAACAAATAAACTCACTTTTGCATTTATAATATTATATACATAGTTAGGATGCTAGTAGGTACTGTGAAGTTCAGCCAATTTAAAAAAGAAATGTACTAACTATACATAACTATATTTTTGTCACCAGGAGCAAGACTAGGCGAGATGCAGTCCTTAGCAGGCCTTGCAGCAATATTGCACAAGTTCAGTGTCGAACCTGCAGCTTCCACAAAGAGGGAATTAGAAGTCAAACACGGAAGCAACACAATACAGTCCATCGAAGGAGGCCTGCCATTGAAACTAAGGATGAGAAGCAAAGACAACCATGTTGCCGTCTAAAGCTTGATGTACACGGTGCGATTTATTAGCCTGTGGCATAACATAACTAGAAGCAACAATAAAAGTTACACAGACAGGCGCGACGCGACTCTGGTGGAGCAGATACAACATGTAAAAAAAACTCTGTCCGATCCGTGAGAGTTGTTAAGTATCGAACTGAGACTCTATTTATGAGGTAATTAGGTTTTTTTTACATTATAAATATATAATGTAAAAAAACCTATCTTCACCTTCCTTAAACTTCTATAATAATAGAAGTTTCTATGAAAACTTCACGGAAATTGGTCTACCGGTGTCGCGGAAGCCTTTAAGCGTAGGCGACACTGAGAACGAACCGAAATGAAACTGAGTTCGTTGATGAAATTTGCTATAAAACGTTTTATTTCAAAACTGACTTCTATAATTTAGGAGAAATTGCAATTTTAAAAGTGTGGTACTAAGTTTTGATGGCCTATGGTGCCGATTCCTTTGTTCACAAACTAAACTAAATTTAAGTTCAGTGCATCTTTTTCTTTCTATTTCATTAAGAAAAGGACAGAGGATAAATTTTTGTTTAGTCCTGTCAAATTAATCAGCGCCTGTCACTCTCCATACAAGTTTAGACGTGCTTAAAAACTTGCCGACTAAAATTACGTCAATTTAGGTCAAGCGCTGATTAATTTGACATGACTAAACTAAAATGTATATTCTGTCCTTTTCTTAATGAAATAGAAAGAAAAAGATGCACTGAACTTAAAGGAGACGTTTCATTTTTGTATGGGACTCCGGCCATAACATGTACACTTCAGAAAACCTGGGAAACGAACTCCTAAATACAACGAAGACTGTTTTTTTCCATAATATCTAATACTTTTTGGGCACAAAATAAAAACCGAAAATGTTTGACGTTTGTCAGGAGAAATACGACTATCGACAGCTAGCCATTTTCGTCCAGAAGTACCTACAAATCTACAATCCACAAAAGCAGTTTTTTATTTTTATGATGAATCATACTTCCTAATTAATCAAAAAAGTTGTATAAGATAGCTATCTTACTGTAGTACAGAAATACACGCCTTTCATATTTATTTGAATAACGTCTACAAGATATTATTTTGTTAAATATAACATGATTTCTGGACGAAAGCAGTGTGCAAGTAAAACGACGCCATGATGAATAAAATATGGCAATAATTTGGTAAACTATTATTTTTTGTGCCGAAGTAATCAGAGGAATAAACAGGAAAGAATATTTTTCCTCAATTCGTGGAATTTTTTCCTTTTTTGTCATTAACGTACACTTTATGGCCGAAAATGAAACATCTCCTTTAGTTTAGTTTGTGAACAAGGGAATCGGTACCAGTGTATATTGATAGTGGAAAATCTTTATTAGCCGGGCAATCATGATAACAACATCCACTTAAGATCGTCCATATCTTAAGTCCTTATGTTCTTAATCTTATCTATACTAATATACTAATAATATTATAAAGAGGAAAGTTGTTTGCTTGTACCGAATAGGCTCCGAAACAGCAGGACCGATTTTAAAAATTTTTTCACCAATAGAAAGCTAAATTATCAGGAAGTAACATAGGTTACAATTTATTTCCAAAAAAATTGAGATCCTTATGAAAATTGCAATAATGTAACCCAAAGTAGCAAAATTTTGCCTATTCAATTCATTTATTTGGCGTGCGCTTAGAAAAGTCTTGATGATGCATAAAAAGCTTTTTTGTAAAAAAAAAAACAACCAACTTCTAACAACGTCGTCGGTTGTTTTTTTTTACAAAAAAGTTTTTATTTCTCGCTTTTTAGTGGGTTGGTTTATAATTTATCTCAGTTACAATAGCTTAATTTCAACTGCTCATCACTTTTTACAAAATATTGCGTATCCCGATGCAGGGACTTTAATCGTTGAGAAGTTCTCCTGGTACTTCACCATCAGCTCTATTTCTCCATATGCATTGTGACGAGCATACATTTCTTGGCAACCATATTAAGTAATCGAACCGCAATCGGTGAAATACTAATTATTGAGTTGTTTCGGTGGCCATTCGTGGTCTTCATCATCAGTTCCAGTTCACCAAATGGTATCTTTCCGAGAGCAACTGCACGAGTTACTATAAACACTCGTGCGTACATGTACGACCATGGTCGTACGAATTGAGTGCGCACACTGAATACGTTTTTCTCCGTTAAATAGAAAAAATCCCAACAAGTTTCGATTGTTTTCGGACGTCGGAACTACATACATTAACTCACGCCTTCTTCCCATGGAGGTAGGCAGAAACTACAGAACGCCACCTGCTACGATCCTTGCATACTCCTTTTGCCTCGTTTACGTTCATACATCTGGTCATACACGCACGCCGGTTCCGAGTACTACTCACCTGGCCTTTCTGAAGAACATCACCAATAAGGTCTAAGGTATAAGTCCTCCTAGGGCGTCCCCGCCTGGCTTTTCCCTTCACATCTGCCTTGTAAATACATTTTGTTAGTCGCCCTTCATTCATCTGTTTAACATGCCCAAACCATCTCAGCATACCCTTTTCAGTTTTTGTCACTACATCTTCTTTTAAATCACACCGCTGTCTTATCACATAATTTCTCAGCCTATCATTCATAGTCAGACCACACATGCTTCGCAAGGAACGCATTTCCACAGTATTTATTCTACTTTCATGCTTGTTTTGCCACACCCAACATTCACTTCCATACATAAGCGTGGGCACTAGCACACCATTGTGAACAGCCAGTCAAGCCTTTTTAGACATCGACTGGTTGGTCACAATCGCATGTATAGCACCATTCACTTTATTTCTTGCGTTTACTCTCCTTTCCACATCTCCATCAATCTTCCCATCCCTTGTAAACAGACTCCCCAAATATATAAACTCACTTAATTGCTCCACATTCTTATCATTTATTTTCACATCACACACCGATACATCCTCTCCTCTTTCAAACACCATGACCTTCATCTTATTCACATTTATATTCATCCCTTTCATCTTATATGCTTCATCCAACACAGTCACCATGTCTTGCAACTGTTCTGTTGATGATGTAAGTAGAACTTGATCATCTGCATAGATAAGGCATTTGAAAGGCAACTCATTCATCCTCAATCCGCACTCACCCTCTTTCAAATCTGTCAGACAACTATCCATGTACAAGTTGAAAAGTCACGGTGACGCTACACAACCCTGTCTAACACCCGTTGAAATGCAGAACCAGTTCATGTATGCCCCATTTATCCTAACACAAGCACTGGAATCCTTGTATAAAGATTTCAGTGCCCGTACCAAGCGACAGTCCACACCGTACATGGATAGATTCGACCACAGTTCTTCCCTACACACACTGTCATAGGCCTTCTCCAAATCAACGAAAGCACAATAGACGTTCTTGTGCTTTGCTAGATGTTTTTCGGTTATGCACCTTAGGGAGAAGATTGATCCATACAGTCCATTCCCTCTCCAAATCCTGCCTGTACATCCCATATTTTCTCATCTGTCACTCTTATCACTCTATTTATTAAGACATACAGTTTGCCGACAACACTCAAAAGACTAATGCCGCGGTAGTTTTTACACTCTTGCTGAGAGCCTTTTCCCTTATATAGTGGTACGATTACAGCCTTGCACCAATCATCCGGCACACGGCCATATCTCCAACACATATAAAAGATTCGGCACAACAGGCTTCAACAGGCAGAATTATAAGAATAAATATTTTAAAATAACATTTTAAAAAATCCGCAGGCATCACCGTACGTGCATAAATAATGTAGATCCCTAACTACTATATATTATTATTACACGAGGATATACAAGTGTTTTGTCTCGCTCTCACCCTCACTATCGCGTCGCATGCGCGACCTCTGCTCACCTTTTATGTTATATCGACGGCCCCCACGTATATCTACTATCGAAATTACAAAAAAGCCATTTTCGTTTTATTGCACTAATAGCAAGTAGAGATAAAGATGTATGATTTTATATAAAAACTAGCTTCTGCCCGCGACTTCGTTCGCGTGGAAGTCGTAAAATATCACAATATACTACTACAATAATAGCCACATTTTTATAAAACTTCCCTGTATACTACATTTGAAGTTTTATTCTCAGCAGCCTAAATATACGGTCAGGAATGGTGACTCGGGAGCAAGCGACGTAACAGTTGATCGTATGAGAAGCAGCTTGTCCTGAAGTCGACACCCGCAGCCTTCAGTCTTCGATGTCGGCCCCTGTGACTTGTTGATCACAAAGCATACGCTCACAGGGAACTGCACGCGCTTAAACTGGTAATGGTGGGGAATTAGTGGTATACGCGCTATAAACACTGTCTCGCCATCGTCACAACCTGTTAGAATTTCCATCTCGATGACGTTTCTCTGTAAAGACATGACTTTGAGCCGGTTTTCGTTACACAGATATACAACCGGAAAAGATACTTGCCATTTCCGAATTGAGAAATTCTACGGGATAATATGTGGCATTAATGGAGGTGTATATCACTTCACTCCCTTCAATTTGTGAGAGAATACTGTGGTTGATCGCTGCAGCTTGATCATTTTCGGAGTTAAAATGGACACACACCCAAGAATTCTCTTGGTACGGTATTTGACTGATGTCCTCGTATATCAGAACGAATAAGGTCTTCCAAAGTGGGATCTACTCTACCAAGAGTCTCTGGTAAAGTGCCTTCACCAACTTTTAGAAGAACATCGGAGAATTCTTGAGCATTTGAATTCACGCCAAACCGAGCTCATATGATGATGGTCAAGCGCAGTTTATGAACTCTCGACCTTCGACCTTTTCAACGAAGTATTCACTTTGTTTGTCAGAACTGTGACACCACCCATCATATCTTGGTTCCTGCGGTTGTCCTCTAGGGTTCTGTTTACAGCTTCCACTGCTTTTCTATTTGCCATAATGCATTCATACTGTACGATGAAGCGCAATCCCTATGCACACATCTCTTGTTCTGTTGCGTGACACCCCACAAACAGGCGTTTCGTTGCTCTCTAAATCGATGGGAATCTTAAACATGGCGTGCGCTGTTTTGTCACCAGGAAGCAGTGTGGCAGCGATTCCAGAAGATCCACACACATACATATTTTAAAACCGCTGGGACAAATCTGCTCTCAAAATCTGTAAAAAATCATTTTATTCCTACAGTCTTTAGCTCTTAAATGATCAGAATACAACCTTGAATGTTTTGTGACTGTAAAGTACTTGTGACGTAGTAGGTTTCCATAGCTTACGAAGTTTTCCTTTTTTTTGTGAATTAATAAAAAAAACGTTCTACAAAATGAAAAAAATAGTTTTAAAAAAACAGATGGTAATCGTACTTACTACCAGGACTTCAAATCATTCGTCCAACCGCTTACTTATTCGCTTTGTTGAAAGTTAGCTAAAATAGCCGTTCCTATATAATTATGTCATGATTCCATAAATGTATAGCTTGATTATAATCATTTAAAAAGTTAAATCGGTAACTATCTACAATATCCCAACCTTTTGGCGCGTCCTTTTATAATTTGCAGAGAAAAATAAGAAAATAATGTAATATTGCTCATCCCCCATAGCAAATAGCGTGATAGTCTATACCCTACAATTGGAACAGACAAACATTCTAAAAACTATATTTTCCGCATAAGAATCGATCCCAGACCTCGTAGCAATAACTTTCTTTCAAAAAATTTAACTTCGCTACGATTTTATTATAATATATTATAGGGACATAATCAAAACAAAAAAAAAAAAAAATCGTGTAACAAAATGTGAAAAAAAAGAAAACAAAAACCGTAGTTGGGAATCGAACTTACAACCCCATGTTTGCAAAGCAATCGTCCAACCGATGAGTTAATTGCTTCGTTGAATTTTATCTTAAATAGCCGTTCCTATATATTTCATGATTGACTGCTCAATTCCATAAAGGTACAGCGTGATGATAATCATTCTAAAAGTTAAATCGATAACCATCACAATATCCTAAAATTTTGGCGCGTTTTTTTCCAAAAAATACGAACATAATATAATATTGCTCGTCCCCCATAGTAAATAGCGTGATAGTTTATACCCTACAGTTTGACCAGACTTATAGGGAACACCTATGCAAAATTTGAACAGAATCTATCCGGTAGAATTTGCGTCATGCTAGAACATAAAAATACGACATAATGTAATATTGCTCATCCCCCATAGCGAATAGCGTGATAATTTATACCCTATAATTTGACCAGACACACAGGGAATATCTATGCAAAATTTTAACAGAATCTGTCCGGTAGAATTTGCGCCATGCTGGAACATACATACAGACAAACAGACAAAAATTCTACAAAATATATTTTCGGCATTAGAATCGATCCTAGACCTCGTAGCAATTACTTTTTTTCAAAAATATTCAATGTACAGTTTTGACTTCGCTACGATTTTATTATATGTATAGATTATGTACTAATTTTATACCCTCAATTGTTTTTCAATTCAACAAAATCGAAATTGGCATATTCGGTAAAAAAGTAACCAGCAGTAACCAAGTAACACAAGTATTTCGTGGCTAAATACTAACAGCCGTTCGGGTCGATCTGTCAGGTTAAGCTACGCTTGTCGGGGTTGGTCCGTGGATGGGTGACCATTTCTACATACCGAGACTCCTCCGTGCCTCGGAAAGCACGTTAAGACGTTGGTCCCGGCTGTCATTCGTGGATCTTTGACAGTCGTTACGGGTCGTCAGAAGCCCGAAAGTCTGACAACCAGTCTTACCAAGGGTATCGTATTACCCAGTTACTGGGTTGTGGAGGTCAGATAGGCAGTCGCTCCATGTAAAATACTGGTATTCAGCTGCATCCGGTTAGACTGGAAGCCGACCCCAATATAGTTGGAAAAATGCTAGGCAGATTGAGTAACCAAGTAAACTATCGAATGTATAATATTAGAAAAAGTATAATAATTATCAAAAACTATAGTAGACAGTATAAAACGGTAAAATTTTCCACTTTAGTTACATCGGTAATATAAAATTTTCGAATTTCATGTTCGACAAAAATCTAAATCTAAACTTAGAATCGCTATCCTGTAAAGTAGAGGTTTTGCAGTTTCGATACTTTACGTGGTGGCCGTCGATATATAGAGTACTCACACTTATTAATGTACTAATGGCTGTTGCAGACTAGCGCGATACCGCGGACGCGACAAGGGTCGTGCTGCCTGTAGCGCCCGCGATATCGCGCCAGTCTGCGCGAGCCTATCTCGACACAAGTACCTAGCTATTAATAATGAACATACTTACTACTTTTCCTTAGTTTCAAGTTTGTCTAGATAACAATTGAGTAGCAACTGGTAGATAATGTAATAATAATCTGCGTTCGCAATTTATTTGCCAAAAATGCAAACAAACATGGGTTTTAGGAAAAACAACTGTAATGCCTACAAATAAAGTTCAGTGTGCGCCACAATTTCTTATTTTGTTATAACATTTTCAACAGTAATTTATTCATTTATTTTATTTTTTGGAAAACTTACAGCTAAACAGACACAATAAGCAAAATATGGCCAATTACAAGTTTCCACATGTAGTTTAAACTTAAATCATATGAACACGACAAAAAAATTGACAATAAGACTATACACAACAAAAACAAGAAAAAGACTATTTACGCTCGAAGAAGTCATTAGGTAAAATTTTCAAATTTTTAATACTTAAGTAGTCACTTGCATCAAGTTGATGTTTGTTTAAGTGGAAATAACATCAATTGGAAACAAGATTATAAATCGACCTTAAGCCATTTTTATGGTGGGTAAATAAAAAATAAACTAAGATATAAAAATAATGTAACAGTAATTTATTTTATAAAAATAACCTAATATTAAACTACAATTAATACCGGAGGTATGCTAAATACATAAAGAATTATAACTTAAGGCTCCGTATACACGACGCAAGTTTCTTGCCTGTGGCATACCTAGAATAAAATTGAAGAAACAATGACTTTCGTCGTCTTAATACTGTTAAAGCTGAGATGAGAACGAAGTGAAACGAAACTAAGTTCGTTTAACTTCGGTTTACACCGCGAACTATGTACCGAAGTATGAAAAGACGCAATCTGCATGAGCGAAGCTAAACGAACTTAGTTTCGTTTCGTTCTCATCTCAGTGTGGCCTGCACTTAAAGGCTCCCGCAGCCAGGCGCGACACGACACCGGAAGAATAATTTCCGTGAAGTTTTTATAGAAATTGTTCCACCAGAGTTGCGTCGCGCCTGCCTGTGTAACTTTTTATTGTTGCTTCTAGTTATGTTATGCCACAGGCTAATAAATCGCACCGTGTACATCAAGCTTTAGGCGGCAACGTGGTTGTCTTTGCTTCTCAGTCTTAGTTTCAATGGCAGGCCTCCTTCTATGGACTGTATTGTGTTGCTTCCGTGTTTTATTTCTAATTCCCTCTTGGTGGAGGCCGCAGGTTCGACGCTGAACTTGTGCAGTATTGCTGCAAGTCCTGCTAAGGACTGCATCTCGCCTAGTCTTGCACCTGGTGACAAAAATATAGTTATAGTTAGTACATTGCCTTTTTAAATTGGCTGGATTTCACAGTACCAGTACAGAATATAAACAACTAGCTGCGCCCCGCAGTTTCACCAGCATATGTCTCGACCCCGTAAGAATATCGGGACAAAAGTTATTCTACGTCCTTCTCCAGGTCATGGTCTACCCATGTGCCAAATTTCATCCAAATCCGTTCAGCCGTTTTAGCGTGAAAACGTAACAAACTCACTTTCTCATTTATAATATTTTAAGTTAGGATGATTTACGTGAAGAAAGTAGGTTGTAACTGCCTCGTTGGTCTAGTGGTCGCAAGCGCTACTGCTGAGCGTGTGGTCCTGGGTTCGATTCCCAGGTCGGGCAAAGTGATATTGGGTTTTTCCATTAGGAATTTCTCAGTACCAGTCCGGAGTCTGGATTTGTGCCCGGTTGATGGCAATAGGCTCGCCCCTTATTACATGGGATGATGGGACTTGAAAATAACTGGCAAAATGTGGGTGTACCTACTAAGGGTATATCTCTGCTTAAACCTTCGGGGAAACAAGGCGTGATGTTATAGGTTGTCTAAATAACCGCCTCGTCATCAAGGCGGGCACTATAAAACTTACCCGATTGACCCACAGCTAAAACTTTGCGGAAGTTTCTTGAAACAAGTCACTTCTTTCAAGTATCTGGGCCACTGGGTTTCCGAAGACCTAAAAGACAGTCTGGACATTGAGGGTGAGCGCAGGGCGTTGGCTGTCCGCTGCAATATGCTGGCTCGCAGATTTGCAAAGTGCACGACTGAAGTGAAGGCTACACTATTTACAGCGTACTGTCAGTCGTTTTATACAGTCTGTGGGTCTACTACACGCAGAGAGCATATGTACAGCGCCCTGCGCGTACAGTACAATAATGCTTTCAGGGTGTTGATGGGGTTGCCGCGCTACTGTAGTGCTTCCGGCATGTTTGCAGAGGCGCGAATCGATGGTTTTCACGCCATTATGCGCAAGCGCTGCGCTTCCATTATACGCAGGGTACGCGTCAGCCCCAACAGCATCCTGAAAACTATAGCTGATAGGTGGGACAGCCCCATACTGGGACATTGGATACGCCTACATGCCACTGTGGCGTATTAATGTTTAGTTTGTGTTGTTTTTATTTTTTTGTTGAAATAATTACTAACTCTAGTTTCTAAGTCGTGTGTATACTAACCAAATGGACTACATTTATGGGTCTGAAATAAAAGATTTTTTTTTTTAAATTTAATTATACGCCCTGACCTAGTTGCACAGATTCTGGGTTAGTTACCTATAGGTTTTTCCTGTTCGTGCCATATATGGCGATCGTAGGTTTGGGAATTTCGAATTTATTGTTATGAATCAAACATAAAACAGGGTACCAACCTACATACATCGTCGCCTATTACTCAGGCGCACCCATTACATATTTACTACATTTTTAGGTGACTCAACCATTCAACAAGTAAATCATTATTCATCTTTTATTACATCGTCTCAAACTTTTTCGTCTGTGTGTTGCATGTCGCGTGACGGTCGGCCGCGGAGTAGGGATAAAGCGAAAGGCGCTCGTCAGAGCAGCCAAGGTCAATATGGCGGCGCCTATAGAAGTTTCACTTTTACCGTGGTTTCATAAAACCACACAATCCTTTTTTTTAGTTATTCTTGTTACAGATTAGCTAAGTAATAATCTATTATACATTGTAACAACGAATCAATTTTCACACCTCCCCTTAAGACCTAGGCCAAATATTTTTTAATGTTTGGATAGCTCATGACCGTGCCATAAAGAATATGAATTTAAAAACTGAAAAAAATAAACATCAATCCAAGAAATTTCGCGGATTAAAGTTAGTACTAGTGTATTACATGAGACTCAAACCTAACTGGCGAAATATGGGTATGTTGTTGGTACACCTCTACCTCATCCCTCGGGGATTACAGGCGTGATGTTATGTTATGTGTTACATCACACGTGTCGTGCATGTTTACGTAAATAAGTGGATATTTAGCTACCATTTACTCTGGTAAATGTCCGAAATGATAGACGAAATTTCTTCAGGACCTTTTTCTCCTTGATCGATTGCACCCGATATATCGGGTGCAATCGATCAAGGAGAAAAAGGTCCTGAAGAAATCATCTGATATATCAGATGATCCATTATTTTCTGTTTAGTAAACAGAAAATAATATTATATTGTTATTTAACCGGTATGCCTCGCACACTGGCGAAACACTGGCTTAAAACATAATTGGCGAAATGTGGGTGTACCTGCTACAGGGTCACCTTTGCCCAACCCTTCGGGGAAACAAGGCGTGATGTTATGTTATGTTTATGCTAACCGGTATCTGGATCATCTGATATATCGGGTACAATCGATCAAGGAGAAAAAGGTCCTGAAGAAATTTCGTCCTCCTGACCTGTCTGTACTTGAGTTATTAAAGTTTTTCAGTGTTACCTACGATCGATAATGATAAGTCCTTCACATACATTTTGCAGTGCCACATAATCTACTATGTACTAATAATGAAGCTGAAGAGTTTGTTTGTTTGAACGCGCTAATCTGTAGAACTATAAGTCAAATTTGAAAAATTCTTTTGATTTTTAATAGCCCAATTCTTGAGCAAGGTTATCGGCTATTTAACATCACGCTAGAGGCCTTAGGAGCCGAGCAAAAAGAAAAAAAGGCAGAAATAATACTATGCGGAAATTCATTCATGCAAGGTAAGACAATGAAACATATGCAGCTACTCATTGCAGAATAATAACTATTTCTAATAATAACTTAATTAAGTCAAGGCTTACCAATGCATTGTCGAGGTCCTTCACCGAACGGCAGATACGCGAACTTATGTTTTTCGAAATTCGGATCATTGAATCTATCCGGCATGAACTCAGTAGGATTATCAAAATACTTCTCGTCATTCTGTATGGCCTGCACTGGAACGATGATTTTTACACCAGGGTCCAGGGTGATACCCAACTCCGGGATCGTGCACTTCCTCGCACACACTCTGTGTAAGGTTCCTAAAGAGGGGAACATCCTCATGGCCTCCTTGAACCCGTTACTCAGTGGTGTCATCTCAGAGATGGAATCGTAGCACAGTTTATTGTTGTATTTCGCAAGCACTTGATCGATGTCCTCCTGAATTTTTCGCTGTTCTTCCGGATGGAACGCTAACTGATGTAACATGAAGCTTGTTGCTGAAGAAGAAGTCTCGAATCCTGCTGCGAAGAACACGAACACCTGCGCCGCCATACACGTGAGGTCCATCTCCATCTCCGCAGGCTCTGGTTTTCCGTCTGCAGTTCTCTTCTCCACCGACTCTCCCGTTATTTTTCCTTTTCCTTCTAGTTCCAAAAGTAAATCAATAAAATCATTACGACCAATCGGCTTATTGTTTCTTTGCTTCCGAATGTTTTGAACGATTTCTGTTATAGAATCTAATAAGAAAGATTCGTGTAAAATTCTTTGAAATACTCCTCTGAAGTCTGGGAAGAGATCATATAACGCTACAATGACGTAATTCCTCCAAGATCGTTTAAATATCTTTCTGCCGAGGTCTCTGAAGAGGGAGTGCTCGTCATTGATGGTGTCCATCTGTATGCCGAAGCCGCAGGCGCCGATGAACTCGGTGGTGAAGCGCGCCATCAGCTCGCGCACGTCGCAGTCTCCACCCTTGTTTACGACGTCCTCGCCCACGTGTTGCAGCTTCTCCGCACACTGCACTACTAGTGGGAACATATTCTTCAGCTTGGCTGTCGTGAACGTTGATGTTAGACGTTGTCTCAATAACTTCCATTTATCGCCATCAACATGGAAAAGATTAAGAAATACAGGCTCGATTGTAGGATCCCTACCCAGTCCTCTCGGGTAGAAATATGCGAAGTCCAGATTCAGGATCCTTCTCACTATATCCAGGTCTCGGACGACCAGCTCGGGTGTGGTGCCTCTGAACAAACCCACCACTGGCTCATTGGGGTACTTGTTGTATAATTCCACAGATATTTCCGTGATACTTTTCTTTGCCATTACATTTCTGTATACTGTTCCAAAAACTGGTACTGGTTTTTCGTATTTCACATTGCGTTTCTCCCAATAGTCGTGGTTTCTGGTGGTGTAGTAGTAGAGCAGTACGAGCACGAGCGGCAGCAGTAAGAGAATCATGTTCGCGGCTTGAGACTAGCGGCGGGACTAAGTGGCGGGCTGTGTGGTCAAACTTGTTATCAATGAGTGTTTATATGTGTGTTCGCCACTATGTATGCAGTTTCATCGGACAGCCGTTTTATGTGCGAAGAACTTTAGACTCTAAAACTGGTTAAACAAACTTTGAATTTTTTAACCATTAATTACCCTGACTTGCTTGATGTTCATCCTTTTATTCCTGTAATTAAAGAATGAATTATTTGTTAAGATAAAATTATATTGGAAACGGGATTATCAGTATGTATTATACAAGTCCTATTATGACGAACTAAAGTAGATGTTCCAAATGGGTGTAACAATATACGGCTTGTTAGCATAATTAACTGCGACATTTAATATTGATATGTCCGTGACGTACATACTATAATAGAATCTATCACGAGGACACAGACACCATTTTAGTATCTATTATGCATGTTACCATAAATAGATTATTCTAAGTAGGTAAGTCCACGTCCTCATCATGAAAGCGCATAAGTAATAAAATCATGATATTACTGTGACGGTCGCTCAATCGAGAATCAAAATAAAAAGATTCGATGGTTTTTTTTCGGGGTTCGACGAAATATAAGTTGAGAAATAGTCTTCTTTTTTTCATCGTGTTTAGATATCGATACCAATCACGTCTGTAAAGTTCATAAAATCTTTTTGAAGTGAAAACTTCTTTAGCATCGTTGTGATTTGAAACTCGATGAAACGAAAAAGCGACAGTAAAAAGAGACAGACACATAAATTCATAAGATTTAACGTGGGAGAAAATGAGATAGGAAGTATTATAGTGTGTGGGGGGGGGTGTGTCTGAGGGTGTGTGGGGGGTGTGTCTGAGGGTGTCTGGGGGTGTGTCTGGGGGTGTGTCTGAGGGTGTGTGTGGGTGTGTCTGAGGGTTTGTGTGGGTGTGTCTGAGGGTGTGTGTGGGGGTGTGTCTGAGGGTGTGTGTGGGCGTGTGTCTGAGGGTGTGTGGGGGGGTGTGTGTGGGGGTGTGTCTGAGGGTGTGTGGGGGTGTGTCTGAGGGTGTGTGGGGGTGTGTCTGAGGGTGTGTGTGGGGGTGTGTCTGAGGGTGTGTATGGGGACACCCCCACACACACCCTCAGGGACACACGCCTGAGGGTGCGTGTGGGGGTGTGTCTGAGGGTGTGTGTGGGGGTGTGTCTGTGTGTGTATGTGGGGGTGTGTATGTGTGTTTGTGGGGGGTCTGTGTGTGTGGGGGGTGTGTGGGGGTGTGTCTGTGTGTGTTCTTATGTTCGTGGTTCTCTTTATGCTCTGCTTCGTACCCCCCCACTTGTGTTTACCAAGGCATAGTGGGAGTTTGCTTGGGCCTCAGCGTTGTACACACGGCTACACAACAAGCTATACATTTCCAGTTTATGCTGATCTCGCATTGTATAGGATTTCCGTACAATGCGAGGTCCGCTAATACTGGAAATGTATAGCTTGATGTGTAGCCGTGTGTACGTGTGTTAATACGTGTTCGTGCGCGTACAAAAACATTTAATTTTATTTTTGAAGGTTTCACTTCTACCACGTGTGAATTGCACACATGTTTTTTTTTTAACCTTGTATTTCGCATTTCTACTACGTTAAATGCGGTCGATGATCTGTCAAAAAAGTTCTTCAAATTAATTTATGTTTTGTTTTATCATGTTTAGATGTTGATACCTATCACGTCTGCGAAGTTTTGATCCTGTAGATACCATTATCAAAGTGTGTCGAGACAAAAAATAGTTATTTACAAAACTATCTATAGAAACTAGCAGCGCCTCGCGGTATCCCCTGGGAATATCGGGATAATAGGCACCCTGGTTTAATCTAGGTTATAAACTATCTGTGGGCCAAATTTCATCCGAATCAGTTCAGTGGTTTTTGCGTGAAAGGGTAACGAACATCCATCCATCCATTATCACAAACTTTCGCGTTTATAATATTTTTATTACGCAGATTGATAATATAAGTAGGACTAGTATGATTGTTTAAGTTACGAAATGTTTGTAAATGTTGAAATTCCGATTAATCATTAACGATCTATGTGTATCAATTGTGCAAGTCTAAAACGGTAAAAAGTAGCTAATAATATTTGGAGTAAGTAGATAAAGGAAATATGTGGAAAACTACATGAGTAAATATTTACAGATGTTACGATACACAAACGTGATAACATGATAGGTAAACAAAGGCTTAAACCCAATCCATATCCATTCTATATGCTATAATATAATAATATAAAATTACTATCTGTATAATCACTACATACATAAAATTCTAAATTCTAAAGTTACTCTGTCTGCTGTCTGGCCGCCTGTCTGTCTGTTACCTTATCACGCCTCAACCACTGAACCGATCGGTACGAAATTAAGTAGCTTGGAATCTGGAGAAGGACATAGGTAACTTTTCGTTATCGATATTTGAATTAAAAAAATGATAAAATACAAAATACCCGCAGACGAAGTCGCGGACAGCAGCTAGTCATACATAAGTCTGTTTAATCACTTAAATTTCGATAAAGATGATTAATTAGAATTTAGAAGTCACTGTCTGTTATTGATCGCATAAAGAAAAGCATTTTGACCGAAACGGTTAATTGGCTTGAAGTGAAATGACAAAACCGACCTTTGGACTTGAGCAAAACAACTCCACTGCAGCTATTTTTAACACTATCTCGGCAAACACGTTTGATAATTATAACACTTTAACAAGAAAGAAAGAAAAATAGGTTTATTTGTAAGTACCTACCTTTCTATCACTACATACTTTTGATTACATAGGTAGGTACTTACCTACTTATATGGACCATCTTTTATATTTTTTTTCAATTAATTTTTTTTTCAAATTAAATTTAAAAATGCGCCCCGCCCCCTATTGGTCACTCTACGCCCCCCGTGGGGGCGTGCCCCGCCGGTTGGGAATCCCTGATCTACACTATATAAAGACCGAGAGCGAATTTTGTTAGTTTGTGTATATGTGGAGGGGAATCTCCGTAACACCACCATTTCACCACTTGAAAGGTTCATTATTCTAGATGGACATAGGCTATATATTATTATGTAAATTACGTACAAAAAGAAGTACTTAATAATGCTAATGAAACAGTATCTTGAATTCATGCAAGCCTAGTACTTTTTTTTAGGGTGACCTCGTTGTTCTTCTAAACCAGTGTTTTTCAAAATGTGGTCGCGACCCCCTAGGGGTTCACCAAGCCTCTATAAGGGGGTCGCCGTTACTTTAAAATTTAAAGCTCATAAATAGGCTGTTTGTGTATGTAAGTTTAAATGTTTGTAATCGTACCCACGATACAGGAGAAATTCCTAGTGTGGGGCAACGTTTAAAAAAAAAAACATAAATTCTAGATGTTGTAATTTATTAAGAAAAAGTTAATTAGAGGCTTAGTTTAACACAAATCAACAAATACCTACAAGTCACATGAATCATTAATGTGACAAAGGCGCACCCATTCACATTAATGTGATGGTAGCGCCTGTTTCTCTTTAGCCAATTTTTCCCATCGCGGAACCGTTTTCGCCACACATAAAATAAAATCGTTTTCAAAATTTAGGTGATTCCGATTTTCGTTGATTTTTATTTGCCTTTTATTTGAGCCATCGACGAAAAAGTTAACTCGCACAAGTAATTGATTCTAAATTAAATCAAAAACTTCAAAGCTTCTGTGGGTAATTGTGGGTATTCAGTATTTCTTTTTAAACAAGTTGTACCCAAAGTGACACTGACTGTATGTGAGTGACTTGAATTCCAAGTTAGAAACAGCGGAGGGTAGGGAGTCTCGAAATATTTTTCCGCACTAAGGGAGCCGCGCCATGAAAAAGGTTGAAAAACACTGTTCTAAAACTACGCAACAGATTTGGATGCAGTTTTCACCATCATAATTATAAATTTTTTTTTTTTTATTTTTTTTTATTTCACTAGGAATTTCTCCTGTATCGTGGGGCATACACGAACAGCCAGACCCGGAACAACGACTTGTAGGTCATACAAATATTTGTTCCGTGCGGGAATCGAACCCGCGACACGCAGCGCAGCAGTCAATCGCTTAACCACTGCGCCAACCGTGCCGATTGATGTTGGATTGATTGATTGATGTTTCGTCAAGTCGTACAAACAGTGCGAAACAGGGGCGGGTAGCTAGTTAGTTATAAGTATTTAAAATCTAAATAAGCATGCAGTTTACCTGGTGTAGTTACTTGAAGTAAGAGTTGTTTAGGTGTCGGTATCCATTACTGTTGAGTATCAAGCTCCAGGTGTGCTGTTGGTGGTCTTGACTTCGTAATAAAACTACTTGATTTCGACAAGTATTTCATAGGGAGGTACTGATTACAATATGTTGAGACGACCGATATGTGTGCGCACGCTCGAGGTGTCGGCGAGCGAGTGAAAGGAGGGGGGAAGCCTGCGATCGCAGTGTGGTGTGTGGCCCGATGTGACGTCAGGAACATATTCCCTGCGTTGAAGAGAAGTCTTCAAAATGATATTGAAGAGACCGGAAGAGGGCATAATGTTGTTGTATGCACGTGTTATGATGCCCTTCTTCGTCAGGATGTCGGCAACTCGACAATGTCCGTCAGAGCCAGTCTTCACTGCAATTACTCTGCCCTGCAGCAACCACAAAAGAGGAGGAAGATTAGTGTTTCTCACTAAGACCATGGTGCCTGTTTTTAGCTAAAATAGCCTCTATTTAAATCAGACAAGTTGGGAGCTCTTCATATGTTAAATGAGTTAAGCTCATGACTCTACGCAATAAGTGTTTGGTGGACTTTACTGCACTTTCCCAAATACCACCGAAACAAGAGCTGAACTAAATCGGCACCCATGCGTAACATACCGAGAGTTTTGAAGGATATTGCTAATCCATTGCTTCATAGGTTTGAAAAATTCGTCTGCTCAACAACTTAAATAACGTGATGAACATGGAACTGTTAAAATGAAATCCATTGCGACCAATTTTCATTTTATGTGTGTTACGCAATTATCCCGCGGGTTTGCCTAGCCACAAACCAAAACAAATATTGTAAACTAGCTTCTGTAAGCGACTTTGTGCGTGAAACTTTTTAAACATAAAAATATATTTTATGACACTTGGCAATACTGTATCTTCGTATAAGTGAAAGAATTTCGGAATCGGATCAGGAGTTCCGAGGATAACCCCCTCCCTACATACAAAAATTTTACCTCTATATAATATTAGTGTAAAGTTATATTTAACTTTTGACTATGACAGATGATTGTTGAGTCCAGCACCCTAATTGCGTAAGACAAACACAATCACAATTTGTTTCGATTTGAAACAGATTTCTAATCCATTGCTTCATAAGTTGGAAAAAAAATCTGTTCAACAACGTAAATAACGCAATGAATGTTGTTGAAATGTCAAAATGAAACAAATTTCGCGAAATTGTTTACGAAAATGAGTTACGCAATTAGGGTACAGGATTCTAGAGCAATAAGAGCGTTTACTCTGAAAGTGGGTAACGTCGCAAATAGCAGTCAAATATTTCGCCGTTTTGTTTTGATTAATTTGGCAGTATAGAAAAATAAAATATGAGATATAAAAAGAAGGGAATTATGAAATAACGCTAACTAGTGAACTAAAATATTGATTATGAAATGCAATAATTAATATTGTAACAGAGATTATTAAGTTTTAAATGTAAAAAAAGCCTTTTTTACACCTAAAACGATTACAACATCAAATTCAGTATATGAATTGTAATTCATTATTAATATTCTAGTTCACTAGTTAGCGTTATTCATATTTCCATACAGTAATATTGCCAAATTAATAAAAACAGTTAAATATTTGTCAGTTATTTGCAACGTTGCCAACTTTTAGAATGAAAGATTCTTCTGTGTTGATTTGAAACTTCGCTATCTTCAAATAAACAAAGACCACAGTTAATTTTATAGGCTAGTCGATACAAAATTTAAAAAAAAAACAAAATATTTTATTTCACATAAACTTACAAGGGCACTTATGAAACGTCAGAAGCTAGGTGCACGGTTCCAATTTATTGGTCGTTTCCTTTGGAGAAGAACCGGCAAGAAACTCCACGGTTACTCTTTTCAAAATAAATGGTTGGATTGTTTGATATGTCAATTATCAAACAATCGACTAGCCTATATAATCCATTGTGGTCTTTGACTTGGAATTATACTTTGACCTCCAATAAAATAAAAGACCTTCGTACGCGCTCGTAACAACTAAATGTCATCCAAATTCTAAATTGACAAAAAATATTCGATAGAAACATTGTATTTCAGCATTTCATTCTTTACTTTTACTTCTGTTCTGATTTTATATGTAAATACTAGTGGACCTGACAGACGTTGTCCTGACCGAATACCGCCACCTATCGGGTCCGATTGTGAATCTAAACCATTCCCAGATCCCCTTGAACACACACAAAAAATTTCATCAAAATCGGTCCAGTCGTTTGAGAGAAGTTCAGTGACATACACACTCATAGAAGAATTATATGTATAAAGATTTAGCTCAATAATTATGGTAAAAAAATACTTTTTTCGCTGACATTACCACTTTTTATGTATGACTTGTCCACTACCGCATTACCGTGTGCGTAAAATGTGGTAGTGGGGAGCGTCATTTCAGAGTGGACAAGCTATACCCCTCTTTTTGCCCGACTACCGGTATATATGTATGTATCTCATATCTTCTTAACTACCGATCATAATTTGACAAATGAGGCATCATTGGAAGCGTATTGATCGTCCGCTGGTTATAGGCTATGTGACGTCACATTAAATGCAATATAGCGCCCTCTAGAGGGTATAAAGTCATGAACTAAAAAAATATGTTTTATTTGTGCCATGTTGGATATCAAATGAAAGGGCTTGACGTGCACATTACAAATATGTATATGTATCATATTGTCTAAATAAATAAATATGTAAAGGTAAAGCCGTGGTCGCTTGCCATTATAATGTACAGGCATGCGACCACGGCTTTACCTTGACTATTTTTGTACCTATGTCTTGATTTCTGTCTGAAATGTTTTCTTGTTTCATACTTTTTAGAGCCTGATTTTTTAGTAGTCGGGTTTTGGTTTTTCAACTTACTTTTTATTTAACTTAGTAATAGGTCCCATTAGCCCTGAATAGAAAGAGTTGCAAGTTATGGGAAGAGGCCTTAGATCAGTATTGGCATGATGCAGGTATCAGTGGTAACTGGGTAAAACGATTTCGATTAGTTAATTATAGATTCTTGGTAAAAGATAGTACAGACTGCAGATGGGATAGACACCTACGATATACATAGAGATTGCCTCGTTGGTCTAGTGGTCGCAAGCGCTACTGCTGAGGTCTTGGGTTCGATTCCCGGGTCGGGCATTGTGTTATTGGGATTTTGTTTTTCCATCTGGTATTTCTCAGTAGCAGGCGACATGTGGGTGTACTATAGGTACACCTTTGCTTATCTCTTATGCTATTTAAAGAGTACCTACACTTATTTGTTTTCTAATCCTTCATATCTATATAACATACCTTAAATTATCAAATAACTTCTCCCGCTCTGGGTACCCCGATGACCCCATAACCTTCCTCCAGGAGAGCAATAGGGAAACAAGTACACTGTACAAACACAGACGCCTCCCGTCATTCTTACCTCGCCGCCGAGGTCCTTTGCGATCGCGACCGCCGCGCCCCCGAGTAAATAATACTCCCCCCGACCCTTGCTCGAAAACGAGAGTTGTTGCAGCTGTGTACGTAGCTTTAAATTCCCTGATTAATAATAATGATCAACACCTTTTGATCCAGCCCGTCCCATCTTTTGATGTCCTCCCTCCGGATAACGCCCTAAGCCGAGGCTCGTACCCCACAGGGGGTGCCCTTAGCGAGCGTTTATCCTAAGCTTTTTAGCTTAGTTTATGTGTGCCCTGGCTGGACGCTTTGAGTGTAGTAGCTTAAGGCAACCACAGGATTGACCGGTTAAATAGCCACGGTTTCAGGAACCAGCTATGAGATGCCCTACAGAAAAAAAAAAACCCGCTCTGGGTGGAGCGGGAGGGCGTGTCAGACTCTTACTGATTAAAACCCGCCCGTGTTCCTTCGGTTGCCATGTTGCCGGTGGCCACGATCTCCCTTTCGGATTTCTTCGCAACCCCAGCAGGAAATACTGAACATACCTACTACTTTTCCTTAGTTTTAAGTTTGTGTAGATAACAAATTGAGTAGCCACTGGTAGATAATGAAAGTCATTTAAATAGTGGGTACCTACCTAAATAAAAAATAAACTAGATTTAAAACATAATGTAACAGTAATTTATTTTATAAAAATTACCTAATATTAAACTACTTAATATTAAATACCGTAGGTATGCTAAAATAAAGAATTATAACTTAAGCCCCGTCTACACGACGCAAGTTTCTTGCCTGTGGCATACCTAGAATAAAATTGCAGAAACAAATGACTTTCGTCGTCTTAATACTGTTAAAGCGCAGGCTACACTGAGATTAGAACGAAGCGAAACGAAACTAAGTGCGTTTAGATTCGCTTATGTTAGCTATCGTGTCTTTTTATACTTCGGTTCATAGTTCGCGGTGTGAACCGAAGCATGAAAAACGCAGTAGCTACATGAGCGAAGCTAAACGAACTTAGTTTCGTTTCGTTCTCATCTCAGTGTGGCTTGCGCTTAAAAGCTCCCTCAGACAGGCGCGACGCGACACCGATAGAACAATTTCCGTGAAGTTTTCATAGAAATTGTTTCCAGCAGAGTCACGTTGCGCCTGTCTGTGTAACTTTTATTGTTGCTTCTAGTTATGTTATGCCACAGGCTAATAAATCGCACCGTGTACATCAAGCTTTAGGCGGCAACGTGGTTGTCTTTGCTTCTCAGTCTTAGTTTCAATGGCAGGCCTCCTTCGACGGCCTGTACTATATTGCTTCCGTGGTTGATTTGTAATTCTCTCTTGGTGGAGGCCGCAGGTTCGACACTGAACTTGTGCAGTATTGCTGCAAGTCCTGCTAAGGACTGCATCTCGCCTAGTCTTGCACCTGGTGACAAAAATATAGTTATAGTTGGTACATTGGCTTTTTTAATTGATTGGCTGAACTTCACAGTACCTAATGGCATTAGAGTATAAAATACTAGCTTCTGCCCACGACTTCGTCCGCGTGAAATTTTGGCCCCTGATCCATCACGTGGCATCCTATTGCCCGCTCGCGCTATTACTTCGTTTTCGCTTAGCGTTCTTTCTTTTTGCTCGGCCCCTAAGGGTCGTAGCGTTATGTTAAATAACCTATAGCCTTTTGTCAAGATTTGGGCTATCAAATACAAAAATAATTTTTCAAATCCGAATGATAATTCTAGAGATTATCCCCTACATAAAAACAAACGAATAAATTCTACCTATCTAATATAATATTATTATATCTTATATTAGAGTATAGATAATTTACGTGAAGAAAATAGGTTATTGATGTTCTTTAGAAAGGCCAGGTGCGTAGTACTCGCAACCGGCGTGCGTGTATGACCAGCACGCGTAGCATGAACACCGTAGAAACGGGTTTTGTCGACGGAAGAATAGAGAAAATGACAGATAAACAATCGCAATATGTCATTTTGTCTATTCTTCCGTCGACAAAACTCGTTTCTACGATGGTCACGCTACGCGTGCAGATGTATGAACGTAAACGAGGCAAAAGGAGTATGTAAGGATCGTAGCAGGTGGCGTTCTGTAGTTTCTGCCTACCCCCATGGAAAGAAGGCGTGAGTTTATGTATGTAAAATAGGTTATATCAATAACTGCCTCGTCATCATTATTGCCCATTTTTTTTTTGGTGTGGTAAATAATCAAATAACTTCTTCCGCTCTGGGCGGAGCGGGAGGTCGTGTCAGACTCTTACTGACTAAAACCCACCCGTGTTCCTTCAGTTGGCCACGGTATCCCTTTCGGACTTTTCCGCAACCCCGGCAGGCATCGGCCCTAGCGGACCCCGTTAGTTCTGCTGACATCTCTTTGAGGCGCGCGTGGAACAATGCGCTTTGGACTCGGGCTTGGTCCTTATCGGACGGCAAGCTACCCATTGCTCACCGTCCGCAAGCCCGCGCCTACGGTGGCCGGGAATCGGCCTGCGACTCTCGACGTCCAGGGCGTCTCCTGCGGCGGTTAGGGGCGTGAGGGCGCGAAATTTGCCTCTCCCTTACGCGTTCAGGACACGGCGTTGCTCCGCCCAAGCCGGGCAGACCTCCACCGTGTCCTCCGGGCGATCTACACAATGGTGACACCCGGGCGATTCCTCCTGCCTTATCCTGGATAGGAATCTCCCAAAACAACCGTGTCTGGTGAGGACCTGATCATTATTGTCCCTGGCCTAGTGGCACAGATTCTGCGTTGGTTACCTATAGGTATTTCCTGTTCGTGCCAAATATGGGTTTCGTAGGTTTGGGAATTTGTCAATGAATCATACATGAAACAGTACCGACCTACACACTACATATAACATAAAAGCGAGAGATGTATCCATAGTATACACGGCTACACTTCAAGCTATATTTTTCCAGTATAAGCTGACCTCGCATTGTACGGAAATCCAATAAAATACGAGATCAGCATAGACTGGAAATGTATAACTTGATGTTTAGCCGTGTGTACACCCATTTCGCCAGTTATGATTAAGTCCCATGTTATAGGGGGCGAGCCTATTGCCATTACCGGGCTCAAATCCAGACTCCGGGCTGCTACTGAGCAATTCCAGATGGAAAAACCTAATAACACTTTGCCTGACCCGGGAATCGAACCCAGGACCTCATGCTCAGCAGTAGCGCTTGCGACCACTAGACCAACGAGGTTACATACTGTTGCCGATTCTCTTGTCATAAATGCCTCTAAACTAAAAATCACCAAAATTTAGTTTATTCCTGTCAAACGACGATTTCCCATTATGAAATAGACTAAAATGACACAACTTAACTATATTTTAGTTTGACAGCACTAATATGGCACTTTTGCTATTCTGAATTTGACGTTTTTAACCTAAAATTTAGATTTTCTAACTAAATATGACTATTTTTAATCGCGACTAAAAACATGTGGAATAAAATTGGTTGTCATGAACTAAAATTCACACCAACACCTCGACTTCAGATGAAAAAACAGTACTGAATTTTTTTTTTTTTTGCTTATATCTCGAAAACGGTGTGTCCAATCGCAAACATAATAAAAATTTCGACACCCTTTATAAAACTCTTAAACCCCTAACACTCTACATTTAGGTAATATTTTTTCTTATTTTCCATACAAAAAGTGAAAAAATCCATAAAACACGTCGAGGCTACCCCCCCTGCGCGCCTCCGGCTCTAAAAAGATTCACGTGGTTAGGTATCACGTGTGGAGTCGCGATTGTCAAATTCGATTTAGATGTGTCAAAATTATTTTTAAATTTAGAGAATTTATTTTGCAGAATAACTTTGAGATTCTCATAGTCAAAAGTAGGGAAAAAAATTTAGTGATAGTTTAGTTAGTTTAGTTCGGTGTACAAGAGAATCGGCACCACTACATAGTTTTGCGTAATATTTAGTTAAAGAAAACAGGCGCACCGATTACCAATTTACTACATTTTTAGGTGACTCAACCATTCAACACGTAAATTATTTCTTCTTTTAGTAATTCTTGTTACAGATTACAGAAGTAATAATGTATTACATGAGACTCAAATATAACTGATGAAATGTGTGCACACATTTCGTCAGTTATATTTGAGTTGTCTGTTTAATCCTTCGAGGATTACAGGCGTGATGTGTGAGCACGCCTGTCATGCATGTTTACATAAGTAAATGAATATTTAGCTACCATTTCCAGATAAACAGATAATAATATTATTATTTTACCGATATCTGTATCATCTGATATCGGGTGCAATCGATCAATGAGAAAAAGGTATTTCGTCCTGACCTGTCTGTACTCGAGTTATTGAAGTTTGTAAGTGTTACGATCGATAATGATAATTCCTACACAGACATTTTGCTGTGCCAATCCTTACATATTATAAAACAAAGTCCCCCGCCGCGTCTGTCTGTTTGTGTAAATTGGTTTAGAAAATATGACGATTATTGTCGAAGATGTCGGAAAAAATCATGCCGACTGGGAGCTTTATTGGCGTGCGCTGCGTAAACCGTTAGAGATACATCAAATTTATGTTCTACAGGACTGAAGATCTTAAAAGTTCAATAAAAAAGTCCGCGATGGTATGTGTCTATCTTCTAAGAATGACCCACAGTAACCATTATTATCTTTCAGAATTTGATAAAAATTCCATTGTTATTTCCGAAGCTATATTGACTGGTATCATATTCAGTCTATCTCTCTGTGGAATGCGCTCCCTCAGGAAATTAGGATGGCGACCAACCGATTATCTTTTAAAGTTCGCGAGCACATTTGCAAGAAGCTGGCAGTATCATCACAATGGTAATGTTTTCCCATTGTTTGTCTTATTTGTTTTAGTATTTTTATGGGTATTTATTTTTGTTTATATTTATATATAATTGGGAGTATATATTTATGTATATCTTTAAATTTAAATTATTATTTATTCCTCAATCCTCGCTATTGCACCTACCACTGTTTGTCTCTGCATCACCCAAAGTTTGACTGGTAGAAAATGCATAAGTCCGCCTCTGTACATTGGTGTGCTTGAAGTATTAAATAAATTCAATTAATCCTTACCCAATAAAATGTGTAATTTAAATTGGGCATTTAATTTAGATTAAAATATGCTTAATCATCATATCATTTAAATGAATGGTTTAAAAGATATCACAGATTCAAAATTACGCGTGACAAAATAATTATGGTTGGAGCGCAGCGGTAGGGCGAAGGATAACCTTTTCCTGGACTATTAGGTTTGTAATCCCAGTACTGACCGGTAGTACGTTCCCGTGGGATATTTTCCGACATCCACGCGGGCGAAGCCGCGGTCAAAAGCTAGTAATCTATAAAGCTGGAGAGTTTGTTTGTTTGAACGTGCTTAATCCCTAGAACTACCAGTCGAATTTAAAAAATTCTTTTGATTTTGAATAGCCCAATTCTTAAGGAAGGTTATCGGCTATTTAACATCACGCTACGACCCATAGGAGCCGAGCAAAAAGAAAAAAAAACTAGAAAGAATGCTAAGCGGAAACTTATTTAAGCAAGGTTAGTTTACGCAAAGATAAATTATGTTATGTTGCTACTCATTACATAATAATAACTACTGCTAATAATAATTAAGTCAAGGCTTACCAATGCATTGTCGAGGTCCTTCACCGAACGGTAGATACGCGAACTTATGCTTTTCGACATTCGGATCATTGAATCTGTCCGGCATGAACTCAGTAGCATTATCAAAATACTTCTCGTCAATCTGTATGGCCTGCACTGGAACGATGATCTTTACACCAGGGTCCAGGGTGATGCCCAACTCCGGGATCGTGCACTTCTTCGCACACACTCTGTGTAAGGTTCCCAAAGAGGGGAACATCCTCATCGCCTCCTTGAACCCGTTACTCAGTGGTTTCATCTTAGAGATGGAATCGTAGCACAGTTTGTTGTTGTATTTCGCAAGCACTTGATCGATGTCCTCCTGAATTTTTCGCTGTTCTTCCGGATGGAACGCTAACTGATGTAACAAGAAGCTTGTTGCTGACGAAGAAGTCTCGAATCCTGCTGCGAAGAAGATGAACACCTGCGCCGCCATACACGTGAGGTCCATCTCCATCTCCACATGCTCTGGTTTTCCGTCTGCAGTTCTCTTCTCCACCGACTCTCCCGTTATTTTTCCTTTTCCTTCTAGTTCCAACAGTAGATCAATAAAGTCATTACGACCAATCGGCTTATTGTTTCTCTGCTTTCGAATGTTTTGAACGATTTCTGTTACAGAATCCAATAAGACAGACTCGTGGAAAATTCTTTGAAACACTCCTGTGAACTCTGGGAAGAGATCACATAACGCTGCAGTGACGTAATTCCTCCAAGATCTTTTAAATATCTTTTTGCCGAGGTCTCTGAAGAGGGAGTGCTCGTTATTGATGGTGTCCATCTGTATGCCGAAGCCGCAGGCGCCGATGAACTCGGTGGTGAAGCGCGCCATCAGCTCGCGCACGTCGCAGTCTCCGCCCTTGTTCACGACGTCCTCGCCCACATGTTGCAGCTTCTCCGCACACTCCACTACTAGTGGGAACATATTCTTCAGCTTGGCTGTTGTAAACGTTGATGTTAGACGTTGTCTCAATAACTTCCATTTATCGCCATCGACATGGAATAGATTAAGAAACACAGGCTCGATTGTAGGATCCCTACCCAGTCCTCTCGGGTAGAAATACCCGAAGTCTAGATTCAGGATCCTTTTCACTATATCCAGATCTCGGACGACCAGCTCGGGGGTGTTGCCTCTGAATAAACCCACCACTGGCTCATTGGGGTACTTGTTGTATAGTTCTACGGATATTTCTGTGATACTTTTCTTAGCCATTATATTTCTGTATACTGTTCCAAAAACTGGTACTGGTTTTTCGTGTTTCACATTGCGTTTCTCCCAATAGTCGTGGTTTCTGGTGGTATAGTAGTAGAGCAGCACGAGCACGAGCGGCAGCAGTAGGAGAATCATGTTGGCGGCTTGAGACTAGCGGCGGGACTGAGTGGCGGGCTGTGCGGTCGAACTTGTTTTCAATTAGTGTTTATATGTGTGCGTGCAGTTTCACCGGACAGCGCGGCAGCCGTTTTATGTGCGAAGAACTTTGGACTCTAAAACTGGTTAAACAAACCTTGAATTTTTAACCCTGACTTGCTTGATGTTTTTCCTTTTATTCCTGTAATTAAAGAATGAATTATTTGTTAAAATAAAATGATATCGGAAACTTGATTATTAGTATGTACATAATATACAAGCCTTATGACGAATTAAAGTAGATGTTCCAAATAGATGGAACAATATACAGTTTGTTAGCATAATTAACTGCGACATTTAATATTGATATGTCCGTGACATAGGTACATACTATAATAGAATCTATCACTATGCACACAGACACCATTTTTAACAAACTTCAAAAAAATGAGGAGGTTTCTCAATTCGACCGTATATATTTTTTTATTTATGTGTGTTCGCGGATAACTTCTTAACTTGATCTGTGAATATTTTAGATTATGTTTATATTACATTGCGTAATTATTTGTAAAGTTATGTCTAACGCGGATAAAAACTGAGAATCACGCAAAAACTATCAAGTGTATTTTCTTTCTTCTTTCTAAAGATAATTTAATTATTAATCTTCTCATGGCTAAGTAATAACAGCCGCACGGGTCGATCCAACAGGTTAAGCTACGCTTGCCGGGGTTGGTCCGTGGATGGGTGACTAACTTTACATACCGAGACTCCTCCGTTTAAATTCACACCAACACCTCGACTTCAGCTGATTTTTGAGTGTCCAATAGCAAAAATAATGAAAATTTCGACCCTCTTTATAAAACCCATAAACCCCTAAAAGTCAACATAATGAGTAAGTAATATTTGTTTTTCCTTACAAAAAGTGAAAATCCCATATAAAACACGTCGAGACTCCACATGCGCGCCTCCGGCTTTCAAAAAAAATTCACTGGGTACTGCAAACAAGTACCACGTGTAGAGTCGCGATTGTCAAATTCAATTTAGTTGTGTCTAAATTATTTTTAAATTTAGAGAATTTATTTTGCAGAATAAATAGCTTTAAGATTCTCATAGCCAAAAGTAAGGAATTTTAGTGATAGTTTACTTATTTTAGTTCAGTGTACAAGAGAATCGGCACCACTGTCTGTTATTGACCGCATAACGAAAATCATTTTGACCGAAACGGTTAATTGGCTTGAAGTGAAATGACAAAACCGACCTTTGGACTTGAGCAAAACAACTCCACTGCAGCTATTTTCAACACTATCTCGGCAAACACGTTTGATAATGATAACACTTTAACTACACATTGCTAGATAAACACACACACACTTATTGATATAACTCTTAACAAAAAGGTTAATTTTATGATGATTATAATTATTATTTTTTTCTTAGCCGTTATTGTCCCACTGCTGGGCAAAGGCCTCCCTACTCTCTTTCCACCTCTCTCTGTCTAGAGCTTCCAAGGACCAATCTTTCTTAAAGGAGTCCAGCTCATCCCGCCATCTCCGTCTGGGCCTGCCGCGATGTCGTTTGCCACTAAGCGGGACCCACTGGGTCGTAAGTTTGGCCCATTGATCGTTTGACATGCGGCAGATGTGTCCAGCCCAATTCCATTTAAGCGTGGCAGCTTTCCGAGTGACATCAGTTATTTTAGTGATGGAACGGATTGTTGTATTCTTAACCCGGTCCACAAGTTTATCATATCATTATAATTTATCACAGAGAAAAAAAAAAATATTTTACGTTTTATCTAACGTTACGAACCTAGAACATTGGACCAACATCAGCAACAATTCCAACCAACTTTTAATTTATATTATGCCCACAGTTCAAAATTAAGTTTGTATAATCATGTTAGTATTTAACTGCATTAATGGATTTGCTCGTCATGACTGACTTAGTCATTTGTAATATATGGACAAAAATTGTCTGAACTAAACAAATTTTAGTTTATTTAACCGCTACGGGACCGGCGCGGCGTCACATCACAATCACAATCGCAACAAAACGAAAAATCTATATAGTGCATCAAAATTCAAAATATTTTATTTCACATAAACCTACATGGGCACTTATGAAACGTCAGAAGCTAGGTGCACGGTTCCAATTCGTCGCTTCCTATGGAGAAAAACCGGCAAGAAACTTCACGGTTACTCTTTTAAAAACAATTGGCTTTCACAATACTTTCAAATAACAGTGTTAGGTACTAGGTATGGAGGTCAACAGATCTACAGTTCACTAAGCCTACAACGTTCTCACATTTACAAAATAGAAAAGAATCTATACAAAAGATAAATAAATTGATAAAAATACGTCATCGTCTACGTACCTAAGTTTGAATATCCTTAGTTATTATCACAATTTGCTGAATGGAGTGAAATCAAGATTCTCTTCGGTAGTCCTAGATTGGCGGTTGTTTCGACTTTGTCTTACCGAAACCTTGGCAATCTTTTATATCGCCAGCGATCCGGTACGAGTCAATATGAACTTTAGACTTTGGACTTTGAATGTTCAGTCTTAGATTGTACATTGGGTTCAAATTAGATGATGTTATCAACGATTTTAGCCAAAAATAAAGACACACACACAGACATTTATTCGTTGGATATGGTACATAAAAAGTTGGTAAGGTATAATTATGTTTAGGACACATCCGCCGCTCAAAGCGGCGATTTTGATTATATTCTAAATATAGTTCGTTGTTCACCATTAAATAGGTCATTATGTATCGTACGCAAAACGTTTCTCTGTCTGTCCGGTACTACAATTATAGTTCAAGAACTTGTTTTTCGATTCATCCATGTCATTGTGGTTGTGTGTAAGGTTTTGAATAATATATTATGTACTAGCTGCGCCCCGCGGTTTCACCCGCATAAGTCTCGATCCCGTGGGAAAAAGAAGTATCCTATGTTCTTTTTCAGGGCATCATCTATATATGTGCCAAATTTCATCCAAATCCGTTCAGCCGTTTTAGCGTGAAAGCGTAACAAACAAAGTTACTTTCGCATTTATAATATTAAGGATTACGTAGGTGCATTTTGTTTGCATACTTTACTAAGGCAAATTTAATAATATTTTAATATTAGTACTTGCATATGTCTGTATATTATTTAGATAATTTTAGTATCTGTAAAATCGGACAAGTGCGTGTCGGACCTCGCATAATGATAGGTTCCGTGGTTGGGATGAATTTATCCGAAAAAAAAAACTTTATTGTTTGATAATAATGTTGTAATAATTTATAAATTGTATTAATTAATTGAATTTGTAATCTGTCGTGAATTTCATATGTATTCCTGATTTTTTTTTTTTTATTTGTATTGGAAAAACATGTTCTCCCATATTATATACGTTACGGTCAATTCTCCAAATGCAAATGTAAGACTTTAATCACAATTTTTTTTATTAGATTTTTAGATTTTTGGACTTTTTCCTTTACTTGTGCTATGAGACCCAAATTACCAAATTTCATGATTCTAGGTCAACGGGAAGTAGGTACCCTATAGGTTTTGAATCAAAATATTATGTAGAATAAGTGGCCGTATTTTTTTATTGCATTGACTTACAAAAGCTTGATTTTTTAGAGCTCCAAGGGACCGTAGACCTACGAATTTGATATTAATTTCAACTTAATACCTCCACACGGTCCTGAGAAAAAGGGTCTTGACAGACAGACATACAGACGGACAACGAAGTGATCCTATAAGGGTTCTGTTTTTTCCTTTTGTGGTACAGAACCCTAAAAATGTATCGACTGTCGTAATTTATCAGTTCAGTTTATCGCGTTGCATTATTAGTGAATGAATACTAAAACATTTGATAACAAAGGTTATTGACACGAGTGTGTCACAAGGCCAGTCTTTTTTTTGGGTTCGTTATACCTAATCAAATAACTTCTCCCGCTCTGGGTGGAGCGGGAGGGCGTGTCAAACTCTTACTGACTAAAACCCACCCGTGTTCCTTCGGTTGGCCACGGTATCCCTTTCGGACTTTCCCGCGACCTTGGTAGGCATCTGCCCTAGCGTACCCCGTCAGTTCTGCTGACATCTCTTTGAGGCGCGCGTGGAACACAACGCGCCGTCGATCCGGGGGTACGAAAATAATAATTTAATATACTATACCCGCCCAGCTACTATTGTGTAGGTATTATATATAAGGTATTCGTATAGGTAGGTACCACCATAGAAATATAAAATTATAAATCTATGGATACCACACAAAAAAATAGTCCACTAGACGGAAATGAACGTGAGTCATTGTACCCACATTACGTTAATCGGAATATTAGGTAATTAAAAACCGTGTCTTAGGTAAATTGTATACAGTACGAGTCTTATAATGTGCACATATTGAAATGAGACGACGGAAAAAATATTAAAAAAATCGAAATATTTTTAAAGGCAAAAAAAAAAAAATGTTCGCTACTTTGACTCCAGTGTAACTTTTAAACTAAATTATCCACGCGATGAAACAAACTCCATAATGATTGGCAGTAAATAGGCGGCGGAAAAAAAACTACCCTCAATTGAAAATAAACATAAATGTTTTTTTTTTTGCAAAAATCATTTTTTTTCATAAATTTTTACAATAATCGTAAAATTTCAGTAAAATTTAAATAAAAATAAATCCGTCATAAAATTAAGCATAGATTCCCCCATTTCAAAATGTGCAAATCATAAAGACTCACATTGTATGTGCCTAGTACTTATCTAGTATACACGTAGGTACACTCAGTAGAGAAAACAAATGTTGATATCAATTGTTATCTTTTGTGAAACTGGCGAATCATCCTGAATCTGTATTTCTACTTGTGTGTCATAGTTTTGAAAGGAGACGTTTCATTTTTGTATGGGACTCCGGCCATAACATGTACCTACACTTTAGAAAACCTGGAAAACGAACCACTAAATACAATAAAGGCTGTTTTTTTCCATAATACATATCTAATACTTTTTGGGCACAAAATAAAAACCGAAAATGTTTGACGTTTGTCAGGAGAAATACGACCATCGACAGCTATACTCCGTTTGAAATAAGATTAGACATTTAAACAAACCTTTTTTACAGTCCGTTCAACCGATTTTGACTTCTATACCGTAGGCATAAGGATGGCATTAAAAGCAAAAAAAGTGGTTACAAACCAACTGTTTACTGCAGCTGTCATTTGTCATGCTGCCATCGCAATAGAAGTCAAAATCGGTTGACCGGACTGTAAAAAAGGTTTAGTTAAACGTCTAATCTTATTTCAAACGGAGTATAGCTATTTTCGTCCAGAAGTACCTACAAATCTACAATCCACAAAAGCAGTTTTTAATTTTATAATGAATCACACTTTCTAATTAATCAAAAAAGTTTTATAAGATAGCTATCTTAATATAGTACAGAAATACATGCCTTTCATATTTAATGAAATCTCGTGTGAAAATGGCGCATTTCATTAAATCTCGTTACATTCAGGCCCAAGAGTGTATGTAATCATTTCCTTTGAGAGAAGTTTGAGATTAATCTAGCATAGACTGTTTTATTTTATGTACTTAATTGTATGGCTAAAAAACAATACAATACAAAATAATCAAAGAAAATAAAAAATAAGTTTATGCAATCAAATTATATTTCTATGTTTTAATTCATTAGGAAAATGAAATAAAATAATAATGGTTAACAAACAGACGACCCACTTGATGGTAATAGGTCTCCCATCACCGATAAACAACTGTAATACCACCGGTTTTTTACCTTGAAGATGTTTTGTCATCCATGTTACGAATCGGAAATGAATCATGGTACCTGTAATTACATCGGTAGATACCATCGTTCAAACTGGAATACAGCAGGTCACAATTTTTTTGTTTCGATTTGAAACAGATTGCTAATCCATTGCTTCATAAGTTGGAAAAAAAAAATCTGCTCAACAACGTAAATAACGCAATGAATGTTGTTGAACTGTCAAAATGAAACAAATTAGTCATAATCATTCACGAAAATAAGTTACGCAATTAGGGTTAGTAGATAGGTACTTTCCCGGACTCGAGTTGCCTGTCTATTCTATAAAAATCTCATTGTGAAACTCAGGTGAAGTCAGCTGTCATTCCACTTGATGCTAGGGATTGACACTATTGACAGCTCACTTCAGGCTCACTTCACTTGAATTCTATTCTATTATTTTTTTTATAAATGGCAAGCAAAGCCGATGTCGACTATTCTGCCAATGTCTAAAGTGAGTTGGAAAAACAAGAGCGCATGATTTAAAAAAAAAAGTAAAACAATTAAAAGTTAAAAACAAATAAAATTCATCGATTGATACAGCTGAACAAAATTGTAGATCTTGTTGGGTTAGTACGGGACTGAAACAAACAAAAAAGTGTTGGCACTCCGGGACTGCCGACAGAAGTGAAAACTTCAACAAAATCACTTTGGTGGAAGAAAAATACTTGTATAGAACATTGGTCCGTAACTTTATCTAAATAAAGAGCACAATTACGTTTAAAAAAAAAAAACTTCCGAAACCTTTGAAGTAAAAATACTTGCATAGAACATTGATCCGTAACGTAATATAAATAAATAACACAATCGCGTTTATAAAAATGAGGTGTCGTCATGGTGTCGCGAAATCAATGGTTTAGTCCCATCTCAAAAATGTCCAACGCGCCTAAAGAAGTTTTCACTTCAAAAATATAAATAAATAAATATTATTCACTTGAATTATTTTGACAGCTCACTTCACTTGAATTTTGACGGTGAGATTTTTACAGAATATCAGTTCGTCTAGGTAGAATTCCGATGTTTCTTCTGAAGTAAGCGCTTCACCTATCCTACAACATTGAGATGAGATATATCCTACATTAACACATTGTACAATGACGTGTTGATAAAATGGCCGCCAGTCTATTGCAATAAATAAGAGCTAAACACCATTACAAATGGTTTTTATTACTTGTTGGCAAAGCGCAGGTTTTCCAATCTTATTTATGTAGCATTTATAAATTAAATTACATTTTTCAGTATTTCAGTTGAGAAAGTCGTGAGTCAGCTTCTTTGCAGCCGAGTGGTTTTAGATTGTCACATGACTGAATCACGACATGGTAATAGTTGTAAAGAAAACAACAAACCTGCCTGTTGTCACGTCAGCATCTCACACTGTCACGCACCACGCAGCGTAGCGCGTGAATGCGTGTTTTAACGTTGCTTGTAAGTATCTCCGTTTGTATAGAAAACACGCACAGTCCAAACACACAGAAAATGCATCCACGCGCGTTCATTCAAAACGTTGACACGCAACATGCAGCGTGATGCGGTACAGTGTGATAATCGCCTTAGTCGATCGGTCGAGTTTGTCGATCTTAGAAAATCGGGAAGTAGGGACTTTTCGGCCTATCATCTGGGCAATAACGAACCAGGCTTTAAAACAGCCGGTCTATTCTGTAAAAAGTTCACCGTGAAGTGAAGTGAGCTGTCATTCTAGGGATTGACACTATTGACAGTTCACTTCACCTAAGTTTTCACGGTGAAATTTCTACAGAATTAGCTGCACCCCGCGGTCACCCGCGTAAGTCTCGATCCCGTGGGAACATTGCGATAAAAGTATTCTATGTCCTAATCCAGGTCATGGTCTACACATCTGAGAAATTTCATCCAAATCTGTTCAGCCGTTTTAGTATGAAAGTGTAACAAACAAACAAACTCACTTTCGCATTTATAATTGACCAAGCGAGCGTAGCGAGCGAAGCGTCTCTGGATCAAGTCTGGCAAAAGCTTTCGTGTGTCAGTTTGTACGTACTCCTCACAGGTACAGGTCGTATTTTACAACCGATCTGGACGAAATTTGGTGTACAGGTTTGACGATTTTTTTGTAATTTTTAGTCGTCGGGGATTTTTGATTGGAGGGGTACTTCCTCCAAAATAGGGCTAAAAGGGGTTACTGGTTATCTCCGCCTTATGAGATCCGATTTCCATGGTTCTTTTTTATTTGAAAGCTAGTAACTCTATGTTGGTTTCAAAAAGAAAAATTGGTGAACATCTGATGAGGATCTTCGGCATGATCACTTGACTTCAGTTTTCACGGTGATATTGGCAGTTCAATTGTGCTATCCCTCAGGATGATACCGATGCTAGGGCAGTGACAGTTCACTTCAAGCTCTATTCACTTCAGTTGTCATGAGGAGATTTTTACAGAATGGCACTACTGAAATGTTTAGAATAGTGGCAAATGCCAAATATTCCTTATACCTACTTAAGATATTAAGTTTATGATTAGAAAGATTTGATCTTTAATGGTAGATTGTTTCGATTGGTGCCATAAAAAATATCTGATGTTTTTGAGTCTGTTTGACATTTGAGTCTGTTCGATTCCCGGTCCAGGCAAGAGACTATAAAAAAAGCGGCCAAGTGCGAGTCGTACTCGCCCATGAAGGGTTCCGTAGCAGCAAGTAACGATAAGTTTACGATTTATGACGTATTAAAAAAAAACTACTTGCTAGATCTCGTTCAAACCAATTTTCGGTGGAAGTTTACATAGTAATGTACATTATATATTTTTTTTTAGTTTTATCATTCTCTTATTTTAGAAGTTACAGGGGGGGGGGGACACATTTTATCACTTTGGAAGTGTCTCTCGCACAAACTATTCAGTTTAGAAAAAAATGATATTAGAAACCTCAATATCATTTTTGAAGACCTATCCATAGATACCCCACACGTATGGGATTGATGAAAAAAAAAATTTTGAGTTTCAGTTCTAAGTATGGGGAACTCCAAAATTATTTGTTTTTTTTCTATTTTTGTGTGAAAATCTTAATGCGGTTCACAGAATACATCTACTTACCAAATTTCAACAGCATAGCTCTTATAGTTTCGGAAAAAAGTGGCTGTGACATACGGACGGACAGACAGACAGACAGACAGACAGACAGACAGACAGATAGACAGACAGACAGACAGACAGACAGACAGACAGACATGACGAATCTATAAGGGTTCCGTTTTTTAACGGAACCCTAAAAAAGAATGGAAATTTTACTTAGGTACTTAAAAAAAAAAAATGTTTCCTTGGAGTAAAAATTGGTAGCATCAGTATAGTCTCCAGGGCCCGTTTCAACTTTCCACTCTGTATGCCAGGTACGTATACTCATAATGTAATGGGTGCATATACTCGAGAGAATATAATGATTTTAAGAGAACACTCTGAAATACATAAAATAGATCTATAGTGACATTCACAAACTGCGTATTTGTCGTTTTTCTAAATAACATCATTAAGAATGATTCTAGATTGAATAAAAAACGTTTGAAATTGCTTGGATTACCTCTAATTGATGTTGTGATTCTATGTTCATAATTTGCGCGATTTTGTACCTAACTATATAAACATGTTGGTATAAGAATAAAAATAATGTGTTGTCGCTAATTATAAGAACAGTAAATAACTGATCAGGATTTTTGTCAGTTCCATCCATGGCAATATTTACATAAAATGTAGCATTATTCTATTACCTATTCAGTCATCTGGATTTGATGTCATAGGCCGCGTCTTAACCAACGTGATCGTCGCGCGATTATGCGATCATCGCGCGAGTATCTGAGTACGCGATAGTTGCACGAGTATGCTATTGTCATGATAATTTTGTTTGGCGATCCCTGACATGTGGAGGCGTCGAGCGTTGACAGAGGGCGTTCGGTTTTCCGAAAAAAATAGTGACATATGGACGCGACGATTACGTATTGCACGACGATCTTTTTGGTTAGGACGCGGGGTTACAATAAAGGCTCATACAAACAGGCACGACACGCGACGCGACACAAAGGCACCGCTCGTCCCGCGACGAGCGGTGCCTTTGTGTCGCGCTGGTCTGCACGAGCCTTGAGCAGGACTACATGTGACATACATTCTATGTTTATTTTTGCTGTTCCATTTTATTCCCAAATAAATTGTTCGGTGTTCTCTGAAGAATATAAATTAATTTTTTTGGTGTTGCATCGTAATAGTTTCGTTTTATCATTGCAGTGCGGTGCGCTGCCAAGATGAATTCTTTTGTATGAAATTTTTTAGGAAAATCCATAGATAACAGTCATGGACTTTTTATTGATGATGGATGTACCTGGCTGTTACAAAGTTATGAATAATTTGATTATAGTGGTATTATTTTGATATGTTTATCACTCATGGTAGGTAAGTTGCTATAATAACCGAAATAATAATAATAATAACCCCACCGCCGTATTTCTACGTTGACGTCGTTGTGGGGCTTGCGCGCTCCAAACTCTAGGCTTGTGCCGGTAGAGTTTACTTTGCCGGAACGGGTCTGGGATGAGGAGCCAGACCAAGAGAGATACAAAGCCCCGCAGGGCAGCATGTGGCGAGCTGTTGGGCAGTAGCGACCCCATGGACCCTATCTCCCAGGAGAACTCTTGTTCCTCACCTCTGGCTTGCCTTTATTGGCCGGCTGGAGTGAATACTGACGAGGAACAGAGCTCCCACCTCATTCTTGCCTTTATTGGCCGGCTTGAGTGGAGATTCGCAAGAGCAAACGTGCTCGGAGGAAGGAAGTATTCCAGTAAGTACTCGTAGGGATCTTGACCATCTTCCGGGCTCTGGGATTGTTCTGAAAGCCGTGGAATACCTCTCCACTCCTCAAGCACTTCAGGACATGTTGCCCCATTGTCGTTACGAAACTTTGTGCTAGCGACCGTTTTCGGGGGCTCATTATTGAGTGTGCAAGTCACCCCCTGCCATTTTATCCGTGAACATTTAAACATTGATCAGGCATGGGCCATAGTCCTTCCATAGTTTCAGGTAACCAGTCCACTTTAGCCACCCAAACCCATAGTCCAATCAATTTCTTTTTTCCATATCCTGCAATAGTGCTACACCAACCGGGGATTGTCCTTGGGTGCCCTTGCATAGTGCGAACAGGGATAATCGTCGGTTGGTGCTTCAACACTTAACAATGTCTAAGGGGCCTCTGTGAGTTGGCTTTGACCCCTTGTACGCCTTCCAAAGGTCAGGGACCCCAGGGTCCCGAGATATGTCAAAGAAATTTAAAAAAAATCTTTTTTTTTTTTAATTTAGGCCAATGGGCCTTCTTCATTATTGCAATTCAATAACTTGTACTCAAGCTGTTTCAGAGGTAAAAGTTCCGCAGTTATTTGTTTTCATGCAAAACCTTTTCCTCATAGTTACAAGTTATTTTATTTTATTTATAGCTGACCATTCTGTAGCTACTATTAATCATAACATTTTGAGGAAAAATAAGGAAAATGATTTGAGTAGGTATACATTTATTTTGTAAAAAAAAATCTGGGCAATTAAGTCAGGTAGGTATGTATGTACCTACCGATTATTTCGGGGTGCAAAGTACACAGATCGCGGTCAGTTATACATATGCAACTCGTAAATCATGAACTTGGAGTTTGAATTGTATATTATGATGTATAGTAAGTAGGTACCTATTTAAATGATCATTAACAGAGTGGTAAGTAAGGTATCAAGGCCTAAAACAAAAATAATAATGAGTCAAAGAAAGGTTTTATGCAGTTTTGAAGAAGACATCATCATCATCAGCCTATAAATGTTCTCACTGCTGGGACCACAGGCCTTCTCTCAGTGAGAGGGAGTGGGCCGTAATCCACCACGCGGGTCCAGTGCGGGTTTACACAAAGTAAAGCGCCTGTCTGGGTTCGAACCTACGACTTACAACTCGTAAGTCGCGGCCGTTACCACTGGGCCACGGCTGCACTGCTGAAGAAGACATACTGGCGATCATTTTGGTGTCATTATTGTTCCAAATTTGAATTCATAACCATTTAAAAAGTCAGAAACCTCAGGGTGGCTAGATTTTAGGAGTCCGGGAGTGTGAGAGAAGATCATATTATTATTACAGGTCAGTCACCGTAGACACAAAAATCGCGTAAGGTCACAAATAAATACACTGTACTGCTTTTTTAGGATGTTGTATAGATACCAATAGTGTAAAAACCAAGTTTGCAGCTTCGAAAGACCTGTGCGGTGCCCAAAAAACTTCGAAATTTTCGAACTTTGTTCAGTTTTGGACTTATAACTTCTAAAAGGTGCATCCTACGTAATCTATGGTATAAATCTTTGATATTTTTTTTAAAACGTTGATAAAGGTTAATAACGTTTACCTATAGGTATCTCCTATACTTTACTATAGTTATCATTTAGCGTTTTTATTGTTGTGCTGTTAATCAACAGCTGTTGTTATGAGGATGGGAGATCAACAATAACAAATATGTCCATAGTCAACATTATTTATTATACGACATTAGGTCCTACCTACTATCTTCCCACGATTCTAGCAATCATTGCAATCTTCGACCGTAGCAATTAACATTGTCGGATCTACATTTTTGCGATTTTTTTTATTGCTTCAAATCTTTGCGGGAACATTTTATAATTTTATTCTAAGACCTTCAATGCAATAAATTAAAAAATCGCAAATATGTAGAATGTACAATGTTAATTGCTACAGTCGTCTTGTAGATTCCTTTCTCACATAACCCGAGTTTCGCTATCAATCCAAAGGACATTGACAGTAAATACCTACCTATATTTCGAGTTGTTATTAGTTGTTTATGCAACTGTTGTATAATAAGGGGTATTAAAACACGAATGTGGGTTTATCATACGAGGCTAAGCCGAGTGTGATAATAGTATCACATGAGTTTTTTAATACCTAATTATGAACAGTTGTGTACAAGACTTTATCTACCTACACCCATGTTATGAATCCTCTATAAAAGGTTCTGAAACCATAGGCTGTTGTACAATATTGTTTTCTCGACTTTTCTGGTAATAATTGGTTAGAAATGTCCTTTGCTGCAATAGAAATATCTGGTGGTGTGTTATCAAAGCTTGTATCATTCATTTTTGTAAACAACAAATAGTCCAGGGTCGATAATTTTTAAAACCAAAAAAAATCATAATAGGATGAAACCCATTAGAAAAGGAGGGAAATATGATAAAAATGAAAGGAAAAATAATTTACGGGCGATCTGAGGTTGGGAAGGGGATGGGGGTGAGTTTTTAAGGGTAAAAAACGGTTTTTCTCGATTTCCGGCAAAACTAAAAGTCCTATCGAAAAAAGTCAAATGGAAAAGTTGTAGATAATAAAAAGATCTAAAACTTTTGTATTTACACTTTTTTCACATAACCTCAAAATTTATGTGAAAAATTCAAAAAACCAAGTTTTTGGTTTTTTATTTTTATCTTTTACAAAAAATTTTTTTTTTTATCGAAATTTTGTGAAAACTTACCTTTTTATGTCCCAAATACGCTGTAATTTATTTAATTAAAAATATTTATTTTTTCACCTTATTTTGAATTAATATCGAAAAAACACCCTAATTTTCAATCGAAAATTCACCCGTCAAAATATCAGCTTTTTTCAAAAAGTTGGTGTGGTTTCTGTTCGTTGAAATCTCTACTTTCCGATGGTGAAAAAAAAAATATATGTTACTATGGTAAATCTTCTCAGAAAATGCAAAAATTCAAAAAAAACTTGAATTCGAAAAATATATTTTTTATAGATTTTAAATATATTTTTTATAGATTTTGAAATATATTTTTTTTCATGGGATTAACTAAATTTGTTTGTGCAAAATTAAGGAGATAATTATTTTTTTATCTTGTACTAAAATATCATTTAATTTCAATCTTTAGGTTATGTTAAGTTAAGCATACTATTTTTTAAAGAAAATATTACGATTTTTATGGTTGAGTTGATTGATACAGATAAAAATAGAGATAGTATTTACCTTCCTATGCAGATTCGAAAAGTTTTATTGTTTTTTTAAGTAAACTTGTCACAATTATCTTCAAGAAACTCACCGTGCACGTGTATTTTTATAAACGATGTTGTATACTGTACTGTATTTCGAATACTGGTTAGGCTAGCGGTTGTAACAGCTGCTACGAAATATATAGTATATAATAGTAGGTATGTATGTAGTAAGACCCAGACCCGCCTAGCCCCTTCCCCACTTCTCCACGAAATACCTTTTGATGGGCTACAATTTTTCGTAGGTCACTCAGGTATATCTACTCAGGTATATATATAATTTATCTCAAAATAGTTATGAATAAGCATCTACGCATATAATTTAAAGAAAATTAGACAACTTTCTCCAAATATTGTAGATGTCTTATTAAATATTAATTTAATTAACTTATTTGTTTGTTAATTATAGTAGTATATTTTTATTTGCAATTTTTTTGTTATCAACGTCACATGTAATCTAACGTTTTTCGAGTAATTAAAGTCTAAATTTTAATAAATAGCTCAAAATTATTTATAATAATTAAAAAAAAATTTTCGAATTCAAGTTTTTTTTGAATTTTTGCATTTTCTGAGAAGATTTACCATAGTAACATATATTTTTTTTTTCACCATCGGAAAGTAAAGATTTCAACGAACAGAAACCACACCAATTTTTTGAAAAAAGCTGATATTTTGACGGGTGAATTTTCGATTGAAAATTAGGGTGTTTTTTCGATATTAATTCAAAATAAGGTGAAAAAATAAATATTTTTAATTAAATAAATTACAGCGTATTTGGGACATAAAAAGGTAAGTTTTCACAAAATTTCGTTAAAAAAAAAAAATTGTAAAAGATAAAAATAAAAAACCAAAAACTTGGTTTTTTGAATTTTTCACATAAATTTTGAGGTTATGTGAAAAAAGTGTAAATACAAAAGTTTTAGATCTTTTTATTATCTACAACTTTTCCATTTAACTTTTTTCGATAGGACTTTTAGTTTTGCCGGAAATCGAGAAAAACCGTTTATTACCCTTAAAAACTCACCCCCATCCCCTTCCCAACCTCAGATCGCCCGTAAATTATTTTTCCTTTCATTTTTATCATATTTCCCTCCTTTTCTAATGGGTCTCATTCTATTATAATTTTTTTTCACTTTTCATTATTTTTAAAGGCTTCTACCCTGGTCTAAAAGTAATAAAATTTTGTAATACTATTATTTTACAAACAGCGTTCCTGAGGAACCTATAAGCAGAAGCACGGCTACTATCCTTACCTCTATCCGACTAAATTCTTACTGGGTTACCTCGGATACAACTCGCTAGGGGAAGGCGAGCTCGAGGTTAGCTCACAATAGCCTGTAAGACGCTGCGTGGCGCTATTGACGCTCCTGATCTGCTGCTTGATGTGCTGGCGCGCTTTTTTGTCCCAGATAATTACTGTTGGGGCAGAAGGCACAGGCTGTTTGCCGTACCTCCATGTCGTACTGTTGCACGTGCTAAGTCGCCAATTCCTCGCACTCTGGCTTGGATTCCAATCCTACAACCGACCTGTTTGCGGATGGATGGACGAAGTTTTTATTGATATGTCAGGAGTACTGTGAGAGGAATTTGTGAATGTGTTGTTATCTGCTTTTATTTTATTTAAGTTTTCATGTTTTTATTTTGTACATTTTAATGTGTGTTAGGTATAATTGTCTGTTTTATAATTTTAGTTACTGTAAACACAACCGATGTTGCTAAATAAATAAATTATCGAACAGAAATGGCGGGATGCGACGTGAATTCGAATAACCTCTGAGTTTATTTTTTTATTACGGCGCTGTGCTGTGGTAGTGAAACGCGCGTGCATGACAATGTTCTTTTTTTGAAATTCAGTTGCATAATGAAATTTAGTACAACATTATAACACTCATTTGGATGATATTATGGATACTATGATACTGGCTGTTTTAATGTTGGCAATAAGCTGTTTCAGAATTTTTTATAATAGAGGTTTTATTATTATTAATCAGAGGAGAGGTTTTATTTTAATAAAGCATGGGTGTAGATAAAGCAACAAAAAGTTATGTGTTAGAAGATAGTCGGAGCTGCTTGTGTTTCAACAGTTACGAATAAGCGTCTAACCAAGATACATCATCCGGTATATTATTTACCGTTAAAATAGTTGTAACTTGTTAAGACTGCCATATACACAGAACATAATATATACTCAAAGCCATACATCATTGCCGCGGTGAAAATCGGAAACTTGATGTCTCTGTCTTGTGGCCGTGACTACCGTAGTTTACAATAATTACGATAGATGGCGCTGATTATAAACAAGATCATACTATAACGGCTATGCATTATGGTACATGTAGAGTAATATGTATTTTCTCAAATTCCAAGAACAAAGTTCCTCTTCCAACAAATATCGGCTTTCAACAAAACCACCAAAGAGCGGAATTAAGAAGTTGTTAGAATAATTGCTTTTTTTTTGCGAAATTGCATTTGCCTTCTGCCCAAAAAGGAATAAATTAAATGATCATAACGCTGCCCCAGATAAGTTAATTGCACACAGTGGTGTAGGTACATACATAGAATTTGCTCCAAATATAATAAAAATAAAAAACAAAGTAATATAAAACGTTGATTCATCCATAAAATATCGTTTCGTGATTCCCCAGAGGACTCCCAAAGACGTAATGTGTGCAAATTGGCACGTTCTCGTGCTATTTATAATATTATCTAGATTTTATTTTCAGCTGCCTACTTAAATGCATTTTTATGTTCCAAAAATATTCTGCGGCGGATTAAAGAAAACAAGTGTTTTTTTGAGAGCGAATTATGTTTTTTATTAATGTCGTCAGCTATTAAGCTTGTTACAGACTGGAGTAAGGGAAATTGTGTGATAAGATATTATTTGAAAGTCATTTTAGTGTCACCAAGCTGTGTTCAGTATGTGAATGTGATAAGTCACATAATATTGGCTGTATAGTATTTTGTAAAATGCAATTAATTCATAGCGCAGTTAATATTGACACAAAAAAAATGCAAACGTCGCAAACCCGCATGTAACTACGATTTTTATATATGTTGTTTGGTCCCCTGAGAGTAGTTTATACCAAAGTTTGCAACTCTGAAAATCTTGTTCTACTCAAACTCAAACTCAAACTCAAAACATTTATTTCAATTAAACCATTTACAGGCACTTTTGAATTGTCAAGGAATCGGTCAGTCAGAAATAGGTATGAAGCTAGTTGCCCATTCCAAAGCGTAGTAGGTACCTATGGAGAAGAACGGGCAAGAAACTCCACGGACACTCTTTTAAATAAAAAATTGTTACAAAATATTGGTTACATTATTCATGTTGAAATTATACATGTGAGAACAATGTAGAAAGACGTGCACATGAGAAGCGTCCGTAGTAAAAAGATAAAAAAGAACAATTCAAAAAAATTAAAAATAAGCCCTGGCAGCTAAGAGATGACCAGTCCCAACTGACGGCGCCCGTTCACGAACATGACGCATGGATTAGCACCATTCAGCTCAACCATTTTGAAGGGAGCTAAATGATCCAACACACGCGCCACCATCAGCGAAACATTTGAGTGAGCATGACATACTCACAGCCGCCAGGGTACATTCAAGTCAATGCAAGACATATTACCCGGTAAATGGTAACTCTTTAGTACATAGTGCTCACATAGTGTGCTATGCAATTATATAATACAAAAGAGATTGAGTTTATACAATGCAAAGATGGTCTTACAATCTTCAGCAGCTCCAACAGTATTTGCAAATGTTAATCAATTAGTTGTGGTTGTGGAGCAGGACCAGCATTGAGCCAAGCATTTTTATCAGTGATGTAATCCCCCAACGTATAATATGCCTGCCTGCATAGTGTGCGTTTTATACAAGATTTGAATTTCGTCTCATTCAGTTGAAGTATGTGGGGAGGAATTTTATTGTAACATTTTAAACAGTATCCCATGAAAGATGAATCTACTTTAGCCAGTCTGAAACCTGGTTGAACTAATAGGTCCCTATTTCTAGTACTATAATTATGTCTATCACCTCTTTTGCTAAAAAGATGTAAATTCTTTCTTACGTACATGATGTTTTCATAGATATATTGACAAGGTACCGTCATGATGTTAATATCCTTAAACAGTTTCCTTAGAGAATCGCGCCTGCGGAGACAATATATGGCTCTGATCGCTCTTTTCTGGAGAATAAAAATAGACTCGATGTCTGCAGCCCGTCCCCACAGTAAAATACCGTAGGACATGATACTATGAAAGTAGCTGAAATATACTAGCCTCGCGGTATCTACATCAGTAAACTGACGGATTTTTCTGACAGCATATGCTGCTGAACTTAGCCGTCCTGCAAGAGATGTTAAATGAGGACCCCATTGCAGCCTTGAGTCGAGCGTGATCCCTAGGAAAATAGTTTTATCAACGAATTCTAGTTTCTCTTGATTCAATACTATCTCACAATCACTACTTTTGACATTTGGTAAAGAAAATTTTATGCACTTCGTTTTTTTTCCATTTAATACTAAATTATTAGCAGTGAACCAATTTTGGACCTGCAGTAGGGCGTTATTTACGTCGTTAAAATTTGTAGCACGTCTATCTACCTTAAAAATTAAAGAAGTATCGTCAGCAAATAACACCATTTGTGGTCGATTTTTTAATAAATGGAGTAGATCATTAATGTATACTAAGAAGAGGAATGGACCCAATATCGAGCCTTGTGGCACACCTAATTTTACTTTTAAACCTAGTGAATTGATACCGTTTATTTGAACTTGCTGTTGTCTATCATTTAAATAAGATTTTACTAAATTGAGTGCAAGTTTTCCAAGTCCGTAATGCTCTAGTTTCAAGAGTAAGGTTTCGTGATCGACGCAATCAAATGCTTTGGAGAGGTCACGAAAGATCCCTATGGCATCTTGGGCCTCTTCCCACGCGTTAAAAATGTGTCTTAATAGGGTTACACCAGCGTCGGTTGTACAACGTCCTTTGGTGAAACCATACTGTTGATCGTGAAGGATTTTATTTGTGTTAAAATGATTGAGCATTTGATTAAGCATTACTTTTTCAAACACCTTGCTGAATACCGGCAACACGGATACGGGTCTATAATTATTGGTGTCTTTACTGTCCCCGGATTTGAAAAGTGGTATTACCTTACTGTATTTCATTAAATCCGGGAAGACTCCTTGATCCACACACAAATTAAATATTAAGGCTAAGTAAGGCGCTATGGTCTCAATTATGGAGGTACAGACTTTAATGGACATCCCCCAAAGATCTTCGGTCAATTTGATCTTGATTTGTTTAAAAGCTTTTATTACCGTTATGGGGTTAATATGCTTAAAGTTAAATTCAATCGGGCATGCTGAAACGTTGGCCCTTAATAAATCAAAAGAGAGTGAGGGCGAGGAGTTTAAGGTTTCAGTAGTTTTAAGTGGGATACTGGTAAAGAAATTTACAAATTCTTGAGCAACTTCTTTGCTATCGCAAATGAGACCACCACATGACGTCTTCAGTGTATAATCAGAATTATGCTTTTTGTTTCTGTTCGTTTCATTATTGATAATTTTCCAAACCGTCTGTATTTTATTGTCTGCTGATTTAACCTTGTTGCTAATGTATAAGGCTTTAGCTGCCTTACAAGTGTTCTTAAAAGTTCTAGAGTAAGTAGCAACATACTTATTAAAAGTTTCCGTGTTAATATAAGGCTTAAGGCCATACAGCTCGAAAAGTCTATCCCTACTTTTCCTGAGTCCTGTAGTTGCCCAGTCACTAAATAAAAACTTAGGGCTGATAGTTTTAGTGTTCTTCTTAAAACAATTATTGAACTCGGATTGGACTAACGAAAAGAATTCTTTATACAAAATATTAACATTGTTCATTGTAAGGACCTGATTACTTAACTTACAAACTAAAGTGCTATTATATTTATTTAAATTAACAGCTGTTATTGGTCTGAATTTGATCTGCACTTTTTGTAATGGTATGTTAGACTCAAAAGTTACGGATTGACCACTGTGATCCGAAGGGAGATAATTAACTATGGCTTTATCTAAATAATCGCAGCAACAAAACACATTATCAATACATGTAGCAGTAGATGTAGTTATTCGGGTCGGTTCCACAAACACATGTGACAAATTGAATGATTTGAACAAATTTAAAAATCTACCGGTATTTGAATTATTTTCTAAAATATTAATGTTAAAGTCACCACAAATAATTACTGATTTATTACAAGTTGCAAGTTTTGCCAAAACATCTTCCATTACTGACTCAAAAATAGAGTAGTTTTGATAATTTGGGGGTCTGTAAACGCACACTATAACATGCTTATCTAGCTCAACACAAGACAGTTCAATGCTATGTTCAACCGACAGTTCAACTATGTCATTACGGGTTTTTGATTTAATACAACTTTTAATTAAGATTAATGAACCTCCACGCAGCATTGATTTTCGGTTAAAACAACTGGCCACACTATAATTCTCATAGTTAATTAACATTTCATAATCTTTTAACCAATGCTCAGTTAAACATATAATGTCAAACATTGTTTTTTCTAAAAACAATTCAATTTCCAATTGTTTGGAAGAAAAACCTTGAATATTTTGATGTAATAATTTCAAGGATTTCTGCTTAGCCCCTTTTGTACAGTTAACTATGTTAGTGCTAGAAAATACCTTTTTGTTATTAAGTTTAATTATACTGTTATTGGTACCTTCTGTTGTCTTACAAACTAGTTTAAACTAATTGTGCTAACCACCTTAACATTAGTACTATTACTAATTGTGGTACTAATTCTATAAAACTTCGACATACTAATTATGTCTGGGTTAATATTAAAAGCTAATAGCCTAGCTATTTGACGTCTAAAACTAATGGGCAGATACACAGTATCCCTAGTCGACCTGAGCTTATCAACAAAAATGTTGGTGTCAAAAAATATAAACTTGTCACTATGGTGACTAACTAAGAAATGCATGTAATTATTTAACATGTGAATGTAGTTGTTTTGTCTGTTTGACAAGTGCTCAAAATATGGAAAAGCACACAAAATTATTTTCTTACAATTTAACTTCAATAGTTCGGTGACACTATCAGTAATATCATCTTTATTAACATTAAAACTATTACCTATTAATACAGTAATAATGGCATTAGGATCATAGTCCTTCCTAGTTATTGAAGACATTATTTGTTTGTAGGAATTCTGAGGCCTACAATAGTTTTCAGAAGAATGACTCAGGTTGTCACTAAGTAATTTTCCTAACCCTTTTCCAAAACTATCAGAAAACATAATGGAGCGGTAACAAACTTTACCATTACAAGGGGGAGAACTAATTTCTGTCTGAACTACTTGCAATGGATCTTGTTTAACATCTGGTAAATCTATATGCAGAATAGAGATCTGAGCACTACCTGACTGGTACGGGTCCTCCGTTGCCTCAGGTTGGAGAGTGCCAAGATTGGATTTCCTATGCAATGATGATAGAGGGCTGCTGGGAGTCAGCAGGTCCACTTTAACTACATTAGAATTGCACATTTCCACTAACTCATTTGCAGCAAGGATGTGCTCCTGAATTTGTTTTTCAGACCTCACATACTTAGTGTAGAGTGACTGTAGTGATGCTTCTAGAACCTGAATTTCAGACTGTAACTGTTGAGTGTCAAACTCATAAATGTTCTTACTGTCTTCTAATTTAATTTTATAGTTATTTAATTTATTTATCAGAAAACCACGTTCCTTCCTTAGTTTAATATTATTGGAACTGTGTTTTTGTTGTTTTCTATATTTATTGCATTTATTAATGATTTTATTTAGCTTTGCATTTTTCTTAATTTTATTTTGACTTACTTTATAACTACTATTATTATATTTCATTATCGAATCTTCTGTAAGGTCTATTGTTATTAAGGAATGTGGGTTGCAAGTAGTGTTTAATAATTCATTATACAAGTTATTATTTTCCTTAGCCTGAGTACATTCTTTTTGTTTCTGTAAATGATTAATTCGTACATTAGCATGAATTAATTCTTCTTCTAGGTCCCTAACCTTACATAAAGCCTCCTCATATATGTTACTGCAGTTGTTGAAACCATTTGTGACCACCCGCAGTTTGTCCCGTTCATCAACAACAACCAGGTATTGCTGATGAAGGTCCACTAGCTCCCGTTTTAAGCCTGTGTTTTTGAAAACGACCTTCTCGACTTCCTTCTCACTTTCATCTATCTCCTGTAACAGCTGTTGACATTTACTGTTTGAAGCCTCAAGATCCTGAATGGCCGTTCTCAATTTAAGCTCCAACTCCTGAGCAACAGCCTTACGGGTCATCACAGGCATGGTTTCAGGAATTAGTACTGAAAGTAGAATTAAAGGAACGGTGAGAACTACTTAGACACTACTCTCATGGTGCTCGAAAAGCTGCGAAATCTGGCAGTAGTTTCAATTTTTTTGAAAAATGTTCCTCAAGGACGCACTTTCATGTATCTTTGTTCCATATTTATGGGAAGCAAGATAAATTTGCTACAGTTTGAGCCCAACCCTAACACTCTAGTGTGCTCTAGGTCCATTGGTTGCGAAGATACAACTAGTCAAAGATGAGCATTTGTTTTCCAAAAACTGATCGTGAAGTAGATGTTGTGTGAGAGGTAAAGAGGCCAAATGGTATAAATATGTTTTCATTTCTCTTGCTCAAAAAGGCCGTCATTGTAGGAGTACCAGAGCGGGAAAAAATAGCATTTCTTGCTCTAGGGGAAAAAGTAATTTCTTTTTAATTTTTGTCTGTTCCAACGAGTCTTTAAAAACGAAAAAGTCTTTATTCTTATGTAGAATAATCATGATTATGGACTCGACTTATTACTGGTTCACAAAAAAAAGAAGAACATTTTATTTTTGAAAATGGAACTAAATGCGGCTATCTCTTCGGTAGAATGCGTGCATTGCGTTGCGGCTACAGAAGAAATAAAAAAGGCATTGGCGCGAAATTTTTAGAATTTTTCTCTAATTACGAACTGAATTGGTGACCGTAATATAATTTACAACAGTGAAAATGTCATCATCTAGTGAGAACATCTTCACAGAGGACTAAAATTAAGTTGGCGGAAAAAACATCTCGTTAAATATCCAGAATTGTACAAATTGTACATTTAAATAAATAAACTATTTAATATTGTATTGGATTATTTTATTTTCTCGCAATCGTAGTGAAAAGTAGAGTGAGAGTACACACGGCGCTAAAACTCATTATAACTCGGTTTCTATTTACTCCCTCGCTAAAGCTCGGGAGTAAAACTACCTCGTTACAATGGGTTATTTTAGCCCCTCGTATAACAATCTACTATTTTAGGGTTCCGTAGTAAACAAGGAACCCTTATAGTTTCGTCATGTCCATCTGTCTGTCTGTCCGTCTGTCGGTCTGTCTGTCCGCGGTCTAGCTCCGAGACCCTTAGTACTAGAAAGCTGTAATTTGGCATAGGTATACATATTAATTACGCTGACAAAGTGGTAAAACAAAATTATGAAAAACATTTTGTTTTAGGGTACCTCTCCTACACGTAAACTGGTGATGTTTTATTTTTTTTATTTTTTATCACATGGTGTAGGGTATCATTGGAAAGGTCCTTCAAAAACATTGTGAGTTTGGCAAACCATTTTTGGATTCAGGGATCCGTTTGCGAAATATTAAGCTTTGAAGTGCTAATTTTTGTTAGAGTCAAGTGTCCCCCCCCTGCCAGCTAAATGGTTGATTTTGGATATGTGAAAAAAATCACAGCAGTAGGTTATATAACGAAATTAAAAGGAAAACTATCACAGCTAAGTAGGCTCTACAAGTTAACGAGTAATAATCGACCAACTTAACTTTGCAGTTGTAAAAACATGTTTTCCCATACATTCCGTATGGGAGAACATATTTTTCAACTACAAAGTTAAGTTTGTTTTTGGGATAAATTCATCCCAACTACGGAACCCTTCATTGTGCGTGGTCTGACACGCACTTGGCCAGTTTTTCAATAGTTCATTTGATTGTGTATTTTTCCTAGCTTTCTTGCAAACTATTGAAAAGACAACCTGATTGTTTCTTGGCTAATCAAAATATCTCAAAGTTAGTTCTTGTGACTTCATAAGAAACTTTTCTTTACTTTTATACATACCTACACATTACATCTCGCTTGTAATCCCCGAAGGATGAGGCAGACCTCAGAGGTGAACCGTATTGTACATCCCCATTTTGCCAGTTATATTTAAGTCCCACGTAATAGGGGCGAGCCTATTGCCATCGACCGGACACAAATCCAGACTCCGGGCTGCTACAAAGAAATTCTTTTCCAAACACATTGCCCGAGCCGGGAATCGAACCCAGGACCTCATGTTCAGAAGTAGCGCTTGCGACCAGACCAACGAGGCAGTTTACTAATAAACTTATGTTTTTTTTTTTTTTTTTTTTTTTTTTATTTATTTCATAATATTACAGTTTTGGTTTTACATAACATCTGCCAAACTGCAAAGCAATTTGTCGGCAGTCGGTTCTCGTGGATTTAGCACGAATCTTTGCTTGAGTAGACATAAAAACTAAATCTAAGTTAAAACTAAAATATGGCTATGGCTATGGCTCTGTAGGCAAACACTCTGTATGTTAATACAGAGTAGTTACCCACACAGCCACAGATTCTACGAGTTCTACAGCTACCATACTCAGCGGCATCAGTCAGCGAACGTCATGACACTATCCTATAGTAGGTACCTACTCAGTATAAGGTAAGCAAACTTAGTACCCACGACCTTAGCCCACCGAAGCCGCCGATCGGACACAGCAACTATGGACACATCGACAAGTAATGCTTCCTTAGGACACTTTTTAGGTGATTTTTAGGGTTCCGTTGCCAAATGGCAAAAAACGGAACCCTTATAGATTCGTCATGTCTGTCTGTCTGTCTGTCTGTCTGTCCGTCTGTCTGTCTGTCTGTCTGTCTGTCTGTCTGTCTGTCTGTCTGTCTGTCCGTCCGTATGTCACAGCCACTTTTTTCCGAAACTATAAGAGCTATGCTGTTGAAACTTGGTAAATAGGTGTATTCTGTGAACCGCATTAAGATTTTTACACAAAAATAGAAAAAAAACAAATAATTTTGGAGTTCCCCATACTTAGAACTGAAACTCAAAAAAAATTTTTTCATCTATCCCATGCGTGTGGGGTATCTATGGATAGGTCTTCAAAAATGATATTGAGGTTTCTAATATCATTTTTTTCTAAACTGAATAGTTTGCGCGAGAGACACTTCCAAAGTGGTAAAATGTGTGTCCCCCCCCCTGTAACTTCTAAAATAAGAGAATGGTAAAACTAAAAAAAATATATGATGTACATTACCATGTAAACTCCCACCGAAAATTGGTTTGAACAAGATCTAGCAAGTAGTTTTTTTTTAATACGTCATAAATCGTAAACCGCAATCTACCTTTCATTCAATGTTACTTGCTGCTACGGAACCCTTCATGGGCGAGTACGACTCGCACTTGGCCGCTTTTTTTTACTTGTGACGCGATCGATCATTCCCTCAGGCAATTCATTTATTAATGTAGGTGTAATCCATCGTCTCGTACGCTTACCATAATAATTGTTTACATTTGGCACCTGTAGTTTCTTTTTCTTTGCAAGTCGGGTTGGGTAGTTATGTACTTTTTCTTTTTTATGTTTTTTAATATTGTGTTGTTCAAGAATCATTGTCATTTTTACTTTCATGTCAACTGGTAATATATTGCACTTCTTAAATAATTGTTCATATTCCTTGTTCAAGCTTTGTTTAGTTCTTTGGCTCACTAATATTTTAAGAAGACGTATTTGTAGTATTTTAATTTTATCTAGATATGTTTTAAAAGTAAGTCCATAACCACACAACCCATAACTGATAATCGAGTCGGCAAGTGCATGGTATAATGCATACAATAGTCCTCTCTTAACTACAGGCTTCAGGGTATACAATTTACCCAGAACTGACCGAACTTTATTACAAACCGTGTCTATGTGTATGTTCCATGCAAAATTAGTATCAATAGTCAATCCTAAGTACTTGTAGGTTTTTACCTGCTCTAAGTTAGTACATTGACAACTTGATTTCCCGTTGTGAAGACATTCATAACTATGACCTTTGATATTCAAGTCAACGTTTTTGTTACGTGAATATGGAGAATGTATTGGCATGCACTTAGTTTTGCTTACATTAATTATTATGCCGTTATCGTGCGCCCATTTTATTATATTATCCAAATCGTCTTGTATTGCTTCTTGTATGGAGGTTTGGTCGTTACCACTGCATAGGAGACATGTATCGTCGGCGTACATGTACGCTTTACATTTTTTTATGACATTACACATACTATTAACGTGAACAATATAACCAACAGGCCCATAAACAGATCCGGTAGGTACACCATATTTGACAACGCCCTCAATACTTTCCGCATTAGCAACCCGAACTTTAATAGTTCTTCGCTCCAAGTACTGACCAAACCATCTATTGATACCAAACCATCTATTGATACCAAACCATCTATTGATATAGATGTCGTAATGTTCAAACGAAACAATGGTGCCGATTCTCTTGTACACCGAACTAAACTAACTAAACTATCACTAAAATTCCTTACTTTTGACTATGAAAATCTCAAAGCTATTCTGCAAAAAAAAATCTCTAAATTTAAAAATAATTTTGACACATCTAAATCAAATTTGACAATCGCGACTCCACACGTGATACTAATCACGTGATCTTTTTAGAGCCGAAGGCGCGCAGGGGTGGGCAGCCTCGACGTGTTTTATATGGATTTTTCACTTTTTGTATGGAAAATAAGAAAAAATATTACCTACATGTAGAGTGTTAGGGGTTTAAGGGTTTTATAAAGGGTGTCGAAATTTTCATTATTTTTGCGATTGGACACACCGTTTTCGAGATACAAGCAAAAGAAAAAAAAAAATTTAGTACTGTTTTTTCATCTGAAGTGCTGTTGGTGTTGGTGTGAATTTTAGTTCATGACAACCAATTTTATTCCACATGTTTTTAGTCGCGATTAAAAATAGTCACATTTAGTTAGAAAATCTAAATTTTAGGTTAAAAACGTCAAATTCAGAATAGCAAAATTGCCATTTTCACTAAACTAATATCACAGTGCCATCTTAGTGCTGTCAAACTAAAATTTAGTTAAGTTGTGTCACTTTAGTCTATTTCAGAATAGGAAATCGACGTTTGACAGGAATAAACTAAATTTTAGTGATTTTTAGTTTAGTTTAGAGGCATTTGTGACAAGAGAATCGGCACCAATATTTACTTAAACTTCAGCTCTGTAAAATACAATAGACGTAGATATATTTAGTAATCTATTCCGCTTTAACTATTCCTAAAAAGTCTCTCAACGAGGCATCCTCAGGATGACGATTGACTTGTCGCGAACCCGAACACGGCGTGTTGCCACGCCGAGCGGCGCGGACGCTCGGAGTGGCATAGGACGGAATAGGTTACTAAATACATCCACGTCTATTGTATTTTATAATGGATTTCCGCAAGGTCACGCCTGAATCAATTAACTATCCAGCTCTGTATACAGTTTAATCTCGCACTGCATTGACTAGTATCTAGCGAATTATATAATTTTATCGTGGCTGCATTTCACGCGGCACTCTTTGTTTATTGCGTGCAAATGTTCCAACTTCTTTGAGCGAATATATTTACTCGTCCTTGAGTACAGTAATCTAGTGTGCATGTAGGTGCATATGTAGATAGGTATATGCAATTACATATAGGATTGTTCTAGACAGATATTTCTGGATAGGGACAATTGAGATGTGGTTCTGAAAAGGTTCTTTGTGCTCTTTTGTTTCGTGTTGTGGATAAGACGGTTCTTGGGTTTCAAAACTTGTTTCTTCATTTATTTTAGACCACATTGAGGTTTTGAGTTAGTTTTAGCACTTTAATTTAGATAGTTTGAAGTGGATGGTGGTGAGGAGGATCGTATTTTTGATGGCTTTACTTGGTGACCTAAGGATGAAAAGGAAAGTTGTAGATTATTGTTGTTGAATTATCATATGTGTGAAAACAAGTATCTAAACCGTTTTATCACATTCTCACTATCTAGCTGCTTAATGTATCTAGTGAATAAATAACTTTGTAACTCAGCCATTTTATCTAAGCTTTATTTCGAATTGAAATGTCTCATTATTAAAAGTAATTGCCTACAATTTCAATCACAATACATAACATCTCAAAACATAAAACCGTCATATAATCATTTAAATGACAAATCACATTTAAATTGTCTCCTCAACTACTTAAATTTTGTCGGAAAGCATATAGAACTGAAATTATTATGATTCCAAGGCGAGCGAGCCCGGAAGTCGCACCTGAGTTATGCGGACGGGCCGCTTATAGCACACCTAATATCATGTGCCGTGGTTACATTGTGAGAGAAATAAGAAATTAATTTATTAACAGGTAGGTAACTAGTTAATAAATATGTCTGTAGTGAAAGATTTGTGTTTTAATCCTTGCTTCAATAGTACCAGCGGACTAATTGCGTAACGTACTAACAATAGGAATTGCTTTCATTTTGACAGTTCAACAACATTCATTGCGTTATTTACGTTGTTGAACAGACAAATTTTTCCAACATATGAATCAATGGATTAGCAATATCCATTTTTCATTGGCCGCAAATGCTTGCGGCACGTTTAGCATGACCACAATAGAAACGGGTTTTGTCGACGGAAGAATAGACAAAATGACAGCTAAACAATCACAATCTGTCATTTTGTCTATTCATAAAACTCTTAGAAAATCCGTTTCTATGGTTGTGATGCTACGCGTGCTGAACAAGAACGTAGAGAACCGTGAATAACGTAATGATGACTTAAGTCAAAGAGGACATGACTGTCATTTTAAAAGAGTCATTGTCATTTGCGATCGTGGTTTTTTTTTTGTTTTCAATTAGCTGCATGAGTCGTACGTATTAGACTAGATCACTAATCTGTGCAGGGTTCTGCTGGCGTTTATTCCTTCTATTGGCTGAAATTCATCAGAACTTGTAGTATAGCAACCTTTTAAAATTTCTACGTATCATGTAGTGGGGATTGGCACCGTTTTCAGGAAAGATTTTTAGGAACAATAGGAAGTAGCGAAGGTAACGTAACTGTTGTAAGGGCAAGTAAAATTATTTTTGTTTCTTTGAAATAGTAAGCCAGATAATAAATATACTAAAATCTTCTGAAACCTGGTTATTATTTGTATTCAAATTCAATTTAATAGGAGTATCATTTCAGGTTCTCTTGTGCACCTAATTATCTATCAAATATGATCAAAAACACTGTTTATTCTCTAACATCATCTACAAAAACACCAATAAAGCTGAAACAGTTTATCTAACTGGATTAGACGATCAAAACATTGGTTTCTCTCACATAAATAAATTACTGAGCGAAAAAATTCAGAAAGCCCTTCATTCAAACCAAAAACAGCATCGCGAGCATTGTAAACAAAATAAGCGTCACCGTCGCGCTAAAATAAACTGTGGAATGCCGGATATTGCAATCCCGGACCGTCACGGGCTAAGGATCGCGTACAGGTGCCTTCGTCGACTCACTCAGTGCGCTAGAGCATTCACACAGCGCGCACGCACGCTAGCTCGACGAAAATTCTCACATCGATATTAAACACGATAATTTTATACTAGACGATCCATCTATAAGTGAAGATACTGAGATTTTACCAGAGGTTTCCGAAGAATCTGAAGCAACCGGTTCTAAAACCGACAATTAATAAAACAGTGAAAATTTATTTGTTCACAATTAAGAATTATACAGACTTTTTGGCGTAGTTGAACCAGTGGAAGATACAAACTAAGTGCGAAGAGCGATCACGAGCAATTGTGATAACTCTTCAGTGGTTTGACGAAGATCGTGAATTAAACTCTGAAGTGAAAAGTGGCAGTGGACAGTGAAGTGACAGACAGTTGCTAGAAATTAAAGTTGTTGTAGTTTGGTGAAACATTATGAAAGTCCTGACCGTATCAGACAAGGTCGCGATTGTAGGAGATGGAAACGAACCGACTGTGGTCGGCACGCAGATCCTCACCAAGGAGGAACTAAACAAGTAACTATGTTTTTTTTAATGACTTGTGCAGTTTGGGACCTATGATTTTTGGAATTCATTGATGAATGGATTCAAAAAATTTGAGGATAAAATTCTCATTTCTTTATTGCGTATCATAATGTATATTAGTTGGTAGGGAAATAATCATTGAAGCTGAAAATTTTGGTGTCACGAGAAAAGGTGATAGGAAAAGCTAATGATAATGAAAAATTCTTTGGGTCGACTAAACAATAATGAAACAAACAATGAATATGGGCCATTAAAATTTTTGATACTTAAATATTTTCATTAATTTATCGTGATTTCAAAAACAAAGGTCTAAAGATTTTGTGTAGTTTTGTAATCACTGAAATCTCAACAATGATGAACTCAACAAAATTAACTTAGACTTTGAACAGTAGCAAATATTCTCATTGAATTCTGATCAGACAGTAGAAGCAAAACCATTTGCTCTACAAATGGTAAAAATAATCATACGTTTGACCAAGTAATCATACATAGAAACAAGTCCAAATCGAAAGAATTTTAGAGTTCACAGAAGAGTAACATAGCATTAGCAAGTTCGCTAGGTCAGATCGGTTGGCATCCGGCCAGAATGACACAACCGCATGGTATGCGGTGTTTACGTGCCACAGTCTGCGTGTTGTCGTGATTCGGGTCAGGATTGCTGTAATCATGTTTTGATCGTTTTTCAGTTATGTTTATCTGCAATCAAGGTGATTTGATTTGTGATACATAGTCATTGTTTGAGGGAAGGCTTAGGAAAACTTGAAATGCCATCGCTCTCACAGGAGTCATAAGTTTTTAGGACTACCGAAACTCTGTAGAGTAACTTTTCGTGATTTAGGATCAACCCTTCATCAATATACAATTAATTATCATTCTGCATTATTACAATAATTTTTGTCATCTTATTGTTACAGAGGTTGTCCTCTCGGTGTGTCTCGTATCACTCCATTCCTCTACGTGTGCGGGGCTCATGCTTTGCCGGGAGCAGTGAGAGCGTTGCACCCTGGCCTCATCGTCAGTGCAGCCCCAGAACTGCCCCCGCCACCTGAAGACTATGTCCCAAGACAATTCGTACCTCTTCTGGATACACCAAACTCTGATATGCACCCGTACATGGAAAGTGTGGCTGACCTGATTAACGAGGTAATATTTACAGATTTTTGTTGAAATGTTCTCATTTATCAATTCTTCATTTATTTCTTCGTTAGCTTAGTGAATTTCAGTTCACGATTCCCCTAGATTTTCTCTGTTTATCCTACACATTTTAGGTCCAACAATGTTAGATAGAGTAAATATTATCATTTCCGATTGAATAACTTTGTTTGATTGTAATGGATCAGAATCTAGGACAGTTATTTAAAGAACTTTGTTTACATCAGGTCGTCTGTAACGGTGATGTGGTGCTGGTGCACTGCGTGGCTGGTATATCCCGGTCTGTCACTCTTTGCTTGGCGTACCTCATCAAATGGCAGAAGATGACCTTGAGGGACGCCTATTATCACATGAAGCAGAGACGGTGAGTAACTCAAAGAATATTCCCCAACCGTAGATTTTTTTCATGATGTCTGTATTTATGAATGGTTGCTTAAAATACATGGTTTCATCGTTACAAAAGACGTGATTACGCGGGTAATTTGAAACACTTTATTGTTTCCGTTCGTCGTAAATTTGAAGCGTATGAAGTCGTAAATCGATTACTTCCTTGATTTTTTTCTGTTCTATTTCAACAACTTTTATTATCTTTGTTTCAGACCACAAATCCGACCAAACACAGGATTCTTCAAGCAGCTCATCAAGTATGAAGAGAGGCTCTTTGGAGAGCCTTCAGTCAAGATGGTTTACTGCGAAGCCATCGACAAGGAGATACCAGACGTATACGAGGCTGATTACATCGGCATGACCTGGTTCAGGCAGAGATACGGACCCATCGAGAAGAGCTGAAGAGTGACAGGGATAGCAATATAGGTTAAGAAAGGATAGCTGTGATTACTTTGTGCGAAGATGAATGAATGGAAGATGAAAGGGCGAGATAAAAGGAGAAGAATGATAATAAATATAAGACTGAAAGGATGAATGACTTGGATATGAATGAAAGTGAATCAGCTTCGATATTACAGATGGGTGTTTTATTATTCTATATGGCTGAGGAAGTAAATATAATTGTAGAAAGGAATAGATGAGCATTAAGATAAAATAATTTCTTAAATAGAAATACTTTAGAATATTGTTCCTTCTTTTGTACTTTCTCACAACTAATTGGCTTATAAAAATGTAAGAGTATACTTTACATATTACCTATGTACTTTATTTAAACAATGTGATAATTAACTTATTATTATAAATTAACCATAAGGTATTCGCTTACCATTAAATTGTATAATGTTGATGGGACCAAAATAAATAAGTGGATAATTTTTATTTCATGACTTTTACTTAAACCCATCGTGAAAATTGTGACATTAGTGTTTGCAGATTTTGCATAACAAAATCAGTTACAGGGAACGTACGTCAAAGATGATGAGCAAAATGTCCTAATTGCAGTAGTATAGTAATGAGTAATTCATTGAGTGGATGTTGTTGGCCTCGTGGCATTGAGCTCGAAGTACGGAAATATCCCGACGAATGCGCGGGCGTCGATTCCAGAAATTAACTGCAGAAGGTTTGCTTTGAACAATGGGACACATAGGATCAATTTTTAACTTGCTCTCTTGAAGGTGGCAAATAATATCATAAAATCTTACTTTATCAAAAGATATTTGTGATTGCAATATCTTGAATTTAGTCAGTTACGTACAAAAATTCAAAATATTTAATTTCACATAAACCTTCACGGGCACCTATGAAACGTCAGAAGCTAGCACGGTTCCAATTGGTAGTTTGCTATGGAGAAGAGCCGGCAAGAAATTCCACGGTTATTTTTTTAAATAATTGGCAATATTTTCAAATAACAGTGTTAATAGGTATGGAAAGACAGTCTAGGTCTTTCCGTTCTTTTAGGTTACATGTAGTCTCTTTGTACTTCTAGGAGCTCTTATCAGGTATCGTATTGTAGTTTAGTCTTTTGTACCTTCTACATTATACCTGTGCCATGAACAATGGTTTGCCAGCTTCCGCATACTGATGTAATACTCTGTAACAGTTATCTCCTCTATATTATTCGCTCCTGGTATCTGCTCATGTGCTGCGAAGTTTTTTTAAAGAAACTTTATTGCTGATTTAATGTTAGTATCTCGAGCACCAGCTATTAATATGGTAGTGGAACCGGGATCTGGTGTAATATGATCAGTGTTATTATTTAAATATTGAGCTTTAGAATTCAGGGAATCATTTATAATCAGAGGAATATCTTGAATTGGCTAATGTTTATACTGGGCATTCTGTTTGTAATTAAGGGAAGGATAAATTAATTTTGCTTGGAGATATTTAATAAGTATGTCTACAGACGACTGTTCCGTCAAATCTACGATTCAGCTAGTCCTCCCGATGTCACGGACATTCTCAGACGATTATACAATAATGTCTGAAAAATATTTCGTAAAATTAATCTCAATCTCTTAAACTAAAAAGTTATTACTTTTTATTTTTCTTTAAACACATTTTGTAAGTCATCTTCTGTAACTATTTCGACATCTTTTACTCATTCAAAAATATTTTTCACGTAACATTCCAACGTGTCAATTGCCTTTCCAAAATCTCTTTTGGTAGTACTTGGGTTTGGATCGAAGCCAGAATACATTACGCTGTCATGATTTTGACGAATAACTGCTTGCTGTTCAATGGCAAGACAATTGTTCTAAAAACTAAGGCAATAAGGTAGGGATTCGCGTAAACAGTTCTTTGGCAACTGATGGTATCCATGACAAGGTGTAGGTGGTCAGGTTCCAAGTTCAATGTTACCAGTAGGCAATTATCTCACGTGAATGTAATTAGAATATTTTTTGGATGGGCTCCGTGATTTTTTTTTGTAGGGTTAATGAATAGTATAAAAATAAAGTTCTGCTTTGCCAGCTGGAACTGAATGTTGCTGTGACTGTATTTGGCATGGAAGAAAATTTTTTTTTTGTTGTTTTTTCTGTAACTCAAAGCTGGCTATACTCCTCAGATTTTGGTGACATTATGGTGATGGTTAATTAGACGCTGACTGTAAGCAATCTTATTATAAGTAACTTTAAATCAACAGACGTGTTGGTAACTTAGGACAATCTGGGAAAACTCATATGATGGAAATTGAAGACAAGGTGATAAGTATAAGTGCACTACTCTAATAGATTACAATAGCTGTTTTATAGAATATTAATACTACATTTAAATTGACAAATATTCACTGAGATTTCTGACTTAGTTTTTGACTGGAAATTTTAACAAATTTGATAGGAGTATTTAATCCTTTTTCTGCGATTGCTTACTTCAAAGGGCTGTATATTTTAATATTCATTAAATTACATACATACAATAATATATCGTATAAAATATAACTCTGGCACTTTGCCTTCGCTATTGTTTGCCTTGACCGTTCTCTGTCTTGTCAGAATTGATACAAACATGTGAACTGCCAAATCCAATGTCACAGAATTGAGATTTAAAGATCAATCTACTGCTACCGAATGAGCACAAAATGAGACGCAGTTTTTTTACGATTCCCTTTTTATTTCAGTTTTTTTTTTCAGAGGAACTGGAACAAGTTAATTTTGGCTTTCGTTGGGTCACAAAAGGTTACCTACTGTCACTATATTTAGCTACCTACCTCGTAGTCTGTTTATGCATGACTTGGAAAATGCAATGCGAAAAAAGAATTTCATGATCGATAATTTCCCAAAAATGTTTGTCAACCACTTTATGACTTGCGATTTTATGATACTTTTTGGAATTTGGTAACAAAAGGTTCTGAGTGGATATATTTACCCTGGCATGATGACTGTGTACATTAAAATGACATTTGGATTGTGCCCAAATCGTAATTTTGGCCGTACCGTGGGTGTTCCCTATTTATGTTTTGGTCACAATTGCCAAAATATTATTTGCCATAAAATTATGCATGACTTTGTGCGCAAGGTTACAGGTGCTAATTGAATTGTTCTTCTTTTAGACCATTGTTGTGCATTCTATGATTTGTTATTTGTTGATTCTATTTCTTTTCTATTCTTGATGCTGTAAAATATGATCGTCAATCATGTTTCAATTTTGTTTCTGTGTAGGTTTGATTGTTTGTTTTTTTCTTCTAAATATTTTATGTTCGCCAAAATATAGTTTAGTAGAGGTGTTTTCTAAAAAGTTAAATGGTATATGTTTGTCTGCTTCAGCAAAACAGTCAGAAGTTGCAATATTTCCTTTGTTCTCTTGCATACTTAATTTAGTGTTTTATGACTAAACACGTAACAAATCGTCAAATCGATTATATACAATGTGGAGAAAACAATACGACAATAAATGAAAACATTGGAAATACTAATACATGATAGTATTTTGGAACCATCGAATAAATCCTAGCATCGAAATAAAAAAAGGGATTTTTCAAACAAACTAAATAATAGTGATGTGCCGACTATGGGTTTTGCCAATCTTTGACTAGCTATAGTGACTAAACTATTGGATATATTTGATTGAATTTTCATATGCGGACTAACAACGTCATTAGATATACATAGTTAAATTTATGGTCGTAATGTCGTCTCCACCTTGTATTTAGCCATTAAATAATAAATGTATTAAGAAATGAGTGAAAATACATAACCCAGTATATTCTAAATATGCGTCCTAACTATATAATTTATTTTCAACCTTCGCACAAAACATAAGTGCTATAAATTATCGTTTCTATGGGATACATCACTATGACCTTCTTCATAATTATGTGACCTTAGCAGTACCCTCCGTAACATTCCAGATTATTTTCATCGCTCTTAGATATAAATATTTAGTTCGACCTTTACTTCGTCACAACGAAATAGCTAAAATAATATATTTACGATTCGCAGACGGTTTTTAGTGAAATTCTTTGGGATAGAAATATTTTAGTGTATGGCGCTAAAGATGAAGAATTTAACCGGATTTATCTTATTGGTCATCGTATCTTTATTGTTCTTAACATAACATAATATCACGCCTGTAATCCCCGAAGGGTTAGGCAGAATTGTACTTATTGTATACCCACATTTCGCCAGTTATGTTTAAGTCCCATGTGGTGGCGAGCCTATTGCCATCAACTGGGCATAAATCCAGACTCCGGGCTAGAAAAACCCAATAACACTTTGCCCGACCTGGGAATCGAACCTGGGTCTTCATGCTCAGCAGTGGCGCGTGCGACCACTAGACCATCTCTCTTTATTGTTCAGACAGAACATTACAACACACCAGTCGGCCAATAAAGGCAAGCCAAAGGTGAGGAACAAGACTTCTCCCGGGAGATAGGGTCCGTGGGGTCGCTACAGCCCAACAGCTCGCCACATGCTGCCCTGCGGGTTTTTGTATCTCTCTTGGTCTGGCTCCTAATCCCAGACCTGTTCCGTCAAAGTGAACTCTACCGGCACAGACCTACGTCTGGGTCTAGGTCTAGGGACTCTAGAGTCCCTAGACCTAGAGACCTAGTTGTTATTTGAGTACGTACTCAAATAACGGCAATGTGGATTATCTATGTTTTTTTAGTCTATTGTTTAGGTATTAGTATATTTTAATAAGTAGGTAAATCATATACTATTGAATGAGCAATATTTGTATATATATTATTTGTAATCACGTTCTGGAAAACGGCTCTAACAATTTCGATGAAAGTTGCAATACAGTGTGAGTCTTCATAATGTGCACATATCGAAATGAGGGAATCTTTGCTTAATTTTAACGACAGAAAAAATATTTAAAAAAATCTAAATATTTTTTTAATACTTTTTATGGAATTAAAAAAAAAATTGTAACAAAACTGTGTAACTTTTAAACTGAATCAGCTATCGCGATGAAACAAACTCCATAATGATTGGAAGTAAGTATGCGTCCACATAAAATTAAAATTGAGAAAAAAAAACTACCCTCAATTGAAAATAAACATGTTTTATTAGCAAAAATCTGTATTTTTTTCATCAATTTTCACAATAATTGTAAAATTTATAAATAAGATGCCGAAGAGAATAAAAAAAAAAATTTTTTTTTGATTCTTACAAAAAAATTAAAAAATACAAAAAAAAATTTGACCATTTTTTCCGTCGATAAAATTAAGCATAGATTCCCTCATTTCGATATGTGCACATTATGAAGACTCACACTGTATAGCGATTTATGGGGACGAAAAATCGATCTATAGCTAGGTCTCATATCTGGGAAAATTCATTTTCTCCGTATTTTCACCCGAGCAGAGCTCAGTCGCCCAAAGTTTAGAACAAGATGGCTACCTTAGAATCATAGATAATGACATGGCAGCATGGAATTAGTAAGTACCTACTATCATGCCAGCATGGAAATAGTATGTACTATATATACATACAAAAATACAAATACAAAAATACAAAATGGTTTATTGCTTCAAAATACATGGGATTAGTATAAACTTTCCTATACTATTAAATAAACATTCTCTATTTTCACCAGAGCATTGCTCGGTCGCCCAGGTACAACTGTAAATTAAAGTAGATTGGTTTTCTTTTGAGACCTTCAAGAAATATTAGCAAAAGGAAAAGTTTATAAACCGTTGCAATTAGAATCCTTAGGTATGTAGAACAAATAATTTGCACGTTAAAAATTTCCCCGAAATTCTATTTAGACGATAACCACTAATTACGAAATCTGAGCGCGAAACTCAGTTCACGAGCTATTTGTAGCACAATTAGAATTATTTGAGCTAATTAACGCATCCGCTAATGCGCTTGCGCATTCAAAATAACCTGGCGTTTAAATTACGAACGGAAATAACAACGTTTTTAGGAATTTCTGAACGTGGAGTTTTAAAACATTATTTCTGGATGTTTCGTTTATTCTTTTCTAAGGAAGAAGCGTCAGGGTAGCCAGCGAAATTCAAATTTTTGTCAAATGTCATGATTTCATGGCATTTGACACCTTTACTAACTTATGGAGATGTATTACTGATAGTAATGATTATAATTGAGTAAAGTTATATTTGTTATGGCCGCGAATCATATTTAGATCAACATACAACATGATACTGACCTGCAAATTGCAAAAAACGTAAGAAAATTTGAATTTCGCGGGCTACCCTGACGCTTTCGGCTTAAATGACTTAATGATTTCATTTTAAGAATTAGACATGTTTTATTGTTGACGATTTTTCCTTGCTTGCTCTTGAATCCTACATTCTCTTATTTGTTAAACTTTTCTGCATAAGTTGACAAAGTTACTCCTTGTATGAATGGACAAACGATAACCCAACATATCCGAGGTGAACTGCAAAAATGATCACGCTCGCTTCGTGGAGCTGAAGATACACCCCTCTGAAAAAAAAAAATCTGCCAGCGCCCATGCTACTTATATTGTGTAGTCTCAAAACAAATGTTTCGTTCAAGAATCGAAATCGCAATCTCACACTCAGAAAACCAAACGCCCGCGCCGGCGCCGCACTGCTGTACCAATTTAAATAAAAAACCTAAACAACCAATTACTATGCCAATTTGTAAACTACGCAGTTAGTCCATTCGATCTATTTATTCTGCAACAAAGTTTTGAAAACGGTGAGATTTTTACAGAGCATAATAACTGACTGCTTGGGTTTAGACCGGCGGAATGGAAACTCGATGGAATCGAGAAGAAATTTCTCGACAGTTAACTTTCCGGTGGTCGCCGCATTCCGTCGCACATTCCTGGCTATTTATAATGAAGTTCCTAGCGGGATAGTTCTGGCTGTCGCACGCATACCTCTCTTATATAAAATTCATGTGTGTTCTTTACGGAATTTATTTAGACTGGAGTATTTATGTACAAACTTTTTAGTTATTTTGCGGACTGTATATAATATGCATGCTGTTCTTTAATTCTTCAATATACTTGTTGGACTCTAACTGGTGTTTTACTTATATACGAATTTTCTTTCTTTCTTTCTATACTACAAATACTAAACAAGAATAACGGTTCCGCTTTTTCCTTTTGAGGTACGGAACTCTAAAAAAATTATAAAACATCACGCTTTTAATCTCAGAAGGTAAGAGAGGTGAATAGTAGCAACAGTTACATTTTGCCAGTTATTTTCAAATTTCAGTCCTATGTAAGCGAGTCTAAATTGCCATTAATTGGACACAAATCCAGACCGTGAAGCTATTGACTTTTTTTCAAGATAATATAATAATTCCTTGAACTTAACACTAGACGAATAAGAGCGCTAACACACTGGGACGCCATGGCGACGTCGCTGGCTACGTAGCCATGGCTACTTATCGTAACCAATTGAGATTGCCAAATAAGTAGCCAGTAACACGCGGGCGTCCGTCCTGGCCATCAGTGTTGGCCACTAAGTGAGTAAGGGAGGCGTAACTTACTTGTACTCAGAATACTGGCGACTTGGCTACGCGTCGCCGGGTAATAGTGTAGGGGCCGGTCGGTCGTGGCTATGTTTCGAAATTGGCGACGTCGCCACGTTGCGTGACGAGGCGCCGTTGCCGTAGCCAAGTAAGTTAACTGTCATACGTTTCAATACGAATTGTTCGGACACGCAGTCGGCGACGCGCGACGTCGCCATGGCGTCCCAGTGTGTTAACGCTCTAAGGTTAAACCAAAAAAAAATTTTTCATTATACGGCTTCAATTGTGATGAAGTGCTGCCCTATTACATGGGACTTTAAACATAACTGGCGAAATGTGGGTGTACCTGCTACAGGGACACCTCTGCCCAACCCTTCGGGGAAACAAGGCGTGATGTTATGTTATGTTATGCTGCCGTAAAAAGAGTTTCCCCAAAACGGCAGGTTTTGCCCGTAGAGCTAGGCGAGCGAGTTAGTGTAAAGCCAAATGAATTCCCGAGAGTACAGCAATATTTTGCCTATAAAGTCGAGTAGCGAATTTAGACCGACATTGATGTATATTAAACTCGTTGTCGGGTTAATAGGACATAACTATTTTTGCAAGTAACACTCACTGAGTTTGTTATGACACTTGTAAGTCAAGATTAATAGCGTTGTTCGTAAAATTATTACCAAGCAATGTAGTTCGGAATGCTTCGGGATGTACTAATAATATCAATACGCGGGAAATTAATTAAAAGAAGAAAAAAGGATTTTAAATTTAGAATGACAGTTTATGCGTAATGTTTTTTTTTTTTTTTCAGAGTTCAGAGACCCCGTTGGCAGTTCGTTCTGCCTATTCGGTTTGTTGTTTTTGGTAATTGTCTGTTTTGATTGGTATATGTGTATGTATCGCTAAATTCAAGGATGAAGGGAAGAAAAACTTATAATGTAAGTATGTAATTAAAGTTCACAAGAGTTTTTTCCGTATCCTGTTGTATTCTTATTCTGTGTAGATATATCGTGTTTCAAAATATCGTAAAAGCGTGTTTCAAAGCGACGACGGAAACACAGTTTTTATATAATTCTTTTGATCTAAAACTGACCTAAGTCACGCGCAATGCGATCTGCATCGTTTGACATTATTTTCTCATTGTTATGCGATTTTATTCGGGGACTAATAAAACTCTCGTGGCGCAGCCGTTTTACCTAATTTTATTTGCATACTGTCAACGCAGATGCATTATCTCTAAAATTACACGTAATGTGTTCTCCTTTAATTAATGTATTATTTTGAAGTGGTAGTACTTAAAACGGGTTTGAAAAATTAATTGATGCAGTTGCATTACCTACACCAATGTCGTAGGTGCTTCGATTGTAAAATAAATGAGGATATGATCACAAAAACAACATTCTTGGATCTCTCTAAATATTTTTGGCTAATTTTTAATTATTATTATCATTCAGCCGAAATAACTCTACTTCCTTTTGGACAGGCCTCCTCTAAGCATCGCGACCATTATAAAATTTTGTCAAATATGACTTAGGTAATGTTGTGTGATGTTTTTACTAATTAATTATTGAGGATCTCCAAATTGGATAGTCAGAAATAAACTAAGTACGTCCAAATCTTAAGCTGTGGCAGCCCTATTCTCGAAAGTACCTGTGTGGCGTCGTCTCGGATTCCTCAGACCGTCTGTTGCCAAAACCGACCAAGTGGTATGTCACATACCTCGACCGATATTTAATTATTAACGGGTTTGTCTTACTTCACAGAACGTGACCACTCATGAAAATACTTTGCTGATTCGATAATTGCTAATTGTAGATTTTCTGATAGCTCAAAATAACTTTGTTAGATATTCTTAAAATAACTTTGTTTGACTAGATTTATAAGTTACGGAATGAAACTATAGTCGACACGTGCAACACGTGTGGAGCGCGGGGGTTTGGGTTGCATGTTGCATCATAATAACCGCATCTTCTGCATGTGCATATTTTTGCGGGCGGGAAGGCTGGATTTAGTTATTCTAGAATTAAAACTAAATATCTGTGGTGTTTGGTAGTTGGAAGCCGATCTCAACATAGTTGGCTAAGCAGATGATGATGATGAATTATTTATACATAACATTTTATAAGATTTAGATTATTTCGGAAGCGTTAAATAAACTATCTATTTGTCGGAAATGGCAGGATGAGCTGCTATCTTTTTAGAGTCCACTCTTTTTCTTGTTGTTTTAATTTAGTAGAAAGAGAGTAGGTCCGTATAGAAGGAAAGCCCAGCAATAGAATACCTTAAGATTAAACTTATGAAAATAGTTTTGTAACAATAAGACGACCTCGATGTGCTCACACCTAGTGTTGCTTAGGTTTGTAAAATGACCTGTAAAACAAAAGTCAGTAAGATCTGCAGATATCAAATTAGATTACAGCACGTGCACGTAATAGCATGGACATCAAACAGTAAAGATAATGCGTTCCTAGTAAAGCTCCGAACCTGCCAAGTGTTTGCTCATGAAATCGTTATGCAACTGAAATACTTCAAGCGCCAGCGTGGTACAAATGGTTGCACCTTCCATCACACTGTTATTCTTCAACCAAGTAGCAGAATAGGTATATATATATCTTTGTAAATAAAGTCAAAGAAAGCAAAAAAAAGCGAAAGAAAAAGTACAAAAAGCTTATCTAAGGTACCTTTATAAACGTTTGAATGATTATTATCCGTTTATGTACCCTTCGAATTTTCTTTTGGGCTGCTTAGGCTACAATTCTCTCGAGGTTAGAAGAAAAAATGACCAAATCATTAATATGTGCAAGATCCTTCACGGAAAAAACCGATGCTCCTGAACTGCATGATGAATGTCCCATCTTTTTGCTCCGATAAACTATAACCGTGGAAGGAGGCATAGATTGTTCGCCGTGTCTCGGAGTCGAACCGTCGCTCGAGCCCAGTCTCCCGTCCCTCGCACACTCTCTGCGCTCAACGCTCTCTTGGTCGCTAAGCCTGACTGGGATGTGTTCGCGGATGAATGGAAGAAGATCTTGTCAGTATGTCTGGAATATTGTGAGATGAGCGTATGACTGTCGAGTAGTTGTATACTTTTGTTTACTGTACCTTAATAATCTTTTGTCTTTAACTAATGTAATTGGCCTTGGCCGTTTTATGTTAAATAACTAAATAAACCTACAACAATTAAGATTACCACTCAAATCTGTGTGATTATTTCCTCAAAAGTCAATCTAAGGCACAAATCTTGATGATCCTCATATGGCCTGACCAATATTACTTCTGGACTTTTAAGAGACTACTTCTGAGTTGGTTTCGGTCTTTCTTCTCAGAGTAGTCGGATAAGAAACACCAACGTTATTCAGCTTTAAAAAAAACGTCTGTTAAAGTTTGCACCAGTGGGGCGGGCGATAAAGATACTCAACAGCGTCTCTCTGCAAGTGGATATCGTTACATGCTCATTGGCGGAATTCCAGAGGGTGACACTTAACATATTGTCCTCTTTATGACTTGTGCCACACAGTGGAGATTGTGACTACATTGCTGTGTTGAGTTGAACCTGTTAAAACAAATGTAACTGTGAATGGTAAATAAATAAAACTGAATTTATTTTTGACGTGTAAAAGTGTTTTTGATCCATTTTACTAAAATAAGTAGGTATTGTGTTTGTGTTGTTTGTTTGTTGTTTTGTTTGTGTATTATCGCAATGAACTCAATGTCAAAGAAGATCCTAAAATTAAAGATGGCGGAATGAATAACAAAAATAAAGCTCTCTTTGTATATTTAGTGGTATGAGGAACAGGGAGTAAAGTTCATCCACCATAGAAAAGGGAGGATTTTCCGACCGTCTGGTCGGAGAATCCTCCCTTTTCTACTGTGGTGGTGGTGTTGTGTCTGGAGGGCAACTGTCCAACGGTTGAAGTCGGAATCTTGTATATCTGTCGATCGCGCGGTAAACTCTAATTACGCGATGCAGGATTTGTGTGATGTCATGTCTTTTTGATGCGTTGTTCGTATGTGGCGGTGTAACCGCTATATTTAAAAAGTGTCGTGCAGAGTGACGCGATGCGACACCCGTAATTGTTCTACCGCGAAGTTTTCTTACAAATTGTTTTGTTAGAGTCGCGTGGCGCCAGTTTGAAAGAGACTTAACTTTTTATTTTTTTTCGACAATTCGGGATCTATATGTCTCGTAGTTCTTATATCGTGTAGATTGCATAAAGCATTGCTGAGATGTGTTCATCCAAATATTCTAGCTGTATTAAAATAACACACGGAAGGTATTCGTCATAATTTTGATGCCAGACTCTAAAGTAAATACAGAGAATGAAGACTGACAGATGAAAAATTTCGCATCCCACTTTAAATGCTGTTTGAATATGCATGGAAGTTTTTGTGATGTCTGAGCAAGGTCAAAATATATTGAATTTTATCATTTAACAAGCCATGTACACGCACAGTTGGTTTTGCCATCAGTAAAAATGTCAAAGAACAAACCTTCATTTTATATTACATATTTAATACCTTTTAGCGCACGAACGATTTTTTCCCGATGCGATTTTTTTTCGTGCACTCGATTTTCAACGCTCTACTTAGCGCCGAGAGTTTAAAATCCAACAGTAAGTTTTTTCGACGCGCTGGGATGCACTCTGTTGGATTCTCAATGCTTGGCTCAACACCGAGAGTTGAAAATCCAGTGCACGATAAAATCCCGTCGCGATATTTTTACATCCGTGCGAACGGCTAAGGGATGAATTTTCTAAAATCTAGAACGGTAATAGAACTTTCTACTGGGTGAGCCGATTTTGATGATTCTTTTTTTATTTGAAAGCTGGTGCTTCCCGTGTGGTCCCATATAAATTTTATTAACTTTTCTTGGGTAGTTTTTGAGTTAGCTTCAATAATACGATTTTTTTCCCACTTAATACTAAGTGGGAAAAAATTAAGACTTATGGTGTATAAGTTGACGCGGCTTTCGAAGGACCATATGCGGGAAAATAATTTACGTGGGGTGGAATATTAGCCGACACAGAATTGAGCTACACACAGGCATGACAATAAATGCGGTGATAATAGTTTATTAGAACATGTGTAAAATTATCATGTTTAGGTAAAAGAGCGGGATGCTGAGCTTCATAAGGAAGGTTCGCATTTGACAATCTGCCACCATAAATCGTGGTTTAGTAACTGTTCAGGTAGAAGACCTCGAGACAGACAGTCACTAGGATTTTCCTTTCCATTAATATGATAAAAATGCTTAGGATCAAGATTTTCTTGACATTTAGCGACGCGGTTACTAACAAAAATGTTCCATTTGTGCGGTGAAGAATGAATCCATGAAAGCGTAATTGTAGAATCGGAAAAGGCAAATATATTATTAATAGCGGTACGAGAGCGGTAAGTGTCATAAACTAATTTAATTAATTTAGACAAAAGAACAGCGGCACAGAGCTCTAGACGAGCTAGGTATATGACCATAACAGGTGCAACTTTGGATTTAGCACACACCAAATTTACGTGTGTGTTACTGTTATTTATATAGCAGGTACCTAGTGGTATTCGAATTTGTGTGGGGTAAATACCACAACTAAAAAGTGAAAAAAAAACCACCGACTTCCAAAAAAAAAAACACTACAAAGTGAAAAATAACTTAATTTCGGAAGTCGATGTCTTTGGTTTTGAATTTTCGTTTTTTGCCACCGACTTCCGAAATTAAAGTTATTTTTCACTTTGTAGTGTTTTTTTTTTAAGTTTTTATAGAACCAGCGGTTTAGGTTGTGCGTTATCTGTCAGTGAATTTAGATTTTTATTAAGTAGATTACATAACGTTGGAAAAAGGCTGGCAGACTCAAAAAGGATTCGGCGGGACATGTTGGCCGCATGCACAGTTACCACTAGACAAGAGTATCCACGCAATGGGGTCCTGAAGATAAAAGGCGCCGTCGAGGCTGGCCCAGAAAGAGAAGGCTGGTTCGACAGGACGCGGGATAAGAGTATTTGGAAGGATTTGGGGGAGGTCTATGCCCAGCAGTAAGATAGTAATATCTAGTTAAACTGTGACGACATCTACATCGCCAAAAGCGAAATACGCATTACACTGACGTCACGCAAAATTTTGCATCGCGCGAGCAGTGTTTACCGCGGGACCAGAATATATTCAACGACCCGACATCAATCGTTTGGCGGTACTACACCAGACACAACACCAGTCTTGTCGGAGGATCCTCCCTTTTCTATGGACGTTGAGTGAACTTTAGACCCTGTTCCTCATACCTCTAAAAAAGAATAATTACATAACATCGCGCTGATATACCCCGAAGGTATTAGAATTAATGAAGAAACCTAAGGTTGACGTTTTCATTCCATCTAAAGGATGTTCGCTATTTCTGTTTTCTTACCCTCGGAAAACTTCGTGTTTCGTCAGTCGTCGGATTTCTATCAGTTGCCCTTTGCACTTGGTGTAGACCGGACGCTCTCAATCGACTTGGAAGTATATAGAGTTGTTAATACTCTTTTAACTTAATGTAATTTATTTTAAAAATGGGAGGAAAGCCGCTAAAGTCGCAGGCACGACAGATAGGAAAATAGTTTTACAGCTCTATATAGTTCACGTACGGAAATCAAAACAAAACAACAATAAAGTACTTAGTTCTGAATTCAAATTATTATACACGATAAATCTAATAATTGTTGGAAATGGAAATTAGCATTCGTTTGTATTCGGAAATGCGATGATTCCCGAGGTACATTAAGAAAATAGAAATACTCTACAGTTTTGATTTAATTTATGATTGCTCCATTTGTGTATTTTCCAGCCAACAGTAACAAACAGGACTATTTTCAAAAGATTGATCGTTGTGACTTCCTATGAGAATCTAATGGTTCTTACAAACTAACATTCCATAGTTAATAACATACATTCAACAGGGAAGTAATCTAACACTGCCAGACTTGAAGTATAAAAAATAAAATTATGACTGACGTCCAACAAATATTAATTTTGTTTTTTTGCTTTTCGTAACCTGTGTAAGTGTTGATTCTTTACTGAAAAACTCCTGTATTTCAGTTATTTGGCAAAAGCTCGGTGTCAGCGTAAGGTCGAGATCAAAGCGGTCGGAAGCAGACGCACAGACAAACATTGTTGCGCATGATTGATTGTGAATTACACGGAGTAAAGAGGTACAGAAGGCTAACTCCGAGTTTTCAATTGGAATTTAACAGTGTAACAGTTTTTTTAACAGTTTATGTACACACATATAAACAGATAAGAAGAAAGGAACAGAAAAATACGTACAAAGGTGATGCTTATTTCTATAGAAATCTCTTCCAGCATACCTGCGATAGGAAAGTAGTTAAAGAGATGTAGACAACGTGTGTAAGAGTAGAAGAGAAAACAGAATACATAGAAGAAAACAGAATACATAAAGAAAACAGAATACATAAAGACTAATAGATACATATAGACTTTCTTCGAGGAATCACGCTTTCAAACTTTTAATTAACTCTTTTGGACAACTTTTTGATGTGAACCGGCCAATTGATATATGTTGTACCCACTCCTAGAGAAAAACTAGAGCTTTGCAGTCTACTCTTCGAACCGAGTTTGGCTTCAGTGCAATCAAGGAATCTTCCGCATGCTCACCTTTAAGGTGATAATCGCATAGCATGGCTTACGACTCGATCGCCCCATACATGCGTTTTGACCAATAGGATGCACGAAGCGTATTTTAGTCGTGTTCGTATTATTAATACGTTCGCAAATTTTTCGTTACACGCACTGTATTCACCTTAATGCATATTGTCTCTAATTGGGTGAAACCAGGAAGGGGTGAGGTAGCTGCGCTACCGCAGAAGTATTTTCTTAACTGAGCATGCGTAAAGTTTGTTTTTACTCGAAAAAAATATTAGTGTGGCCAATAAATTACTGTTACAGGTTTGGATGTTAATGTAGGTACCAATTTTTTGTGTTTGTAAACACTGGAATAAATTATAAAGGAGGGCGTAAAGCTATAAAGAAATTAGATCTTCATCTTAAATGCTCCAACATTTCTAAATAGCTATCAAAATCAAAATATTTTATTTCACATAAACTTACAAGGGCACTTATGAAACGTCAGAAGCTAGGTGCACGGTTCCAATTGGTCGCTTCCTATAGAAAAAAGCCGGCAAGAAACTCCACGGTTACTCTTTTCAAATTAAATGCAATCTCTAGTCTCATATAGACCTTATACAATGTACTTAGAGGTTATTTTAACCTACCTTCTGTAATAGTATCTATTAGACGGCTTATACAGACATGTCTCTTAACACACGCAACACGTGTAGGAATGAATCATCTCTAAATACAAGTCTAGATTACATTTTTAGATAGCTTGCTTTATTTTAGTGTGTTTTAGATCGACATTCTTTCGTAATAGCTTTTTTTTTAGTTCATGCGTGAGTAGTTCAGTTAATTTAATGTGTATTTTTATATATTGTGATATTTTAAAACGATTTATTTTGTGAGACGGATACCACTTATAATTTCTAAGTACTACAAATATGTTCAACTATGTATTAACTTTATGATGTTATGTATTGTTACTATGTGTAGACTATGTTCAATTAAATTATGTGTAAAGAGAATATGTGCAAAGTACCTACTCGCAACCGGCATGCACAATTGCGCATATGCCCCGCAACCTTTTTTTTTCGGGTGGGAAATGATCAAATAACTTCTCCCGTTCTGGGTGGAGCGAGAGGACGTGTCAGACTCTTACTGATTAAAACCCACGCGTGTTCCTTCAGTTGCCTATATGTTGCCAGGGGCCACGGTATCCCTTTCGAACTTTCTTGCGACCCCGGCAGGCATTGGCCCTAGCGGACCCTGTCAGTTGTGCTGAAATCTCTTTGAAGCGCGCGTGGAATACAACGTGCTGTCGCCGTCGACATTGTTCACCGTCAGCAAGCCCGCACCTACGGTGGCCGGGATTCGGCCTGGGCTTCCCGATGCCCAAGGCGTTTCCTGCGGCGGCTAGGGACGTGAGGGCGCGAAATTTGCCTCTTCCTCACGCGCTCGGCCTCCTCCTTCGTGAGCATTACTGCTTCGCAGAAGGAGGTGATGCCCCACACCCTAATTCCGTAACACACTTTCAATCATAATCTGAATGATTTTGAAGTATATTGCTAATCCATTGCTCCGCATGTTCGAAAGATTTGTCTGCTCAACAACGTAAATAACGCAATTAATGTTGTTGAACTGTCAAAATGAAATCCATTGGTACTGTAAATGTTATTATTCGCAATTACCACGTAGATGTATGAACGTAAACGAAGCAAAAGGAGTATGTAAGGATCGTAGCAGGTGGCGTTCTGTAGTTTCTGCCTACCCCCATGGGAAAAAGCCACTAGTTTAACAAGTTCAGTGCCAGGAGCCCTCCTGGAGGGTTCACCTAGTCGCAAATGGATTGCTGGGAGCCCTCGCGGAGGGCTCATTTTAAATGTAGGTTTTTCTTAGCGAATACAGCAGCATTATAAACTGTGAAAACAAAATTTTAAAAAGATTTATTAGTGTATGCCTTGGTTTTAAAATCCAAACATTTTTTTTTTTGTTCACGGTTACAAATATTCACAAAAAAATTAAAAGTTTGGAAACTACTTATAGGGACAAGATCCCTGAAAACACTATTTTACTTCGTTTTACTGTGTTCTTAAAACCTAATGCCGTTGACCGTCCGCGATGGTTAACTTTAGCGCAAACGTAATGCCGGTAACCCTCCTGGAGGGTTCTCTTCCAATATGTATGGCGGCATGGCGTATGAGTTCTATGAAAAGTATGTGGAGTCGAGAGTGTTAAGTATGTCTATTGGTATGTATTTATTTATTCATGAGAAATGCAGTCTGAGTTTCAAATACATTGTTTTAATGAAGATAAACAGTCTTTATTGAATCAACAAACGATTATTATTCAAATATCTTTTTAATAACTCGCATTCTATCACGGCGCATACTCATTGTTATGTTCGTAAACTGTAAATAATAAATAGAATCTGAGAGCTTCTCATGTGAGTTATTATATTCTTCATCTGCATAGCCTTTTTCCAACAATGTTGGGGTCAGCTTCCAGTCTAACCATCATAATCAGCTTATAATGTTCCCACTGCTGGGACACATGCCTCCTCTCGGTGAGAGGGTTTTAATCTACCACGCGGGCCCAGTGCGGTTTGGTACATGTCACAACATGTCTTCGAATTTTTTGGTTCCAGAACATGCCGGTTTCCTCACGATGTTTTCCTTCACCGTTTTGAGAGCAGTGGTGATGAAATTAAATACACAAAGTAAAGCGCCTGTCTGGGTTCGAACCCACGACCTACAACTCGTAAGTAAAGTTGATTATTATAGTATTTAGGTTCTATTCATACTTGAAATAATAATATTTTTTGCACAAAATTTGTTAATTCTCGATCACCCCTACTTTGGCATCATATCATTAAATACTGTATAATTATTTACCCGTATTAATTTTAGGACTTGTTTCTACTAACATTCTCGTATGTGTGTACCAAATTGTGGACACTTTAAACAAAGTCGAAACGAAGGACTTTTTTCCGCCCTTGAACCAATGTGGGCCGTTGCCACTGGGCCTCCACTGCTCTGACCGAATGCAGCTAAATATCAATATTTTACTTGGAGCAACTGCCTATCTGATCTCCACAATCCAGTTACAGGGTAATACGATACACCTTGGTTGTGACTGGTTGTAAGACTTTCGGAGTTATATTCTTCTATTTAAATAAAAGTATTCTGCGATGATACATATGGTGCTCATCTTACAAGGGGAGAAAAATTAAGGCAAACACTAAAATTCAAATTCAAAATATTTTATTTCACATAAACCCACAAGGGCACTTATGAAACGTCAGAAGCTAGGTGCACGGTTCCAATTGGTTGCTTCTTATGGAGAAGAGCCGGCAAGAAACTCCATGGTTACTCTTTTAAATATAATTGGCTTTTACAATAATTTCAAATAACAGTGTTAATAGGTATGAGAGGACAGTGTAGGTCTTTCAACAAAGACCAGGTACTTAACAAAATACATACACTACTTACTTTTATAATTTTGGTATGACGAAATAATCTAAATTCTAATTGTTGTCTCCTTCATACAAACAATTGGCAAGGAAATTGTAATTGTCGTTATGCAAACATTACCCACTTAAAGTATTGTATCATCTGCATTCTTTAGATCATTTTCCAACTAGTCTGACATATATTGTCATAATACCCAAGCCTCCACAGTTTGGCCCCAAGCACAAACAATGGCTCAAATATTGGCACCAAAACTTTGTCCAAACATCATCAAGAGGAACAGCAACGATATTCGAGCCAACTTTGGAGCCAAAGACGTGTCGACATATATCATGAATTATTACAACTACGATTTACAAGTGCGTCAGCGCCACGCCTGTTCGTTTGGCCAATCAAATGTTAATAGCGATAATGGCTTACGATAAATATAGTCTACATTTTTACCTATACTTCTCAGGGCAGCAAGAAACGTAGGGCAAAATGTTGACTAAGAGCTTAAAGGAAATGACAAAAGCACGCTCATTTAAAAACCCAGAAAACAAATGGCAAATCTACACAATACTAAAACCACGACTAGTCTAAAGTAACCTTTTAACTCTGTATAAAGCCACCTACACACCTGCGGTACGAAGTGTCGGCATTCAGCGTTTGGCACTACGCCAGAATGATACAGGCCGAAGGAATGCGGCGTATCGCCATCGCTCACAAATCTTCAAATGAAATGTTAATGGTTCTGTTGAAGTGAAGCTCGTATTTTGCGGTACGCAGGTGAAAATTTAACGTGATTAGTTATGGGCAGCGGTTGGGGGTTTACAGTGTGGTTTGGGGCTAAGAATAGGTACTTCTTAAGGGTGTTACAAGTGATGAAGGTATTGTATCAAATGCGGTTGTTTTCTGAAGAGGAATCCCTTTGAAAGGTATAATATTATTTAGTTAATTTATTATTGTACAAATCGGTTATTCTGTTGCTGTAGAATGAATTTAATATAAAGAAAGCTATTTTTATTAGGTAAAAAAATAATAGTTGGACTTCTAAAACAAATAACGAGCTGTCGACCCTTCAGGGAAATCAAATGATGAAATTCTAAGCGAGTTTGCTAGTAGTGTCTCACACCAAAATAATATAAAATCTAGTATATTTTCTCAGCCACTAGGAAAGATTTATATCGTTAAAATAAACAGTATGTTATAATACAAGCGTCAGTGTTATTGACCTTAGCGTTTATTTTCAGAGGAATTCTCACCCGGCTCACAATTACAAAGTATTTCGAATTTATATGCGTCGATTTAAATTTCTAGGTTTTAAATAAGTATATTTTATTAGATTGCTGTTTTAATGTTTTTTTTTTTTTGTATCACGGGCTGTTACATTGAATTGGTAGCCAACTGTAAAAATAAATTATTTACCATTTTCTGCAAACAACATATTTTTTATTGTAAACGAAATGAAAATCCAAAAAGAAATGGCGTCGTTGCAAAAGCGATCTAAAAAAATGGAAACATTGTGCATTATTCGACTTGCTACAAGTATGCTACGTCACGCGTAGCAAGCGTAGCACTAAAAAGTATTGCTACGAAAAATTAGTACCGCATTAAAAGTTTCAGATTTCTTAATCATAATCTAATAACTCGATAACGTCATAAAATTAAAAGTATAATCAAACAATCTCGCAAATAGTACAAACTAAATATTTATAATTTAGCCATAGAAAAGTATTTTAAACAAGAAAATAGTGCGTCATACGTTAAGACGTCACGAGACGAAATGTTTTCGCGGTTAACTGACGCTATCGGGCGTCACAGTGTGAAGGCGTCTTTAGGTCTCTGCACAGTGGTATTTTGTGTGTCTACGTCTTGCAAGCGTAGGTGCCGTGTGACACAGCTTGAGCGCTGACTTGACGTATGTTCAACAGGCGTGCCCGTTCGCAAGAAGCATAAAGGCAAAATATTGAACGCGACATGATTATGGTGACTATTCTTTTACTGTAGTCGTTGGTACTGCATGGCCGCTGACAAAAAATTGAGACTGTGACAACCTTATGTGAGCAAACTATGGAGGAAACGCATTATCTTCTTCTTTCTTCTTCTTCTTTTCGTGTGGTTAGAAACTAACCTGTAGTGCTATTCTGTAACCATCTCACCGTGTTATCTTAGGTGAAGTGAGCGTGGAGTGAGCTGTCAGTTGCTAAGGATTGACACTATTGACAGCTCACTTCACCTAAGTTTTCACGGTGAGATTTTTATAGAATAGCACTACAGGTGTCAGAGTTTTAAAGCCGCCCATGGGCCTCTGACTTGGCTTCACTCACATGCCGTCGAGAAATATATGTCTAAGACATGCTGGTTTCCTTACAATGTTTTCACACATACACATACGCAAACACCCAACGCATTATCTTGAAAAACATTTTTTTGACGTGATAACGTCTTATAAATCGTTGATCGCCGGCTACACGCACGAAAAAGTGTCACGTTCCGCCTGAGTCGAGCGTGCAAGTGAGAGCGCGGAACAAGCGATAGAGAGGCACGATCGGCCTAAGCGTTCGGATTGTGACGTTAACACGTAAAATTATCGTCCGTAAACTGACTTTACAGACAACCAATTTTTTCAAGGACAGCGAGAAACATTATTTTAACTTTTTATAACATAGCATAACATCACGCCTGTATACCCTGAAGGGTTAGGCAGAGGTGTACCCGTTGGTACACCCACATTTCGCCAGTTATGTTTAAGTCCCATGTAATAGGAGGCGAGCCTATTGCCATAAACCGGGCACAAATCCAGACTGCGGGCTGCTGTTGAGAAATTCAAGATGGAAAAACCCAATAACACTTTGCTCGACCCGGGAATCGAACCCAGGACCTCAGGCTCAGCAGTAGCGTTTGCGACCACTAGACCAACGAATAACTTTTCATTGTTTTTTTTTTTACTTTTTCATTGCTTTGGTTTGTGTTGTACAACATGATGGAAATGCCTTCGACAGCGATTGGTTCTCATCACTTAGCAGTTACTTTTGAGCGATTACATGTTTATTATTGCGCATAAACAATATGAGTGTGAAATATTTTTATTTATTGGCTCTGAGTGAAGAGGTTAAACCGTCGGTCGTGAACATCTTCTTAATATATATAAATTACGTGTCACGTTGTTTGTCCGCGATGGACTCCTAAACTACTTAACCGATTTTAATCAAATTTGCACACCGTGTGCAGTTTGATCCAACTTGAAAGATAGGATAGGTAGGGTAGGTAGGGCAGGTAGGGCAGTTAGGGCAGGTAGGACAGGTAGGGCAGGTAGGGCAGGTAGGGCAGGTAGGGCAGGTAGGGCAGGTAGGGCAGGTAGGGCAGGTAGGGCAGGTAGGGCAGGTAGGCAGGTAGGGCAGGTAGGGAGGTAGGACAAGTAGGGCAGGTAGGGCAGGTAGGGTAGGAAGTGATAAAGATGGTCCACCCCAAACATTTATATGGCAAAACAACGTTTGCAGGGCCAGTTAGTATAATATATTTTTTCAAAGTCATTTTTACAGATAATTTATAATTTTATTTATTTGTTTTTCAGCTTAGACCAGATGACTCCATATTACTATTGAAAAGGTTTCATGGTAATCTAAGTATTTCACACATTATATACTTATTTATTTATTTAATACTTCAAGCACACAAATGTATAGAGGCGGACTTAATGCCGTAGGCATTTTCTACAACAGTCAACCTTTGGGTGATGCAGAGACAAATAGTGGTAGGGGCAATAGCAAGAATTGAGGAGTAAATATTTATTTAAATATAAACAAAATATACATTTATTTAAATATAAATATTTGATATATATATAAATATTATATATAAATAGGTATAAGTACAAATAAATACCTACACATAAATATACAATGTTCAAGAATAGAATAGAATAGTTCTTTATTTGCACAGAAAGTAGGTAAAAGTTACAGATGAAGTTTAAAAATGATCCTTATACTAACTACCTTAACTAAGGCATGCAAACATAAGTTATAATGATAAAGACTCCTTCAATATAAAATTATTAACACAGTAAAATATAATATCAAATCAATACAAGTTTACCATGTCAAGATGTTGAATTAACATATATTATTTTTTTCATGTATTAACTCATTATTTTAAGAAAAATCAGCAGTAATGATACCTGGTGAATCAGAAATACCTACTCGAAACAGTATTCTTAGAGGACATCGGTAAATATTTCGTGTCCGTATTTATGTTGACGACAAACTTATGGGGACATCTTCCTGAGTCGAATCTCGGCTGCCATTTCTGCAGAATTTATTGCGTTCGGCATAATTATAACCTCAAAAGTGGCCTTAGACCAAATGTTACATTTTAAAGACGAGTTTACTTAAACGTTACAGATTTTATTTAACATTTACAATGTTTTGAATAAAATAATTTTTGTCACGATTCCAGAATTAGATTTAAATGTTCTTTGTCTTGCAAATGTCAGCCATTTTTGCGTCAACAGATTTTTTGAATGTGTACATTTGAATGTTTGCGAGTAGAATGTTAATAAATAACAGCTGTTAGTCGTTACGCGTGTATTTAATAAAATTAAAACATTCTGTGGAATATATGGACCCTTGAGTTTGGGCAGACAGACGACACGTGTCATTGTCAATAAATTGAGACGCAATCAATTTATTGACAATGACACGTGTCGTCTGTCTGCCCAAACTCAAGGGTCCATATTTTTCACAGAATGTTTTAATTTTATTAAATACACGCGTATAGAGAAAATAAAGTGTCAAATAGTCAAGATATTTTTTTGTGTCAGAACACACGCGTCGATAGATAGATTTTATATGACCTAATCATCATCAGCCTATAATGTTCCCACTGCTGGGACACAGGCCTCCTCTCTGTGAGAGGGAGTGGGCCATAATCCACCACGCGGGCCCAGTGCGGGTTGGTAGATGTCACATGTCATCGAATTTTTGGTTCTAGGACATGCCGGTTTCCTCACGATGTTTTCCTTCACCGTTTTGAGAGCAGTGGTGATGAAATAATTTACACAAAGTAAAGCGCCTGTCGGGGTTCGAACCTACGACCTACAACTCGTAAGTCGCGGCCGTTACCACTGGGCCACCACTGCTCTAATGTTATATTATAAACTGATGTTATTAGGTATATGAATTTTATTTCACCCTATGATATGGTAAATAATAGGGCTATTTTTTTTTTAACTCAGCAGGTTAAAAAAAAATATTTAGGCCGTCAGTCAGATAATAAAAAAATATTAGACACGTATTTTTTGCTTTATCATATTAATAAAAAATGACTTAGATAAAACGCATTAAAGTTGGGGAGTGGGGGTCGCTACGTCACGTAAGTATAAAATCTACATACTCGTCATGGCACATTTTAACTCAATGTATATCTAATAATAATCTTTTGATAACGTAAATAAAGAAAAAAAAAAAAAGGATTGTGTGGTTTTATGAAAACACGGTAAAAGTGAAACTTTTAAGCGAACTATAGGCGCCGCCATATTGGCCTTGGCTGCTCTGACGAGCGCCTTTCACTTTATCCCTACTCCGCGGCTGACCGTCACGCGACATGCAACACACAGACGAAAAAATTTGAGACGATGTAATAAAAGTTTCACTTTAAAAAATATGTGTCCAATATTTTTTTATAATCTACAAGACAGACAACATTTTTTTTTGTTTGTCATCCCTATTAGGTACCGATGTGTTTAATTGGTCTCATCTTTATAAAATATTCTCATCTTTATTAAAAGACTGGAAAAGAGTCATTTAACATGAAAAAAAATCTGAAACGTTATTTTCAACTTCAACCAATTAAAAGCTAGCATCCATTTTCTCACACACCTCGCTTGCTTCCTTCTGATTTTTAGCAAAAACTTTTTCACCTTCTCACAACTTCTATCATCACCTCAGAACTATAAGGTCACGAGAGCCCCGTGTGTTGTCGCATAGTGTATATATAAACAGTTTATTGGGCGGCATACCTCTGTGGAGCCGGATGCCGCCGACCCACTTACTGATGTCCCACTCTGGCATGCGGATGCCTTGCATACCAGGGCTGGTTGGATGCTTGGATGCGTCGCTGGAAGACTGTTTTTTATCTTGGTTTAATCGTAGCTAATACTTTTGGAATTATAATGAGATTTTTAAACGTGATTGATAAGATTAAGACACCTTGGATAGAGATTTCACTCTCAAAATTGTTCTTAAGAAAAACAAAGAAATATTACAGATTTCAAATCAAATCATTTTTATTTGCATTAAAACATGGTATTACAGATGTTACATTAAAATTAGTGCTTACATGTGTGTTCAGCAGAGATTTCAGTCAATAATCGAATGATGAAGTTTTCTACATTCATACATTTATGTAGGTATAAATATTGTTGTAGTAATTTTAAGTAATTTATGAAAATTAAACATTTAAGAATTGGATTTTAATTTTATAACGAAGTGTAGGTAAATATGTCTTTAAACGATCTACTTACAGAAAAAACATTTAATGAAAACTGAAAAATAAAAACCGGTCGAGTGCGCGTCGGACCACGCACAATGAAAGGTTTTGCAGTTGGGATGAATTTATCCCAAGAACAAATTTAATATTGTAGCTGATAAACATGTTCTCCCATACAGAATGTAGGAGAACATGTTTTTGCAACTGCGAATATATGTTGGTCGATTCTTACTCGTTAATTTGTAAAGCCTATTTAGCTGTGATAGTTTTCCATTTATGACGCAGATATATGACAGTGACCTTGAATGGTTAGCTTACGTGTTCTGTACTGAGCTCACGCAACGCGTCGTACGTCCAGCCAGTAATAGGACTCGCCCATCAAGGAGCGCTGTCCCAAATTAGACGCATTATTAATTTATTACACGTAAAACAAAAAGTATTTTAATAAAACACGTATACTAAAAGATCAGTAATTTAATTATCTTTAATATGGTGAAGTTTTCAGAAAATTGCGCTTGATGGATTTTGCGTCATTCTCAGTTTTTTATCCGCGTTAGACATAACTTTATAAATTAACTAGCGGACCTGACAGACGTTGTCCTGACCGAATACCGCCACCTATCGGGTCCGATTGCGAATCTAAACCATTCCCAGATCCCCTTGAACACACACAAAAAATTTCATCAAAATCGGTCCAGTCGTTTGAGAGAAGTTCAGTGACATACACACTCACAGATGAATTATATATATAAAGATTTCACTGTGTAATATAAACATAATCAAAAATATGCCTATATTAAAATATTAAAAAAATGCTTTAATTTAACATATATTTTTTCCAAATCACTAACACTACTCGTTCAGACGTCATCTTCAGTATAAAATCATTAAAAGTCAGCTATTGTCCCCTTAATTTCATCATATAAACTACTGCCTTGAATTTTTTGACACATCCAAAACCAACCATTTAGCTGGCAGGGATACTTCACTCTAACTAAAATTTGCACTTTAAAGCTTAATATTTCGCTAACGGATTCCTGAATCCAAAAATGGTTTTCACACACACACACAATATTTTTAAAGGACCTTTCCAACGATACCCCACACCATGGGTTATAAAAGAAAATAAAAAACATCCCCACTTTACGAGAAGGGGAGGTACCCTAAAAAAATGTACTACTTTGTCGGCGTGATTAATATGCATACCCATGCCAAATTACAGCTTTATAGTACTAAGAGTCTCGGAGCTAGACCGCGGACTGACAGACAGACAGACGGACATGGCGAAACTATAAGGGTTCCTTGTTGACTACGGAACCCTAAAAACATCAGTGAGTCTTAAAGCTGTGATAGAAAGGTAAACTTTGTTATATTTTGATTAATAAACAAAGCATTTTTCTACTGTTTATGAATCGGACTGCTATTCTTGTAAGCTCACTAAAATATCGACGTAGCCAACACAATAATACATAACTTTCCTAATTTTATTTCATTGAAACTAACGCGTTTACATTAGAACTCCATTTGTTTATTTTTCACTTCACATTCAAACAACATTGAGTTTAATTGAACAGACTTTTATTCTTGAATATAACATTTTGTAGTTTATTAAGACCGACGTAGCCCAAAGAATTGCCAAACTTTAGTGGCAATGGGCAGGGCACATTGCTCGCAGAACAGATGGCCGATGGGGCCGAAAGGTTCTGGAGTAGCGACCGCGTACAGGAAGACGTAGCGTTGGAAGGCTTACCACAAGGTGGACCGATGACCTTGTGAAGGCCGCAGGAATCCGCTGGATGCGAGAAGCACAGAACCGGTCGAAGTGGCGGTGCTTGGGGGAGGCCTATGTCCAGCAGTGGACGTGTTTTGGCTGGAATGATGATGATGAGTTTATTAAGAACTCACATCATAATTTTTCCAAGGATTTAACTAGACTTTTAAAATAACACAAGCCGAGTGCCCGATGCGATTACTCATTGGCAAAAATGACAAATTTCCATACAAACTTTCACCCTCTATTTAACCCCTTCAGGGGGTGAATTTTCCAAAAATCCATTGTTGTTGACACATTGCTCACTTTCGCTATACAGGGTTAAATAAATTACTTAGCGAAACTCTCCATAGGTGATAGGTATCGATATCTTAACATGATAAAACAAAAAGAAAAGATTTGGTGTTTTTTTTTTGGCGCAACCTCTTAAGTGTGTAATTTTTTTTTTGTGTAAACTTCACAGACGTATGTATCAATATCTAACACGCCAAAACAAAAAAAAAATATTTTCTCAACTCATACTTCGGTTTATTCCGATCGGATCCCACACTCCGATCCCACTTTGTGGGATTCGTTAGGAATGTGGATAAAGTAGTAACTACACTACTAGCGGCCGTTGACCCCAGAAAAAAAAATCATCAAACCTTTCTTTTTTCATGTTTAGATAGATACCCATCACGTCCGCGAAGTTGCTACTAAATTTAATTTGACTCTGTATATATCTGACTTGTGCAAAATTTCATGCTTCTAGACGCAGCGATTTTTGCCGTGCGTTGTCTGCCAGTGAATTTAAGATTTTTATAAGTAGATAGATTGTGTAAGGTTTTGAACGTGTTTGTTTTGCAATCACACACTAGCTTCTGCCAGCGACTTCGTTCGCGTGGAAGTTGATAAAATATAGCCCATATTACTCGCTGATAATGTAGCTTTCTGTAGATGAAATAATATTTTTAATTGGTTAAGTATTTTTTGAGTTTATCCATTACAAACAAACATACAAAAAAGGGAAATGCCCATTTGATAAAGAGATTTTGGCCAAGTGACGCCCATGAAAGAAACAAATTATAGGCATTAGGGTTGATATTATAGATAAAGAAACAACTACTATTTTTTACATAAAACTCGGTAGGTCTCTTATAAATTAAAGGTTAATAAAAAATATTTTATAGTTTTGGTGTAATCCATTCTGCAATTATAGTTCTTATTTGTATGTCTCTTGTGCCTATTTTGATGGGTGTTTTTTTTGTATTTACTACATTGTTGGGCAAACTATGGCCAAAAATAGGCGTTTTCCTTTAATCCTTTTCTCTTTAGTTTAGAGTATACGGCTAGACCTGTCCTATCCTTATCCTAAATCTTCTTTTTTCTTTTTCGTGTGGTTAGAGACTAACTTGGTGTCAGAGTTTTTAAGCCGCCCATGGGCTTCTGACTTGTCTTCACATGCCGTCGAGAAATGCAGACTTGCCGGTTTCCTCACGATGCTTTCCTTCACCATTTTTCCATTCCGATGTCCTAAATTAAAACATAACATATTTCTATCAGAGTAAATGAAGAAAATACCCATGAATAGCTAGTTAAGAGTAAGTAAAAATAGAATTACTGTTTTTTCATTGATACATTCCTGGCCACATTCTTCTCTGAATTCTTTCAAAGGCCCTGATTGTGTTTATTTAGACTTGCATACCTGGCATACCAGAGATTTTCAGAGACGCATTTAGAAGCCGATGAGCTGCCCAGGTTGCCCTATCCGCTTTAACGTCCAAGGAATTTGCGCGTGCGACTACTGCGTCGTAGATTGTGGAATGTAGACATAATAGGTTTGGTCTAATAAAATAAATAGATTTAAACTGATAAGTGTGGAATGATATGGGCTTGGCTTTGGACTGAAATGAGATGTTTGTATGGATTCATTACAGTAACGTTTTTGTTATAATCTGCCCCGGATCTAGATTTTTTTTGAGGCGGGGCAAAAACTTCCGTCTGCCGCCCCCCACCAATCTTTTATGAGGATGTGCTAAGTTAGCCACGGCGTAATTAAAATTTCCTCAAAGTATTTTTTTTTGGCAGCAACATATCAATCAAATTGTATCGATCGATAATGCGCCATTTCAACAGGGGCGCCAAAACTGTTGTAAAAAAGAAAAAAAAAATAGAAAGATTAAAAATGTGCTGCGCGTCTCATTTATTGCAAAGTTGCTGTGTGCTGGGTGGTGCACTGTTATTATTTGGTGTTTTATTAGAGGGAATATTTAATAAAACCAGCGTGCTCGACTGCGAAGACGGAAGGAAGTATATTTTATCATTTCAGATAATGGATCACATTCAACAGACTATGGAAGTAACTCATACAGCCTACAATTGACACTGCACATTATAAGTGGCATTAGTAATTACTTAACCTAATGGTATTTTGAGTAATTAACCGACTTCAAAAAAAGGAGGAGGTTCTCAATTCGACTGTATGTTTTTTTTAATGTTTGTTACTGCATAACTTTCGACTGGGTAAACCGATTTTGATGATTCTTTTTTATTTGAAAGCTGGTGCTTCCCGTGTGGTCCCATATAAATTTTATTAACTTTGCTTGAATGGTTTTTGAGTTAGGTTCAATTATACGTATTTTTTTCCCACTTATTATATGGACTAGCTTCTGCCCGCGACTTCGTCCGCGTGGAGTAGCTACTTTGGGCTAAAGCTATCTTTAATCCGCGACTTCGTTTAAATAAAGGTGTATTTTTTTTTAATAATGCGTACCTATGTTAAAGAGCTATTTTAGGTACCTACATCACGCTTTAATCAGTAAGCCGACGTTCGCACGGACGTAATAAAATCGCAGCGGGATTTTATCGCGCACTGATTTTTCAACTCTCGGTGTTAAGCCGAACGTTGAGAATCCAACGCGCTGGAACGCACTCTCGTCCCAGCGGATTTTCAACTCTCGGCGCTAAACAGATCGTTGAAAATCAAGAGCACGAAAAAAAGAACCAGATCTCGATAGGGCAACATTTAGTTGCCCGTGCGAAAAACACTCTTGGCGTAAATCTATTCCTACGTGCTTAAATGTTTGTCCCTGGGCCTTATTAATTGTTACCCCAAACGATACCTTCACCGGAAATCGCGCGCAGTACTTGATCATTATTTTGCTGCGATGTTATTTTAAAACTGCGATATCTCCTAAGATATTTATTGAAATCGAATGATGTAAACGGCAATTTTGTTTTAAATTAAATACTTGTGATGAATAACGTATTTATTTGGATAAGGATTAATGTCATGTTTATAAAAACACCTTCGTAAATAACGCATTACTTTTGAACAAATTTGGTTAGCATAAAAAAGGTTAGAGTGAGCCAACCTTAAAAGATAGACATATGCTGTCGCGGACTTTTTTTTAGAACTTTTAAAGGGGAACAATTCTGTCATACATGATTTTTGCGAAACTTTAACTGTTTACGCAGCGCACGCAGCGGAAGCTCTCAAAAGGAAAAAAATAATCCCGATTTTGAAACATTCTTCATTGGTGCTCCGCTCCTATTGGTCTTAGCGTGATGATATATAGCCTATAGCCTTCCTCGATAAATGGGCTATCTAACACTGAAAGAATTTTTCAAATCGGATCTGTAGTTTCTGAGATTAGCGCGTTCAAGCAAACAAACAAACAAACAAACAAACAAACAAACTCTTCAGCTTTATATATTAGTATAGAGTATAGAAGTATAGAAGTATAGATGATATCTTAAGTTCCTGACACTGTTATTTACATAGCAGGTAGTGGTGTTCGAATTTGTGTGGGGTAGGTTACCTCAACTAAAAATTGAAAAATAGAAACTTTTTACAAAAAAAATCAACCGACTTCCAAAAAACTACAAAGCGAAAAATAACTTTTTTTTCGGAAGTCGGTGGCATAAAACGAAAAGTCTAAACCAAAGACACCGACTACCGAAATTAGTTATTTTTCGCTTTGTAGTTTTTTTGAAAGTCAGTTTTTTTTTTTTGTAATAAGTTTTTATTTTCAACATGCACTTGTCTGCTAAGCTTGAATTTGTCGCCTCATGCAGTTGGCGCCCGGGGCACGGGCCCCGGCTTGTTCCCCCCTAGATCCGGGGCTGTTATAATCTTCAATTTATAGAATAGGAGTGTAAAAGGCACATAAAATTCTCCATCCTCACTCATACTAGCTTCTGCCGTTATTAGCAGTTTTAACCGCCTCTAGTGGTTAGACCACTTGTCTCAAACCCAGAGGTCCCGGGTTCGATTCCCAGTGGGGGCAAAATTTTCTTCTCAGTTTGGTTGGTGGTAGGGCTTGTTCTAAGTCCACCTGGCTAGTTACCACTATCTTATCTAAGTCTGTTGCCATAACAACAATGTTAACAACATTGTTGTGTTTTGGCAGTTAAAGGTAAGATGGCCGATTCCTCTGTGGTTGAGGATTCTAGGTGAAGCTCGCTTCCATCTTCAGCCGGATCATCACTTACCATCAGGTGAGATGCAGACAAAGAGCTTCCCCGTAGAGGATAAAAAAAATAACTTGGTTGTAGGCTAAATTCTGTTTAACACTTTCAACTCCACTCACTTTTCATAGATACGCCATGCTGCCATACATATTGGAAGTGAACCCTCCGGGAGGGTTACCGGCATTACGTTTGCGCTAAAGTTAACCATTGCGGACGGTCAACGGCATTAGGTTTAAAACAGTGTTATAGAACACTGTAAAACGAAGTAAAATTGTGTTTTTAGGGGGTCTTGTCACTCACTATAAATAGTTTCCAACCTTTAAATTTTTTGTTGTGGATATTTGTAACCGTGAAAAAAAAGATTAAAAAAATAAAATGCGTGGATTTTAAAACCAACGCACGTACTAATAAATCTTGTTAAAATATATATCAGATTTTATTTTCACGGTTTATCATGGGCTCGCTAAAGGGCTCTGGTCATCCCATATGCGACTAGGTGAACCCTCCAGGAGGGTTCCTGGCACTGAACGTGTTAAGAGACTACATACAAGAGAAACAAGCCAGTGTCTGTCAAATATTATTATGCCCTTGGGAAATAAAGTAAAAATACTTTTATCTGCGTCTGTCGATTGTAAAGTCGCAGAAGGTCGATGTAAACTACTGGTGGGATGGATTTATGACCGCCCCGGAACTATTCGGTGAATTCGACGGTTTTCATGTTATTATTTGTTTTTCAGATTAGTTGTGCGAAATTATGCTTAATGTATAATATTGATTTATTGATTCTTCAGAACGCTAACAGTCTAATATTTAAATAGGTAAATAATGTTATTGTGACTAGTTAAGTCATAATAACCGTTTTTAATAGTTAGATGTAATTATTATAGCATCGTGGACTTTGTTGTGGGTAATGATGAGTATTATAAACATGTAGTACATTATTTTATGTATCATCAATAGCTTTCGCAGCGCACGCCAAATAATGACTTTTATAGACAAATTTTTTATACCTTGGGTTACATTATTGTAATTTTCGTAGGGATCTCTAATTTATTTGAAAATTAAAATTCAGCTCATGTTACTCGCTGATAATGAAGTTTTCTATAGTTTTTTTTTTTTTACATCGGTATTGAGTTTATTCATTACAAACAAACATACAAAAAATCATAAATTTTCTCTTTTTAATGTTAGTTTAGATCTATTTGATTTTTTTAATCAGACATTGTTACAAAAACATTTTTATTTTATCTTGCTAGTAAGACATTTGGTTTCCATCCAAGCACTTAGCACATCATTCAAAAACAAATGTATACCTAGGCCTGAGGAAGGTCAATGTTCCGTATTGAATGTACAATGTAAACCGATGACTAACGCGTGAACCTACACGAGTACCTACACGTCAAAAAAAGCAATGTTTAGTAAATACCATGTGATACGGGAAATTGCTCCATACATAATGTATGACGGTATTTTTAATGTTCCATGGTAGTTTTCCGTTCTTCCTCGGTCGAGTGAGGAATGCTACTGTTTTCGCTAAAAGGTAATTAAATATGTTTTTATGGTGTCTATAAAAGAACTGTTGATTTTTGTGTCTAGTGTTTTTCCTTTAGAATAGGAGAAGCCCTTGGGAGTAACAATATCTATTATGAGAATAGGTGGTTTAGGACACAAAGGTGTTGATGGTGATGTTGATTTTAGAGGAGACCACAAATTGGGAAACGATAAGATCACGGAAGATCTTAGAAGGCAGCTTGTACAGATTAAATGTGGAGGCTAGCTGGTTTAAACGTTTAGTACAAACAAAACAATAAATAAAACAAAATACAAATAGGTTGAACGAAAATCTATGCAGGATGACTGGTAACAGTTGGATGATAGTGGCTAAAGATCGAGCTCAGTGGGTAACGATCGAGCTCAGTGGCATGCAATTGGACAAGCCTATACCAGACCACACCAGACTATGTCTTTGACTCAGAGGCAGACGTATTTTTTTTAAATGTAATGATTTTAATTTAATTTAATAATTTTAATTTAATTTATATTATTTAACTAATCATTTTTAAATATATTTATTGTGATTTAAAAAGTCTGCCTAGCCTTTTCCCAACTATATTAGGGTCAGCTTCCAGTCTAACCGGATGCAGCTGAATACCTACTGGTATTCAGCTTTTTACGTGGAGCGACTGCCTATCAGAGCAGTGGTGGCGCAGTAGTAACGGCCGCGACTTACGAGTTGTACGTCGTAGGTTCGAACCCAGACAGGCGCTTTACTTTGTGTAAATTATTTCATCACCACTGCTCTGAAAACGGTGAAGGAAAACATCGTGAGGAAACCGGCATGTCCTGGAACCGAAAATTCGAAGGCATGTGACATCTACCAACCCGCACTGGGCTCGCGTGGTGGATTACGGCCCACTCCCACTCACGGAGAAGAGGCCTGTGTCCCAGCAGTGGGAACATTATAGGCTGATGATGATGATGATGACTGCCTATCTGACCTCCACAACCCAGTAACTGGGTAATACGATACCCCTTGGTAAGACTGGTATATATTTATTATGATTAAAATTAAAATTTTAATTCAAATGTACAACATAATATGATCTTAAATGGATTAAGATTATTATTGAATTATTTTCATATTCTAGACTGCTACAGGCTGATTGATGATGATGATAGCTTCAACATCGATTCAAATTGTCAACATAAGACTCAGCTACATTTCACCCGTGGCTTTCCAAAAACGCAGATACAAATAAACAGCGAGTCTACTATGACAAACATGCGTTTGTAAACACATCGTGGTTCGGAATGCGTCTGTCTCGATTTAGCGACTTGGTTTTGTACGGTTGGCGCCACTCGTAAACTAACGTTTGGGAGATTCGTCTCATGAAGTCATGATTTGTTTGACTGTGGTGTGAAGATACTGCGCATTACGGTGATGTGGAGACGTTTGAAGCGAAGTGGTCCGGTGTATTGAACAGTAGAACAGATACCTACAAAAGAGCCGACCTCATCTAGCATATCGCACCTTCGGTGCAACAAAGTCACAACAGCTCATTTTTTATTTTACATTTCCTTATTTCTGGATTACTATAGTAGGTTTGAAATCTTTATAAAATTTATTGTTTATTTTGTTTGCTATAGTTTTACGTTAAAAATCTTATATTGAATTATCAAAAAAATCCTAATAAAAGACAACAAAAAAAGTGTCCTGAATTTATTGTGACTTTGTTGCACCGATGGTGCGATATTTTTAAAATATGACATGTAAAAGTGATTCCTATTTACAGAATAAACAATTTCATTACATTTCAGAACCTATACCTAGGACCTACAAAAGAAACGAATTAAAGATGTTAAGACCAATTTCCGTGAAGCGGTCAAAATCTGGTCGCAATCTCATCGACAATCAATGTTGAAAATTTAAAAAAAACGCAGGGTTTATAGAGGTATTTTTGACAGATTGAGATTAGAATGCGAATATTCTTAAAAATACGGGAATTGCCCTTCAGAAGTCCAATTCTCGTACCTACTTAATTTTTGTTTTTAATTTATGTTGCAAACTCGCTATCTCATCTCAACGACAATCAATTTTAAATACTTACAGTCCGGTGCTCTCCTGGAGGTCAATAACAATTAAAATTCTATTGTGTCTCATTAAGGACTGTTGAAGGTTTTAATAAAAATGAGGTAAATTTTAATCAGATTCAGGCTGAGATTATAATTCAAAAATGCGTGCGTTCTTAAAAACTTGTTAGCTTGTGGTGTTTGGCTTAGAAAAAAGTCTCTTTCTTCCCATGAACGTTGCAAAGCCTAAGATTTTGTGTCACGATGGGAATTAACATTTTGTTTAGCATTCATTGCAAAAATGTACTTTAAGGCTCCTGGCTGTGAATTCACTCGACAGAGTTTAGGTAAATTCTTGCGATGCTATGTTTGTGTGCACCGTTCACGCACACACGCCTAAACATCGAGCGTAGTGATCGCTTAAACAGTTTTGATCCTATAGACGGTATTTTGTTAAGTTACGTAGGTACGCTTATGAAATAAGTCTGGAATGTTTGTGTATATTCGTTTAGTATATTTATTACAATTCTGTTTTATATGGAATTTTATAGTTTTTGTATGGAAAACATGAAAAATTATTACCTACATGTTGAGTTTTATGGGTTTATGGGTTTCATAAAGGGGGTCGAAATTTTCATTATTTTTGCGATAAGACACAATTTTCGAGATATAAGCAAAAGAACAGAAAAAAGATAAAGTACAGTTTTTGCAACTGAATGAGTTATTAATTTAGTGAAAATGAAAAATTCGCTATTCTGAATTTGACTTTTTTCACTTAAAATTTTGATTGGTGCCGATTCTCTTATACACCGAACTAAACTAACTAAACTATCACTAAAATTTCTTACTTTTGACTATGAGAATCTCAAAGCTATTGGTGCCGATTCCCTTGATCACAAACTAAACTAAATTTAAGTTCAGTGCATCTTTTTCTTACAATTTCATTAAGAAAAGGACAGAAGATAAATTTTTGTTTAGTCCTGTCAAATTAATCACCGCCTATCACTCTCCATACAAGTTTAGACGTGATTAAAAACTTGCCGACTAAAATTACGTCAATTAACGTCAAGCGCTGATTAATTTGACAGGACTAAACTAAAATTTATCTTCTGTCCTTTTCTTAATGAAATAGAAAGAAAAAGATGCACTTAAATTTAGTTTAGTTTGTGAACAAGGGAATCGGCACAATTATGCAAAATAAATTCTCTAAGTTTAAGAAAATTTTTGACACATCTAAATCAAATTTGACAATCGCGATTCCACACGTGATACCTAACCATGTGAATCTTTTTAGAGCCGGAGGCGGGCACGCTCGACGTGTTTTTTAAGGAACTTTTCACTTTTTGTATGGAAAAAAAGAAAAAATATTACCTACATGTAGAGTATAAGGGGTTTAAGGGTTTTATAAAGGGAGTCGAAATTTTCATTATTTTTGCGATTGGACACACCGTTTTCGAAATATAAGCAAAAGAAAAAAAAAAGATTCAGTACTGTTTTTGTATGTGAAATCGAGGTGTTGGTGTGAATTTAAAGTTCATGACAATCAATTTTATTCCACACGTTTTTAATCGCGAAAAATAGTCAGATTCGGTTAGAAAATCTAAATTTTAAGTGAAAAACGTCAAATTCAGAATAGTAAAATTGCTATTTTCACTAAATGAAAATCTCAGTTCCATCTTAGTGCTGTCAAACTAAAATCTAGTTAAGTTGTGTCACTTTAGTCTATTTCAGAATGGGAAATCGTCGTTTGACAGGAATAAAACAAAATTTTGGTGATTTTTAGTCTAGTTTAGAGGCATTTGTGACAAGAGAATCGGCATCATGTCTAACTAAATCTGACTATTTTTAATCGCGATTAAAAAGGTGCGGAATAAAATTAGTTATCTTGAACTAAAATTCACACCAACACCTCGCTTCAGGTGCAAAAAACAGTACTGTATCTTTTTTTTTCTTTTGCATATATCTCAAAAATGGTGCGTCCAATCGCAAAAATAATGAGAATTTCGATCCCCTTTATAAAATCCTTAAACCCCTGACACTCTACATGTAGGTAATATTTTTTCTTATTTTCCTTACAAAAAGTAAAAATTCTATATAAAACGTCAAGGCTGCCCCCTGCGCGCCTCCAGCTCTAAAAAAAATTCACGGGGTAGGGCAAACAAGTACCACGTGGACTCGCGATTGTCAAATATAATTTTAGTGTGTCAAAATATATTTAAATTTAGAAAATTTTTGTTGCAGAATAGCTTCAAGATTTTCATAGCCAAAAGTAAGGAATTTTAGTGATAGTTTAGTAAGTTTAGTTCGGTATACAAGAGAATCAGCACCATATTGCCATCTTAGTGCTGTCAAAATAAAATATATTCTATAATTATTTCACGATGGGAAATCATCGTTTGACAGGAATGAACGAAACTTTGGTGATTTTTAGTCTAGTTTTGAGGCATTAATTTGTGACAAGAGAATTGGCACCAGTATCCATAAAGGAATCTGAGACACTTGCGCGAAAGACATTTTCGCGAAAGACACTTGCGCGAACCCACTTCGCGAAAAAGTTGCGAAAATGAGATTTCTTCATAACATCACGCCATCAATTTCAAAGGGCCCAACACTTTGAAATTGATGGCGTGATGTTATGAAGAAATGTGAAAATTTTCGCAGCCGCCATCTTATATTTACGTTTTGACATCAAAATCTGCTTTAGAATCCTCAAAAACTATGAAAAAGACACCCATGACGAAAAATCTGAATATTGTCACAGCCGCCATCTTGGATTTATATTTTGACCTCACTATCAGCTTTAGCATCCTCGAAAACTATGAAAACGATACCCATGACGAAATGTTTTTAAATGTTCGCAGCCGCCATCTTGGATCTTTATTTTGACTTAAAGTAGTCTTCAGTAGCGTTAAAGAAACTTCGTTCCAAAAATACTTCACTTATTGCTACAACAGCATATAGGCGCGGGCATATCGGTGACGCGAACCCATAACTTTTTCCCCTACCAAAAATCACTCAAAACTATGAAATCTAAAGTCAAAATATAACTAGTGAACCCAGCAGGCAGATGTTGTCCTGCGACAACAGCGCCACGCGAGTCCAACTATAGTTATGAACCATCCAAGTTACACAAAAAGAATTTAAAAAAAAAAACATCTAAATCAGTCAAGCCGTTTAGGATACGAAGAATTACGAACACACGTACACCGGTATTTTATTTATTGCCAGGCATGCAAAATTTTAATGTTCTTCAAAAACAAGCAAAGTACTTTAAAATAAAATGCGGATCAAAATGTGGTAGTCGACGTACAATTTCTGGAATATGTTAACATCGGACACGTACGTGCGTGTGTGCGTGCTGCGACGCAAAGTGATACGTCCTCACGCTGGGAAGGCCCGTTCGCTACTGACGGAATACTGTTAAGACGTCGCGACGCCCCCGCAAGGGGGCGTGGAGAGCGGGGTCAGGGCTTCGCCCTTCGCCCGCGGTGGCCATACATTGGCCCATTACGATGGGCCCCTCGTTCATGTTCGCCTCGGACGGAATAGATTTTCCGCGATCGTTTATATAGTTCACTTTGCCATTTATTTACGTAATGAAGTAATTGTTTATTTATAAAATAAAATTTAGATTCTATTAAACAATTAACTTAAAATTAATATATAATTTTTTTAATTTCTTAAAAGTGTTTCTAAGTATTAGAAAAAAATATTTATTTGGCTTGAAGTTTTGAGAAAGTTACGTTATTTCAACATTTTTTTTCTGCTATATTTTGTATGAAAGTTGAAAAAAGTGGTTCCCCTATGTACAAGTAGACCATATAATGATGTTGATGATATTTTTTAATTTTCAACATCAAAAGCAGTTTCTTCTAACGAAACGATCAAACGTCAGTCTCACGTCATTTTTTGGAAAACTTGTTGCGAATTTTAGTGATTTCCCACGAATTCTTAATTTATTTCAAAAATCCCTTTCCCCTATGTACAAGACGAAGAATTGGACTTTTCAAATCACAAATAATTTTGTTTAAATTCTCGCCCCCTTTCTCACAACGAATAAACAAAATTGATCAAAATCAGTGATTTCGTGCGGTGCGGCGGCACGGAGCCTTAATTAAACACCAATCAGTTTGCCATAATTATGCATTAGTTGTAATGTCCTGAAATCAGCATGTGAAAAAATTTTGCCTATCATTTATGCTTTTAAAGATTAACGATAAGCATTTATCAAATAAAATAAACCCATGTTGACGTCCTAAAAGAAACGGATTCTTGAAATGAAGGTTTAGTAGATGGTGGTGACATCGGATGCGCCGGCGCCACGGGCGACACGTTGTAAACAAAAATGTTTGTGAAATAAATCTTTTGATTTGAGGTCGCTGTGGCGCCGTCGTCAACGATGGTGTTATGCTTGTGGAATTGGCGTCTGTTGATGTAAAGTACGTTGCGCAGGTAGGTAGGTCGTCGTCGATAGTTTATTGTGGAGTTTGGTAAGTTACTTAGTTTTAGCGTCTTCCTTTACCTTCAATTAGTTTTAACTTTTCAGTGCAAGTATCTTCTTCAAAGCTCCATATTACTAATCAAGAAAACGCGTCTGTATATTTTTACATCTATATATATTATTAATTATAATAAGAGGGGCTTGTGGCTAAGTAACAACAGCTGTACGGGTGGATCGATCAGATTAAGCTACGCTTGCCGCGGTTGGTCTGTGGATGGGTGACCATCTTTACATACCAAAACCCCTCCGTGCCTCGGAAAGCACGTTAAGCCGTTGATCCCGGCTGTCATTTGTAGATCTTTGACAGTCGTTACGGGTAGTTAGAAGCCCAAAAAAATCTGACAACCAGTCTTACCAAGTGGTATCGTGTTACCTAGTAACTAGGTTGTGGAGGTCAGATAGGCAGTCGCTACATGTAAAATATTGGTATTCAGCTGCATCCGGTTAGACTGCAAGCCGACCCCAACATAGTTGGGAAAAGGCTAGGCAGATGATGATATATTATTAATTAAAGTCGCTTTTCGTGTTTGTCTGTATAGACAAACACGAAAAGCGACTTTAATTACGACCGCGTTGTTCTTCTAAAGCACACAACAGATTTTGATGAAGTTTTCACCATCGTGTAGAGAATTTATTCTGGAAGGTTTATGTATATAATACGTTACTATTAAAGTTACATAAAACTAAGAAAACTCAATGATTTGCCAAGTCGGAAAAACCGTGCAAAGCTCCTGCACTGTTTTTCCGAGTTGAGAAAACGTCGAGTTTAACATCGAGTTTTCGAGTTTCATGTGATACTAGTGACCCGTCCCTACGGATAACTAGTATCACATAAATGAAATATCGTATATAATTTTCCTTTTAATGTAAAAGAAAATCATAAAGCTACTTGGTATCTCATTGGCATTGAGAAACACATATACACGCCCTAATAACCCCAATAATTATTTATCATCCAAAAAATTAAAAACTCCTTGATTATCTTATTGCTGTCATTAAAAACTCCGTACAACTCCGCTGGCGCCATGATGTAAACAAAATCTGTTTGTAAGATAAATCTTTTGATTTGTAAACTGCGATGCGCGTGCGACGGAGTGTTTGATTCTGCTGGTAATAAATTGTAGTCCACTGGTAATTGGCGTGAGTCCTCGTAACTGCTGGAATTTGGCCGAGATACGGCACTTATTTGGACCGCACGTGGAGTACTTGGCTGTTTTTCCCCGGTGTAAATAGATGTGTCTTCTGTCCTCGGTTGAGACGCAAAAGGTGGGAGAAATGCGCAGTAACAGCATTCCATCTGGTAATAAATGTTTCTGTCATCATTTAGTAGTAAATTAATAAAAAAAATAATAAACTATACTCCGTTTGAAATAAGATTAGAAATTTAAACAAACCTTTTTTACAGTCCGTTTAACCGATTTTGACTTCTATTGCGTAGGCAAAAAAGTGGTTACAAACCAACTTTTTACTGCAGCTGCCATTTGTCATGCCACCAACGCAATAGAAGTCAAAATTGGTTGAACTTACTGGGTTGTGGAGGTCAGATAGGCAGTCGCTCCATGTAAAATACTGGTATTCTGCTGCATTCGGTTAGACTGGAAGCCAATCCCAAAATAGTTGGGAAAAGGCTACGCAGATTGATTGATAGGTTAGGTTCATCTAGGAAGGTAATAAATAACAGGTGCCAATAACAAAGCTGACATTTGAATGCCCTAATGATTGTTTACCTATGTTCTACATATAGATATGTCGTGATGGCCCAGTGGTTAATGCCTCGCCTCTCATGCACGAGGTTGTAGGTTCAAATCCGGGCGAGTACCAATGTGGCTTTTTCAATTCATATGTACTTTCCGAGTTTATCTTGGACATTACTAACATCGGAGAAGGAAAAACATCGTGAGGAAACCTGGACTTATCGTTAATATAAGTCTGAAATCATCAACCCATCTTGAGCAAGTATGCTGATCAATGCTCGTGCCTTCTCTGTATGAGAAGAGGCCTTTGCCTTGCAGAGGGACAATAATAGGCTGGTATTATTATTATTATATTAGAATGTTATACAAATAAAAAAATATTAATTTGAAATTGAATAAAAAGTTTTTCTTTCCTTGTTTCCACGAATTCTGGGACGTTTTAGCGTAAATTTTGTAAACCAGACCATCATCTACGCATAATATACGCAACAGTCCTTGACATGAAATGCTGAACATTGTACTACAATGAGAACAAAACAATGAACAATTAACCCAATATTTTACGAAGCCGAGTTAACAAGTTTTTGGCGACGCGACGTTCATAAACACAGAATTCATAGATTTTACGATTTAATCGATTAGTGACGGATTCTGTATCGAGTTGGGTAGAAACAATTGAGAGGTGGAAGTCAAATGGAAGCTAAGTATTTTGAGCTTGAATAAAATATGTTGATTATCTACACTAATATTATAAAGAGAAAATATTAGATTTTTGTATGTTTGTTTGTTACGCTTTCACGCTAAAACGGCTTAACGGATTTGGATGAAATTTGGCACATGGGTAGACCATGACCAGGGTTAGGACATAAAATACTTTTATATCTCGATATTCCCACGGGGTCGAGACTTATGCGGGTGAAACCGCGGGACGCAGCTAGTTTAATGATATAGTTGTAAAAACCACCAACACTTTAGGCAAGTGTAGCTTAATCTTCGATTGATCCATATGGCTATTATCATTTAGCCACAATCCCTCAGAAGTAATATATTTTTAGCCTCAGAAGTAATAAAATTTATTCTTAGCCTCAGAAGTAATACAACTTATTCAAGCATTCCGTATTAAGGCTCCCGCAGACAGCCGCGACTCTGGTGGGACGATTTCTATTAAAACTTCTCGGAAATTATTTTATCGGTGTCGCGTGGCATCGTTGCGTCGCTCCTGTTTACGGCAACCTTTATTTTCTGTACGCATACTTTCCAGACGAATCTTTACGAATCTAAATTTTCGGTATCTACCACTACCGATTATCTCGATAATTTCAGATTTAGCACCCAGATAGTGATGTGTCTCTAATAATAACATAATTGTGTCGTGAACGAGTTACAGGGTAATTTATTAAACCTCAGTTTGACCTAGAATGTGAAACTTTTTATAGCTTCGCTTTTAATATTTATTGTAGTAAAAAACAAAAAAAAAATCTTATGACTGTTTGTTTCTGAATTTTTTGACAGACTTTGAAGTTGATTAAATGTAACATTTTTAAGATATTTCTTTTATTCTTTAAAATAACAGTTGTAGAAAAAACTAAATATTTTTTTAACACTCACTAAAGACCTTCTCTTGTCATCTCTTTTGTAAAATTCCGAACGCGTAGAAAACGTTTGATTCTTCTTTGCATCAATGAAATCAGTGTACACATTATTATCAAGGTCAAAACCGCAGCAAAAACATATGCAAAAACTGAATTTAGACCAAGATGAATAAAGACCGTTATAAATATTATTACTCGGATAAAAATGACCCAATTTCGTTCCACTTCAGTGACAAATGTCTAATAATAAGAGCACGCATGCCAAATGTACTAGAATACAAAGAAAATCGGTATAATGAAATATGTAATATCATTATAAAAAGTATTATTTATATTGCCATTTTACAACTAGCTGCGTCTCGCGGTTTCACCCGCATAAGTCTCGATTCCATAGGAATATCAGGAACAAAGTATTCTATTTCCTAACCTAGGTCATGGTCTACATGTACCAATTTTCATCCAAATCCGTTCAGCCGTTTTAGCGTGAAAGCGTAACAAATAAACATACAAAAAACAAATGTTTTCTCTTTATAATATTATTGTTATTATAGTTTAATTTTAATTTTACTTGAAAAAACATGGAGATTTCTTTATTATATGTAAGTTTAATATTAATGTTTAATACACATTTAAAACAAGTGAGTGAGTGAGTGACCATGGACAAGTGATGTTGGAACGTCGCGTCGGGCGTGCGTCGATTCTTGTAATTTATATAATAGTTTTGATTTACATTATTATTTTTATTGTTTTATTTATTTTGTAATCCATAGGTCCCTATCAGAATACCACTGCGATTATTTTATTTTTATTATCGCAGCATTATGCTCATCCATTATGCATTATGCATTTTGGCCTCGCACAGGTCGTTATTATTTTTATTTGTTAGTTTAAAATGCTCCTTTCTTATTTATTTTTTTACTGTTTATATTTCTTGTGCGTGTCCCAAATAAAATGTTTTTCTTTCTTTCTTCTATGAACCTTAAAAATAAATTCCAATGAGGAATAAATTCTCTAAATGATAGATAGTGAAAATCGCATCAAAATCCTTTGCGTATATAGTTTAAGAGAACAACGCGGTAACAAAGACAGACACGAAATGCGACTTTTAATTTATAATATGTATAGAATGATGTAGAGGATATCTTCATAAATTGTGTTCTTTGAGATTAAAAGACTTGTATCTTGACAGGTCATCATACTTAGTGCTTCTTTATTTGTCTGAGGTATCTACATTTGATTAATACAGGAAACGTGCAGCTGGAGAGATGGCGTCTGCAGTTTTTTGTACTAGAATTTATAAACGTTTGTGCGACTGATGTAAGTACATATTTTAAGGCGCAGATATACGACTTCTAATGATTTTAAATTGGACACCACATCTAAACGACTAGTCTTACTTCTTTGAAAAAAATATATGTTGTACTAGACAGTTTTCTTCGTAATTTGATATACGAATAATTCAAATTATATTTTTATAACATAGTGTAATTAATTTGTAAAGTAATGTCTATCGCGGACAAAAAAACGATAATAACGCAAAAGCTATCAGGTGTATTTTCATGAAACTTTCACCATCTAAAAGGCAATTTAATTACACAAATTTTAGTATACAGTTTTTATTTGTATTGTGTTTGATAAATCAATGTGGGTTGTTTTTCGAATAAACTCGGTGCGCGTTAAAACCGGGGCTCTTGCGGGCGACGGGCGGCAGTGCATCGCTGACCACTGTCACGGGTGGACGCTAACGCTCGGAGCAATTTTATTCGCTTTTAAATTTCATGCTATAAATGTCTGGTAAATCCAAATTATTGAAAAAGAAATGCCTTACACTGGCAAAAAATAGATTACTGAAGTAAGTAACGTACCTATTTTAATCGAAATAAAATTATCATTAATCTCTATCGAAAGTTTGAATTATTTTGAATTGTAGTAACCACACTTTTATTTAATTTAAATAATTGTGTTATTTTTGTTTTAGGACAACACCAAATAAAAATTCTCTAGTCGTAAATTCAGAGACGAGGTTTTTTTGTAATTTTTTTGTAACCATACTACATCGTTGTAGGGACAGTCCGGATTAGAGTTTCAAAAAATATTTGAACGCTATTATTGACATACAAGTTGTGGTGGTGTTCTTGGTTCGTAAGTAGTATGACCTTGACTGCGGAGATGTAATTACTAGACTGTCCCAGAAGGAGGGTAATGTTTTTCGAGAGTATGTATGTATGTATGTTTGTATGTATGTACTTATGTCTATTTCTTTGGCACGCTCTGTAGCCTAAACGGCTTGATGGATTTTAACATATGAGGTGTCGTTAGGTTCGTCTTAATAGTGGAAGTGACATAGGCTATTTAATATTTATATATTGCATCTGCAAATACAAAAAAAAGAGAGGTAGGTTTAAAAAAATAACAACAAATAAAAGTTAGTAATGAGTCAATTTCAAATATACATATTAATAAAACTAACACATAACATAAAACATAACATCACGCCTGTAATCCCCGAAGGGTTAGGCAGAGGTGTACCTATAGGACACCCACATTTCGCCAGTAAAATAAAACTAAAAAGTTTGAAATAAAACAAATTATAAAAAAAAAAAACAAAAAACCCGACTGCAAAAACTCACAACTGAAAAGAGAAAAACAAGCATTATAATCTATAGGATGTTGGTATCACAGGCATTTGGACAAACAAAAGTTTCACCAAAATTTCAGGTTGGTTTTTGGTTTGCGCCTGCAATACCAAAATCCTATAGATTATAATATTTATAATGCTTGTTTTTCTCTTTTCAGTTATGAGTTTTTGAAGTCGGGATTTTTGTTTTTTTTTTTTGTGTCCGTTTTGCGAACTTAGCCGACGTTCACACGGACGTAATAAAATCACGGCGGGATTTTATCGCGCACTAGATTTTCAACTCTCGGTGTTAAGCCAAGCGTTGACAATCCAACGCGCTGGGACGTACTCTCGTGTGGGGCACGTGCACGAAAAAAAAAGCGCCGCGATTTTGTTACGTCCGTGCGAACGTCGGCTTAAGTACATTGTGCACAACTATTTTCCTACTTTCGCCCATGCCTTTACTTTCATGCCGGGGCTTATATTTAGATACATGTCGCAGAGTGATACCGCCTAGTTTGGAAGAAAAAAGTTTGATAGTTCCATAATTTACAACAAAAGGATTCCTCTTCAGTAAATGTTGTTTCAATCACTTCAGAAATGAAAAATAATTGAAATTTGTGAATTGTTTTTTTTCTTCTTAGATTTTTTTTTGTTCTCTCTTCTATAGTTACACAGGTTGTCTACATCTCTTTTTATATACTTTCCTGTCGCAGGTATGCTGGAAGAGATTTCTTTAGAAAAAGCCACTGCTTTTTTAAGGAAAAGAAAAAGAAATTTTCTTTTCCTCTCTTCTTGTCTGTTTATACGTGTGTGCATAAATTTGGAAATATAAAAAAAAAATTACACTGATAAATAAAATGAAACAACCTAGGAGTGAATTTGTACCTACATTATCTGTTGCAATAACAACAAACAACACAACAACAACAAATGATTAACGTATTATTATTACGTTAATATATTGTAAATTATGAAACCATTAAACTTTTTTGACCAATATTATATTTAACCATACCTAATAAAATATGTTATTTAAATTGGGCATTTAATTTAGATTAAAATACGCCTGACATCATATCATTTAAATGAATGGTTTAAAAGATATCACAGATTCAAAATTACGCGTTACTACATAAATAAGGTTGACGGCAACGCGGGCGCAGCGGTATTAGTCAATGACCTTTCCTCGGCTATTAGGTATGTAATCTCAGTAGTACGATCCCGTGGGATATTTTTCGACATCCACGCGGGCGAAGCCGCGGGCTAAAGCTACTAAGGCTATAATTTATATATATATCACGCGGGCGAAGCCGCTGGCGGAAGCTAGTGAAAAATAATTTAAGTAACCTTTCGATGGATATTGGTGCCGATTCTCTTGTCACAAATTTATTTATTTATTTATTTATTTATTTATTAGACCAGAAATAGTAAACATGTAACACAATTTGTTTTAGCTACTTAAAATTATTATGCTTAAATTAATTTAGTAACAAATGCCTCTAAACTGGACTAAAAATCACCAAAATTTAGTTTATTCCTGTCAAACGACGATTTCCCATTCTGAAATAGACTAAAGTGACACAACTATATTTTAGTTTGACAGCACTAAGATGGCACTGAGATATTAATTTAGTGAAAATGGCAATTTTGCTGTTCTGAATTTGACGTTATTCATCTAAAATTTAGATTTTCTAACTAAATCTGACTATTTTTAATCGCGTCTAAAAACGTGGGGAATAAAATTGGTAGTCATGAACTTTAAATTAACACCAACACCTCGACTTCAGATGCAAAAACAGTACTGATTTTATTTTTCTTTTGCTTGTATCTCGAAAACGTTGTGTCCAATCGCAAAAATAATAAAAATTTCGACCCCCTTTATAAAACTCTTAAACCCATAACACTCTACATGTAGGTAATTTTTTTTTCCATACAAAATGTGAAAAATTCCATATAAAACACGTCGAGGCTGCCCCCCCTGCGTGCCTCCGGCTCTAAAAAGATTCACATGGTTAGGTATCACGTGTGGAGTCGCGATTGTCAAATTCGATTTAGATGTGTCAAAATTATTTTTTAATTTAGAGAATTTATTTTGCAGAATAGCTTTGAAATTCTCATAGTCAAAAGTAAGGAATTTTAGTGATAGTTTAGTTCGGTGTACAAGAGTATCGGCACCACTATTGATAATATTAGTTCGATTAAAATAGGTACGTTACTTACTCTGTAATCTATTTTTTGCTAGGCGTTTCTTTTTCAATGATTTCGATTTACCACCAATTTTTAGCACAAAACTTAAAAGCAAATAAAATTGCTCCGAGTATTAGCGATGCACTGCCGCTCATGCCCACAAGAGGCCCGGCTTCAACGCGCACCAAGTTTATTCGAAAAACAACCCACCTTGATTTATCAAACACAATACAAATAAAAGCCGTTTAATAAAATTTGTATAGTTAAATTGTCTTCTAGATGGTGAAAGTTTCATGAAAATACATGAAGATAATAATTTCGAGAAATTTTCAACTGTCTACCTATTACAGTTCATGAGATTTAGCTCGCTGACAGACAGACGGACATTGGAGGCTTAGTAATAGGGTTCCGTTTGGCACTCTTCCGGTACGGAACCCTAAAAATTTACTTTACAAACTTGTAAGAGGTGCTTTAGACTATTGAACTGAATAACTTGCTATAGCAGCAACTTTGAAATCGCATTAAAAAAACAGCTGTCCCATACAGTTTAGAACACCTTATAAATATATATATAATTCACATGTTTTATTTGATCATGTTAAATCTTTGCAGATAAACAAATCCATTCTCCAATCCATGCTCCATTCGTTTCCCATGGACGCCAACTGCTACGATCTTTATATAGTTACCTATTCTATTTACTTCGTTTACGTTCATATTATCTGCTATCTAATTGCGTAACACCTTTTCGTAAATGATTAAGACTATTCTGTCTCATTTTGCAGTTCAACAACATTAATTGCGTTATTTACGTTGTTGAGCAGGTTTTTTTTCGAACTTATGAAGCAATGGATTGGCAATCTGTTTAAATGATTCAGATTGTGATTGATCGTTTACTATGCAATTAGGGTGCTGGTCATACACGCAGACAAACCACACATCTTTCTTTTATATTTTTTGTCATCTTCTGTTATTATTTTAAGTAGGTATGTCCTATTCATGTATGGACACATTTATTATTTACGTAAATATAATAAACCAACTTATTCAATGCAAACTATTAAAATAATATGATAACAATCTTAAATTATTATCAGAATATTAGCTTACTTATTAACAATACATTGAAAAATAAAATTGGTTGGTGATCTAAAATCAGACAGGATAGTCCTCACTATCTGAAACGTATGGTTACCCTACGAAATTACGTGCGTGCAGTTGCGGGGTCGCGGGGAGGTGACGCGTGGCTCCGCCCACTCGCTCGAGGTCGCTGTCACTTATTGTCGTCTTAAGTGTATTTTTATGATAAACATTATCTACACTTTTTTAACTTTAGCTGTTATGCCATGGGTGCATGAAAATAGCATAGACTTTTTTACATCGTTCTTATATACTTATCATTATAAATTCAACATTAAAAAGAGTGTCCATGAAGTTTCTTGCCCGTTCTTTTCCATTGGTATCTACTACGTTTTGAAATGGGCAACTAACCTCATGTTTCTGACTGACCGCCTCCTTAACCATTCAAAAGTGTCTGTAAATGGATCGAATTAAATTATCTAGTTTGAGTTTAAGTTTTTAGCGTCTATGATTGGCGATACTTCTTTGACTGTTCTGATCTATGCATCCTGGGTAGTTGTTAACCTCACTACCATCTTGCTGATAGGTATGAGCTTTCTTTCGATATATGTTTATTTCCAACATTATTGTTTATATTATACGCCATCGGAATTTAACTCCGTCAAATCTGTGTAACGGAACCCGGCTCAAAGTCGTGTCTTTGCAGAAAAACGTCATCGAGGCGGAAATTCTAACAGGTGGTGGCGTTTCGAGACAGTGTTTATACCGCGTATATCACTAATTCCCCACAGTTACCCCTGCATTTCCCTGTGAGCATTGCTTTGCGATGATTATCAACAAGTCACAGGGGCAGACACTAAATGCTGCGGGTGTTGAACTCAGGACAAGCTGCTTCTCACACGGACAACTGTACGTCGCTTGCTCCCGAGTCATCAGTCCTGGCTCTCTGTATATTTTGGCTGTTGAGAACTAAACTACAAACATACGTAGTACACAGGGAAGTTTTATAAAAATGTGGTTGTTATTGTAGTATATTGTGGTGTAGTATATCTGACTGACTGACTAAATAGTTTTTTTTTTCTCAGGGATATCCCTATTGCGAGAAATATATCAACTGTCCCATACAAAACTCCATTATTTAGGTACCTACCTAATTTGTAATATGGGAATTTGCTAAATATAAATGCATGTTAGTAATTGATTATGGGTTCATCTATTTTAGGAGTTCATCCTATAGAAACCAGATAAACACCATACAAAGGCTCCTTAGAACCAATATTAGTCATCACAAAAGTATGTATGCAGTCCTGATTTTCACTTCTGGCAACTTCAGTCTGGCGTGTTGCCAGCCTGTTAGGGCCGATCAGGTGTTTAAGTGTTATTTGGCATTTGGCTTCAAACATCTGCAAGATAAAGACGTCCAAGTGGTAATGCGCTTAGATAAACTGTTGATTTTGAAACAGAGAAGACTTAGGGCTTGTTGTAAAGGTGCAGTTGGGGCATTGTTCGATACCGAAGATAGATTTAATGGGTAGTAAGTAAGAGGACTTATTTATTTATTTATAACAATTGCTTGCTGCACTTACAGTAAACACCAAAGCGTGCAGCAAGCCAACAACAACACTTAGCTAAAAAACTTGATGCAAACATTTAACACAGATTTACTGCTATACATAAATATGTCAACATTGGGCTCCTGAGCAATCAGGGCGTTCAGCAGATTGATCGCCTGGGTTGTGGGAGCATATCGAGCAGTACGCACTGGCGAAGCCGCGATCAGGCACCGCGAAGCACAGGCACGCGCCCGCCGCAGCCGGTCCGGAGCAAACAATGAACAGAGAGCTAGGGTACCTAGTTGCATCGTCATCTATCTTATTATTGAGCAGTAAGTAGTAGTGCATCAAAAGCGCACACTTGCGTCTCAGTTCCAACGTGTTGATGCGTACCATTTCCGCAACAAACAGAGACGCATACAAATAGGGATAATACCCATATATATTTTTATAAATATAGGTACGAGCAAATTTTCAGGGCTTCTTTGTTTTGTAGCTGAATCTGTGGAATCTTAGAAGCAAACACAATAGTTAAACAATCATCATTTAAACGTAGTACACTGGATTGAAAGGGTTAAGATTAAACTTATTTAGCATTGTTTCATCAGTGTTAAACCTGTTTATATGCTTAGTATCATATATAATTTTACTCAAACTTTGGTTTTTTCGCATCTCTATGATCTTTAAAAGAGAGAAATTCCCAAAGAGTAACTGCAACAATTGCTCTGCAGGGTGCAGGTAAACTTCCACAGCTCTAAAAACTTGTACAAGACAAGAATAAAATATTTGTGTAGAAGACTAAAATCCCTATAGGAGTTCTATAGGGATTTTAGTTCAATAATTTACAGAAGAATCTTCACAAAATAAAAAAGTAGTTGTGGTTAAATGTAGTTGTAGCAAATGAAAATGGCTGAAAGGTAGGTTGGGTTAGGTTAGAACTGTGACCACATAACACACCGCACGAGCCGAGCGAGCGAAGCGAGCGCTGCCAGTGGTGCGGTCGCAGCGGCCGGCGAGTGCCAGGGTCCATTTAGGTAAGTTTAACCAACTGCCACCGGCCGCACCTAGTTGTATCCGGCTAAAACTAGGTGTAGCCGCACTTCGGGTTTTAGCCGTAACATATTATAATAATCAGTCGTCGACATAATTATGATACATATTAGATGGTGTTCTCATTCTCACTTAATTTTTCCCTGTCTCCCTTGGACGCCAATAAAAACATAAGTGTTCGTTTATAATGAATGATGGGCAAAGAATTTTGATATTCGTAGTGAAAGAATTTAGATCTTGACGTGGCTTCAGGAATTCCCTGAATCTAGGACAGCACTGCTTATAAATTTAATAAGAACGTGTATAAATAACTTACGTATACTTTGAATAAATTTTTTCTTGGTTTTTTGGGAAGTGCGCAAGAGATATTTTTGCAAAAGATAGGTACATTTTTGTCCTGTTCCCAATAAAAAATGAACTATGAACGTAAATCAGGAAAAATATTTGTCAATTTTACAATTCCTTTTTAATCGTTACGGTAATATTTTTTCAGTCTAATTTGTGCTTTTCTTTTCAGCTGGCCGGAATGGTCGCAAATCCTATTTTTAATGTTTTTTTTTTGTTTTAATGCTTAGGTAAGTATGAAGTGCGTCACTTGAGTCAAGCACTATTTGTAGGAGATTCTTTTGAATCAAGAAACGCAAGAAACTCTACTCTAGCTTTCAAAGAGTTTCTTCATGAATTCTAGCAAACAGTTTAGCGAGTCTTTACAGCTTTCCCTCACAAGTTAAACGTTAGCTAAATATCAGGAACATTACCAGTTGAAATAAACCGTGTTAACTTCTCTAGTAAATGTCGTTCATTTGTCATGTGTCGTATTAAATCTTTCCGATTCTCCGGATTTAATGTGAGAACAGACAGAGCCGGGATATTACTCATTCTTAGAAAATGTATCGCTTTCATTAATTATATTGTTCTTCGTGAATTGTAATGAACTACTTAAAAAAAAAAACTAATCGTTACAAGATTTTTTGTTCACTACAAACTGGTCGGTTTTTCCTGTTATGCTTTATTTGTGAATTATCGTGTAGATATGTGCCAAATAGGACAGACCTTACAATTAATCTGGATTAAAATCTGGCCCCATTTGATATAGGTCTTGCGAAAAGTAAATAGTAATTTGTTTTACGTTAATGGAATTTTTCTTGTACAAAACTTGATTTCTATTAACATCTTATTGGATGTACTAGAGTCAATCAATCTGCCTAGCCTTTTCCGAACTATGTGGAGGTCAGTTTCCAGTCTAACCGGATGCAGCTGAATACCAGTATTTTACATGGAGCGACTGCCTATCAAATTCAAATTGTTTATTTGCAAGAAAATACACGGTTTACAAGGGAAGATCTTACAGCCTTAAAGTCATTGTATTCTGCCTGCGAGCAAGCGTGCAAATTATGACAGTTAAAATGTCACAATTATTGTGCAGATTCTATTATTAGTACATATTGCAGCATTACACTGCATTATAAACCTTGCATTATAAACCTTTTTTACGCGAACGTAGGCCGTCTTATTTTTTCCTTTTTCATTTTGACACGAATTCAAAATTTTTGCAATGGAAGAGAAATATTGAATTTTTTCTTGGTTGACAACCGTCAGTCGTCAGCAGAGCGTTGAGTTGTGAGAGCTATTTGATTGTTTCGCTGTGCGTAAAAATTTCTACGTCTTGATTGTGGCAGTTCTCGGGAGCAGTCGGGGATATAGTCCCCTAATACCCATTGTTGATTCATTTGTGAGTATACCAATTATCTGTCGTATAACCCCCTTATATAATTTGGCCTTACTTTCTGGACTAAAACGCGGTTTATCTTAGATCCAGATACAAAGGCCGATTTTCGGCCCCACCCCGTGGGCCAGAGCCGAACTTTCGGTCGCACTCCTCACCAGCGTCCTCGGCGTCCGAGTTCGATTAGCGGTCCAGGCCGAGTTAGCGGTCCAGGCCGAGTTAGCGGTCCAGGCCGAGTTAGCGGTCCAGGCCGAGTTAGCGGTCCAGGCCGAGTCAGCGGTCCAGGCCGAGTCAGCGGTCCAGGCTCAGTTAGCGGTTCAGGCTGAGTTAGCGGTCCAGGCGAGGCGTCCCTGGCACGATAACGCGATCGTGCTTAGCCGGGCGTCGGGACGGCGAACGGCAGTAAGCGGTCCTCGGCGAAGAGCCACCCTCCAGCGGACGTAGTTTTTGGTTTTCTTTTTTTTTACTCTTATAGTATTTCAAAATTCAAAAAAATACTTCTTCTAGTATAAACATTTGGGCGTAATTTATTGGCTTTAACCTCACCACACACTCATTTTTAAACTAATATATTTTCCGTAGGACACGTGTTACGTGTTACGTTATCTTAAAACCTGAATCTTTTTAAATTTCTAGTTCATAGTATACACCATTTAACCGTATGTAAAAAAATCTGGGAATTATTTTCTTCACGACTTTTCGGTACGCGTGCTTTACCCATTGCGACGGCTCGGTGTTTGACGAATAGCTATTTGTCGGGAAATCCGCATCGTATCGCCTAACGCCTAAATTACATTTTTCAATGGTCCTAAACCCTTTGGCTACTTAATTCCTTAATTCCTGTTTTTATTTTTTTATCTTTATTACCGTGTTCTTTTTTGTCTACCTTTTAAATATACAGTGTTGTTTTACCGCAATCATACTTTTCATTTTTTATCCTTACAACGCCCCGGGTTCGATTCCCGCGTGGCGTTGGACAAGTGGCAAGAAGACATCATATTTTTTGCTACAAACTGGCGCCCGAACACAAGTAAGTACACTTATTGTGAATAATAACTTACATATTTTTTTCGTTATTCCGTATGTGGTGTGCTCCCTAGTAGCACAAATTCAATTTCTACCTACTTGATTGGGTATATTTTCAGGTAACGAGACGTACACGAAGCCCTTCGGAGCTTGTTGGAAGGACAATCGACGCAGCCTGTGTCTTCTATGTTGAACATATTTAATGTCGTGTGATTGTTCATGTAATCTGTTTTAATAACAAATTCATGTAACCATATTCAAGAATTGACCTTTTATTTCGTCCCCGCAAATACATAATTGATCCCTGAATTTCATTCATCTCTTGTAGACATCGTTTTAGCTAGTACCCCGTAGTGTGTGTTTGGTGTGCGATTGTTTAGGGCGCAGCATAAGGTAAGCCTTTTTGAGTGGTGATTTTGCTAGATATCTAGTTTTTTAGTATCTAGTGCCACCTATTCCGTTATATTGCCGTTTTGTTGCTGTCGTCTCGCTCGGACATTGGATATAGGGTTTGGCTACACACGGCGAATTCCAATCGAAAACCTTTCTTTCAAATACTCTCCCACCTTAGGTCCAATAACCTATCTGTAGTCTGTTAACCGATCTACAGGGATTCGATTAGGATAATAGTAATAGCGAAATATTTGCGTTAACAAAATTTACGTTTTCAAATTACGTAAATATTTGTTATCACAAACATTGTTCAAAATATAAAGGAGAATGACCATTCACTTTAGTGCTATTTGAAAGGACGTTGACCATTTTCATATATTGCCTTCGGTTCTGTAAACGTTGGTCGGTTGTACTTCGGGTCTTCAATCTTATCGTGTTTTTATTTTTTTGTCTTGTTTCGTCAATTTGCATCAGTATGGAAGACGAAGATCTCCCTATTGCTTCAACTCCATTCCGAAACAGCCCCATAATTTCTAGGCCTCCTCCAATTCCACCCAGAACATCCAGAGCTTCAACGTCGTCTGTTATTCCATCTCCTATGAGGTCGGAAGATTGTCTACCGTATTTTATAAAACAAATCTCTCTTTCAAAATGGAAGATTGATTATTCGGGAAATACATGTGTTCGCGAATTTTTCAACAACATCGATGAACATAAAGACGCGGATGACTTACCGGATTGCTATTTGCTTAAACGGTTTCATGAGGTTTTGTCCGGGGCCGCCTTAAAATATTTTAGATCAATTCGCCGATCCGACTTATCCTATCCAGAACTTAAACAATTGTTCATTAGGACATTCGGCCCGACAGATTTTGAATACAAAACCGAACAAGAGGTCAGAAACTATAAACAGAAGTCAGATCAACCTGTTAGAGATTTTATAATCCAAATTTCCTATTTGAACGATACTTTGAGCCGCCCGATTAGTAAACCCGACTTGTTGGAAATCGTAACCCATAACATGCTCCCGAGATATTTCCCATGTCTATCTATCCATAAATTTACTGATTTCGATGCACTCATCGATACTGCTTCGCATTTTGAGAGTTTTCTACCCAAATCCACCAAAACTGTTTCGAGCGTGTCATCCGAAGCCCAATTGTGTCCCAAGTGTAGAAAAAACGGACACTCTTATCGTGTCTGTCCAGATTTTCCTGGCAGACTCTGTTTCAAGTGCCGGACTCCTGGCGTGATTACCCGGGATTGTCCAAATTGTAATCCAAAAAATGCATAAGCCACCGGCGACACGCCGCCTATTTCTCTCGTACAGTGTCACCGGTGATAGCGTCGGACTCTTCCGATAATAGACCGTTTATTGAGATTTGGTTGAAAGGTCATTTGGTTAAAGCATTACTAGACTCGGGAGCTCAGATGTCCCTTATTAGTGATAGTTTGGCCCGCGAGCTAAGAATCTCTATGACATCGAACAGTTCATGCATCTATACACTAAAAGGAAGGGTCATGTAACTTTTCAACAATTGCCGGACTCCTGGCGTGATTACCCGGGATTGTCCAAATTGTAATCCAAAAAATGCATAAGCCACCGGCGACACGCCGCCTATTTCTCTCGTACAGTGTCACCGGTGATAGCGTCGGACTCTTCCGATAATAGACCGTTTATTGAGATTTGGTTGAAAGGTCATTTGGTTAAAGCATTACTAGACTCGGGAGCTCAGATGTCCCTTATTAGTGATAGTTTGGCCCGCGAGCTAAGAATCTCTATGACATCGAACAGTTCATGTCCCCGTGCCATTTCTGCTAATAACTCGCCCATTGATATTTTGGGAACTATTTACCTTCCGGTTCGATTCAACGATACTACCTTTGTTCACGAATTTTTAGTTGCGCGTAGTATGTCTTCTCCAGTTATCTTAGGAATAGAGTTTTGGAACAAATTTGGTCTAACCTCCGTTTTTAGTAAAGCATTTAACAATAATATCAAAGGAAACATGTATATTCCTGCTACCGGTCATTCCTCTCCCCAGGTTTCTTGTGTAACCGAATCCCGATACATTCATCCTCGTAATGTCTTATTACCTGACCAAGAGCGAAGTTTACAACAGGTCATTGATGAGTTTGAAGTCATCTCATCTGACAAGGTTGGGCTTGGAAAAACTACCTGGCTATCACACAAAATCAACACGACAGGACAGCCAATTAGGCAAAGGTTTTACCCTCTTTCACCCGTTAAATTAAAAGTTCTCAATGAGGAGATTGACAAGATGCTAGAATTGGGTGTTATCCGACCATCTCGTTCACCTTGGGCTAGTCCTGTAGTCATGGTCACCAAGAAAGACGGTTCCGTCCGCTTTTGCGTTGATAGCAGAAAGTTGAATAGTGTGACCATCAGAGACTCGTATCCCCTCCCCCGCATTCAAGATATTCTTGACAACCTTCGGGGCGCAAGATATATAAGCTCTCTCGATTTCAGGAGTGCCTTTTGGCAGATTCCTCTCGCGGACGATGAGAGCTGCAAAAAGACGGCATTTATAGTCCCTCAACGCGGCTTATTCGAGTTCGTCAGAATGCCATTTGGGCTCACTAACGCAGCCTCTGAAATGCAGCGTCTTACCGATCTGATTGTCAACTTCGAATTCACTTCGACTAGCAACGACTGTGTTTTCGGCTACGTCGACGATCTCATTTTAATTTCCAAGGATTTCCACAGCCACCTCGCTCTCCTGAGGAAGGTGCTAAGCCGCCTCAAGGAGGCTGGTTTGTCCATTAACCTAAAAAAATGCGAATTTTGCAAAAGTGAGTTAAGGTACCTGGGTTATATTGTAAACGAGAAGGGTCTTCAGACCGACCCTAGCAAGCTTGATGCTATTAAGGACTATCCCACTCCTACCACCGCTAAATCATTGCGCGGGTTTATTGGGATGTGTTCATATTATAGGCGTTTTGTTAACGGTTTCTCCTCTATAATAGCTCCTCTCACTGCTCTTATTGGCAGAAAGAAGGGTCGGGACCCAATAAGCTGGGACGATGCTGCCGAACAAGCATTCGTTAAGCTAAAGGCCGCATTAATTAACACTCCCGTGATGGCTTGCCCAGATTTTTCCAAGCCATTCCTGTTACAATGCGATGCATCAGCTGTTGGTCTCGGTTCCGTTCTTTCCCAAAAGTTTGATGGTGTGGAGCATCCCATTGCTTATTATTCCCGCCTTTTTTCCAAAGCAGAACGCAACTACAGTACCACCGAGCGGGAACTTTTGTCGGTGCTGGATTCTATAAAGCATTTCCGCTGTTATTTGGATGGAATGAAGTTTTCCGTTTTAACGGACCATATGGCCTTGAAATGGCTTCTCACGCTTAACAACCCTTCTGGTCGTTTGGCCCGATGGGCCACTATCATCTCCCAGTATACTTTCGATATAGTCCATCGCAAGGGATCACAGCATGTAGTTCCAGATGCCCTATCCAGGATCTACGCAAGCCCTGTAACGTTCGATCAGGGTCCCGAACAGACTAACGACAGATGGTACAAGAAGGTTTACTTGGGTGCTCGTGATTCACCCCAGATGTTTCCCGCATACGCCATCCAAAACGGCGTCCTCTTGCGACGCATGCCTGTCGCTAGTCCTCTGTCACCTGGTCCTTGGCGTATTGTTTTGCCAGCAGAGAAGATTCCTCTAGCCATCTGGGAGATTCACAATAATTTCCCATCTATACACCCTGGGGTTATGAAGTCTTACCTTAAGATTAAAGAGCGCTTCTATTGGCCGAACATGTTTCGGGATGTTACCGAAACTCTAAAGCGATGCGAAATTTGCAAAGCGTATAAGATCGCTAACACACAGCCACGTGGCCAGATGTGCTACCCAAAAGAAGTTTCTTTGCCCCTACAAGTAATTTCTATTGATTTGATTGGTCCTCTACCTACCGCTTATTACGGTTATAAATATATCCTATCTATGGTTGATGTGTTTTCAAAGTATGTTTGGCTGATTCCCTTAAAAAAGGTGAATGCCGCTTCTGTAGTTAAAGCCCTAGAATCAGAAATATTTTTGAATTTCGGCGTTCCACGGGCTATTCTTTGCGATAACGCTACAGTCTTCCGTAGCAATCAATTTATAAACTTTCTTAGGTCTTTTCACATTGGCCCCCCAATTTATACGCCTTATTATACTCCACAAGCTAACACAGTGGAACGCTATAATCAAAGTGTTGTTACCTGCTTAAGTATTTTAGTCGGGGAAAATCAAAGAAACTGGTCGAAATTGCTACCCAAAGTTAAACTTTATCTCAATTCATGTATCAATTTAGCCACAGGTTTCACTCCAAACTTTCTTATGTTTGGGAGGGAAGTCCTCATGGATTTGACCCATGCTCAGGGGCAGACTCGAAGCGCCAATTTGGCTGAAAGTCGGTCTCGGCATGCGTCCAATCTGTCCTCCCTCACCGAGGTTTATGCTAAAGTGGCCGATAATCTCTCTATAGCCTTTCTCCGCAATTCCCGGTCTTACAACGCAAACCGTTCGGCTATCACCCTCAACGTCGGTGACACTGTGTGGAGACGAAATTTCTCCAGGTCCTCTGGGACGGATTATTTCTCCGGCAAGCTTGCACCTCGCTTTGTAAAATGCCGGGTGACTAGGGTTATTTCTAGAACCACCTATGTCCTTCAGGACTGCGATTCTGTTCATTCTGGGTCATATCATATTAAGGATATACTGAAATAATGGTTTTTCTTGCCTGGCGCAAAACGTGATTTTTGGCAGTCTATATTTTACCCCCAAATTAATTTACAGAACGCTCAATTTGAAAATACACTGGGCATTCTGTACTTGCTCCAGTTCTTCCTTTCCCTAAATTCGTTGTTTCTTTACGAGTATATATATTTCCTACTTGCGTTAACTAATTCAAATGAATCAAACGTAGATATCAGTTTTACCCCTAATTATTCTCAAACTACGTAATTTTATAATATAAAAATTATCTAAAATAATCTGGTTACAAACTATTTTCAAACGGTCTTAGTATACGGCCTTATTTTTTCTGACTAACATTTTACTTCTTTTTACATTGACATTCTAATTGTCACCGTTCTATCAGAAATTATACGTATTAAATTCATCTAAACATAAAAATATAAAACGCTTCACGCTAGGACAAAACGTGGTAAGCAGAACCCTTTATAATATATGTTTTAAATTTGCAATTTACGCTATGTTAGGCGCGGAACGCTGCAGAGCTTTTTCTCTTCCTCTACTAGGGCACTAGTGTCTTGTCGCCGATTTCATCTTACCCGACTACGACAAAGAGGGTGTTGTTGACCTCTAGGTATGCCCCAGAGGCACAACATCCCTCTCATGTTACCACTCATCCTGTTAGTCAGACTCTAGGCACCAATTAGGCCGAAAGTCGACTAGGATGCACACCTTACAGATAGGGTCACTTAATTGTCTCGTATTTGATTGGACTGAGGTAGTTTTTGGACTCAGGCTCATTTTCATAGCCTGATGCTCTTTTTTTTGGACTTGGTCTAATTTTTGACTTTAATGTTCTCGTCTTTTGACCTGAGTCTGTATTTTTTTTCCTAACTTCAATCGGTATCGTTTTCTTCTTTTATCGTTACTTCTTTTTTCCATCTTCTCTTTATTCTATGCTAATGTTTCCTCTTCTTTACCTTAGCTATTAGTATCTTTGTTTTATCTCGTAACTTATTCTTGTTAGTCTCTTTGTTTTATCTCGTAACTTATTCTTGTTAGTCTCTTTGTTTTATCTCGTAACTTATTCTTGTCTTAGATAGGATGTTTAGACTTTAATTTATTTGTAGGTTTAGTGGATACGTCTGGAGCTCGCATCGGTAACGTATAGGTTCGATCCGGTTCGAAGTTATTCTTTACCGGTTGCACTCCAATTGTCGTCCGGTAGGTTACTTTGGTTATTTTATTAGTCTAGGATTAGGTTCTATTTATCTTGTAGTTACTTATCGTTCAGCCTCCTCTCATAATACCCTCGGAGATATCATCTGACTCTAGTGATGCGACACTGTTTGGAATTTTTATCGATAGTATCGATTTTTTTTTGTTAGAAAGGGGGTACTGCAGCATTACACTGCATTATAAACCTTGCATTATAAACCTTTTTTACGCGAACGTAGGCCGTCTTATTTTTTCCTTTTTCATTTTGACACGAATTCAAAATTTTTGCAATGGAAGAGAAATATTGAATTTTTTCTTGGTTGACAACCGTCAGTCGTCAGCAGAGCGTTGAGTTGTGAGAGCTATTTGATTGTTTCGCTGTGCGTAAAAATTTCTACGTCTTGATTGTGGCAGTTCTCGGGAGCAGTCGGGGATATAGTCCCCTAATACCCATTGTTGATTCATTTGTGAGTATACCAATTATCTGTCGTATAACCCCCTTATATAATTTGGCCTTACTTTCTGGACTAAAACGCGGTTTATCTTAGATCCAGATACAAAGGCCGATTTTCGGCCCCACCCCCTGGGCCAGAGCCGGACTGCCGGTCGCACTCCTCACCAGCGTCCTCGGCGTCCGAGTTCGGTTAGCGGTCCAGGCCGAGTTAGCGGTCCAGGCCGAGTCAGCGGTCCAGGCCGAGTCAGCGGTCCAGGCTCAGTTAGCGGTTCAGGCTGAGTTAGCGGTCCAGGCGAGGCGTCCCTGGCACGATAACGCGATCGTGCTTAGCCGGGCGTCGGGACGGCGAACGGCAGTAAGCGGTCCTCAGCGAAGAGCCACCCTCCAGCGGACGTAGTTTTTGGTTTTCTTTTTTTTTACTCTTATAGTATTTCAAAATTCAAAAAAATACTTCTTCTAGTATAAACATTTGGGCGTAATTTATTGGCTTTAACCTCACCACACACTCATTTTTAAACTAATATATTTTCCGTAGGACACGTGTTACGTGTTACGTTATCTTAAAACCTGAATCTTTTTAAATTTCTAGTTCATAGTATACACCATTTAACCGTATGTAAAAAAATCTGGGAATTATTTTCTTCACGACTTTTCGGTACGCGTGCTTTACCCATTGCGACGGCTCGGTGTTTGACGAATAGCTATTTGTCGGGAAATCCGCGTCGTATCGCCTAACGCCTAAATTACATTTTTCAATGGTCCTAAACCCTTTGGCTACTTAATTCCTTAATTCCTGTTTTTATTTTTTTATCTTTATTACCGTGTTCTTTTTTGTCTACCTTTTAAATATACAGTGTTGTTTTACCGCAATCATACTTTTCATTTTTTATCCTTACAACGCCCCGGGTTCGATTCCCGCGTGGCGTTGGACAAGTGGCAAGAAGACATAATATTTTTTGCTACAATATACATTATCATTACATTATCATTCATTATCATTACATTACACTATCATATAACCTTCACAACCCAGTAACTAGGTAATACGATACCCCTTGGTAAGACTGGTTGTCAGACTTTCAGGCTTCTGACGACTCGTTACGACTGTCAAAGATCCACGAATGACAGCCGGGACCAACGACTTAACGTGCTTTCCGAGGCACGGAGGAGTCTCGGTATGTAGAAATGGTCACCTAACCACGGACCAACGACTTAGCCACGAGCTGGATGGAGTACGTGCAGCAATTTCCTTCAAAGGAAATTAAACTTTATTAATATCTGCATACCTACCTACGTCATTTTTCCTCGCTTCTTCTTCGGAAATTCTCTTTACCTACTTCAAATATCTAGAGTCCAAAATAGAAGCTTTATATCTTCCTACAGTAGGTATCATTTACTATTCCAATCATGAGGATTACATCATTCATTACAGGCAATGAGATACAATGACCGCAGTAAATTGGTCAGTCTAATTGATGAGGTCATTTTAGTACCTACTTCATTTTCCATAGACAGTATGATGTAGTGCTTATTCATGTTGATGTTACAATAATTAATAATTAAAGTTTCTACATGAAAGGTATACTGCACTTTTACAGAATAATAGGTAATTTTATTCTCCTTTTATCAACTTTCTACCTGGAAATAGGGATGAAATATTTTTTTTTTGCCCTCCGGTTTCCCAGCTACCCTAGGCACGGACTTGCGGACGGTGAGCAATGGGTAGCTCGCCGTTCGATAAAGACCAGGCCCGGGTCGACGGCGCGTTGTGTTCCACGCGCGACTCAAAGAGATGTCAGCAGAACTGACGAGGTCCGCTAGGGCCAATGCTTGCCGGGGTCGCGAGAAGTCCGAAAGGACCGTGGCCCCTGGGAACATACAGGCAAGTGAAGGAACACGGGTGGGTTTTAGTCAGTAAGAGTCTGACACGCCCTCACGCTCCACCCAGAGCGGGAGAAGTTATTTGATAATTTCCCACCTAAAAAAAAGGTAGATTATAAAATATTGGACACATATTTTTTTTTTTACGTTAACAAAAGATTACGGCGATACATTGAGTTATAATGTGCCATGACGTCACGAGTATGTAGATTTTATACTTACTTGTGACGTAGCGACCCCCATTCTCCAACTTTAATGTGTTTTAACTAAGTAATTTTTTATTGATATGATAAAGCAAAAAATACGTGTTTAATATTTTTTTATTATCTGACTGACTGACTAAATAGAATTTCTTTTTTTTGAACCAAGCATCATCCCTATTGTCACACTGCAGGTCATGGGCTTATTTTTGTTGCAGAGTAGGAACGAAAATGAAGTACTACGTTTGCTTGATACGTGTAAGCTATATTTCAAACTGTCCTGTACTCAACTGCGTAACGAACTTTCTATCAATCCAAAGGATATATCTGTGTATCTATTCTAGTATATTGTATATTTATTATTTGCACCAACGACAGCCCCATTTTATGTCCAGGCAAATCACTGTCCATTCCAAGGTTGCCTGGAAGAGATCGCGGAAAGCTATAAGGCCGCCCATTGTATATTTTGTAGTGTATTTTTTTTTTGGTGTTTTGTATTTTTGTGGTGTACAATAAAGTAATAATACAATAAATAAATAAGGATTTTGAAAGAAATTCCTAATCGATTGCTTCATATGTTTGAACAATTTGTCCGACAACGTAAATATCAAAATGAAAGGCATTGTAGTGTTCCTGTTGCTTTCTTTAACCGTAATAGCCTATTGGTGTGACCATCGGACTGCCAAGTCATATCGTCTCAATTTCGAACCCAAGGCAAGCACCATTGACTTTTTCGGAGTCATGTGCGTATTATATAATTATCACTTACTTCAAAAACATCGTGAGGAAACCGGCATGCCGGAGAGATATTTCTCGACAACATGTGACGCCAAGTCAGAGGCCCATGGGCAGCATAGAAACTTTAACACTAGGTTGGTCACTAAACACACGAAAAATAAAGAAGACTGTAAGCGGTTTTGCATACTAATATATAAATATAAAAAGCTTTATTAATTCCTTACAACTACATCAATGAGGTTTTTACACTTAGAGTATAAGACACTATTATAATTAAAAGTATGTTAGTGTGTTAGTAGTGAAATAAAATCTTTATATACGTATTTGTTAGTATTGTGTGTTAGTATCTCCAATGTTTGTTTCCTCTATGTAAGGACCGCCTGAGGCGGTAAAAGCCTCCTCCAAATGTTTCCATTCGTCCCATAGTCTGGCTGTTCTTGCCCAAAATTTGCCAGATATTCTATAAATACTATCCACCCACCTTTTGAAAGGTCTGCCTCTCTTTCTTTTCTTGTTTCTGGGGATCCAGTTTGTCACGACCTGGGCCCATCTTTGTGGTTCCAGCCTCTGAATGTGGCCTGCCCATTTCCATTTTAGTTTAAGTACCTGCTTAATCACATCCTTCGATTTTGTTGCTTTCCTAATCAAAGTAGTTTTCACTCTGTCTTTTAGTTTTACGTTCATAAAACTACGTTCAAGTCCTCTTTGACACGTTCTTATCTTGTTTTGTTGAATTTTTGTTAGTGACCAAGTTTGGCACGCGTAAGTGAGGCATGGTATTAAGCAGATACTCATCGCTTTTGATTTCAGACTAGGCGGAAACGAACTTTTAAAAAACGAACTTTTAAAAATTTCCTTCATTACCATTGTACTCATTTCAATTGTACATAATTAATTTTATTTATTTTTCTAACTGAACAGACAGCTGTACTGTTGGGGAGTTTGTTACGCCTCTTCTTCCCAGCTAAAGCACTATTATAGGAAGTGGTGAAGGGTGGGCGTTTTGGGGGACTGTTTTATGTAATTTTGACATTAGAAAAATGCTGATTCTCAGCCTAGTTTGAATAAATGCTTGAATTTTTGATTTAAATTAAATACTGATCTCATATACATTGACAATAACTAATTATTTTATGACCCGGAGTTAATATGTTCAAACGTACATAAACTGCCAAGAACAACAGTTTGATTGGCAATATAACTAAAACTGGACGCATATAAATTACTAGACTATTTACAATAATATTAATGACATAAATATTAATAATTTTAATGTTTAATATTTATGTATTAAGACGTAAATATTAAACATTGAAAGTAATTAATTAATGCTTGAAATAAAATATTAACGTTAATTGATGTCTTAATACTTGAAGCGTGGTTTACTTTCACAGATGACCTATATTCTCTTTCAAGATCTAAAGTGCTTTGGAAAACTGTTTAAATAGTACTTTAATAATCTAAATAAATTACGGAGTTTAGTGCTTCGAGACAGAACGTTAAGTGGTCTTAAAAATATAATTTATAATATTAAACTTCTGTCAGATACTTCTTCCGTGGTGCACGCTTAATTTTCCATTTGTCACGTTTTCATGATTATAAAAAACCGGCCAAGTGCGTGTCGGACCACGCACAGTAAAGGGTTCCGTAGTTGGGATGAATTTATACTAAAAACAAACTTAACTTTGGAGTTGAAAAACATGGTCTCCCATACGGAATGTTTGGGAAAATATGTTTTTTTTGCAAATAGAGAGCTTACTTAGCTGTGATAGTTTTCCTTTTAATTTCGTTACATAAACTACTGTTGTGATTTTTTTCACACATCCAAATCTAACCATTTAGCTGGCAAAGGCACCCCCTTGCCAGCTAAATGGTTAGATTTGGATCGCGGCACTTCACTCTAATAAAAATTAGCGCTTTAAAGCTTAATATTTCGCAAATGGATCTCTGAATCCAAAAATAGATTTTTATAATACATTCGTAATGTTTTTGAAGGACCTTTCCAATGATACCCCACACCATGGGAAAAAAAAATACATCACCACTTTACGTGTAGGGGAGGTACCCTAAAAAAACTTTTTTTCATAATTTTGTTTTACCACTTTGTCGGTGTAATTAATATGTATACCCAAGCCAAATTACAGCTTTCTAGTACTAAGAGTCTCGGAGCTAGATCGCGGGCAGACAGACAGATGGACATGACGAAACTATAAGGGTTCCTTGTTTACTACGGAACCCTAAAAAGTAACAACGAGCTATTTCTGAAATTGCTTGTTACGTTTTGCGAGCAATAAAACGTATTTTGTGTGATTTCCAAGGACTGGTTCAACAGGTGGTAAACTAAAATAAATCTCTTTAAAAATATAGTTGAGTTTTAAGCGGAACGTAAAATGTACAGGTTAATGATATTCTTCTTTTTTTTCCCTCTTGTGCTTAGTGACTAACCTGGTATCAGACTTACCTTTAAAGCTGCCCATGGGCTTCACATGCCGTCGAGAAATATCTCTCAGGTGGTAAATGATATAACAGACAAGAATAACAGCCATAATGATTATATTACGCCGCTGTAGTTACCGGCACATGAGACATTTCAGCCTCCTCTCTGAGATGCAACGCACCAGCGAAGCTTTTAAAAACTGAAACTCAAAGCATTTATTTCAATTAAACTAAGAACTTTTGAATTGTCAAGGGGTCGGTCAGTCAGAAAGATGAAGCTAGTTGCCTATTCCAAAGCGGAGTAGGTTCCTATGGAGAAGAACGGGCAAGAAACTCCGCGGACATTCACACTTTAGTATTGCAGATGTCCATAAGCGTCGGTAACCATATAACAATCGCTACAAAAATCAAACTCAACACTGCTCTAATTACTACACCATTCCTAAGAGATTTAATCCGTCAGTCAGTCAGCTGTGCCATTTCCAGCCTAATAACTCCATCAGTACACGTGGACAAAAATATCCAAGAATGCATCTCTTAAACCGTTTGGACTTCAGAGAACTAATATCTTGATTGTCAGTTACTTCCTACTGACAATCAAAAAATTAGTAACATCATCGCTCTAGGTCCATGAACTTCGGCCTCTGCTCCTTGAACACATAAAAAAATACATACTGGAACCCATAAAATACATTTGCAATCTGAGCAAGGAAACTGGAGCCATTTCTACTTGCTAGAAAACTGCTGTTGTCACGCCCATTCACAAAAGTGGTTCCAAGAATGCCCCTGATAACTAGATACAGGCCAATTTCCTTGCTTTGTGTAACTTCTAAAATCCTTAAAAGAATGGTATTCAAATGCCTTGTCAGCTTTCTAGAAAAAAAGTATCTACTCTCGGAGCGGCAGTTTGGCTTTCGGCGAGGGAACTCTACTGAGCAAGTATTCCGAAGACACACTTTATCCGTCACGCATCAGTCAGTCAGCTGTCCAATTTCCACTCCCATAACTCAATCAGAGCACTCGGACAAAAATATCCGAGAATGCATCTCTTAAACCGTTTGAACTTCAGAGCGGTCTATTCCGAACGACTGACTCATGGTGCATCGATGCTGAGTGGTGATGCGTTTCTCGAAATAACAGCGCATTACATTCGATTATATTTAGCTTGCACCTTTTTGTTGCCATATTGTTTAGTGCAAATATTTGCTCAGTGTTGCCAGGAATATGTTTTTCATTTGACATTTTGGGAACAAAGGAAATGTTGTTGGTATTTTGGCGTGTGCTAGCTGACATATATAGCAAATAATGTAATAATGCTTTGTGTTTCGTAATGTTATTTGCATGTTATTGTATAGAATAAAGTTCTTCTAACTCTCAGACAGCTGTGCTGCTGTTTGTTGCGTCACTTCTAGGAAGTGGTGGAGGGTGGGCGTTTTGGGGGACTGCTTTAGTATAATTTCGATGTTTAAAAAGTGCTAATTCTCAGCCTAGTTTGAATAAATTACTTTTGTTTGTTGTGTTTGCTGCTGTTGTAGCGGTTACACCGCCACATACAAACTACGCATCATAGACATGACGTCACACAAATCCTGCATCGCGCAATTAGAGTTTACCGAGTGATCGACATATATACAAGATTTCAACTTCAAACCGTGGGGCAGTTGCCCGCCGGACACAACACCCGTCTGGTCGGAGGATCCTCCCTTTTCTATGGTGGATGAGTGAACTTTACACCCTGTTCCTCATACCACTAAACTGTTTTATTTGAAACCAGTTTGTGAGTCATACTATATAAATATCAAAGATGCGTTTAAACTGACTGAACACACCATTATTGTGTCAGCTTTATCATCTACGATTCAGTTTTATTGTAGGTTTTTGTGAACCTGGTGATCCAATCTGGACAAGTAGGCCTATAGGAGGAGGTTTCTACCTCCACCTATTACGGTACAGCAAAAACTTGACTAGCGCAGCGGTGAAGGTAAATAATAGCTAATTTTACACCCTCATGTAAGTAATTCTTCCCAAACCATCAGAGAACTACTTACTCACTTCATTAGAATGTGTTTTTATTACTGCCTGAATTCTATGAAATGTTGATTTTGAAACATTATTTCACAACAATTCATTGTTGAGTTAAACATAACATTACAATGGGTTTTGACAGACACATCGCGTACAAAACCTTTCCTATCAATTAGGGACTGGTCTAAATAGTTAATGACCTTCGAACCATTTCTTAGAACAAAGGAAATCGAGTTCCGGCCTTCTTGTTCTGGTAAAGAGTTGTTCATACGGTATTTTATTTGTATATCTGGACTTGTCAACCACTGTTTGTGACTATGAAACAGTGATATTAGATTGGCATGTCCCAATTTTTTTTTCAATGCTTTCTCCTTTGAGAGCTGTAGTGGCCTAGTGGTCGACCGCAACTTACGCAGGGCAACCGAAGGAACACGGGTGGGTTTTAGTCAGTAAGAGTCTGACACGCCCTCCCGCTCCGCCCAGAGCGGGAGAAGTTATTTGACAATTTCCCACCAAAAAAAAAAAGGTTCGAACCCTGACAGGCGCTTTCCATTGTATAAATAATTTCATCACCACTGCTCTCAAAACGGTGACGGAAAACATCGTGAGGAAATCGGCATGTCCTAGAACCGAGAAAAAATTGAAAACATTTGACATCTACCAACCCACACTGGGTCCGTGTGGTGGATTACGGTCCACTCCCTCTCACAGAGAGGATGGTCTCAGCAGTGGGAACATTATAGGCTGATTGTGCTCTCCTTCGTGGGTAGCTAAGTTGGTAAGCTTAAAGTTTCAGACTCATATCGTAGGTACTTTAGGGATAAACAATGTTTCAACTTACTTACCAACATGATGTCGTATTTTCCACAAGTGCACGGTTTCCAAAAGTTTCCATGGAAACTTTTTGTACTAATTTATTTCTGACTGTACCTCTCCACTTGGTAGTAGGTACGAAAACAAATCTAGTAGGATCACTCACGCTCTGACTGACTGTCTGTCTGTCACCACTATTTCTGAAAGTAACATGTTGACGTGTTTGAAACCCATCTTGGCGTCAACAACATATTTAAACGAGTCTTTGTTATAAAAAAGTTTTTGCAAGTCAATAACCTCAATGATGTTCGAAAGCACGAAGAAGAAAAGACGAAAATATAAAAAAAAAGCTTTTTTTAAGGAACGTGTAATTCATCATCTGCCTAGCCTTTTCCCAACTATGTTGAGGTCGGCTTCCAGTCTAACCGGATGCAGCTGAATACCAGTATTTTACGTGGAGCGACTGCCTATCTGACCTCCACAACCTAGTGACTAGGTAACACGATACCCCTTGAGCACTTGTGTAATAAACTTAGGATATTGCTTGGTAAATTCTACCATCTAAGCTTTAAAGTGCCAGGGAATACCCTTAAGTGCCTTTATCTGCAATTGGTTGACCCTATATTAAGTTACGCCCTAGACTGCTATGGACTCACATTCAAAAGCAACTTAGAAAAATTAGAAGCACAGCAAATTAGATTTTTAAAACTATTAGTAAGTAAGAAGACTAAAAATAAATGTAAAGATGATTATAATAAGTTATTTAAAATTTGTAAAATTCTGCCTATCAGCTTAAAACATAAATACCTACTTCTGGTTAACAGTCATGGCAGCTGGGAGCGTCATTCGCTAGTTACCCATAGCCACGCAACTAGGATGGTATCAGCAGGTAAATTTGATGTACCTAGAATAAGAAATTATTTTGGCGACCGAACGCTTGATAAAAGAGTACCATACCTTCTCAACCAACTGCCTGCTGATATAAGAAATCAGGAAGTGAAGGGTAAATTTGCCAAGTCACTTAAGCGGTTCTTTCTCAGGAGTTTGTAAGCAATGTTCTTAGGAAAGTGGTTTGCAGATTGTTGGGGAGAGCAGATGAGTGATTTGGTAGTTTATTTAATTTTTGTGTTATAAGTCATTTGATGTAAGGATATATTCGTTTGTTACTATAGATGTGCATGCAGTAAGTGGAAATTAAGTGTTCGCACTAATAAACCTTATTTATAATTTTATTTGTTCTGTTCCCACAGACAAACCATTGACCATTGACCATTGTTTTTAAGTTAAGATTTTTTATAAACTTTGTTTGATAAATAAAATAAATAATAATAATAAGACTGGTTGTCAGACTTTTGGGCTTCTAACTCCCGTAACGACTGTCAAAGATCTACAAATGACAGTCGGGACCAACGGCTTAACGTGCTTTCCGAGGCACGGAGGGGATTGCTGTGCCCTAGCAGGGTTCATGTATGAAACCAATTTAAACTTGTAATAACTTTTAAACTACATGAATGCAATAAATGATGATTATGATTATGATTATGATTATGACTTGGTATGTAAAGATGGTCACCCATCCACGGACCAACCGCGGCAAGCGTAGCTTAACCTGATCGATCGACCTGTGCAGCTGTTATTACTTAGCCATAAGCCCCTCCCCTCCCTCAAGGTTTAAGGAACGTGTAATTAATGTTTGAAAAAAAAAAGTTTTGATTTTTACTTTTTATTGTGGTACCTACCCCAAACAAATTTAAATACCACTACCTGCTATGTAAATAACAGTGACAGGAACTTATTATATCATCATCTTTATAGACTAAGTGGGAAAAATACGTATTATTGAAGCTAACTCAAAAACTGCCCAAGCAAAGTTAATAAAATTTATATGGGACCACCTCTGAAGTACGACCTACCTACCAAAAAAAAAAAACAAATATACAAAAAAAAAAACATACAGTCGAATTGAGAACCTCCTTATTGAAGTTGATTAAAAAAACAATTGGAACAGTCTTTGAGTTAATCCAAGAATGAATAATGGACAATGTGGAATTTTAGTTCACGCCTAGCAATTTGTAAAGATTTGTGGATGTAATTTTTCTGGGCTGGTCACCTATTTGCTGATATAAACACAACCGCAAATGTAGCACAAACATGACAGATAACCAAAGACCTAATTTGTATGGCTAATCCGAGTGACGCTTCGGATAACCATCAGATTCTGCCTAATATTGTATATCGGTTTGTAATCATTATCATTTATTTGTTAGAAATTGTGGTACATTATATGGTCTTGAAAGATTAGTCAATGGTATCGTCACATTGTGCCAAGTGTGGCGTGCAAATATTAGGTACATACATTTATTTCAGCACGGAGATTATTAGGTTAATATTAACATAATTGATTGCATAATTACGAATTAAAATTACAATTGTAGGTATGTCAGTTAATAATTTAATTTCATGAACACACAGTTACTACTTCCCTCCTCCTAGATCTTTAACAATTCAACTTACATAACATAACATCACGCCTCTAATTCTTGAAGGGTTATGCAGATGTATAGGTATTTATAGTACACCCACATTTCGCCATTTATGTTTAAGTCCCATGTAATAGGGGGCGAGCCTATTGAAGACTGCGGGCTGCTACTGAGAAATTCCAAGTGGAAAAACCCAACAAAACTTTTCCCAACTATCTAACACAGGACCTCATACTGAGCAGTCCGCTTGCGACCACTAGACCTAACGAGGCGGTCCAACTTTATCCATTCTAAACGAGCCCTTAGCCCTAGTAATCCAATCTACTTCAATCTGAATACATTAACACGTAACGCGTCATGCGTTGTATCTGTTTCTAAAACAATGCTCCGAAAATAACCATGCGTGACACGCAACGTATGCTTCGATGTAAGCCCTAACTGAGCAGAGTCACAGATGAATACAGATAGATCACTCCCACAGATTTGGCAAATTTGTGATCACTCCGCATTTTAGGCAGGCCTCCGTCATATACTGTTCATATTTGTTATAATTACCTACCGCCCGGCCGAGCGGTCTCGGGCCGTTTGCGGACCTTATTCAGTGCGATTTTCGCAAGGGAAGCGCACGCACGTTGTTCAATTTTAATCGTTAGACTATCTACGAATCTAATCTACGAATAGACTGTTTATCCATTTTAAAGCATTCAATAAAACATCGTCTTTTTACGGAAAGTTAAAAGTGCCAACAGATGCGTTTCATAATTAAGTATGTAAGAGAACTCGAGACTATATTTATTAATAATTTTGAAAAAAATATGAAACAAAGGCCGGGTAGTACTCTTTATGAAATTTTAAATGACATACATTTTGATTCTCCCTGCCCTTGTTTCCCAAAACAATATTTAATAAATCTTTTTATTAGATTCAGGATTTTTTCTACTTTAAAATTTAATAACCGAGAATTTAGAAAAGGTAAGAAATTTATAAAAAATTATATAAAAATAAAACAGTATGTAGCTTTTAAAGATTTTTTTTATTTTATCTACACACTGACCTCTATAATTATGTTTTAGATGTATTTGCACAGTCAGCACCAATTTATTAAAAACATATTTTACCTTTATACAATACAATTTTAAACTACCGAACATATTCACAGTTCTCAATTATATAGACACAAGTAGTTATGTTAATTTAATTTTATCGAAGAGGCAGCCCTGCGATTGCTGTGGGATCGCGCGGTGCGACGCAATCACAACTGTACGTTTGAGCATTTCGGCACATTTTAGCATGCAGCGGTTGCTGACGCGACGGAGTAGGCTATTATAGCAGTAGGTATTGGAAATTTTCTACTGAGTGAAGTATCTGTTACGTAGTAACTATTTAGTAATCTGTGGTACAGTCTGGCAACGCTAAGTATGCATAAGTAAAAAAAAACGGTAGAATTTCAAAATCCATAGACGGCAACACCACCCTGTCCTACGAAAAAAGAATTTGATACTTTGTCTTTTTGTTTTTGATAGGTTATTTTGTTTATATTCTGACTAGCTTCTGATTCAGATTCAGATTCGTTTATTTGCAAAAACATGTGTAGATAATATACATGGTATGATGCTTATTATAGGTGTAACAAAGTATTTTTTGGCTCAACATGTTTGACCATGGCTGGTGTACAAATTTGGTCGAAAGACAATAGGATTTTAAAATTAAGATAGGTACAATGAACAATAATATAAATAAATCAACAATTAACAATAATATTAAATTAAATAACGTCAATAGTCATCATTCAAAATAAATAGATTAGATTCAGTCAGTGTCTTCAGAGGGATTTATCATTTAAAAATACATTAATATTATAATAAGCTTTTTCTGTCAGTATTTTTTTAAATGTTTTCTTAAACTGGTCTATATTTAATTTCTTAACACATTTAGGGATATTATTGTAAACTATTGGCGCTCTGCATACAACGCTTTTATACAGTAGCGCTGTCTTAGCTGGCTGAACACGAATTTTACTATTATCCCGGCGATTACGTTTTATAATGTCTGATATTCGAGGAAACAAATGGGGGTTATTTCTCACAAATAGGGCTATTTCCAAAATATACAGTGACGGAAGTGTGAGTATTTTATGCTTAGTAAAGAGTGGCTTACAGCTTTCTGTACTTTGGATACCAAACATGGCACGTAGGCATCGCTTTTGCATTATAAATGCCATATCTTTATTTGTTGAGTTGCCCCAAAAAATAATGCCATATCTGAGGACAGATTCAACAAGGCCATAATACGCCGAGAGTAACACATCAGTGTTGACGGTTGGAGCAAGTTGGTACAAAGCATAAGATTGACTACTGATTCTTTTACATAGTTTCTCAATGTGTTCTTTCCAATTTAGTTTGCTGTCTATAATTAAACCGAGAAAACGGGCTTTAGTTACTTCATTTATAGTACTATTATCGTGAATCAAATTTACATTTAATGGATTATGCAATCTTTGCCCAAAGTGCATTATATTTGTTTTTGATATATTTATTTTAAAATTATTATTATCAAGCCAAGAAATTATAGATGTCAGCGAATTATTTATGTCAAGTTTGTAATTATTAATGTCCTTACATGCAATTGAAACTGTACTGTCATCAGCAAATAATGTCATAGGTTGAATCGTTGCTTTTGGCAAGTCGTTTATATAAATAGTAAACAACGGCGGCCCTAGCACACTGCCTTGAGGAACACCGTATGTGACATATTTCCTCACGGAGCTGAAATTTTCTTCTCTTTTTGTTTTGGGATTCACTCTAGTTATTACTGTTATCTGTTGTCGATTCGTTAAATAGGATCGAAATAAATCTAAAACATTGCCTCTTATGCCGTATGCGTCAAGTTTACTGATTAGTATATTATGATCTACATAATCAAATGCCTGTGACATATCGCAATAAATAGCACAAACTGGAACTGTTTTGTCAGCATGGCAGATAACACTTTGGATGAATTCATAGATGGCCATATTGATGGTTCTATTTTGTCGAAAGCCCTTTTGTTCGTTGCACAAAATTTTGTTTTTTTCGAGATATGAATTAAGTTCACCATAAAGATATTTTTCGAAAATTTTGGAAAATATTGATAACAGTGCAATAGGCCTATAATTCTCCATTAACCGTTTACTTTCTTTTTTGAATAAAGGTTTTATAACTGACAGTTTAAGATCTTGTGGAAATATTCCCGCTGTTATCGACAAGTTCATAATGTGACTCAAGTGATGGCATATATCCTCATTTACTGCTTTAATTATTTTAGTAGAGAAACCATCGTAACCTACACTGTTAGTATTTTTTAGGTTATTTATAATTTTATTAATCTGGTAAGGTGAACTTGGTGCAAGAAACATTGAATTTAATTGGTCATTAATTAAAGACGTTACATTTTTCCCGGCACCCGGAAGGGGCTTGACTTTTTCAATAAAATAATTATTAAATGCGTTCGCTATTTCTGTTGAATTATTAAGGACGTTGTTTTCATCAATTTTGATGTTATCAATGGCTTTTTTTGGGGTGTTCAGTCTCGTTTTGTTTATAATCTGCCACGCTGTTTTAGTCTTATTATGAGACGTGATTATTTTATTGTTATTTTGCGCACGTTTTGTTAGTTTTATAATTTTTTTAAATAACTGACAATAATTTCAGTACTTTAATTTGTTGTCTTTTGTTGAGTTTAATCTGAATTTCCACAGCAAATCCTTTTTTTTACGACTGCAAATTTTTACACCACGTGATACCCATTTTGGTTTATGAATGACTTTTATTAAAATTTGGGTTTGCGGAAATCAAAGGTCGTAAAAAAGTTTAAAATCCGCTATAAAGTGTTGATAAGCCGTATTTGGGTCATCAGTGAGGTAAATATCCGAGAAAGATAAGCTCTTAATACACAATTTAAATTTCTCAACATTTTCTATGCTATAATCGCGTTTTAATGTACACCAATAATGTAATGTCAGATTTTTTTTTACAGGAACTCTAATTAATTGTGCAGTATGGTCCGACAGACCTAATTCTAAAATTTCAGTTTTACAACTCTTTTTAAAGTTATGTGCAAAATTATCAATACAAGTTTGACTGGCGAATCTAGTCGGTTCATGTAAAGCTAATTTTAAATTATAATTTAACAGTAAACATTCAAAATCTAATGTTACATTACTGCGTTTTAGAACATATATATTAAAATCACCAGTAATTATAACAATTTTACAATTCAATTTGCCAATATAAGTCAGAAGGTTTTCCAGTTTATGAAGGAACGTATACAAGTTATTTTGTTTAGGTACTCTATAAATACAAAAAATAATAATTTTATAGTCAAGAAGTTCAATCGCACAACCTTCGAGTATACTGTCAAGACAAAATTTACGAATTTCTGTAATTTCCCTGAATTTATGTCCTTTTTTAAGTAAAATACATGTTCCTCCTCTTTTACTATTTGTTCTACTGTAACATGAGGCTAAATTGTAATTTGGTAGATATAGATTTGACTCAAATTCTGCCAACATAAAGTGCTCAGTAATACATATGACGTCCACAATTTTGTTACTGTCTGCGAGCTCTTCTAAGTTAACACATAATGCCTCAGATTTGTTAATTAAACCTGCAATATTCTGATGTAAGATATGCATATATTTCTCAGAGAAAAAACTGGATGGCGGCTTCTTTTTCCTTGATTACAGGAGATTTCATGATAATGTACGGTTCAGTATGTATTTTAAACTGACCAAATGAGCACAAATCAATTACAATATTATTCATAATGCCGTCGTATATACATTTCATTCCCTGTTTTTTTATTTTTCCTGTTAAGTTAGAGAACATGTCTAGTGTTAGCTCACTATTGCTGTCAAATAGGTAAGCGTAGTCATTCTTTTGTAGGTCAAGATAAAGCATACTATTGAACATGTCCACTTTAAAATTGTAAATAGGTGCTCCTGTTATAAACGTCGGTAAACAGATAACATTATTGGTGTGGGCTACCTTCTGCTCGCGACTTCGTCCGCGTGGAATAGTTACTTTGGGCGTATTTATTTGGATAAGGATTAATATCATGTTTATAAAAACACCTTCGCAAATAATGCATTATTTTAGAACAAATTTGGTTAGCACAAAAAAGGTTATAGAGAGCCAACCTTAAAACATAGACATATGCTGTCGCGGACATTTTTTTGAAGTTTTAAAGGGGAATAATTCTGTCATACATAATTTTTGCGAAACTTTAACCGTTTACGCAGCATACGCAGCGGAAGCTCTCAAAAGGAAAAAAGACCCCCGATTTTGGAACATTCTTCATTGGTGCTCCGCTTCTATTGGTCTTAGCGTGATGATATACAGCTTATAGCCTTTCTCAATAAATGGACTATCTAACACTGAAATAATTTTTGAAATCGGTAGTTCCTGAGATTAGCGCGTTCAAGCAAACAAACAAACTCTTCAGCTTTATATATTAGTGTAGATTTATTCCTGGTAAAGAATAGTCACTTTAGCACGATGCAGTGTGGATTTGATACAGTTTTGTTATCGTATGGAGGTAGAGCATAGGTACGACATAGTCTATTACACATAATCTATTATGCAAAAGTCAAAAGGCGAAATATCAAAATCATTAGATGTACTTATAACCCCGAAACTGACATAACTAACTGATGTAAAAGTTTATCATACTTTTTGGGGTTGCCCAGTTATTCCATTGCAGATTTAGCGTGGCGAGACTTTTCGAATTCAGTGAGCGTAACGTAGTCAGAAGATATAAGAGTAACGCGATAGAAAGAGAGGCAACGTTTAGGTGAATATAACGATAAGTAATTAGCGCTGTGCGATCTGAATTGCACTTTATTGTGTCGTTGCAAAAATCGCTTTTTATTTAAATTATTTTGCGGAGTGAACCATTTGTACTTATATCTGAGTCCGTATAGTATTAGTAAGCGTAGTGTTTCAAACGTCATACCAAGTTTTGGCTCCTCCATTATCAATTCCAACGTCCACTGCTGGTCAAAGAATTCCCCCGACAATTTCTGTAACGATCTATTTTGGGTTGCTTGCATCTATATCTCTATCTACTCCTTACATCCCTTTTTTTTCTTATTTATTTATTCAACCATATACACACATATAAACAGGCAAGAAGATAGGAACAGAAAAATACGTACAAAGGTAATGCTTATTTCTTAAGAGGGCGCCCAATGGTAAAATAGCGCCCCTCTTTAAAAAAAATTCGACACTTAGAAGGAATTATAAATAACGGATAGTAAGGACCCTCGGTAAGTGTGTCTAGAATTTTCTAATACCTTTTATAAAGTTTTATATTGAGACACGAAGCAACAAAATTCGATCAAATCAAAAAAAATCAGATCAAATCATTTATTTTTGCAAAAAAACACTGTTACAATGGTGTTATAAAAATTTACATGTTTCAAGTGATTCTACCGTAAGGCATACAAAATGTATAGGTACAATCATAAAATACAATCAACAAATAGATAAAAAACAATCATAAAAAAAAGAAAAGCGGCCACATTCCTCTAGATCGTATTTTGGAGGTATTCCATGAAGCACACCCAGACGAAGCACACCTAAAGCATTCCACTTAGCACACCCGTAGGTGGGCTTCAAATAAAAATTTAAAATAATTAATTTCCTATTCCACGAAGCACACCTACGAATATCACTCGCATAGTGCGGGGACTAAGAAATAAAAATGTCGATATGTCTTTCAAATAATAAATATTTTCTCCTATTTTTGTTGCTTCGTGTCGCAATATGAAACTTTATAAAAGATATTAGAAAATTCTACTAGCCCTTACTAGCCGTTATTCATAATTCCTTCTCAGTGACGAGATTTTTTTTTAACTTTTTTTAAAGAATTGGCGCTGGTGGACCACTGGGCGCCCTCTTAAGAAATCTCCTCTTCTATATGTTTTTTCGTTACCACTTAGGTATTGGGTATCTATGTTATCGTAGCTACATCATAATTACTTCTAATAACCGTCGAATTTTGATACGTGATTGACGATATGGTACACCTAAATGACGAGTCAGACGTGCGATCAGGGAAAATTACGATTCTTGTGTGATTTTCATATGCTGACCTGAAAAATATGAATAACAACTTTTTTAGGGTAAGATGTTAGATAGGAACTGAAAGGAAATGAGCTTCCGACGTTGGCACCTAACCTAGGGGAGAATAGTTATCTGTATGTATGTCCTTAATACCTACTTATAGAAAACTTTTCTTTGAAACTCGACACCTCTTGACACTGGCTATTTTGACTGGCAGCTGATTTTCACATGCATTTCGTCGCTCGCCATTCAATACCGCGAATGAGAAATTTTTGACGAAAATTTGATTTTTATTTTATTTTATTTTTCACGTTCAAATACGTGATCTTGCATTTAAAAATGATCCTGAGAAAGTGCTAAGAAAGTTTTTTTAACTGAAGAACCGCGTAGTGGGTACCAGGTATTAGGTTTAAAGATATTTATAGATTTAAAGGTTTAAAGATACAAGCCCTCTCAATCTGTGTGGTGCTTTCTTCTAAAGACCACTTCAGACACCAATCCACAAGGCCTTCACATGATCTGACCAAGATTATGTCTGGACTTTAAAAGAGACTGACCTCTGAGTTTGTTTCGGCCTTTCTTCTCAGAGTAGTCAGATAGGAAACGCCGACCTCATCTAGTTTTTAAAATATGATTGACGTGTAAAAGTATTTGTACAAACCTACTTACAGAAATAAATCATTTATCATTTATTTCCCATAATAACTAAATAACAGTTCACTTATAATGTAATACAGAATTACTTCTAAATAATAATATATAATATTTCTCTCTGGGGCGTTGGTGACGTTATACATACATGTTTTGTGAGTTTGCTCTTAAATATATTAATACTATCACATCTCTTTATACTTCCCGGTAAATCATTGAACAGACGTGTTCCCTCCACTAATACTGTTTTTCTGCCGTAATTAGTCCGTGCTCGTGCAGTTATTAGTTGGAATTTGTTTTTACTTCTTGTGTTGTAGGTTACTGCTTTTTTATGTAGTTGTATGTTTGATTATTATAGTTATTTGTATGTGGTATTTAAAACAGAACCCAGCAGATAAAGAATTAAGGACGATAGCGTTAAACAGAATAATGGTGTGATCATCTATACAACTATACTAATATAATAGACTTCTGTGACTTAAGATTTTTAACTTAAAATAATGGTTATGTATCTAATAATAATTTTTGCTGTGCCTAGGGACACTGTATCGAATAGAAAGTATCGATACTGTACTCATGAGTAGTATCGAAAACAAAATATCGTACTCATAAAAGTATCGAAACAAAAGTATCGATACTTCAAGGTATCGAGTACTTTTCTTAGAGCCTAATGCGCATAGACCATAGGTCAATATCAGTAAGTAAATAACGTCAGTTTAACTTCAGTGGGGCAGGACATGAAAAAACTAATGACAACGGTGAACGAGTGAGTGAATGAGTGATTATAATTATTAGTGTAGTAAATGAATGAAGGAAAGGTTAGAAATTTAACTGTGAACGGAAGGAACAATTTCGAGCAAAGATCGATGTAATGTTTTAGAAGGTTCAGAACGAGTAAACTACATGGCGTTGCCATAACCCTAAAGTCGCAAGGTTGAGAGTTTTAAATGGGTAATTTCTAAGATTACCCATTTAAATGGGTAATCTTAGAAATTACCCACTTACTTAATTTCTTATTCGATACGATACCAAAAGTACTCGTTGAGTAAAAGTATCGAATGCAAAGTATCGAGTACAAAAGTATCGGCATCGATTGAAAATGTACTCGATACCACAAAGTATCGATACATTTTTCGTGTCCCTAGCTGTGCCCTGACAGAGTTTATAACGGTTCTTAGCTTTAAGCCTTTTGTTAACATCTTGTTTTATCTTGTAGAATGCAAATAAATGAGTATGAATAACACGCTAATATCATAAAGGCGAAAGTTTGTGTGTGTGTATGCTTGTCTCTTCTTCACGCTCAAATGGCTGAACGAATTTGGATGAAATTTGGCACACAGATAGTTTATAACCTGGATTAACACATAGAATACTTTTTATCCCGATATTCCCATGGAATCGAGATTTCTGCGGGTGAAACCGCGGGGCGCAGCTAGTGAATAATAAAGCTGAAGATTTTGTTTGTTTGAACGCGATTATCTCTGGAACTACCCGTCGAATTAAAAAAAATATTTTTGCATTTGATAGCCTAATGCTAGAAGAAGCTTATTTAACATCACGCTACGACCTTAAGGAGCCGAGCTAAAAGAACGCTAAGCTAAAACGAAGTAATAGCGCGAGCGGGCGATGCGATGCTACGCGGCAGGTCGGGGGCTGAGGATAGCCACATTTTTTTTGTGTAACGTCTTTCCGCTAGATTTCCTACAATCTAAATTTAAAAACATCTAAATAATCAAATATGTGGGAGTGATTTCGGGAAAAGGGACGGAAGTGTGTAACAGGAAGCCGGGGAAGCGCGCGCTATTTGATTTGACCAATGAGTGCGTGCGGTGCTAGAGTTGGCCGTCAAAAACGACCTTGACGAGGTCCCACCCCTTTAATGTTGCTTATTACCAAGGTGAGATGCTACACATCATATGCGAGTACAGTAAGGCTCGCTCGGCTCGGCTCGTTCCTGATAGTAAGTGATGATCAGGCCGAAGGTGGAAGGGAGCTACACCCGGAATCCTCAACCACAGAGGAACTGGCTATCTTATCTCTAACTGCCGAAACACAACAATGCTGTTAACTTTGTTGCTATGGCGACAGACTTAGATGAGATGTTTACTATTTTTAACCGACTTCAAAAAAAAGGAGGAGGTTCTCAATTCGTTGGGATTTTTTTTTTTTTAATGTATGTTCCCCGATTACTCGAAGACGGCTGGACCGATTTGAAAAATTCTTTTTTTGTTTGAAAGGGTATACTTTCAAGTTGGTCCCATTGTCATTTGGTCACGATCTGTGATGGGATCTTGGAGAAATCGAGGGAACTCTTCAAATATTAAAGGAACATCTATAGCGATTTGGGTATTTTTGATGAGCAGTTGACATAAGGCTATTGTAACTTAGATAAATTACAAACCAACCCACTAAAAAGTGAAAAAAAAAACTTTTTTACAAAAAACACAACCGACTTCCAAACTACAAAGTGAAAAATAACTTTAATTTCGGAAGTCGGTGTCAAAAAACTAAAATACTGATCTGATCCAAAGACACCGACTTCCGAAATTAAAGTTATTTTTCACTTTGTAGTTTGGAAGTCGGTTGTGTTTTTTGTAAAAAAGTTTTTTTGTGCGGACGAATTCGCGGACAGATGGTCCATATTTAGAAGAAGACAGTGAATTTGAAGAAATAGATGACTTTGGCAATGAACTTGAAAGGTAAGATATCGGTGAAAACAACAAAATATTTGTCGCATTTGGCAACAACACAGCTCAAAGACCCGCGGTATTTACGTGCAATTACACTACAATTAAAGTAAATAACTCTGTTGCGTTACAATTTATTATATCTGTTGGCAGAATGATAAAAATTGTGTAATAGCTTGTAGTCTTGTATACACGGTGCATTTAAAATTTAGATGATTAGTTTTTAAACGTTTAATTATCCGTGAACAGTCGGTAATTTTCTTGAATTATTATGACAAGAGAATGCGGTAGACTCTGGCAAAAGACGGGATACTGATGTACGATATAAATATCTACTCTTACGTAATATATTATGAGTCTTATGTCTATCAATACATGACCACTTATCTGCCATGTTTGGTGGTTATGAGATTTTGGGTCTTTATAAAATATTGCTCAGCCCGCGACTTCATCCGCGTAAAATTTTGCCCATCGCATCGCATCGCCCGTGCCCGCCCGCACTTTTACTCGTTTTCGCTTAGGCCTGAAACTGCGTTAAGCGGACGTCCGCGCGGTTCCATACAAAAGTGCTCCGTTTTGGGGACACGCGCGGGTATCCGTCGCGGGGAAGCGGGTCCCGCGCTCGCGTCACGTGTCCCGCCTCCGTGCGACGGACGCCCGCGCGGGAGGACGCGCGGTGGCGCCAGCGGTTTTTGCAATGTAATCCTATACCATTTAATGAGCATTCTCATTCTCTATTTTCACCAGAGCAGAGCTCGGTCGCCTAGGTACTACTTAATATATTAAGTTGTTGTCGCGTTCCCACGGAGCCCATCCGCGTGTCCACGCGCGTAGATATGCGACGGGTGCCCGTAGCGGGCGCCCGCTTAACGCAGTTTTAGGCTGCCACCGTCGGGTTCCCAGGTAATGGCGGGAGGGGTTCACATCGGTGTCGAGTCGACGATGAAGTATCTGGGACTCGTCCTCGACAGCCGGTGGAATTTCGTGGAACACTTCCGACGTTTGGCACCCAGACTGGAGCGGGCCGGGGCTGCATTGAAGCGGCTCCTGCCCAATCTAGGGGATCCAGACGCCTCCTGCCGGAGGCTCTATGCGGGGATCGTGCGGTCCATGGCCCTTTACGGGGCGCCGGTGTGGGCGCGTTCATTGAGGCTGCGGCCAGCCCGCCGGTTGAACGCGTCCCAGAGGGTCATGGCCATCCGGCTGGCCCGAGGATACCGCACGGTCTCCTGCGAGGCGGCGAGCCTCCTTGCCGGATTACCGCCATGGGATCTGGAGGCAAAGGTCCTTGCGCACGTCTGGGAGTGTCGCGAGGAGGCGAAACGCCGGGGCTTAACTCCGATGCCGCAAGAAATTGCGGCACAGCGGACAGAGCTCCGGCGGGATCTTATGGCGTCATGGAGGGTGCGATTGTCGCAACCCCGCGCTGGGCACGCCACAATCGCGGCGATAAGACCCCTCTTTGAGGAGTGGCTGGAGAGACGCCACGGCGTTCTCACCTTCCGCCTGACGCAGGTCCTCACCGGATACGGCTGCTTCGGGAGGTTCCTGTTCAGGATAAGGCGGGAGGAAACACCCGGGTGTCACCATTGTTTGGATCGGCCTGAGGACACGGTGGAGCATACGGTGGAGGTCTGCCCGGCTTGGGCGGAGCAACGCCGTGTTCTCGTAGAGGCGATCGGCGGCGGTGATCTCTCGCGTCCGGCCCTGGTTCAGGCCATGGTACGGAGCGAGAGGAAATGGCAGGCCGTCACCTCCTTCTGCGAAGCGGTAATGCTCGCGAAGGAGGAGGCGGAACGCGTGAGGGAGAGGCAAATTTCGCGCCCTCACGCCCCTAACCGCCGCAGGAGGAGACGCCCGGGGCGGAAATCGCGAGCCGATTTCCGGCCACCGTAGGCGCGGGCTTGCGGACGGTGAGCAATGGGTAGCTCGCCGTCCGATAAGGACCAAGCCCAGGTCGACGGCGCGTTGTGTACCACGCGCGCCTCAAAGAGATGTCAGCAGAATTGACGGGGTCCGCTAGGGCCAATGCCTGTCGGGGGTTCGAAGAAAACCGATCGGGAAATCGTGGCCCCCGGCAACAGGGCAACCGAAGGAACACGGGTGGGTTTTAGTCAGTAAGAGTCTGACACGCCCTCCCGCTCCGCCCAGAGCGGGAGAAGTTATTTGATAATTTCCCACCCAAAAAAAAAAGGCCTTATGGTTCTTTTTGAATTTTTGTAGTTTTGCTCGTCTCCTAAGAGCTTATAACCTTCCTCAAGAATTGGGCATTCCGATGTAAAAAAATAAAAATAAACAGTTCGACAGGTAGTTTCAGAGATGCGCCGCAGGAGACGCCCTGGGCGTTGGGAGTCGTAGGCCGATTCCCGACCACCGTAGACGTGGGTTTGCGGGCGGTGAACAATGGGTAGCTCGCCGTCCGATAAGGACCAGGCCCGGGTCGGCGGCGCGTTGATTTCCACGCGCGCCTCAAAGAGATGTCAGTAGAACTGATGGGGTCCACTAGGGTCGATGCCAGCCGGGGTTGCGGGGTAGTTCGAAAGGGATACCGTGGCCCCCGGCAACATGGCAACTGAAGGAACACGGGTGGGTTTTAGTAAGTCTGACACGTCCTCCCACTCCACGCAGAGCGGGAAAGTTATTTGATAATATCCCACCCAAAAAAAAGGTAATTTCAGAGACAAGAGCCTTAAAAAAAAAAGTTCGTGGCAGGTGGCGTTCTGTAGATTCTGCCGACCCCCATGGGAAGATCGAGTAAGTTTATGTATGTTTGTATGTATGTGTGTAAAATTTTTACCCTGCTTATAAAATGTCCAGATTAAATTCTTCGATTTGATTATGTGATGTAAAACGTATGCCGAAATAGAAAAAAAACCGTTTGGATGCGGTAAATTAACAGACACAAGCTTCTGGTCTATTTGACATTGACTAAAGTCACATTGAAAATAAAGTGCAGGAATGCACTCGTCTTGATGAAAAGCGCCACCCACCTGTCAAAGAAAGAACAATCTTGTTTCAAGGACATAGAGTTTAAAATACAATAACAAATGTGTGCATAGAAAAATGTAAACAATACAAGATTGGTCGATTTGAAGGTCATAAGAAAATGAATTTGCTATAGAGCTTTGAAAATAAACTTTGCAATTTATTATGCACTACCAGTGCATTAGTCACGTAATTTCAAGTTTATCAATTGCTATTCTGTTTTAAAACCGTATAATAATTTGTGTCCGTATGGATTGAGGAGCCATGTTTCATATTTAAACGCGGGTACTACCAATATTTAGTAGTAAATTGAGCGATTTTGTAGGCCCGATCCTGGAATTTGTAGTAAAACACTTTAAAAGATACACGACTTTTGTTAGCGCCTTGAGCTCACTGTGAAACCTTTAAACGCTAACATGAGGGGGTGTGGGAAATTTACCATAGAATGGATAGAACTGCCTAAACAGCTCTTTCCAGGCTTCTAAAAGCCTGGAGCGGTGATTCAAAGCCTTGCTATGAGAATCGGCGGTTTTGTGGACTGTAATAAACTTTATGTGGCAGTATACATCGACTTGGAATGAGGCTATTTTGGTATGGAGAAACAGGAATAAGAGAAGGACACAGGATGCAGCGCCTTACCTTTCTAGAAGTCTGGAGTCGCCTTCCTGATGCTAGGACTTCGTAGGTCCTCGATGTGTAGGTTAACCACGCGGCATGCCAGCGTGGTTTCACGGATAAACGATTCCTATTTCTTACACAGCACTTCAAAATCAATATAACTTGATAAGTAGATAGGTCTAGTTTCATATAAAGACCCGAAAACCTGGATTTATCACGAAATCCAGATATAATAGCGGTAAAAGCTCTGGAGAGATGCTTCCGCTGCGGCGGATTAGGACGAACTTAAACTCCTTTCAAAAATGGCGTCCGTTGAGGTCAATCTTTTTCGAGCCTTGTATTGCTGTCTCGCTCTGACCTATGGTAGACGCTGCAGGAATGAATGGGAAGGAAGGTGATTGATGGGAAACATACCTACTACCACCACATTCTAATATACTAAAGTTGAAAAGATTTGTAGTAGGTAGATTTGGATATCAGCCATGTATATGGCGATAACAACTTTTAAGGTGGCTCCTCAATTCAGACGTCTGAATTGAGGAGCCACCTTACAACTCTAAAACTAGCCGACGGATATTTTTGAAAATTTGGTAGGATTTAGTAGTACTTATGCCTAATCTCTACAAAAAAATGGGTTTTGTACGACTGAATTTGAGATAGCTACAATGTTTTAATTTTTCATAAAAATCCATAAATTTCACCGCGCTGTTTCTCGGAAAGTAATCAACCAATTACAACATATTTTTAGTATAATTTAGTAGTAAATACGTTCTAATTTGTAGTATAAAAATAAAATGAAAAAACTACATAATTTCGCTAATACAACATATTTTATGTGGCTCCTCAATCCTGACGGTCTGTAGAAAATAAATGTGCATAGCTACTAAAGTAGTTGATCAAATCGGATAACAATAGCACCAATATTTAGTAGAAATTTCTTCTAAATATTGGCGTAATCCAACATTCTGTACATTCAGTATTTCAAAAGATATTAACAAAATAAACATTCCTTAACAATTTAGTGTGGTACAAGAGCCCACGACCAAAACCATGTCACTTCGTTCAACGGTCAAAACCATACAAAATCGTTAGTTTAGATGATTCTGAACCGATTCGATGGGAAGTACCGGTCAGAAACATCCCAGTTTTACGGGAGCGCATTTCTGGTTTAAAAAAATAAGCAAGCAGTCGGTTTCATCACAATATGTCTGATATTTAAAATGTACATACTACATAGGTTTCGTAATTTTATTACGAAAAAGTTTGTTTTCAGACATTTTTGTGTGTCAAATGATTGACAGATTGTATAGCTCCATCTCTTTCTCCCACTGAAGTACTTAATATTAATATAATACTGTTTATGAGCTGGTGGTATGCCCCATGATATTAAAAATGTACATAGTTTTCGTAATTTTACTACGAAAAAGTTTGTTTTCAGACTGAGCGCATTTTCAAAAATGTCAAAAAATTTAACCTATCTGTCTCATAGCAACCTGGTTCAATCGAAAAGTTGTCTGATTAGTAACGTATTTTTTTCTTCTTTTACGTACTTAATCAAAAGATTACGGCAGGTCAGTCTCAAATTCAAATAATTTTTTTTTTCTCTTCACAAACAATGGCATCTTATAATTTAGACATACTTGAAAAACTGTGACAATAGTGTGTGAGAAACTGGTGTCTGCACTAAGAATACCTGTATCGCAGATCACCAGGATCCCACCACACGGTATGTAAACATAATCAATTAGTTAGTAAATGTTCGGATAGGGCATAACATAACATATAGACTCAGAGATTTAAACAATATAAAACAAACAAAAAACAAAACAAGAATTAAATGCAAAATATAAAATAAAAATGCTTGAACTATTAAGTGTCCGGAGTAATTCCTCAGTTGCATTATAGTCTCAGGTTGTATCTTGATCAAAAATAACTTTTCCATAAGAGATATATTCTAATGGAACAAATCTATCTTAGAGAGATGTATTAATGATTCAACCTACAAACTGCAAAAAACGTAAGAAAATTTTAATACCGACATTAAAATTTTGACTACAACTGCAGAAGATTCTGAATCCAAAAATTTCAGACATTTTCCGCGTCACGTCTAACCGAAGCGCATTTGAAATACCTATGTAAAAGAAATACCGAACTGTTTCGTAGCAATCTGTCTGATTTTCAGAATGTAGTTGAACGATAGATTTTAAATTCCGAAAACACAATTTTCTGAAACCAGTATATGCAGTAACGTCACACCCAGAAGACTACTTGAGAAAATTAAAAATGGGGCAGAAAATAAAACCCATAGCAACCCGTCTGAAAATTTTGTATTCAGGTGAACATTGGTCAGTTGATGCGAAAAATCATTTTTCAAAATAAATCGTTTTTACGTACTTACCCAAAACCATCAAACTGAAATAGGAAGGTTTTTCAAATAAATTGGACAAAATGAAACGTGGACAACGTTTGAAAATAACTGTTTATTGAAATAAAATTAATAATTTATTTTTTTACTGTCGGACTCAACATCGGTGTCGTAAACGTAACAAGTACCGCGCCTTAGCCGGGTGACTCCGAAACGTTCTTTCTGTTTTTGGAGTTATACAGGGTGATTGGAAGATGGGTGCAAAGCTTTAAGGTGAAGATAGTATAGACAATTTAGAACCATTTAAGCCATGGTTGTCTTAGACGAAGTCTTACCAAATTTTTTTAACCAAATTTTTAAGTTTTTTTTCGGAAATTCTCAAAATTTAATGTAAACTGCATAATTATGGCCAAATTGAATGATAAATGAATTATTTTTTTATTTATTTAATTAAAGTAATGTGTAAGCGACCAAGCAAAACATGTTTTAGGCTTCTGTATCATTAGACATTTTTTTTTACAGATATTTAAAGCTCAGAAAAAAAAAAAAATTGTACAATACGTCTTTTAAACGTTATTTAAAAAAAAAACGGAGGGTGCTTTTTTTGTTCAAACCTTTTTGAAGACATGCTTGATAATCGCTCTTTCTTTTGAGGTATCATTTATGCGGATATCTTACAAATTATTGAAATTAGGACCTACAAACCAATTCGAGGGAGAAATTTTAAATTTTAGGCAGTCTAACAAAACACAAAATTTTTGCTTAAAAGAATACTTTATGTGCTCGAAATGATAACATTGTTCAATTCTAAGAATTTTTGGCACATGCAGGAACCAATTGAGGGGAACCCATTGAGGGGATTCTCTAAACAATGGCCACCGAGCGCGGTGCGACGGCATTTCTAGGTAGAAAGCCCAATGAATAGCAAAAAGCGATAAGAGTTGGTTTTTACAGCAAAATGGTCTTAGTTACTGAGGCAACAAAGTCGTTTTTCTTTAGTCAGGGTCAGTCGGTCTGTGATGAAGCCGTTACATCTTTTACTTATTAGTCAAACTACTGCCCTTGTGAGTGGACGTTGTCGTGTTGATTCACAATTTACCGTGTTCAGTTGTAGCCCTTTGCGTTCCTGCACGTGTTGTTTGCGTTAGTTTTGAACTTTTTTGTTTCACCGTGTCCAGTCGTAGCCTCGCGCTCCTGCACGTGTTGATTTTTGACTTAATTGTGTTGAGTTGACATTTAGTGCGCTCCTACGCCGTTTTTCTTAATTGTTAAGTGATTATGGCTACTTTTTCCAATCAAGAATATGCGAATATCGTATTTATGTACGGTAGAGCAGACGGCAATGGATCTTTGGTGCGACGGATGTATCAAGAGCGCTATCCGAATCGCAGGATACCGAATGTCCGAGTGTTTTACATCACGTTTCGTCGTCTTGCCCAAGATGGGTTTCACCGCGTGGAACCTGGAGTCAACCCGGGCAGACACGAAACTGCCGTCGACGAAGACATTTTAGCAGCATTTCAAGCGGATCCTACTACCAGTACTAGAGCAGTAGCTCGAAATTTAAACATTTCTCAATGGAAGGTGTGGCATACAATGCACCAAAATGATAAGTATCCGTTCCATGGCAGGAGTGTGCAAGGTCTAGTAGAGCAAGATCCTCAAAGAAGAATTCAGTTCTGCCGTTTCCTCCTCAACAGAGACATCGAAGATGCGTGGTTTCTGAAATCAATCTTGTGGACGGATGAAAGTAAATTTTCAAGGGAAGGTATTACAAACTTTCACAACATCCATGAATGGGCCGACGCAGACAACAATCCACATTTTAAGAAGCAGGTGTCATTTCAGATGAAATTCTCTGTGAATGTATGGGCTGGAATAATTGGCAGAACATTGATTGGGCCCCACTTTTTGCCTGATCCATTGAATGGCGAAAATTATTTGCAATTTCTGCAAATTGATTTACCACTGCTGGTAGAGGAATCAGGTGTCCCGATCTTCGAAAGAGACCGAACAGTCATCTTTCAGCAAGACGGCTGTCCAGCGCATTGGACTTTAAATGTAAGGGAACACCTCAACAATTGCTTTCCTGATAGCTGGATCGGCAGGGATGGACCCATCCCTTGGCCCGCTCGCTCCCCAGATCTGACCCCGTTGGACTTTTTCGTGTGGGGCCGGGCCAAGGAACTGGTGTATAACAACATAGAAATAAACACTAGAGAAGAATTGATACAAAGAATAAATTCAGCGTTTGAGACAATGAAGCAGGAGATGATGTTGAAAATAACGACTATAGAAGTTAGAAGACGGGGCCGTGCTTGTATTAGGAATCACGGCCGTCATTTTGAACATGAAAAATAAATAATTTTAATTCAAATGTTGTTTTAATTAGTCTGCCTAAAATAAAAAATTTCTCCCTCAATTTGGTTTGTAGGCCCTAATTTCAATAATTTGTAAGATATCCGCATAAATGATACCTCAAAAGAAAGAACGATTATCAAGCATGTCTTCAAAAAGGTTTGAACAAAAAAAGCACCCTCCGTTTTTTTTTTAATAAGGTTTAAAAGACGTATTGTACAATTTTTTTTATTTTTTCTGAGCTTTAAATGTCTGTAAAAAAAATGTCTAATGACACAGAAGCCTAAAACATATTTTGCTTGATTGCTTACACATTACTTTGATTAAATAAATAAAAAATGAATTCATTTATCATTCAATTTGGCCATAATTATGCAGTTTACATTAAATTTTGAGAATTTCCGAAAAAAAACTTAAAAATTTGGTTAAAAATATTTAGTAAGACTTCGTCTAAGATAACCATGGCTTAAATGGTTCTAAATTGTCTGTACTATCTTCGCCTTAAAGCTTTGCACCCATCTTCCAATCATCCTGTATAATATGATATTTAAAATGTCTGAAAACAGGTTTTCAGTAACTATAGAAAAGATTTAAAAAAATTGAATCAGGTTGCTATGAAACAGATAGGTTAAATTTTTTGTCATTTTTTGAAAATGCGCTCTGTCTGAAAACAAACTTTTTCGTAGTAAAATTACGAAAACTATGTACATTTTTAATATCATGGGGCATACCACCAGCTCATAAACAGTATTATATTAATATTAAGTACTTCAGTGGGAGAAAGAGATGGAGCTATACAATCTGTAGAGCTTCATCTCTTTCCCACACTGAAATAATTTTAAAATAATACTGCTTTATGAGCTGGTGGTAGGCCCCCAGGCATATTGTGATGAAACCGTCTGCTTATTTTTTTGACATAGCAGAAATAGGCTTCTGTAAAACTGGGACGTTTCTGACCGGCACTTCCTACCGAGTTGGGTTCAGGAATCATCTAAACTAATGATTTTATACGGTTTTAGCCGTAAAACGATGTGATAAATATGGTTTTGGTCGTGGGCTCTCGTACCACACTAGATTTTTAAGTAATGTTTATTTTGTTAATATCTTTTGAAATACTGAGTGTACAGAATGTTGGATTACGCCAATATTTAGTAGAAATTTCTACTAAATATTGGTGCTATTGTTATCCGATTTGATCAACTACTTTAGTAGCTCTACGTACATTTATTTTCTACAGACCGTCAGGATTGAGGAGCCACATAAAATATGTTGTATTAGCGAAATTATGTAATTGTTTCATTTTATTTTTATACTACAAATTAGAACGTATTTACTACTAAATTATACTAAAAATATGTTAAAATTGGTTTATTACTTTCCGAGAAACAGCGCGGTGAAATTTATGGATTTTTATGAAAAATCAAAACATTGTAGCTATCTCAAATTCAGCCGTACAAAACCCATTTTTTTTGTAGAGATTACGCATAAGTACTACTAAATCCTACCAAATTTTCAAAAATATCTGTCGGCTAGTTTTAGAGTTGTAAGGTGGCTCCTCAATTCAGACGTCTGAATTGAGGAGCCACCTTAAAAGTCGTATATCTTTTAAAGTATTTTACTACAAATTCAAGGATCGGGCCTACAAAATCGCTTAATTTACTACTAAATATTGGTAGTACCCGCGTTTAAATATGAGACATGGCTCCTCAATTCATACGGACACAATAATTTGCCGGTGGAATATCTAAGCAGGCTATCGAGAGGTTAGTTCATAAAGATTACATAAGTAACTATAATGTCAAAAGTTTGTGGAAAGATTTTCCAATAACATAACATCACACCTTAATCACAGAAGGGTTAAATAATAATATTGAAAGGGAACAGAGGGCTCTGTCCGTGCGTGCGAATATGTTGGCCCGCAGGTTTGCACGTTGTACTGTGGACGTAAAAGTGACGCTCTTCAGAGCATTCTGTACCACCTTCTACACGTGCAGCTTGTGGGAGAAGTATTCGCGAGCATCGTATGGAGCCCTTCGTGTCCAATTTAATAATGCATTCAGAATACTGATGGGGCTGCCATGGCTTTGCAGTGCGTCAGGGATGTTTGCGGCGGCGCGTGTATATTGTTTTTATACTTTAATGCGCAAGCGCGCTGCATCAATGGTGGCACGAGTCATGGCCAGCCCCAACAGGGTTCTGAAAATGATAGCTGACAGAGTGGACTGTCCATATATAATTCACTGCTGTCAGTTACATGTGTCACCGTATTGTGTTGTTTACTAACACGTAGTTTTTAAGGATATTGTTACTAACCCTCTATGAGTCTTGGCTCGAAATAAAGTTTTAAATTTAAATTTTATTTATTTTAAAATGAGTGTTCTGTTCGGGCAACGTACCGCGCGCTTCGCCCATTTTACGGTCGCCATAATCGTCCTACCGAGAGGACTATTCGCAATGTGGTGGATACATTTGAGTCCTGAATTGGATGATCTGGACACGACCGACATGTGGTTTCAACAGGACGGCGCTACGTGTCACACAGCTCTTGCCACATTTGATATTCTGCACGAGAAATTTGTTGGCATGGTCAACTCACGTGGAGGTGATTGGAACTGTCAACCAAGATCATGCGATTTGACCCCGTTAGACTTTTTCGTGTGGGGTTTTCTTTAGTCGCAGGTGTATGCGAATAAGCCACAAACCACAGCCGTCCTCAAAGCCAACATAAGCCATGCCATCGGTCAAATTCAGCCTGATTTAAGCGACAGTGTCATGGAAAATTGGACATTTCGGATGCGCTCCACCCAGAGAAGCCGTGGCGGACATTTGCACGGTGTTATATTCCACACATAGGTAATGGCATCAATAGGTCTTTCAAACATTTCGATGATATCTCACACACACTTTGTTTTATTTAAATTTAAAGATAGGAAGCGCTTAATGAAAGACCCCGTAGTGCACTCACATTTCGCCAGGTATGTTTAAGTCCCATGTAATAGGGGGCCATTGCCATCAACCGGGCATAAATCCAGACTCTGGACTGATACTGAGAAATTCCTCATGGAAAAATCCAATAACACTTTTGCCCGTGCTGGAAATCGAACCTAAGACCTCATGCTCAGCAGTAACGGTTCATTTTCAAGGGCTTTAAAAACATAAAACCTTATCCATAAATACAGACGATCTCCTGGAAACTCGGAATGTAAGCTTTTCAAAATAACGTTCAAGTCATCAATGAACATTGTTTACATCACCCACAAATAACAGTCATATGACTAGCATGACTATTATATCTACGTGCCAAAATAATCAGCTGAAATCTACCTACCATTTCACAGTGTAGTCAAAAAAGTAATAAAACGTATCTAACTGGGGCGCCAGACTGATAAATTGGTCTCTGATTATAAATAATCCGAAAAACAATAAAATAATAATATATTAGGTGACATTGAAAAGCCTTTTTTATTTAGCTTTTTTTTTGAGGCGGGGCAAAAACTGCGGTTTGCCGCCCCCCGGCAATCCTTTTATCCGGGATATAAAACGACAGATATAAACTAGAGCTTTTTCATTTCGATCGTTCATTGCATAACGTGGGGGAAATATTGTCACGATAACGCTAAGCAGACCAAGCCTTCGATATCCGTTCGTCCGCCTGTCTGTCAGTGGACTGTATCTCATGAACCGTAATAGGCAGACAGTTGAAATATTCACAGATTATGTATTTCTATTGCCGCTATAACAAAAAATAATAAATCGTTTTTTGCTCGATCTTAATACGGTACGCTGATCATTGACTGGTCCCACAGTTGCTAGTATTTACACACGTACACCGTGCGATCAGCTAACTTATTTTAAAATGTTTTTTCTTGTTTACCTACATGCAATCAGTAAATTATAAATAACTAAATAATTTGCGCAAATGTCATCGTGTGCCCATTATTACTGTGTGTTATGTTTACGTTGTTAACAATTATAAAAAATATCCCTTTAAAAGCTTTGAAAGGTGCATCGCTAGCCTCATAAAGTGTCGTAATTTTAATGAGTTAATGTGTCTTAGGTTAAGTGCATTTTTGTTTGTAACGATGATAAATAAAGATATTTGAAAATGAAAATGAAATGAATACGGTACGGAAACCTTTGTGTGCGAGTCCGACTCGCATTTGATCGGTTTTTATATCAAATTATTTTTTACTGGTAATCAGATTTATTTTAAATCTTCTTGACGGTAGTCTTAACATTCACTTGAAAGAAATAGAGATTTTTTTTTGTGAATTGTCATGTTTTTTTGTTGTTTGTTTGATGTTTTTGGGCTGTTCAGAGGTGACGTTATTTTATCTAGATTTTATTAGTTAAGTTGTACTTCACGATAGTCGATACGGGCATCGTATAGTCCCTGCATAGTGCATGCACAACACAACTTTTAGAAGGGATTTAGATAAAACAATTCAATACACTTAAGTAGGTTAATTATCCTGGAAGGGTTGGGATACAATGAGGACGAGATAACTTCACATAATTAAGGATCGGACGTTACTACTTTAGCAGCTTTCCTCCCATTTTTAACATAAATTACATTAAGTTAAAAAAGTATTAACAACTCTATATACTTCCAAGTCGATTGAGAGCGTCCGGTCTGCACCAAGTGCAAAGGGCCACTGATAGAAATCCGGTGACTGACGAAACACGAAGTTTGCCGAGGAACATTGAGAAAATAGTTATATGTAAGTTAGTCCGATCTATGTAATTATGTTTCGTAATCTCATCCTCATTATGTACTTTGTAGATGTTCAAAGAATAAAATTGTGTTGGTAATCAATTCGGCATTGTTCAATAATTGAACATTGTAAGTTGTACTTACCTGAACTAATAAAGCCAGTGTGAGTTGAATCCCGGCGAAGCTGCTCTTGTAAGGCATTCCCAGTGAAATTATTTTTATCTTTTGTAAGACATTTCCATTGATATTATTTTTATCTTTTGTAAGACATTCCCAGTGATATTATTTTTATCTTTTGTAAGACATTCCCAGTGATATTATTTTTATCTTTTGTAAGACATTCCCAGTGATATTATTTTTATCATTTGTAAGGCATTTCCAGTGATATTATTTTTATCTTCTGTAAGGGATTCCCAGTGATAATATTTTCATCTTTTCTAAGGTATTCCCAGTGATATTATTTATATCTCCAGTGATTTCACTCTCATCTGAGTGGGTATCTAAACACTGTTATGTTTATTTTAAAGACATATTTATGTGCAAACGTTCGTGAGATGCCAAATTACTTGTGAAGTTAGGACTCAGACAGACTATCGACTTTTAATTCACCAAAGTATTGTGTGAATGAAAAAGTGCCGTGAAACATTTTCAGCTAAAAAATTTGTTGTCTAAAGGGTTTGTGGAATTTGGTCGCTTAACAATTTTCTGTTCTACAGTGCAAAACTCTAGACGTCACTATCACGATTGCAATGTCAAGCTGACATCATGATACTGACAAAATGTCGACGAACTGTAACAAACAATTCGGAAGTGTCGATCATATGCCCAAGCCCTTTTTGGGTGGGAAATTATCAAATAACTTCTTTCGTTCTGGGTGGAGCGGGTCAGACTCTTACTGACTAAAACCCACCCGTGTTCCTTCAGTTGCCATGTTGCTAGGGGCCACGGTAACCCTTTCGGACAAACCCGCAGATATGTCCAAGCCCTTACGTCACGATAAAATTAGATTAGCATTGACGGATTTTCAGAACGTTTGATGATTAATACTGAAGTACGCGAAGGTTTCAATAAATTATGATTATTCATGTTTACGTCTGTATATAACTAGGTCACTTCAAGACTTCTCTTTCATTACGAGTTTCAAACAGGGACATTAATTTGTTTGTAGACATACGAATGATTGTGTCCTAGAAATACAAATGGCACAAAATAGTCGATGAGTAACATTCTTTAGTAGGACACTTCTTTATTTTTATTTTATTTATGACATTGTTTTTTGGAAATTCCATTTTTAAATATTTTCATTTTCTTGTTAAGTACGCAGCTAAAAAGATCGTGCGTCACACTAACTGTTACAACGTCTTGAAATGTCAAAATGTTATTGTTTGTATTGTATTCTTAGCTCGTTTCCTTTTGTGATAGGTATTGTAGTGTATCTATTTGATAGATTATGTTAACAATATCTCATCCACAGGGTATGTAGGAGAGGTCATTTGCTACCAAATGACCCTTCACGATCTCTATGCTAATGTCAACCATTTTTGAGTAATTTGACATTTTATATCTTTGAAATGTATAAAATAAAAATATTAAATGTCAAATGACTTTTTGACATTTGCATAGGAGTCAAAAGGGGTCATTTGGTTGTAAATGACTTCTCCTACATCCCCTTAATGGATTGCCGACATATCCAAATAACCCTGTTTATGTAATTTTATCTTTTTGTTAGTTTCATTCCAGTACTAACTCCACAAGATCTACATTAAATGCAACAGTATCATTGAAGATTTATTAATTTTTTTATTTATAATAATGCACACTTTTTTTTGGGGTGGGTAATTATCAAATAACTTCTCCCGCTCTGGGCGGAGCGGGAGGGCGTGTCAGACTCTTACTGACTAAAACCCACCCGTGTTCCTTCAGTTGCCTGTATTGCCAGGGGCCACGGTAACCCTTTCGGACAAAACCGCAACCCCGGCAGAATAATGCACACTTGCCTTTCCAATTCACCTTAGACATTGGCAGAATGGTCGACATCAGCTTGCCATAATAAAAAAAATGAATAGAGTGAGTTGTGCCGGCACGAGAGGCTTCATGTGGTGATAAGCCAGTGTAGTCATATAATCAGCTTAAATACGGGATCAACAGGATTCTACAGGAACTAATAATATAATAATATGTTTATTTGACATAAAAGTACCATTCGTCCATTATGGATGTTATAAAACTTACATACAATTTAGTAATGTGCACTTATGTAAAAAAAATAAAAATAAACTAGACTAATTGATTTTGGGGATAAGAAAAGGGGGGAAGAAAGTAAAGGGGTTTAAATTCATAATTGACATGGAAAAGGTAGTATCTAATTAATTGCCGGGTGTGTGTTGTATGAGTGGGTGTAGGTGTGTAAGTGTGAGTGTAGATATGTATGAGTGAGTGTAGGTGTGAATGTGCCTGATTTGTTTAAGTTATGGTTTTAGTAATTCTTCTGTGTCGTTATAATTTAGGGTTAGCAGATATTCCTTAATAAAGATATTCCTTTTGTTTGCAATGGGTTTTGTTCAAACAATGTATGTTTAATGCGTTGTGGAGTAAAAGTAAAAGGAGTGGCCATAAAACACTGAAAGAAAATTGTGAGTCACGTGAATTAAAACAATCTGCTGCTTATTTACGTCTCAGGGAAACATGTTCAGAAAAACATTAATTATCTTGAAAATGAAAGATGCGTGAATCAACACAACTCCTCATTATTAGGCCCTTAACCCTGGCTTTATAAATCTTTTGCAGATGGTGCAGTCATTAACACAAACAGAGCATATCTCTAAGGCGCGGTTTATACATAAGAGACGGGGCGAGGGCGTGTGGGTCGTTTTTGCCAGGGAAAGAATAGGCCTGTGTCCAAAAATTTGTTTTGTCCATCTTGTAGATTATGAAAAAATATTGAACACGTATTTTTTCTTTTTTGACGTAATCAAAAGATTACGGCGATACATTGAGTTAAAATGTGGCATAACCTCACGCCTTGCTAGATTTAATGCTTACTGCGTTGTGACGTAGCGAGCCCCCACTCCTCAACTTTAATGCGTGTTATCTAAATTACTTTTGATTAATATGATAAAGCAAAAAATACGTGTCTAATATTTTTTATTATCTTAGACGGACTAAACAGTTTTTTTGTTTTTTTTTACCTTGGCCACTACCGTATTGCGCCCGCGCTCGTCACCTGGAAACGCGGACGCAATTCTCTTTGCGGCAAAAACGACGCTATGCGATATAACTATTAGGCTCATTTTAAGTTTCTTTGATTATCCGCCACACGCCCTCGCCACGTCTCTTCTGTATAAACTGCGCCTAAAATTCCACAAGTCAACAAGCGTGATAATCTCACACGCCATTTGCATTTTAAATATAATATCGGTAAAGATGCGTAGGTACTAAATAATAAAAATGATATTCTATTTGAGCCGGACAACGCATTCGTGAGGAACTTGGCAATGTTGCAAGGACGCAAATTATGTAATAATGTGACAAACATTTTGTTTTTCCAATTGTAAAGGTAAAAATCACATTTTTGTTTTTTTCTTTCAAGGTTATTTTTGTCATCGAGCTGCTGGATCGTTTACGTGTGGCGCAGTGTTGCGCAAGTAGACCAGACTGCTGAATGAATGTGAAAATGTCAACCCAGTCTACCGCAGTCCACTGCTGGACATAGGCCTCTCCCAGGCTGCGCCACAACACCCTGTCCTCCACCTTTCGCATCCAGTCTGTCCCAGCAACCTTTTAAGACGCACATATATGACAGTGACCTTGAGTGGTTAGCTTGCGTGTTCTGTACTGAGCTCACGCAACGCGTCGTACGTCCAGCCAGTAATAGGACTCGCCCATCAAGGAGCGCTGTCCCAAATTAGACGCATTATTAATTTATTAAACATAAAACAAAACGTTTTTTAATAAAAACACGTATACTAAAAGATCAATAATTAAATTATCTTTAAAACGGTGAAAGTTTCAGAAAAATATGCTTGATAGATTTTGCGTAATTCTCAGTTTTTAATCCCCATTAGACATAAGTTTGCAAATTAATTTCACTATGTAATATAAACATAATCCAAAATATGCCTATATCAAAATATTAAAAAAATGCTCTAATTTAACATATATTTTTCCAAATCATTAACACTATCCGTTTAGACGTCATCTTCGGTATAAAATCATTAAAAGTCGGTTATGGTCGTCGGTCCATATATATACCTACCTATTGAAGGCGATAAAAACCGAAAATGTTTTTATTAAATAATTTTGTGACATAGATAAGAAGGCAGAAAAGAAAAACGAATGAGGTACTTAAGCAAGTCATTTAGTCGTTTAGAAAAATACAAGCTGTGTGCCTAATGGGATTCCCCGTGTGCAAAAATGTCGAACTTCGATAAAAACTTTCATCCCCTATTTAATCCCTTCATTTTTATTTATTTATTTATTATTCATTTATTTCGGACAGAATCCATATAACAAAACAATAACAACACAACAAACAATAACAATTTTCTTAAGATCTATGTTAGTAGGTACATAATCTAATATAGCTTTACAATTTCCCTGTAACTATTCCCACCCAGTGTGCCTGTATGGGACAGTCATGTCGGGATGCAATCATTTGCAAAATGGTGTTGGTGCTACCGCGCAGTCTGTGGAATAATGACGCCACTTTCTTACGCACAAGGGCAACAATTTTCAAAATCTCTTTGGAAAAATTTCATACTTCCAGACCATAGATATAACAATGAAGTTTTTTATATTTTGTTTTCTAGACCCAGCGGTTTGGCGGTGTGTTTATGCGAATTAAAGATTTTATAAATCTTTTCCTTTAAATATTAAATTCATTACACAGTTTATGGAGGTTTTAGACTATTTACGAAAGCTTATAAGAAAAGTTATCGACATTTTTATAAGTTGATCTAAAGTTAAATATATATAAGTATGAAAATATGAAATATCAACTCCGTAGGATAAAAAGAAGTAGGTTTTAAACTTCGTGGGTAGGCTTGCAAGATTCGGCCTAAACAAACTAACATACAAACATTGCAAGTTAAATAAAAGCTTGTAAAAAAAACAATTCGCTTCCACATAAACATAAAAATGAACACTAGTGAGTGTTTGTTTTTCCACAAAACAATGTTTATAACTTTAGCAATCAAACATTATTTTCGAAATTAGAAAACCCGTAAAAAGACCACAATAAAAAACCGGCCAAGTGCGAGTCGGACTCGCGCACGAAGGGTTCCGTACCATTATCTACTTACTAGATCTCGTTCAACCCAATTTTCGGTGGAAGTTTACATGGTAATGTACATATTTTTTTTTTAGTTTTATCATTCTCTTATTTTAGAAGTTACAGGGTAAAATGTGTGTCCCCCACACACATTTTACCACTTTGGAAATGTCTCGCGCAAACTATTTAGTTTGGAAAAAAATGACATTAGAAACCTCAATATCATTTTTGAAGACCTATCCATAAATATCCCACACGTATGGATAGACAGACAGACAGACATGACGAATCCATAAGGGTTCCGTTTTTTGCTATTTGGCTACGGAACCCTAAAAAACTAAAAGAAAAAAAAACAGGCTTCCATTCAGTTTTAAAAACTCATTCACATTCGCCCGTGGCGCCCTCTAGCCCCCGCACTACTAAAACAAACATGACTCGCCCGTACCTCTCTATTATTTTTAGCCTGGAGAAAATTCCTTGAAAACTTATTTTGATTCGCGTAACTATTTTTAAATGAATATAAACCGCACTAACAATTTACAGACATTTCTATAACACAGTATCTGGCTTACGTAAAACGCGAAAGATTTATTTTGGCAAAAATTTAATTGTTAGTGAATTCTTAAGTTTAGTGGCACTTAATGTCTGTTTTATTTAAACTCTGGACAAAACTACGGTAAACTGATCGTTTGTTAATGTGTGGATTCGTTGTTTTTATTGCTGCGTTAATCCTGGGAACCGCTAAAATGTGCGGGCGCAGACGAAGAAGCAATAAAGTGTCAGCTAGTTTAGTGACATACCGATCATAATTATTCGCTCGACCCTTAAAAGTTATAGAACTAGAGGGATTTACGCAGAATCGTAAAAAAAATGAGATTAGGAGCTGTTAGTAAGATAAAAGTTTATTTCCTTCATTTAAAATTAGCCAAGAATGCTGGCAATGAATGGATAGATTCATGATATGTTTAGTAACGGCGCAAAAGGTAGATGATAATTTGAGCTGTAAAAATAATCATCTATAACCAAGTGTTATTTGCACGTGTTTATTTTTAAATAAACTGATTCCATACTATTAATAATGTATTTAAACTAAATAAAAATACACATACCGAGTATAATTTATACTTAAAATTAAGAATAACAACAGCAAAATTAGCAACTGCCAGCTCATAAAAAATAACGTTTAAAAGACTGTCAATGACTCAAGAAAATTCAATTTTAGAACGATGTGTTGTCCCTTCTAAATAAAGGACCTCGTCCGGACATTGACTCACAAAAACTTATTAATAAAATAGTTTTATTACCAATTAAAACATCAGCACAAGTTTATTATATCCCGTTCGGTAAACAATGACGTGTAAAAATCTAATCGTGAGCTAGTCGTGTCCACTATACGACGGGACGTGACGTAGGACATACGTCACAACATAAATAGTGGACCTCCCACATCGTCACATGACGAGCGATGTAAAGAAGGTTACACATTTGCCTCCCACTGGCTATAGGCGCGGCGTTGGCTACGATTCAATTTATAGTGATTAAGTTTTCAAACAATATATTAGTCGGTTTATTTATGTGTGTTTTGAATGTGAAGGTCTTCATTAATTTTTTGCATTGCTTTTGAAATACCGAGCTGATGTTTTTCTTGTACCTACTCTGGGGAAACGCCAATGTAGATGGGTACGAGTTGTAGTAAATAATATTGTTCATGAAAGTGACGATTCTGTGTCTTCAACGTAGAACAATTATTTATTCTCACTGTTACATTTTATCAAAACACAATATCCAATTTTCCGGCGCTTATTACATGAATTACGAAAACTGACGTTTTGACAGATTTATAATATAAAGTTATGTCCGACGGCAAAAAAATCCGTTCATTTCAACGATTTCGCCAGAATGCAAACAAAGCCACGTTTCAAACAAAATTACTACGAATGTATCTATGTAAATACACCTTCGTGGAATAGTAGAACCTGAGAAAACAAACTAACTGAAACACATAAATAATTTGAAGACCTTCGACCAAGTAATGTAAATGTAAATAATTTCCATACAGGTGTTCCCTTCATGTCATCGCTTCTAGTATTGTTTACCGCTAATTTCTAATAACCCACGCTACAAATAATATTCAAATAATAAATAATGTTCTTCCATTCATGCGAGTGTGTAGTCACACTAACCTTGTCACGTGGGCTCCCATACAAATTGGCGGGATTATTCGCGCGTGTGTTCCTCTAACCGAGTCTAACCGAACATAATTCTATTTTTGAAACAACGTTTTGCTGCGAAAACAGGTGCTCACGTGTGTTTGTTTTTGTATTCGTAGGCGGGTCGTGTCCATTGTTAAACGTTGAACGTGAGGGCAAGTTGCCCTTTGTTTTCCGTGCACGAACGAATTTAAACGCAGATATTCGTGAGTCGGAGCTAGGACCAAGTGCCAACCTACTAGCTTTTTAAATGATAACAGACGAAGGAGGTACTCTGCACGTATATTTTGCAAACGTCCTCTGTGGTATATTGAAAATGGCTCTAACCTCAATGGGGTAAAGCTGCCGCTACGTATCTAACTCAACAAAACCCTTAATTGCATCTATAGCAAGTGATAGACACGACAAAACGACTCACGACTCGATACACAAAGAAAAATATCGTGTCTTGTGCAACAACGGAAACAGTAACTCCACCCATCTCATTGATCTCTGACGTTAACTTTTTATTTTCGAATTTAGCAAACATGCTGTATAAACTTGAATGAAAACAACGTTTACATCATTAGATCATTTCTGACTAATAGTTACGTTAAGCAGTGTAATCAGCTTATAATAATTATTCATGCTTGCTATGTTTAAGCTCAAGATATACACAGGCCACTCAAAAAGGTTTGCGACTTACAATTTTTGTCTATGGGACACTGGCTAGTTTTGATGTCAATTAAAACTATGACTATTTATTATAAAAAACACAACATTCCAAATTCTAAATTCTCTCCACATTTGTTTACGAGCAAAATCAAAATACTCTGTCTCACTGAAAAATGGGTTTACGAGAACATTCTAAAAATACTTTCGAGTAACTTTGGCTGACGAAGAGATAAGTGGCCGCCCTATGACGGCTGTTACATAAGAAAACGTGCTGGCTATGAAACATATAATTCAAGAGAATTAGGCAAATTACAGAAGAGGTTCAGCATATACTGCAAATTGGATCGGGAAGTGTGCATGAAATTCTATACGGACATCTTCGGGTAAGAAGGAAGATAGTTTCACGGTGGTAGGTACCGCAAAAACTAACGCAGCCTCAGGAGGTGGTTTGGGTAGAATGGTGCCGAGACATGATAGCAAAATTTGAAGTAGGCTCGTCTCGACGCGTTTAAGATATCATTACGGATGGATTTGTCATTTTTGTTCCCCAAAATAAAAAATCAACTCAAGGGAAAACAGTTTTCATCACTGGAAGATGCACTGGCTGCATTTGAGAAGGGGATTGAAGAGGTGTCTGATGCGGACTGGACAATTTGTTATGAAATTGGTTTAGACGTATGAAACTGTATAGACGCCAATGGAGAGTTCTTTGAAAAGTAATAATAAAAAAAATTATAACCTGTAGTTTTTTTGTAATATCGCAAAACTTTCTGAGTGCCCCATGTATACATTGAGATATCACTTTTAGTACATATTTATAAAAGAAGTCGGTAACAAAGTCTCCCCGCCACGTCTGTCTGTCTGAACGCGATAAACTCAAAAACTACCGATCGGATTTTCATATGGTTTTCACCAATGAACGGATTGATTCATGAGAAAGGTTTAAGTGTATAATTCATTAAAGTTTTGTGGAAATTGTTTGAAATATGACGATGATTGTTGAAGATGTCGGAAACAATTATGCCTACTGGAAGCTTTACTGGCGTGCGCCGCGTAAACCAATAGCGTTTTATTATGAATACAATGTATTACGGAATTATTCCTCCCGTGGGATATTTTCCGACATCTATACGGGCGAAGCCGCGGGCAAAAGCTAGTTGCGTTTTAATTTTGGTCACTGGGAGTCTTTCGAGCTTCACAACTGCACTTTGCATTGCAACGTCACAATTTTTGACGGATAGGTAGCCTAAAACGACCGCTTTGGCAGAATTATAATTATGATATTATTCTGAATCATAAAATTCACAAACTGACAATTCATAATATTATCTGCGTTCAATTAATATTACACAATTCATCTGTTAGACAGTTATATTACGTTTACACTGAAAAAAATAAAAATCTAATTTGATTAATAAAAACTCGGTCTTCATTTTTTTCTTGTGGCAATATTAACACCAAATATGATTCTGTTATGAATTGAATTGAATATGATTCAGCTAATATCTGTCACCATATAGGAATTGCTAATGATCTGCTGGGAATTCAGAAAATGAATTGGTTTAAGAGGAATTGCTTAATGTGGCCGCTTTAGGCCCACAGTGCATTTCTTGCAACATTTTTTTAATAAATATAATTATTCGAAGTGTTTCGCGAACATTAATTCTTTAGCTTTTTATCTTTTAATGCTACAACTATTATCATCATCATTTCAGCCGAAAGACGTCGACTGCTGTACATAGGCCGCCCAAGACCGGCACTTCGACTGGTTCTCTGCTTCTCGCATCCAGCGGCTTCCTGCGGCCAACAACAAGCAATAAACAAGCAAACTACAATAAATAATATACATAATAGATAATTTAGGAAACCTAATTTTGGGATAGGGATGCTACAATAGTAACAGCACTGTTTTGAAGTCGGTACCTAATAAAAAATATTTCTACGAATCACACTGTCCCAAATTATTTAAATTAGACTATCACACTAAGTTTTTTATACCTACGAATTCTTAGAAATTCTTATTGCGTCTTAATGCGGGAAAGGAGGAAAATTATAGTGATCAGCTGTGCAGTGAGTCAACAAAAATTGTCATAGAAAAAGTTGTTGGAATGGCCAAAATAAATAACTGTCCATAGTGTTGTGCAAGAAATAAAGTAAATATAACTGGGCGACCGAGCTCTGCTCTGGTGAAAAAAGATAATACTCATTTAATAGTATAGGAAAGTTCATACTAATCCATGTATAGCACCTACTTATTCCATGCTGCCATGTCATTATTCATTATCTTGTTGTAAACTTTGGGCGACCGAGCTCTGCTCGGGTAAAAATACAGAGAAAACTAATTTTCCCAGATATGAGACCTAGCTAGATCGATTTTTCGCCCCCGTAAACCCCTATATTGCAATTTTCATCGAAATCGTTAGAGCCGATTTGGAGAACGTGAGTACAAATATATATACAAACTAGTTGCGCCCCGCGGTTTCACCTGCATAAGTTTCGATCCCGTGAGAATATCGGAATAAAAAGTATTCTATGTGTTAATTTAGGTTATAAACTATCTGTGTGCCAAATTTTATCCAAATCCGTTTAGTAGTTTTTGCGTGAAAGAGTAACAAACATCCATCCATCCTCACATTTAAAATATTAGTAAGGTTTAGAAGATTGCTCGTTTAATAGTATAGGATAAAACAAAAAACTATACAACGTGACTAGTCAAAGTGTGATTTTTTTTATCAAAATCAGCACCGTGACTCCTTTATCTCATCATCTGTTACGACGCCTCATTAAGGGGGATAACAATTAAAATTCTATTGTGTCTCGTTAATGACAGTTGAAAGGTTATTTTCGATAATCTTATACACACTTGGAAAATTTACAACCCATTTCAGTGTTTACTCCACATAACAGTCGAGATCACGTGAAATTTGGTAGTTTTTATGTTTTTAGAGTCAAAGAAAATGTTATTTGTTTGTACACGTCTGTATTCACACCTATTTCTGAATTTCTCATTTTTATTACAAACAATTACAACGCCATCTATGTCTCATACTTGAAACGACTGAAATGAAGGTAGAACGAAAGCTCTGGAAAGCTCACAGAGAAAAGCATACACTGTTTGTTTTAGTTTGTGCAACTGTTACTAGCTGGCGCTGCTGGAATGTAGCATTGAAACAAACATTTCATTTCGTAATAGATTTAATAATAATAAAAAAGTCAAATAAAAAGGTATAAACAAGACATCGTAGTTGAGTTTTAGTTTTTAACCGACTTCCAAAAGGAGGAGGTTCTCAATTCGATTGTATGTTGTTTTTTTGTATGTTTGTTACGCGATTACTCCGTCAATTATGAATTGATTTTGATGATTCTTTTTTGTTTGGTAGATCATACTTCAGAGGTGGTCCCATATAAATTTTATTAACTTTGCTTGGGTAGTTTTTGAGTTAGCTTCAATAATACGTATTTTTTCGTCACTTAGTATGTGGATGATATGATAACTTCCTGTCACTGTTATTTACATAGTAGGTATTGGTATTCGAATTTGTGTGGGGTAGGTGTATCACAACTAAAAAGTGAAAAAAAAACTATTTACAAAAAAAAAACAACCGACTTCAAAAAAACACTACAAAGTGAAAAATAACTTTAATTTCGGAAGTCGGTGACAAAGAACGGAAATTCAAAACCAAAGACACCGACTTCCGAAATTAAAGTTATTTTTCACTTTGTAGTGTTTTTTTGAAGTCGGTTGTTTTTTTTTTGTAAAAAGTTTTTTTATTACTTTTTTTTTTTTTTTAATTATTTTGGGGTTTTAATACACACATCAACACCGTCTAGGGATATTTCAGATTTTCTCAATTTACTCAAAATTAACAACAACATACAACATGCATATATTTTTATAAAGCCCATTTATCAGACTAGACTTCAGAATAATAGAAATAAAAAAAATTGCGTAAATAAAATTTTATTTATATAAAGACGAAAAATTAAAAAATGGTAAAACTAGCCATGAATGTGTTTTTCAAGAAAATGTGAAAAATAAAGCGTAATTATACAGTTTTTTGCAATTATGCGAAAAATCAGTAGTCGGTAAAACCGCCCATGACGTTAACAACGGTCCTGCAGCGGTTTTTCATGCTTTGAATCAAGTTATCAAAGTCTTGTTGCGGGATATTGTCCCAAGTCCTGCTAAGATGCCAAAAAAGTTGTTTTTTTGTCGCAATGTTTGCAGGAAAATTCTTCAAAGCCCTTTTTTGGAGCATGTTCCACGCGTGCTCTTTGGGGTTTAGGTCTGGTGATTGCGCGGGCCAGTCTAAGACCGATACGTCGTGCTCCTGCAGCCAGCTGGTCAACACTCGCGCTGTGTGCGGGCGGGCGTTGTCGTGCATGAGCGTGAATTCTTGACCCATTTGTAGTCGATGGGGGTAGACTATTGGTACTAGCACCTGGTTACGGTATTTTTCAGCGGTCATGGTGTTTCTGATCCAAACGAGGTCTGTTCTTCCACCAACACGAATTCCCGCCCAAACCATAATTGTCCCGCCGTGGTATGGATGGATTTCCTGACGGTGTTGCAGTTTGCAGACGACTCTCACGACCAGGAACTCGCCATACGCGTATTCTTCGGGAATCGGGATGGAAACTGAATCGGGACTCATCGGTAAACAGCACTATAGACCACTGGTTATCTTTCCAGAGCAAATGTTCACGAGCCCACTGTAATCTTCGTCCACGATTTCCTCGCCGTAGTGCTGGAGTACGAAGCGGTCTATGGGCATGAAGGTTAGCTTCATGCAGTCTTCTCCTCACAGTTTGGTCACTCACAAGCAACTGGTGCTCTGACTGGAGCCTTTGAACCAACTGCATGGCCGTAACATTTGGTTGTCTTTTCGCGTTAACTTGCAAAAATCGGTCGTTGGGTGGTTATGCGCTTCCCGCCTGGGTGTCTTTCAGCCACTTCACCAGTAGCACGATAACGTGACCATAACTTTGATATCACGTTTTGTTTTGTTCCAATCTCCTCAGCAATACTCCGTTGAGTAGCCCCAGCTTGGAGCAGGCCCTTAACATTTCCTCTCTTGTTAAATGGCGTCGCTGCATGATGCATACAGTAGCAGAAATTTGAAATTAACTGCTAACTTGTTTTAAAACTTTAATTTGGTACAAAAAATTATCAAAAACTGTGATATGTAAATTGAAACCTTCCAACTTCGCTCTTATGCAGCGCAAATCTTTTGTTTTTAATTTATTTTTTCAAATTCAAATTTGGAATCATCCAAAAAGGCCTACAAAATAAGCTTTCTTCAAAAGATTTTAAAACCGGCCAGTATTTTTTGGTTAAAAGAACTTTATACATAATATCCCTAGACGGTGTTGATGTGTGTATATATATGTTTTTGAAATGTGCTAGTTAACCCCTTTCATTTGATACCCATCACAGCATAAGTAAAAATAAATTGATCTTGAGTTTATGTCCTCTAGAGGGCGCCAAATCGACATATTAATTTCATGTGACGTCACATAGCTTATACGATACCATAACGATACCTTATTGTAGTTTAGAAGTTATTAGGTAACAGATGAACATAGGTACATACTTACATAGATACCGGTCAAAATCATAATCCTCCTTTTTGCTTCGCCGTAGTCGGCTAAAAATAAATATTCTTTTCGTCTTCGCTGCAGTCGGGTAAAAAATCGCGTAGTCAAAGTCACTCTAAATAAAAAGACAACTAGGTATAACAAAAATAATATTAAACCCCTCAATATTAAAATTTTAAATCGTTTATCTAATCAACAAATAAGTAACATTTAATAATATAATTAATAAGTTCAAACACAAAAACTGAGAGAATTAATTTACTTCCAGTTTACATTAAACTTTATAACGAGTTCGAATCGACGCAAATGACTCGAAAACTGCTAATTATATGTTTAATCTCTCCTTGGAGCTCATTAACGGTCGCTCGACTTGATTTAATTGAATTATTATGAGTAAAAGTGTTATTCTGATCACTGTTATTCTGATAACGATACTCGATGGACGAGGTCGGAATAAGCAGTTTCTATTTTTGAGTTTTTTCCTATGAATTGCTACCAAGGAGCTTAATTAATATAGTACATACCTACTTATTCCATGATTGCTACTGATTAATTGTATGGTGTAATGTAAGTAAACTTAAAAAAAAGTGGTGGCACTCCGGGAGTGCCGACAAAAGTGAAAACTTGAAGATCGCCTTGGAAGAAGAAAAAATACTTGTATAGAAAATTGTTCCGTAACCTTATCTAAATAAAGAGTACAATCGCGTTTACAAAACCTGTAAAGTAAACATAGGTACTTGCATAGATCATTGATCAGTAACATAATATACATAAAGAGCACAATCGCGTTTACAAAAATGAGGTGTCGTCATGGTGTGTCGCGAAATCAATTGTTTAGTTCCATCTCAAAAATGCAGTACAAATACTCGTATGAAATAACGTAAATATAGTAAAGGATAAAGGTGTCTATTGTCAAAGATTACTGTCAGTTCATATAAATAACCACTATGAAAAATAAAACGTAATATTGTATATGTAAGTAATGCATGGCAATGAAATTTTCCAGAAGCCGAGAAAATGTTGCATCACACATGTAACGAAGAAAATGAAGTCAAAGGTAAATAAAGTATGTAAAATCTACTACAAAATTCTGTCAGAACACATTCAAAAACGCATGAGTTTCGCTCATACATCTCGTTACGAACACAGGCCGACGATTATCTTTAACAATTCATAATACGCCCGCTTCAGGGGGTACAAGCTAAAAAATCTGCATAATCGGGAATCCCTGGAGAATTCATTATGTTGTCTGCATAAATAAATATACATTTGTATAAAAACCACACCTAACAATGGACAATTTATTATTTAGATTCCGCCTTTTGCTCGCTGAGAATTTTTCATGTAAATTTTTCTGGTCTCCATTTTGTCGGCTCCTGTGATTACGGTTTTGAACGCGATAATAAATAATTGCTGGGAAATGCTTAAACGAGCTTGGGGGCGGATATTCTTTTTAATTTTTTGGACCTTTGTCGTATTATGTGTTATTTAATTTTGTTCAAGGGAACAAGAAGTAAGATATTTGTCATCCCACACTTTTTTATATCAACTAACCTTTGTAAAACCAACGCTGGCTCGCGTTCGCCACTTCATCGTTTAGTTGGGACATATAACAATGAGTTTAATTCAGTCGACATTCTTTTTCTTAGTAAAAATGCATTTGAGAAGCAAATCCAAGCAACCCTAAAGGATCAGCAAAGTATTGTATAATGACGTAATGTTTGATATTATACGCACACAAACCTACTTTTTATTTTTTTGTTTCTGTTATAAATTAAAAAATCCAGATATGAGATCCATGATAATGCCGGTTGTGTAGGTATTGTATCTGTGTTACTAGCTAGTTTTTAAATATTTCATATTGTAATCTGTGGAAAACGTAGTGGGTAGCATAAAGGTTTAAAATGTTACATTTAAGATATTATGACTGTTTTTTATTGTGCTACTGTTTGTTTTTTCTTAAATAAATAAACTAACGAACCGCGTGCTTCACATGGTTAAAATGACTTCACAAAATATCGAGAATTCTTTATTATAAACTTAATTCTTTACTCAAATCTTTCGGGATAAATTGAAAAAGGAAACGACCAATGGGAACCGTGCACCTATTTATAGCTTCTGACGTTGCGATGCCCATGTAGGTTTAATTATGTGTTTTTTTTTTTCTTTAACATGCTTGGAAATTCAAACATTATTTTGACAACCTTCTTCAAGATAAATCGAAATTACTGTATTGGTAAAAAACAAGCGAGCTCCCGGCCGGCAATGTTATTATGAAAATCACAGATTTAAGAGTAGATCTGTGATGAAAATCCATAAGTGTCGTGTTTAGCGGTATTTTTTAAAATAAATTACCATGAAAACTCATATATCTGTCTTGTTATTTAAAAATGGAACTACTTAACTTTTTACTTCAACACAACATGACAACCAAGGAGGTAACTTATCAAAGATTTTATTTAAATTTCGAACTGGCTCGTAAAAAAGAAACAAATGATCATATTGGCGCGTAAAAATGTTTCTTTGCTCGTCATTGATTCTGGAAATTATAATTAATTTGCTTAGTTTGAATTTCCGTGCATTATTTGAGAAAAGTACTATACAAGTCTTGGCTGCAATCAGGTATTGATGGACTCACGTATGTGTGATCTAGGCTTCGCCTCGACCCACATTTTCACGATCGCCCATTAAGGCCCTAATTGCTGGCTGCGACAGTAATGTACAGTGGGCTGCATCAATTGGGTACCCCAGTTGTATTTTTTTTATCTACACCCATGCTATAAAACCTCTATAAAAGTTTCAGAAGCAGTTAGCTTATTGCCATCATTAAAACAGCCAGTGTCATAGTAACCATAATATCATCCAAATGAGTGTCATAATGTTGTACTAAATTTCATTATGTAACTCGTTTCAACGTTTAAGCGCGGGACAGCAGCACCCGCTGCACGGATGTGCGGTGATGTGCTGGTGCAGGTGACATTCATACGTGCACTTGTACTGAATTTCGTGGGATTATTTTTATTCTTCATCTTGAATTATAAACACCCAATGGTTTCAGAAACTTTTATAGAGGATTCATATCATGGGTGTAGATAAAGTCTTGTATACAACTGTTATTTAGGTATTAAAACACTCATGTGATACTAATATAACCCACATTCGTGTTTTAATACTCCTTATTATACAACAGTTGCATAAATAACTATAATATAACTGGCGTACCCAATTGATGCAGCCCACCGTACTATAATTTTGATTTTGAATTTTCTAAATGATGGTGAAAGCCAAATTTTAATCGGTTGTGGAGTTTAGAAGAATAACGTCACACGGACAGTCATCAAATTCGACTTTTTTGTATTATTTAAAGATTTTATTTTTAGTTTAAATGAGAGTGTTCAACCGTGAACAAGCAACAACAGCATCGCACCATCACCGCTAAGAAGTGACTTACTGAGATCTTCGCCTCATCGGCTCGATACATACAAACACACATCTAAATAAGTATCGATGTGTATGGACCATAAAATTAGTATATAATTAAGTTAATTACTGTAATAAACTAGTCATCAAGCTGGAGTCGAGTGTGATTTATCTCCTGTACTTCCTCTTACTGTGGCCAAGACACCTTTAGCCATCATCGATCCTATGAGTCTGTGGGATCGGCAGTAAGAAAACCATTTCCTGTGTACATTGCACGACGTACACAAACCCCTATTCCTTCCCAAATTCCGTTTGTTACCGTAGGTCTCCTCGTAACAGACTTCCCGCACGTATAACCAACGTAACTCACGTTTGGTATGGTTTGTATGGTAAGGGTAAGGGTGGTAGGATAACTAGGGTGCTAGGTCAATTTATACGGCTAGGTTTTTAGTCATTAGGGTCGTAGGTAGCTATTCGGTATCAGGCTCGATTGCCTTAAAACATAGCCACACTGTACGCATTTGGGATAAGGCCGTATTAAGTCCTGGTGCGTACAGAGAGTTCAAGGGAAGAAGGTATTTGTCATCCCAGCCAGTTTTTTATTTTTATGTAATTTAATGAGAACTTTTCTTGTGAATGGTAAAATATCTCAATCTTTCAGACACTCATTAAAAGTAAAGCTCCTCTTTGTCACCATGTATCCATAAAACAACGATATTTAATAATAAAATTATACAGTAACATTGTTCATAAAACATTATTATATTCGGTAAAAGGCACGTTATTATTCGAAGTATAAAAGCCGCCTGGTACAGTCAGTGGTAACACTTGAACTGGGAAAATCACCTTTGCAGCACCATAATAAAGGCATATTTGCTATGCACGTGCGGTTGACTGTACAAGTCGTAAATTTAATTAAATGCGTTACATAGGACGGTAAGGGATCCCTGTCGCGTCTGCTATCACTTGCTTTTTGGCACTATTTTTTTAAATTATTTGCCACTTTGATTGTGAAAGATAAATGTTTTTTTTTTAAATGCCTGAACTGATTTGGATTTATAGGGTACCTTTAGAATCCTTAACAATCGTCCCAAGTGACACTGGCTACAATTTTTTTTTTAAATAAAAATTATTTTATAATAAGGTTCCATTTTCAAATGTGAAAAAATACTCTTTTTTTAGGGTTCCGTAGAACAAGGAACCCTTATAGTTTCGTCATGTCCGTCTGTCTGTCTGTCCGTCTGTCCGCGGTCTAGCTCCAAGACCCTTAGTACTAGAAAGCTGTAATTTGGCATAGGTTTATACATATTAATTACGCCGACAAAGTGGTAAAACAAAATTATGAAAAACTTTTTTTTTAGGTTACCTCCCATACACGTAAAGTGGTGATGTTTTTTTTATCCCATGATGTGGAGTATCATTGGAAAGGTCCTTCAAAAACATTGTCAGTTTGGCAAAACCATTTTTGGATTCAGGGATCCGTTTGCGAAATATTAAACTTTAAAAAGCAAATTTTTGTTAGAGTCAAGTGTCCCCCCCCTGCCAGCTAAATGGTTGGTTTTGGATGTGTGAAAAAAATCACAGTAGTAGTCTATAGAACGAAATTAAAAGGAAAACTATCACAGCTAAGTATAGGCTTTAGAAGTTAACGAGTAATAATCGACCAACTTAACTTTACAGTTGCAAAAACACTTTTTCCCATACATTTTGTATGGGAGAACATGTTTATCAACTACAAAGTTAAGTTTCTTTTTGGGATAAATTCATCCCAACTACGGAACCCTTCATTGTGCGTGGTCCGACACGCACTTGGCCGGTTTTTTTTTTGTAATTTGTTATTTATAAAATTCGCATTTTATTTCAGCATAGCAAAGAAATATCTCATATCGGGGATGCAATGAAGTTTTATGACTTTTTCTTTGGGTCAGCTATTGCAATATGAAAGAAACGCTTTCGCTCTGGAATGTACTTTGTATGTTATGAAATAACTTCAGTTGTATGCAAACTAGGCCAGTGTTCTACATGAGTTTTTCTTGGTTTTCATGTTTGGGGGTATGAGGAACAGGGTGTAAAGTTCACTCATCCACCATAGAAAAGGGAGGATCCTCCGACCAGACGGGTGTTGTGTCTGGCGGGCAACTGCCCATCGGTTTGAAGTTGAAATCTTGTATATATGTCGATCGCTCGGTAAACTTTAACTGCGCGATGCAGGATTTGTGTGACGTCATGTCTATGATGCGTAGTTCGTATGTGGCGGTGTAACCGCTACACATGTTCTTTATAAATACTTCGCCTAATCTCGTGGCTAAATGATAATAGCCGCATTGATCGATCGAAGGTTAAGTTACGCTTGCCGCGGTCGGATCGTGGATGGGTGAACATCCATTACATATCGAGACTCCCCTGTGCCTCGGAAAGCACGTTAAGCCGTTGGTTCTGGCTGTCATTCGAAGATCTTTGATAGTCGTTACGGGTAGTCAGAAGCACAAAATTCAAAAAATTCAATTCAAAAATTCAAAATATTTTATTTCATATAAACCTACAAGGGCACTCATGAATGGGCACGCCACAACGCTCTTTGAGGAGTGGCTTGAGAGACGCCACGGCGTCCTCACTTTCCGCCTGACGCAGGTCCTCACCGGACACGGCTGCTTCGGGAGGTTCCTGTTCAGGATAAGGCGGGAGGAAACACCCGGGTGTCACCATTGTGTGGATCGGCCTGAGGACACGGTGAAGCATACGGTGGAAGTCTGCCCGGCTTGGGCGTAGCAACGCCGTGTCCTCGTAGAGGCGATCGGCGGCGGTGATCTCTCGCGTCCGGCCCTGGTTCAGGCCATGGTACGGAGCGAGAGGAAATGGCAAGGTGGAACGCGTGAGGGAGAGGCAAATTTCGCGCCCTCACGTCCCTAACCGCCGCAGTAGGAGACGCCTGGGGCAGGAATCGCGAGCCAATTTCCGGCCACCGTAGGCGCGGGCTTGCGGACGATGAGCAATGGGTAGCTCGCCGTCCGATAAGGACTAAGCCCGGGTCGACGGCGCGTTGTGTTCCACGCGCGCCTCAAAGAGATGTCAGCAGAATTGACGGGGTCCGCTAGGGCCAATACCTGCCGGGGGTTCGAAGAAAACCGATAGGGACATCGTGGCCCCCGGCAACAGGGCAACCGAAGGTACACGGGTGGGTTTTAGTTAGTAAGAGTCTGACACGCCCTCCCGCTCCACCCAGAGCGGGAGAAGTTATTTGATAATTTACCACTCAAAAAAAAAAGGGCACTCATGAAACGTCAGAAGCTAGGTGCACGGTTCCAATTGGTCGCTTCCTATGGAGAAGAGCCGGCAAGAAACTCCACGGTTACTCTTTTCAAAATATGTGGTTTCTACAATGTTTTCAAATTACAGTGTTAATAGGTATGGGATTACAGTGTAGGCATATCAACAAGTACGAGGTACTTAGTAAAATAGAAAATGGTCCACAAGTCTACAGCCTACAACGTTCTCACATTCACAAAATCTAAAAGAAAAGAATCTATATAAAAGATAAGCAAAATAATAAAAAAATAAAGTTTAATAAAAACTGTAACCCGACTACGGGAAAATAAAAATGATCTGAAAAGTACGAAACAAGCAAATATTTCAGACAGAAATCAAGACATAGGTACAAAAATGGTCCAGGTAAAGCCGTGGTCGCATGCCTGTATACCATGTTGGTGCCAGGAACACCTACAAAATTATAATGGCATGCGACGACGGCTTTACCTTGACCATTTTTGTACCTGTCTTGATTTCTGTCTGAAATATTTGCTTGTTTCGTACTTTTTAGATCATTTTTATTTTCCCGTAGTCGGGTTACAGTTTTTTATTAAACTTTATTTTTTATTTTATACTTTTCCGTTTTTACACTTGATAAACGTAAATAAGAGTAGAGTAAGACAATAGTTCAGTAATTAACCTATTTTAAATTCCAACAGCAGTGCATAGTGCTTTGGACGAAACCGTAGAGCGATTTATTTCGACGCCAACACCATATATCGATATCGAGCTTCGAAGAAATCCAAAATATAAATATTTCGTTGTACTTGTTTTTCATAAGAGTGGAATTTCAAATCGGTACTACTTATTAAGATTTGATTAACTGCACGTTGGTAACATCTTGCGATACTACGTAGCGCAGTCTCACTTTTGCTTGTTTTTAACAATTTAAACATATTTGTTTACTTTGAAAATATAATATTATATACATATTTGTAATGTGCTCGTCAAGACCTTTCTTTTGATACCAAACATGTCATGATCATCCCATTTTAATTTTTTTCGAGGTTAGAAATTTACGTGTAAAGTCCACCAAATTAAATTTAGGGAAAAATTATATAGCCTATGTCACCCGGACCATTATTACGCCCCCCCCGACCCTTGCTCGATAACGAGGTGCCAGCAGTTGTTGCAGCTGAGCACGTAGCTTTAAATACCCCGAATAATAATCATGATATAAATATAAATTTGATCCAGCCTGTCCCCTCTTGCTGTCCTCCCGTCAGCGATGCCCTAAGCCGAGGTCCGTACCCCACAGGGGGTGCCCTTAGCGAGCATTCGCTTAATTTTAATTTAGAATAGTTGAAAAAGCTCCTGGCTGGAGGCTCTAAGTGTAGAAGCTTATGGCACCCACAGGAAAGTCCGGTTAAGCAGCCAAGACCTTAGTGGTCAAAACTGCGAGAAGCCATTATTAAAAAAAAAAAAAAAAAAAAACCATTATTACGAATCTATTGATACCTCATTCATCAAAATCGGTTTAGTAGTTTAGGCGCTACGGTGGAACACACGTAAAATCAAACATACATACACACATACAAACATACATACATAGACTGCTAAAATCATAACCCTTCCTTTTGGCTTTGCCGTAGTCGGGTAAAAATAAAGGACCTATTTAAACCAAATGACATGATTGCCATAACAAATCTAATTTGATTAAAAAAATATAGAAAATTGTAGGTGTATAATGTCAAATAATGAAAAGATTATGTCAAAAGTCTGACAACCATTCTTATTTAAAGGGTATCGTGTTACCCAGTAATTAGGATGTAGAAATCATGTAAAATACTGGTATTCAGCTACATCGAGTTAGACTGGAAGCCAACCCCAACACAGTTGGGAAATGGATAGGTAGATTTATTGATACTGTTGTGCTATGTAAACTTGCTTCGGATTGCTTTTACTGTACCTAATAAACATAAATATTTATATAGGTAATTATATGCTTTATGTGTCTGTGTATCTGTTGTATATGTAAATGGTACACCACTGACTACCTGCAGTATTGTCTCTCCTTTTCCATTTAAATCCATCCAAAGGTTGTCTGTAAAAGATCGCTTTTAGCGATAAGACCGCCCATTGTGTCACCCAATGTAAAATTTCTAAATTAATGTCTGTAATTTTTATGGTGTACATAATAAAGAATATTCTATCTATCTATCTATCTAATTGTCAAGATTGCTGATGGTGTTTGCTCGGGTCGCAAGTTTTTTTTCCGTACTAAACAAATATTTACATAACCTACTGATAGTTGGTCGGTATGGGTGTTTTACTGTTTGTATGTGCGTTTGTTAACGCAGCTCTGATAACTCATCACCTGTTACGACGCCTCATTGAGGTGGATAACAATTAAAATTCTATTATGTCTCGTTAATGACAGTTGAAAGGATAAAGGACAAATCACATTTGCAAGAAGCTGGCAGTATCATCACAACGGTAATGATTTCCCATTGTTTGTCTTATTTGCCTTAGTATTTTTATGTGTATTTATCTTTGTTTATATTTATATACAATTGGAAATATATACCTATTTATCTATATCTTTATATTAAAACCCTTAATCCTCGCTATTGCACCTACCACTGCTTATCTCTGTATCACCCAAAGGTTGACTGGTAGAAAATGCCTTTAGCATTAAGTCCGCCTCTGTACATTTGTGTGCTTGAAGTATTAAATAAATAAATAATAAATAAGGTTTTAATTTTTTTTATTCGTTTTCGTATTGTTCGTTCGTTCGTATTCGTTCGTTTCGTTTTTTTTCGTATTCGTATGCTTTTTTTTAGTTGTAATAATATAATAATAGTAATTTCCTGTGCGTGTCCCAAATAAAATATTTTTATTTATTTCTTTCTTTATAAGGAGACATGCTTGTCGCACATGGCGTTCTGCATACGTAGCATGACAACCATAGAAACGGCTTTTCTACGGATTTTGTCGACGGAAGAATAGACAAAATGACAGATAAACAATCTATCATTTTGTCTATTCTTCCGTCGACAAACCCCGTTTCTATTGTGTTCATGCTAAGCTTGCTGTAGCGTCTGCCAATCCCCATGGGTAAAGGCGTGAGTTTATTTAACTTTGTAAAATTCGTCTCGGTCTTGTTCTAAATTGCTTTATGTTTAATAACACTTCGAAAGTACTTATCGCTATTTAAAGGAAGTTCCAAGAAATTTGAACAGATCAAATGATGGACTTATTATCTCCAAGTTACATTGTACTAGGCACACAAAATTATGATCCTTCGTAACTTTGTTCAATATTGACTCGAGAGTTTTCACTTTTCAATCTGTTTAACATTTCAAACGATATTCTAAATGTTGGGTAGTTAGAAACTGTTCTTAAAAGCTCAAAGAGAGCCGTTATTAAATATTCAATTCGCTGAATTGTTGTAGAGGTCGCCAGTGCTACTAGTGAGGTCAAGGGTTCTTTTCTTCGCTGAGGCGATCGGCGGCGGTGATCTCTCGCGTCCGGCACTGGTTCAGGCCATGGTACGGAGCGAGAGGAAATGGGAAGTCGTCACCTCCTTCTGCGAAGCAGTAATGCTCGCGAAGGAGGAGGCGGAACGCGTGAGGGAGAGGCAAATTTTGCGCCCTCGCGCCCCTAACCGCCGCAGGAGGAGACGCCCTGGGTGTTGGGAATCACAGGCAGATTTCCGGCCACCGTAGGCGCGGGCTTGCGGACGGTGAGCAATGGGTAGCTCGCCGTCCGATAAGGACCAAGCTAGGGTCGACGGCGCGTTGTGTTCCACGCGCGCCTCAAAGAGATGTCAGCAGAATTGACGGGGTCCGATAGGGCCGATGCCTGTTGGGGTTGCGAATAAGGCCGAAAGGGACATCGTGGCCCCCCGGCAACATGGCAACTGAAGGAACACGGGTGGGTTTTAGTCAGTAAGAGTCTGACACGCGCCCCCGCTCTACCCAGAGCGGGAGAAGTTATTTGATAATTTCCCACAAGGGTTCTTTTCTTAAAAAAAAGGAGGAGGTTCTCAGTTCGTCGGATTTTTTTGTTTTTAATTTATGTTCCCCGATTACTCGAAGACTGCTGGACGGATTTGAATTTTTTTTTCTTGTTTGAAAGCGTATTACTTTCAAGCTGGTCTCATTGTCATTTGATCACGATCTGATGATGGGATCTTGGAGAAATCGAGGGAACTCTTCAAATATTATAGGCACATCTATAGCGATTTGGGTATTTTTGACGACCAGTTGACATTAGGCTATTGTAACTTAGATAAATTACAAACCAACCCACTAAATAAAGAAAAAAAAACTTTTTAGAAAAATACAACTGACTTCCAAACTACAAAGTGAAAAATAACTTTATTTTCTGAAGTCGGTGGCAAAAAACTAAAATACTGATCTAAATCTTTTAATCTAATAAATTATTTTTCACTTTGTAGTTTGGAAGTCGGTTGTATTTTTTGTAAAAAGTTTATTTTTTAAATGACAAATTCTGTTGTCTAAAAATTTTCCTGGGAAATCTTAACAAGCATGCCCTAAATTTTCTTATTTAGCGTCGTGGTCGTGAGGCACATACCTCTCTTCAATAATGTCCCGCATCTCCGGACCCAATAGGAGAGTGTGATATCTTTAATGATATTGAGAGAACCCGGTGTTACTTATGTACCTAAGATATCACACTCCTTTATAATTTATTTAGGTCATCGCATGTCGCTATAGTGTGTCAACAAGACCATTATTACATAGCTTTGCGTGTACCTGTTACAATTTATTTTTCTTTATTTCAATTGTGAGGAATTAGGATATACACCAGGGATGTTATGAAAGTCGCTTTACCGGAACCGGAACCGGAATCGGAGGTATTAAATTTGATTGATCGGAATCGAAATCGGAACCGGAATCGGAATCGGAACCGGAGTCGGTGGCGGAAGTAGAAGAAAGATGTGTGAAACAATAGAAATATAATTCAGTCTCTTTAATTATTCTCTTTGATTAGTCTCTTTAATCAGTCAAATATTGGCGATAACAATAAACTGAGACTCGAGCGACATTACCCTGGCGACGAGTTTAAACTTGTTTGCACGCGCTCTAGTCAGGTGCATCGCTGCATTTCGAATTTCGCTATAACTCCGATTCAAAATTATTGGAACCGAAGTCAGAATCGGAGGTGTAAAATTAATCGGAAGTTCCGACATTTCGGAATCGGAACCGAAGCTCGGTAACATCCCTGATATACACTATATACAGGGTCAAATAAAATTTACTAGTGAAACTCAGCAGTTGTGATGGGTATCGATATCTAAACATGATAAAGTAAAAAATAAATTAATTTGATGAATATTTTTTGGGGTCATCAACCGCCGTGTAGTTAAAAAAAAAAAACGTATGGCACTCGGGGACTGCCGCGGTAAAGCTATTGCATAGCATTTGTAACCTCCATACTTCCTATTTGTCAACGCTACACTTGGGATGATGACGGATGATGACACAAAACAAAAATGACGTTCCCATGACAACATCACGTTGTCATGGGAACCGTCATTACATGGTAGGCGGAGTGGGGGGTGTTAGGTTTTATTTTCGTTACGTTACGGAATTTCTTGATTCGGTCGCCGCGCTCAAAGCCCGCGATAAAAGCAATGCAATAGCTTAAAAAAACATTTTTTGTAAACTTAACAGACGTGATGCGTATCGATATATTAACACGATAAAATAAAAATAAACAGATCTCGTAACTCATACTTTAAGTAACAACACTAAAAGAGGACGTTGACCCAAAAAAAAATCTATTTTTTTCATTTTTTACTACCTTCCGCCAGCGGTTTCGGCCGCGTTATATCTTTATAAGTTATATCCTATGTTACTTAGTGACAATATAGCATTCTATTGGTGTAAGAATTTTTAAAATCGTTCCAGTAGATTTTGAGTTTATTCATTACAAACAAACTAACATACGTACAAACATACAAAAAATCAAATATTTCTTTTATAATATGAGGCCTTATCAGAATACCGCTGCGGTATTTATTTTTTTAAATATCGCAGCGTTATGTTGAGATAGGAGCCTTTTTGGCCTCGCACATGTCGTTGTTATTTTTGTTGTTAGTGTTCCTTTTTTAAATTTTACCCAAATTTATTTACATCATCGGAAAATAACATTACATAACATAACACAAGCTCATTTATCTATCGCGATTTATTGCTATCAACGTCTTCTCAGTTCATATGCTCTTTTTAGGGTTCCGTAGTAAACAAGGAACCCTTATAGTTTCGTCATGTCCGTCTGTCTGTCTGTCTGTCCGCAGTCTAGCTCCAAGACGCTTAGTACTAGAAAGCTGTAATTTGACATAGGTATACATATTAATTACGCCGACAAAGTGGTAAAACAAAATTATGAAAAACATTTTTTTTTAGGGTACCTCCCCTATACACGTAAAGTGGTGATGTTTTATTTTTTATTTTTTTAGCCCATAGTGTGGGGTATCATTGAAAAGGTCTTATAAAAATATTATGAGTTTGTGGAAATCATTTTTGGATTCAGGAATCCGTTTGAAAAATATTAAGCTTTAAAGTGCTAATTTTTGTTAGAGTCAAATGTCCCCCCCCCTGCCAGCTAAATGGTTGGTTTTGGATATGTGAAAAAAATCACAGCAGTAGTTTATATAACAAAATTAAAAGGAAAACTATCACAGCTAAGTAGGCTTTACTAGTTATCGAGTAATAATCGACCAACTTAACTTTGCAGTTGCAAAAACATGTTTTCCCATACATTCCGTGTGGCAGAACATGTTTATCAACTACAAAGTTAAGTTTGTTTTTGGGATAAATTCATCCCAACTACGGAACCCTTCATTGTGCGTGGTCCGACACGCACTTGGCCGGTTGTTTTATTTAATTTTTTATTATTGTGTATTTCCTGTGCGTGTCCCAAATAAAATATTTTTCTTTCTTTCTTTCTGTCTTTAATATTATAGTTTAAATTTCGATACATCACGTTAACGTAGTTTCCCTTGCTATTTTAATTCGACCCTGTAGATACATTAGTTTGCTCAGTTACCAAAAAACAGTGTCTTCCAAATAACTTTATCCTTACCATCGTGTGTCACATGTCGTGGTAAAAATATCCAGCTATTAAGCAGGGTAGGGCAGAGGCCGCGCACCTGCAGGTATGAGCGCGCAACTCGTTAACTCAAGGGTTCGTCCACGGATGACGGGTAGACCTGGGAACGGACTAGATACGGGTAAATTGAGATTTGCTAAGCATTTCTTTTACCACATCAAGGAGTCATGAGTTATGGGAGCAAAGGTGTAGTTACAATGGGCCAAACTTCCGCATACTTACCTTTAAGGTGATAATCGCATAGCACGCCTCACGACTCGATCACTCGATGCATGCGTTTTGACCAACAGGATGCACGTTCAGTGCCGAGAGCCCTACTGGAGGGTTCACCTAGTCCCATCTGGGATGCCGCGAGCCCTCGCGGAGGGCTCATTTTAAACGAAGCATTATAAACCGTGACAATAAAATCTGGTGTATATTTTAACAAGATTCATTGGTTCATGCGTTGGTTTTAAAATCACGGATTTTTTTTTTCGTTGTTTACCGTCACAAATATTCCCAAAAATTTAAAAGGTTGGAAACTACGTATAGCGACAAGACCCCCTAAAAACACTATTTTACTTCATTTTACAGTGTTTTATAACACGGTTTTAAACCTAATGCTGTTAACCGTCCGCGATGGTTAACTTTAACGCAAACATCTAATAATATTGAATTGCTACATAGCCCAAGAGGGCCTCTCTCTTAATTTTGCTGCGCCCGACAGGGTCCATATTGATCTTTTACTTTGTTATACCATCTATGTAATACATATGGAATGCAATAAAGAATTGAGTATTGAAACGTAATGCCGGTAACCCTCCCGGAGGGTTCACTTCCAATATGTATGGCGGCATGGCGTATGAGTTCTATGAAAAGTGGGTGGAGTTGAAAGTGTTAATTCAAAAACTGGCACATCTACTCCTTCACAGCTCTATGCCACGTCGTCCTCGTGTAGGGCCCTATTTGTCTCAGCGTAGATTAGTATAAGTGTTGCCGGTGTGCGGCCACCTGAGCCTTCCCTTCAAGTAAACAACCCTCCCTTACTGCCGATGTGCCGATGTTTGGTCCATCGGTTCAATCTTACATCATCAGCAGTTTTTAATGCAAGTACAGAACAGTATGTTGGCATAGGTGACGAAATTGCGAACATTTTGGGTGTGTTTTCGAAAATAGGTAACATAATGCTGGCGAAATTTTGGAGGGTTACGATTTTGTAACTATTTTGTGGTTATTTGGAAGTAGTTCGTTTTAGTATTGTGGGGTAAAATGAAGGGATATTTAAATTTAGAGTGCTGTTTATTAGAATTGGCGCTAAAAGTTTTGCATAGCACGGCGAATGGGCTGACCCCTGCTGAGCTGCGATGATAGCGTTTTAATACAGAACGAACTTTTGAATATGAGCGGTACCTTCGAGTGGTTGGTTACAAATTATTGTGAGATTAATTGAATGTTGAGAAATGACATAAAAAGACTTAAAGATTTATTTATAAATAAGGTTTAAAATTCATCTTTCACATTATAGTGCGTATGTTTTGAGCTTCCAACATTTTCAGTGCTTCTAACTGCCTCGTTGGTCTAGTGGTCGCAAACGATACTGTTGACCATAAGGTCTTGAGTTTGATTGCCAGGTCAGGCAAAGTGTTAATGGGTTCTTGCATCCGGAATTTCTCAGTAGCAGCCCGGTGTCTGGATTTGTACCCGGTTGATGGCAAAATGCTCGCCTCCTATTAAATGGGACTTGAACATGACTGGCGAAATGTGGGTGTGCTGTAGGTACACCTTTGCTTAGGCAAAGGTGTACCTACAGCACACCCACATTTCGCCAGTCATGTAATCCCCGAAGGGTTAGCCCTTCGGGGATTACAGGCGTGATGTGATGTTATGTTATATATAACAACATGTGACCTATATTTAGATCACCAGATTCCTTGTGTAACTATCCTTGGTAATCCAACTTAACCCGATCAAAACACAAATTGTGGGTGCGTTTAGACGGCGCGGCCACGGCGATATAAAAAAAAAACCATGACAAGTATTCAATGTTACCTTTGGACATTGATTTAGCACTCAGCCCGGCTCACGCACGGCCCAGTTAAAGTATTGATTAAATAAATCCGATTTGAATTTTATATTCTTGTCTCATTACCCCTCAGTGTGGCCAAGACACCTTTAGCCATCTCTGATCAGTCTCATGAGTCTGCGGGACTAGCATTGAGTGTACCCTCCCCGAACCTGGAAATCCTGTCTACTATCCGTCTGTAACCTTAGGTCGCATGGTGCAGACATCCTGAACTTATTTATATATTTATCTTATCTATCACACTAGGTATATGATAGGTTAGGGCTAGGGCTTATAGGGCTTAGAGTCGTAGGGACTGTTAGGCTTGTAGGTCTTAGCAACTTCCTTAACTTATCATATATTTTCATGTATTGTCACACCCTTATTACTGCGGCCTTACGTGACGTTTGTTAAGGGTGGATGAACAACAAGATTTTGTAAAAATTTCTAAAAGTTGATTCCATTGATTCAACTTTTACAATTTTTTTTACATAAACTCAACTCGATTCAACTTTTACACAAACACAAGTCACAGCTATCCTTGATCACAAATCAAAACATTTCTCATGACACCATGATATCCAGGTAAATATCAACCCTCAAACGCCAAAACAATTACTACACGTACTCAAATTAAACTTGAATTCAAACAACGCCTCTTCCAGAACATTCTGGGCCACATACATCATTCGGGACGTTTCAATCGCTCAGGTTGCCATTAGGCAAAGTTGCGTCACTCGCTTTCAATGAAAACTTGGTACTGCTCAGATTTATTGCGATAACTTGCGCTTGCGTCTTACTTCTGAACTGTTTAAGTAGGGAAGTGGAGATGGTACTTTTTTGTAGGTTTCTTTTATTATTGAAGTGAAAACTTCTTTAGGCGCATTGCGCATTTTTGAGATGGCACTAAACTATTGCTTTCGCGACACTGTGATGACACCTCATTTTTGTAAACGAAATTATGCTCTTTATTTATATTACGTTACGGATCAATGTTCTATGCAAGTATTTTTACTTTAAAGGTTTCGGAAGTATTTTTCTTTTTGTAAACGCTTTTGTGCTCTTTATTTAGATAAGGTTACGGACCAATGTTCTATACAGGTATTTTTCTTCCACCAAGGCGATCTTGTTCAAGTTTTCACTTCTGTCGGCACTCCCGGAGTGCCACTGTTTTTTATTTTATATAAGCAGTAAGGTTTGACTGTCTCTATGATGTAATGGGATGCTGGCGAAAGTTGGTATTTACGATAACTATGCGACAACTACTGCAAATTACTATTATCAACAACAACTCTTCATTGAGGAGCTCGTCGTGGCTAAGTACTAACAGCCGCACGGGTCGATCCATCAGGTTAAGCTACACTTGCCAGGGGTGGTCCGTGGATGGGTGACCATTTCTACATACCGAGACTCCTCCGTGCCTTGGAAAACACGTTAAGCCGTTGGTCCCGGCTGTCATTCGTGGATCATTGACAGTCGTTACGGGTCGTCAGAAGCCCGAAAGTTTGACAACCAGTCTTATCAAGGGGTATCGTATTACCTAGTTACTGGGTTGTGGAGGTCGCTCCATGTAAAATACTGGTATTCAGCTGCATTTGGTTAGACTGGAAGCCGACCCCAACATCGTTGGGAAAAGGCAAAGGTAGAACAAGACACCCTTCATTAATTTACGGGAAATCACAAAAATCACCGAGCTTGTCAGATGGATCGATGTAAGTTGTTGTGAGTGATCCAACCTTTAGATCAACTTCAGCAGGAGTTGCAGTGGTTGGATCTACAGTGGCGACCAACTAATAAATGCGTCGAGACAATAAACCTCAGATAATAATCAGAGTTTCCGTATCAGTTGCAGTTTCTCTTCAATTAGTAAAAACAATTAAAGTGCCTTTGTACTTACGACCTATCCCTGGTCGTAAAGAAAGAAAGAAAGAAAAGACATTTATTTAGGACAGACAAAAAGGCACACAACACAACATAATTATAACACAAGTAAAAAAAGGAAACAAATAAAAGGTAAAATAATAATTTAACAGGAAAGTGTGCCTCGCGGCTGCGCCAAAAAAGACCAGTTTAGTAAAAAATGCCAGACAACTAGTGCCTGACGCTGGTTTTCAACTGGATCTGAAGTGTAAGGTGACGGACGTAAGTACAAAGGTACTTTTAAAACTGGGATCAACCCTAGCAAGAAGTAGGGCTGCAATTTTTTGGTTGGTAGGCTAACAGATGTGCACATAAATCTACCACATCCACACATCACACACTCAAGTCCCTACCAAGGACACGGGTGTCTATGTAAGTTGCTAATTACTTGATCAACATTCCGACTCCACAAAGACAGGGCGGTTCCTTTGTCACCACTCCCGTTGTGCTGGCTAGCAGTACGTAATTGTGACGTCATTACGAACTGGTAATTGTGTGTTCGTTATTTGTTTGTGTTGCTTTATAATTGTGAGCTACCTCCATAATTATTTTGATAGATTCGTTGAATTTAAGATGGCTGCCGAGGTGTGTGCTGAGTGTCGATTCTACCTCCTTCAACAATGTTATAATAAGCAAAGTTATCTTTTAGAAATATTGATATTTGTTTGGCAAACATAATTAAATTGTTGTGCCATAGAATAACAATATTCAATAACAAAGGGATAATTCCCGTATTTCTAAGCCCGTTCGCATTCTAATCTCGATCTGTCAAAAAATCCTCAGACTCATACATTTTTGACAAGTTTTTGACATTGATTATCACTGAGATGAGATTGTTAGATTGCGACGTTTCCAAGTACAAGAGTTGCTCTTCAGAATTCTCATCATGTTCAATTCTCAAAAGGATTTAACAGATTGCAGTACTAAGAATACATCCATTCAATTTTCTGACCCGTTCACCACAACTATTCAAGTACCAATTCAAACAGCTCTGACCCTACATTCTCCAATCTCTCGCACAAAAGCCACATTAAAGAAATACTGACCTCTTGAGTCGATGCTTATCAACGTGCTTGTATACAACAGGGCGATTTGCTATAACTCTATAACGCTACCTGCCGGCGACACTGAGCTATAAATCGCAAACACTCATAGCTGTCGTTGATGTCCAATATAGGATAGGTAGGTATAATAACATAACACCACATCACGATTCTGTTTCGCGAAGGGGTATGCAGAGGTGAAATATTATAGACAGTGACGTTTTAAGTCCCATATAATAGGGGGCGAGCTTATACAGTTCCTAAAGTAGTATGTTCTTGCATGTTGACAATAAAATTGTTTGTATGTCGTAGTTGAGGTGGACAAATAAAAAATTTCGCATGTTTACGTTAACAAGGTCAAAGTCAAAGTCAAATAATTTATTTCAATTTGGCACAAAAAGGCACTTTTTAAAGTCAAAATTTACAAAAAATTGAATTGATTCTAGTCGCCCCTTCCAAAAGGTAGTTTTCGTATGCAGAAGAATGGGCAAGAAACTCCACCGTTACTATTTTAAAATGTTTTACAATATTTTGTATACATTAATTATATAATTATATGTGAAGACGATGCACCTGGAATAAGATTACTATACCACAATAGGTAAAAATAATGTATGTCGCCCTCGCTGTATATGATCGTGAATACTTAAATTATTGGGCAATAAAACAGTTGTAAGCAAACCTTGACCCCTCTCACATATTTAACATCCCTACCACACACCCAAAACCCTCAACAAGAGCCGAAAATCAAAGAAATACCACCATCCCGACACAAAGGCTTAGCAATAATTCTATAACACTACCTGTAGGCGACACTCTGCTATAAATCGCGAACACTCGCAACTGTCGGCCATGTCCAATATACGAGAGTTATAGGGCAGGAAATTAATTCTGTCGACGCAAGTAGGGTTACGCGTTTGTGCGGTGGCAATGTGCGGTGGATAGTTCGGATAGTTTGCTGGGATTGTTAATAGGTGAATCGGTTAATAAGGCCCAGCCACCTAAATGGACGCTTTGCCATTGGCCGTCACGCAGACGGTTGCCTTTGAAATCGATTCTAAAATTAAAATGTGGTATCTGATTGTAGTGCTGGTGACTTGTAACACAGGTTTTTCCCAAAAACATCAGGCACTAGTCTCTCACAAAGCGAATACAGCCGAGACATTTTTATGTACACATTAACTTTAAGTTAGCTTTGTGAAGAGAGAATAAATGATTGTTGAATTTGAATTTTGAATGTTTGAGGAATAGTTCAGATGGTTCGCTAGGATTTTTATTAGTTAATGTGGGAAGGGGAGTGAACCTCGAAACCACCATTTTGAAACCAGGTAAATAGTTATCTGGTACCAAAATGGTGGATTCAAGATTTAAATTTGATATAGGTTTATAAGCAATTAATAATGGGGTATTCAATGATGTCTGTTGAATGTTTACGGTGATCCTGAATTGCTGGTTATGTGACGATAATTTCAGGAAATTTTGTGAGATATAAAAAAAAAAAATGTCAATTGTGTAACAGACCGCCTTAATTTTAACCCCTTATCATTACATAAAACTCAGACCATATTACAATATTTTATGTTATCTGCAAATAAAAAAACATTATAGCGACAAAAATAACAAATTTTCAACAGACATACATACATAATAAATTGATGGTGTCCCTAGTGGCTACGACAAACGAAATTGATTTTTCCAATAAGCCGCTTAGATATCGGAGCTGCTCAAATAATAACTATGTTTTGATGGTTTCGTGTAACATTATGTCTGTTTAGTTGGTCCTTTTGTACGGAAGCTTATGAGTGCCATTCCGTGGAAGCATACCTTTACATTATTGTTAGATTTCTTGTGATATTGTTATCTGGGTAGCTGGTTGACTTGTGTTGGTATGTTCATGACTGTTGCTTTTAGGGACTTTTCTGATTTGTTGGAGCAGCAGCAGTGCAACATCAGCATCCTACCAGCAAATTATCTTTAAAATGGTGAAAGTTTCAGAAAAATACGCTTGATAAATTTTGCGTGATTCTCAGTTTTTTATCCGCATTAATTTCACTATGTGATATAAACATAATCTAAAATATTCCTATATTAAGTTATTAAAAAAATACTCTAATTTAACATATATTTTTTCCAAATCATTAACACTACTCGTTTAGAGGTGTTCGTCAGTATAAAATCATTATAAGTCGGTTATTGTCGCCTTAAGAAGTTTAAACCCGCTTTTGAATTTGGCAGGAAACATGAGAGCATGATATGAAGAGATTCTGACGTAGATAGCAGTTCAACTACGAATTACTTGACACACTTTATATATATACAGGGTGTTTGGCAGAACGTTGAACATACGAAAATTGTGGATAGGTGGGGTCATCTGCTGCTTACTCAGCACTAAGTTATTTGGCTCTGGCTCCATGGATATATTTTTTTAAATGCAAGTTGAAATTAAGATTTAAGTATTTTTTACATCTTTCTGTAAGTTTGAGGACTCATAACTTTTTTCTAGCTAACATCTGAATAAAACAATAATTTTATAAGAGTCTGCCAACATTAAAGATTAAAAAAAAAAACAAAAATATTGCCTGTTTTACCCATTTTTTATTAAAAGTTACACTTTAAAGTTAAGAAAGTGGCGAAACTAGAAGAAAGCAAAAATATTTTTTTTTTAAATATCCAAGGGGCCAGGGCCTAATAAATTAGGGCTGAGTAAGTAGCAGATGACCCCACCTATCCACCATTTTCGTATGTTCAACGTTCTGTCAAACACCCTGTATATTTTTTACTATTTTTGCTCATTCTGAAACAGTATTTTCAAATGAAATTACTACCCAAATCACCCACCACATTCAATCGCTTACCAACAGTCTCTTTTAATTGATCAATATCTTAAACAGAAGTATAAGATCTATCGATCAATTTAAAGAGACAAAGAAAATAGAATTGCGTAAATGGAAGCAGTCTTTCCTCTCACAATTTCCTGCAACCCACAGACATATACCACTATCCACATACTACATGCATTACACGCCTTGCAAGCACACCATCGTTTCTCAAACACTTTAGAACGTCTTGCAAGTGTTCTTTACGTCCCCGTCTGGGGCCGGGCGTCGGGGAAGCCTCGTATGGGGACGAAAAAACACGTCTTGTGCTAAAGAGGTGGTCATTAGACGCGGTTTAGCTCGAGGCAGTTGGGAAGTGTCTGTGCGTGATAGGAACTGTTTTGTGGTCTGTACGTATGTCCTTTTTGTGTGTAGACGGTTTTATGTTTGTGTGTCGATGGATAAAAGTCTTGTACAGTAGGTATTTCTATTTTCTTAATGTCCCTCGGGTTTCATCGGATTTCCGAATACAAACGAATGCTAATTTCCATGTCCATCAATTATTAGATTTATCGTGTATAATAATTTGAATTTAGAACTAAGTACTTTATTGTTGTTTTGTTTCGATTTCCGTGTGAACTATATAGAGCTGTAAAACTATTTTCCTATCTGTCGTGCCTGCGACTTTAGCGGCATTCCTCCCATTTTTAAAATAAATTACATTAAGTTAAAAGAGTATTAACAACTCTATATACTTCCAAGTCGATTCGAAGCGTCCGGTCCGCATCAAGTGTAAAGGGCAACTGATAGAAATCCGACGACTGACGAAACACGAGGTTTGTCGATGGACATTAGAACATATATTTTGTCTGTACTGCGACTTATTCTTTTTTGATTCATGCTGTTTCTGAAATAACTATCCAAGCACCCTAATAACGCACTTTAAATCACAGTCCGAGAGTTTTGAAGGATATTGCTAATCTATAGCGTCATAGGTTTGAAAAATTCATCTCCTCAACAACGTAAATAACCCAATGAACGTGTGTGAACTGTCAAAATGAAACCCATTGCGATCAATTGTCATTTTATGTGTGTTACGCAATAACTAAGAGCAGTGGTGGCCGAGTGGTAACGGCCCCGACTTACAAGTTGTAGATCGTGGGTTCGAACGCAGGCAGGCGCTTTACTTTATGTATTTAATTTCATCACCACTGCTCTTAAAACGGTGAAGGAAAACATCGTGAGGAAACCGGCATGTACTAGAACCAAAAAATTCAAAGACATGTGACATCTACCAACCCGCACTGGGCCCGCGTGGTGGATTACAACCCACTCCCTCTCACCGAGAGGAGGCCTGTGTCCCAGCAGTGGGAACATTTTAAGCTGGTTATGACGCAATTACTCCTCTGGTTCACAGCCTTTTCACGTGTTAAGGTCTGAACAAATTTTGATGAAATTATGGCACACGGATAGACCATGATCCGTGTTAGCACATACGATTCATTTTCATCCCGTAGGACGTTCCCGTAGGATAAATTGCGACCTCCACGTTCCACGGTGGCGAAGCGGCGATCAGTTACTTATAACTTCCCCAGGAAAGAGAGAGAAGTTATCCCTAAATACTGAAATGTTATTATTGTCATGTAGAGCCGCTGCACATCAAGACTTCGATTTTCGATTAATTTTATTACAACTATACACACACACACACACCCCCATACATGCATACACACATACACAAACACACATATACACACCCCAATACACCCTCACACACACAAACACATACATAATATATTATTTACATTTTTATTAATTTTTATTATTATATAATATGGAAGTACCTACACTGCACCAACATTTACAGGGCCCTCGAAAAGTAAGTTGTCATTTGTCCACTTCAGCTGTGTTGTCACATATGATTTAAAATTCTAATTTCAAATGTTTGAACTAGAGTTCAAACATTTGAAATTTATTTTTTTATTTTAAACCATTATGTGGCATCCATAGATGTATTATTTAAAATAATATCTATGGTGGCATCACAGCTGAAGTGGAAAAATGACAACTAACTTTTGGAGGGCCCTGTGAGTCTCTCACACCGGAAAATAACAATGCTTCTAGACTGAATTTTCTGGACTAAAGTTTTTAAGGAAAACTACTTCTATGATAAAATACTACTAATTGTTTTGTTTACCTCGAGCACAAATATAACAATAACTATTTGTGTGTTAACAAACACGTCATGATGACCCCAACTGAAAACCAATTCTCCCATTACTTTTATGATTCCCCCTCTAAAAGTAAATATAACAGTCAGAATACAACAATTTGTACTTAACATCTAACATCGAAAAGCATTGTAGATCTAGAGAGAAAAATTATCTTTTCTGACATCAATGCGATGAAATATTGAATTGCATTTGACGTTCCGATAAGAATGAATAGTTGGAACATTCGATAACCTGCTCATGACATGCCTTCATATTATTAACGACTTAACACCCTCTCTACATTCATTCGAATATCAACCTTAGCTTGTAAAGACAGAGTTGATGTTTCATTGAGTAGAGAAAAGAATAGATAATGCTGTCTATAGGTAAGAGCTTGGTGAATCTCAGTAATGCATCATTAGGCAAGCTGTGAGTTTGGCATTCAAGGTCCTCCCTCGGAGGGCACAATTTGAAGCGATTGATATTTCCCTCCGTCGCCGTCGCCCCTCTGTTTGTCGGCAATGCCATTTGGAAGACGTAATGTCAGCTACAGGGCGACTTGGGAATTCTTTAGAATAACTCAAGTATATAAGTAAATAATAGCTATCAAGATAACTGTTATGGGGATATTGAGAAGTTTTCCTAATGCGCTCATACTTTTGTTTCGCTGTCTCGTATTTTTATGAGCAAGACAGCGAATTTTCTTAATCGCACTTCCTTACAACTTGCACGACACTATAACCGTTTCGTTCGTTCTCCAATAAAAGAGCAATACAATAAAAACAAAAGAAAACCATGAATAGATGCGTTTTTGTTTCTGTTGATTCGAAAGTTGAACATCGCTATTATATAAAGCTGACTTGTCTTAAACCAGAGGTCGTCAAAATTTTTCGCTTCGAAGTTCGAAAATCGACCAAATCACCCTGATAACTTGACATTCGAGCAAAATGTCGAGCTATTTGCGTTCAAAGAGTCTTCAATAGTGGCATAGGAAGTTTAAATCGCAATATATCGCGATCAACCTGAGCGAGGGTTCCGCCCAAGTCGTGTCGCAGGTATATAAGTAGGTACCTAAGGTATCAATTTAACGTAGGTACCTACGAAAGGGCACTGAGCGATAGGATACATAAATTTAAAAGGAGTATGTCCACTGGGAGCCTCTAATGGAATATTAGATACAAATATAACGTCGCAAGTTAGAATATTTAGAGATAATACAGTGGAGTTTTATTGAATTCTAAACCCATAGGTCTCGAGTTCGAACCAAAGGCACGCACCTCTGACTTTTCGGATTCATGTGCGTATTGTAATCACTTGATTCAAAAACGGTGAAGGAAAACATCGTGAGGAAACCGGCAGGCCGGAGAGATATATTTCAAGTGAACCCAAGTCAGAGGCCCATGGGCGGCATTAAAACTCTGACACCAGGTTAGTCTCTAACCACACGAAAATAAGAAGAAGATTGAATTCTAAAACAATTTTGTAACGTTTAAGTTCTTAAACGGGTACTTAAACGTTACAAAAGTAAAAAAAATATCAGCTGAATTCATGGTAGCAATAATAGGAATGATGCCTAGGTAAAAAAAAAAAAAAACTATTTAGTCCGTCTTTCAGATAATAAAAAAATATTAGACACGTATTTTTCGCTTTATAATATTAATAAAAAGTGACTTAGATAACACGCATTAAAGTTTGGGATTGGGGGCTCGCTACGACACAACTCAGTATAAAATCTAGGAAGTCATGACGTCATGGCACATTTTAACTCAATGTATCGCCGTAATCTTTTGATTACGTCAAAAAAGAAAAAATACGTGTCCAATATTTTTTATTAATCTACCTGCCGGTCAAAAAAAAACTAGAGAGGTCTATTGAAGGCTGGTCGAAAACCCGGGCCATCGAGCGGATATCTAAAATCGATAAGCATTCTAACGCAGGAAAAGAATCAAGAGCTCAAGATGGTAAAAATGTACCTATGTAACATAATACCACGCCTGTGTTCCTCAAAGGGTTAGGCAGACAGCGATATATAAAAAGGGGCGAGGTTATTGTCATCAACCGGGCACAAATCCAGGCACCAGGCTGCTACTGACGAATTCCTGATGAAAAACCCAATAACACTTTTTAGGACCTGGGATTTGAACCCCGAACCTCATGCTCAGCAGTAAAGCTTGCGACCACTAGACCGACGAGGCATGTACTGGTTAACATTTTAATTTCAAATTAGTGTCAACTCCAGGAAAGGATTCTTCTCCTTCTTTTTGTGTGGTTAGTGACTAACCTGGTGTCAGAGTTTTGAAGCCGCCTATGGGCCTCTGAATTGACTTCACATGCCGTCGAGAAATATCTCTCAGACATGCCGGTTTCCTCACGGTGTTTTCCTTCACCGTTTTTAGGGTTCCGTAGTAAACAAGGAACCCTTATAGTTTCGTCATGTCCGTCTGTCTGTCTGTCTGTCTGTCCGCGGTCTAGTTCCGAGACCCTTAGTACTAGAAAGCTGTAATTTGGCATAGGTATACATATTAATTATGTCGACAAAGTGGTAAAACAAAATTATGAAAAACATTTTTTTTAGGGTACCTCTCATACTCGTAAAGTGGTGATGTTTATTTTTTATTTTTTTAACCCATGGTGAGGGGTATCATTGGAAAGGTTCTTCAAAAATATTGTGAGTTTGTGAAAACCATTTTTGGATTCAGGGATTCGTTTGCGAAATATTAAGCTTTAAAGTGCTATTTTTTGTTAGAGTCAAGTGTCCCCCCCCCCTGCTGGCTAAATGGTTGGTTTTGGGTGTGTGAAAAAAATCGCAACAGTAGTTTATATAACGAAATTAAAAGGAAAACTATCACAGCTAAGTAGGCTCTACAGGTTAACGAGTAATAATCGACCAACTTAACTTTGCAGTTGCAAAAACATGTTTTCCCATACATTCCGTATCGGAGAACTTATTTTTCAACTACAAAGTTAAATTTGTTTTTGGGATAAATTCATCCCAACTACGGAACCCTTCATTGTGCGTGGTCCGACACGCACTTGGCCGGTTTTTTTTAAACAAGTGATAATTATACAAAAAAGGAAAGGATTATAGAGGAAGAAGGTTATTAGGAAAGGATTAAGTAGCAAGATTTCTGTACTGACTCTCTGGACTGTCTCGTTGGTCTAGTGGTGTGGTAGCAAGTGCTACTGCTGAGCATGAGGTCCTGGGTTCAATTTCCGCGTCGGCCAAAGTGTTATTGGGTTTTTCTATCTGAAATTCCTCAGTAGCAGCCCGGAGTCTGGATTTGTACCTGGTTGATGGCAATAGGCTCGCCCCCTATTACATGGGACTTAAACATAACTGGCGAAATGTGGGTGCACCTGCTACAGGGACACCTCTGCCCAACCCTTCGAGGAAACAAGGCGTGATGTTATGTTATGTTATTTCTGTACAGGAACGAAGAACTCTAACCTATACCAGATTTCGACGAAACTAAACCAGTTTCTTGAAACTGTATCGTTTATTAAATAAACGGCCATACATTTTTTATGTGGTATCGAGGAAACCCAGTTTGTCCGCTTCTCTCCCGCGGGGAATCTAGGAAATCTCATTTCGAATATGTGGCGTCATCTTTTAGATTCAATAATTTTACGATCTTTTGTACTGTTATATACATACTTTAAATACGAGAATATTTGAAAATTAATTCATTTGGTAAAAATGGCTCTGTAATGCTTCCCAATTTAGATGAAGCAACCAAATTGACTCATGTAACACATAAAAATTTATCGTCCAATTTTTGTCATACTTTTTAATGATTTCCAAAAAGGAGGAGGTTATATGTTCGTAGCGTATGTTTATTTTTATTTTTTATGTATGTCCGCCGATTTTTCCGTCATTTGTAGACCGATTTTGAAAATTCATTTTTTGTTTGAAAGCGTTTGCTCTCAAATTGGTCCCATATAGGTAAATTTTATTAACTTAGTTTTTGAGTTATTTATTTATTTATTTATTTAAGGATTACCAACGAGTTACATTACAAATTATCTTTTTACAATAGTAAAACTTAGTTTTATTACATTATCCTGTAACGCACACTCAATTACAGGTAACCACAGCTTACACATTATCGAGTACTTAGTGCTCTGAATACATAATTTAAATTAAATTAAGAATAAAAAAGAAACAATATACATGCCATTCTAAAAGTTTAAACTTACACGAATACAATACAGTAAAACCAAGCATTAACTTGATTATCAATATTATGTCATAATGAATTAAAATTAAAAAAATATATAATATTATTTTAAAAATTATAAATAAAAAGTAAAAAGTAGAATTATAAATTAAATTAAATTTGATATAAATTAAATTAAATTAAAAGTATACATTATTTAATGATTGGAATGATAAGTCAAATGTCCTCTAACCGAAAGTGCTTATATAATTTCTTTTTAAAAGTGTTGAGACTGTCATGATTGATATCGATTTCAGCTTTGCGGCATAAAGCATTATACAATTTGGTAGCTCTCGTAAGGGGAGAGTTGTCACCTAAATTGGTTTTGTGAAAAGATTGTCTGAAAAGATTGTAGGTATGTGACCGTGGTAACCTGCTAGGAACATTAATACATATTTTAGATAGTAGGTCAGTATTTAGTTTAGATGTCAGTAATTTGTGTAGGAAACAAAGATCAAGTACTTTTCTACGATTGGTGAGGCTTTGAAATTTAAAGTGATGAACACGGTCTTTATAAGATTTCAATTGTTTCGCGGTTTCATTTTGTAAGGATAGATGATACAAGAACCTCCTCTGGACTCGCTCAATACGTTGCTTATGAACGTTATAACGGGGTGACCAAACCTGTGAACAGTATTCCAGATTACTGCGAACCAACGTCTCATATAGGATAATTTTGGTCTTAGAGTTCTTAAAGGGCTTTGAGGTCCTTAATACAAAACCTAGCATTTTGTTTGCGTTTGATATTATCTTATCCATATGGTCATTGTAGGTCAATTTACTATCCATCAAAATTCCCAGATCCCTGACAGTACCATCTTCATCGAGTATATTGCCCGAAAGAGAGTATTGTGTATTAAAAACATTTTTTTTGCGACAAAATTTTATATGTAAACATTTTTGTAAATTTAAGCTCATCCTATTTTCTTTGCACCACTCAACTAATCTATCCAAGTCAGCTTGTAGCAAATGAGGATCCTCAATAGATTTAATAGGCAAGGTTAACTTGAGATCGTCTGCGAATAAATAAGATTCTGCGTGATGGAAGCAATGAATAATGGTATTAATAAAAATATTGAAAAGCAAAGGTCCTAAGTGAGAGCCCTGTGGTACTCCAGACGTCACATGAAAATCCTCAGATCGGACCCCATTCAAAACAACGAACGAGAAACGATCACTAAGGTATGATTGAAACCATTGCAATAGTGCACCGTAGATTCCGCAGCTCTCGAGTCTCTGTATTAAAAGTTGGTGGTCTACTTTGTCGAACGCTTTACTAAAATCGGTGTACACTGCATCAACCTGAATCCGCTGGTCCACAAAAGCTGTGACATTTTCTGAAAAAGCTACTAGATTGGTGTGAGTTGATCGGCCCTGAAAGAAACCATGCTGATTGCCTACTATGTGATTTTTCAAGTGGCTGTACAGATACGGATACAATAACAACTCGAAAACTTTAGGGATAATAGAGATAATCGATATAGGTCTATAATTTTTTATGTCGTTTTTGCGACCATCTTTAAAAACAGGGACTATTTTAGATTTCTTCCACGCAGATGGGAAACAACCCGTTTCAAGTGAGCGGTTAAAAAGAAGGGTTAAAGGCGTAGAGAATGACTTCGCGCACTTAGCGAAGAGAATTGGGGGAAGCTCGTCAGGACCCGGTCCTTTGCGTATATCCAGACATTTCAGTTTGCTAGCGACCATATCCTCTGTAAGCGATATGTGACTTAATACATTCAGGTTTCCACAACTCAATAATAAAGATGTATTATTTAGCTGTGTAGAGTGCTTCTGATTATACACCGATGAAAAGTTTTTTGCGTATAGTTGACAGATATCGGTACTGTTGTCAGCTACTTCATTGTTTAAGTTCATTTTTTCCGGGATTGTACTTTTATTTTTACGCTTATGTTTAATATATGTCCAGAAGTATTTAGAATTAGTTCTTATTCTAGCTTCTATTTTATTAATATAGCTAATGTAAGATGTTTTGTTTAATAACCGGCACCTTCCCTTCAGTAATGCTAAACTAATCTTATCCATAGCGTTGTTATATTTGTTAACTCTTATTCTAAGGTTGTATGTTTGTTTCAGTAATTTAGTGAGATCTTTCGTAAACCACGGTGGTTGTTTATTGTTCTTTACCTTATAAGAAAAAGGAACGTTGTTGGTAATAGCACCCTTTACCTTTTCGTAAAATATTTCAACCATTTCATCTATGGTCCCACAGTTTTGTAACGTTGTAGTCCAGTTTATAGTGTCAAGATGTTGTGCTATAGCTTGATAGTCAGCCTTGTGATAGTTACGGGTGGGTAACATACTGCAGTTCAGAGTTCTTTCAGGAATGATGTCTAAATAGATCAGTAGAGGAGGATGATGTGTGTCTACTTTAGATAGGGGATCATTGCATTCATTTACCTTAACATTCGTTATATCAGCTAAAACCAGGTCTAAGACCTTTGATTTATCATTCCTGACACTATTAAACTGTTCTAAACCATGCAACGCAACGAACTCAGTAAAAAGGTGGTTAGTCAAGCAATTAGTGGTCTCAGGGACTAGGAAGCTACTGTTATCGCTATTGACCCAATCGATGTTAGTCAGATTAAAGTCACCTGCTATAAAAGTATTGCCCTCCGTACGAATGACTTTGCCCGCATTCTCAAGGTAATGTTCCAAAACATCAATCTTAACTGGGGATGGAATATAGACCGCGCAAAAGCAAAGACTTATTGCATTGTGTTTGGTTTTAACTTGAACTTTTACCCAGAGATCTTCACACAAACTATTATAAGACGCCATTTCAATAGAATTATGTTTTTTTAAGATAGCGATCAACACCCCACCCCCAGTTTTCTTCCTACAGAGCTCGTTCAGTTTACGGTCTCTTCTATATACAGTGTAACGGTCATCGAATAATTCTGTACTGGAGATATCATCACTAAGCCAAGTTTCCGTAAGAATTACCACATCGTAATCATTAATTAATAAATTGTGATACAAATCATGCATTTTTGTCTTTAAACCTCTAGTATTTTGGTAATAAATTTGGAGTTCTGCGAATTATAAATTATTTGTTCATTAAACATTCAAAAAAAAAAAAAAATAAGATCGGTGAAACATGTTAAACTAATTTAACCAAAGAGTCCATATCTTTTATAAGAAGGCGTTCGGAAGTTTCGTTTTTCTTAGCAAAAATGCGACCATTTCGCACCCATACAAACTTGTAGTTCTTCTCTTTGGCCGCCATCCTCGTAGCATGGTGTAAGGATCTGTTTTGTGGGGCTAAGTGCTCAGCTACATAGACAGGCTTTTTATCTCCTCCTATGCCCAAGTGGGAAGTGTTAAGTTTATCCGCCTTGTTAGCTTTGTTAAACTTAATCACGGCAGCTAGAATTTCATCACGTACTGCAGGAGACGTAAGTTTAACAATTATAGATCTAGGACGCGTTCCCTCTGGGTTTTGTTTAGCGATCCTAGTAGACATAACGATATCATTTTCTTTTACGGGGCATGATACTACTTTACATAACTGCAACATTGTGGTATTCAGATTTTCAGACTTGTACTCAGGCACGGATAGAATTTCTATGTTACAAGATCGAGCATGTTGTTCCATCTGAGTTAATCTAAAAGTTAGGTCTTTTATTAAAGGTTTCATGCTGTTATTCTCTTTTTGTAGATCATCTATTTGTTTTGACTTTTTTTCAAAAATTAAATGCATATCATCATATTGCTTGCTTGTAAACTCGAGAGAGTCTTTCATCTGGCTTAGTTCCGAGCTAATATCCTTTAGTTCGGCTCTCACGCTTTCCTGCACAATATTTCGGATATCGGTAGATAGGAGACTACGCAGTTCGGTGCGTATGATGTCTCGAATCAATTCTGGAGTGATAGACTCGGTTGCTTCGTCGTTGATTAATTTATCAGGCGATGGTTCATTTGAGCTGTTGTTACTAATCACTCTAGGCCGTTTATAACGCGTAGTTACGTGAGTTCCCGTAGTTAAATCCATGTTATTAGTTGGATCATTCGACTTGTCGGCTGGTGGCGGTGTACGATGCATATTTTAAATCTCTAAACTCACAAAAATAATTACAGATATTGAGATCCGAACTCGGAACACCATGCGTATCAGTCGTAACTAGTCGTAACGTGCCGTCTGGTATTATTGAAACTTGACGAAATAAGCTTTTATGTCCGTACATCCACGATATGAATGTGAACGGTTTGTCAGATATTGTTTTTATTTTTCATCTACCTACGCCACTATTTATTGTACCAGTTTTATTTACTTTGTAGATAAAGGTAATTTAGTTTTAATATAACACTTATGGGATTCAAAATGTTCAAATTATGTTCACTGTTCAAGGTGATGAAAACTGATATCACAGGCACTATTTCGCTGCACTAGTTTCAGTTTGTGTCACCATTTCACGATTGTCACTGCTTATGTTCTGAAATTATTCACTTCGCGTTTTTAACGTTGGATAACATTTGTGCTTATGGTGTCTGTTGAAATGAAACTGATAAACGTATTATGCAGACTTAAACACAACTTTAAGATTTTAAACTTCAAATATTCGCGGAGCCAATGTTTACTCGGTGAGCGTCTACCCTTTTTCTCGTCGAGTTAGCTACAAAATACGTTTTTTTCCCACTAAGTACAAGTATGTAGATGATATGATAAGTTCCTGTCACTGGTAGCATGTAGTGGTATTCGAATGTGTGTGGGGTAGGTACCACAACTAAAAAGTGAAAAATAAAAACTTTTTACAAAAAAAAAACAACCGACTTCCAAAAAAAACACTATAAAGTGAAAAATAACTTTAATTTCGGAAGTCGGTGTCTTGGGTTTTGTATTTTCATTTTTCGTTTTTTAATTCTGTGCTTTTCAATCAATGTGAATCAATTTGTTAGAATCGTGCATAATTGCTTGCTTGCTTTATTTACGGATTTGGCTTTATTTACGGCTTAATTGTTTTTACCTATTATGGTATAGTAATATTATTATTCCAGTTGCATCGTCTTCACATATAATTATATAATTAATGTATACAAAATATTGTAAAACATTTTAAAAGAGTAACGGTGGAGTTTCTTGCCCATTCTTCTCCATACGAAAACTACCTTTTGAAAGGGGCAACTAGAATCAATTCTATTTTTTGTTTTTGATGTTCAAAAGTGCCTTTTTGTGCCTAATTGAAATAAATTATTTGACTTTGACTTTGATCATTTCCAGATTTGTAATAATTACCCGATTGTGTAGTAATCACCCGATTTCCTAAGGCTATACTTTTTTGTAAATGAGAATAATCGTTCTGGTTAGTGTTACATTGTTTATTCGGACTTATAATTTTGATTCTGTTTAAGTCGAAAAAAAAAACTGTTTAGTGGCCGCCGCCAGAATTGACGCACATTTGGGCGCATTATGCATTACTTTTCTCAGTACTTCTGGCGATAGATTCGCCACTTCTTCTGCGATGTTTTCTTCTTGTAGAGTATAGCGCACCATTATTTTACGATGTATATTTTACATTTGTGTACGTCGCAATGACCTAAACATTCCGTTTTCAAAAATGACAGGTGATAAACACAAGAGGTGAAAATGTATGCGCCACCTATACTCCGTTTGAAATAAGATTAGACATTTAACTAAACCTTTTTTACAGTCCGTTCAACCGATTTTAACTTCTATTGTGTTGGTCGCATGACAAATGGCAGCTGCAGTAAACAGTTGGTTTGTACCCACTTTTTTGCTTTTAGTGTCATCCTTATGCCTACGGTATAGAAGTCAAAATCGGTTGAACGGACTGTAAAAAAAGTTTGTTTAAATGTCTAATCTTATTTCAAACGGTGTATAGTAAGTATAACTACTGTTTTGTATCTGTTTACGCCTATCCCTTGCTTTTCTTATTTCTAGATGAATTAAAATGTTTTGCTTTGTGTTTTACACTACTGCAAGTGTGCTAACTGTCTTTAAATTTATCATTATCTGCTTATCCTTTTCCCAACTATATTGGGGTCAGCTTCCAGTCTATTCGGATGCAGCTGAATACCAGTATTTTACATGGAGTGACTGCCTATCTGTCTGGGTTCGAACCTACGACCGTACGAGTTGTAGGTCGTAGGTTCGAACCCAGACAGGCGCTTTACTTTGTGTAAAAACGGTGAAGGAAAACATCGTGAGGAAACCGGCATGTCCTAGAACCGAAAATTCGAAGACATGTGACATCTACCAACCCGCACTGGGCCCGCGTGGTGGATTACGGCCCACTCCCTTTCACAGAGAGGAGGTCTGTGTTCCAGCAGTGGGAATTGGCTGATGATGATGATGACTGCCTATTTGACCTCCACAATCCAGTTACTGGGTAACACGACACCCCTTGGCGATTACGATAGGTCTTCCATAACTATTGTATAAGTATGTACAAGTCCTATATTTAAACTAGCTCGTTGCCTGCCTCGTTGCCTGCCTCGTTGCCTGCGACTGCGTCGTTGGTCTAGTGGTCGCAAGCGCTACTGCTGAGCATGAGGTCCTGGGTTCGATTCCCGGGTCGGGCAAAGTGTTATTGGGTTTTTCTATCTGAAATTTCTCAGTAATAGCTCGGAGTCTAGATTTGTGCCCGGTTGATGGCAATAGGCTCGCCCCCTATTACATGGGACTTAAACATAACTGGCGAAATGTGGGTGTACCTGCTACAGGGACACCTCTGCCCAACCCTTCGGGGAAACAAGGCGTGATGTTATGTTATGTATATTTAAACTAACGTTACTATGTCAACATAACATGTATTGAGTTATCCAAAATTATTGGGGTGTAGTGTAATCAGAGGTTTAATTGTCGTGACTAGCTCTTTGAACGCCAAAATTAATAGAACGTAATTACACGAACAATTACCACGTTAATTTACATGCTATTATATGAGTAATTAGTTGTTATTATTATTATTATGTAACATGAGGTACATAGTTTGATTTGAGACGTAGGAAATAAACCAACCTGCGAAATAAAGGCTCGTGTAGACTTGAAGTTGTTTTATTAGAGTCGTATCGCGCTGTCGCGTCGCGCCTGTTTGTGGGTGCCTTAGTGCGGATACTGAAGTGGCTGTTAATCTGTAAACTTGCTTACTGTATTTTTTTTCTTAGCCATTATTGTCCCACTGCTGGGCAAAGGCTTCCCTACCCTCTTTCAACCTCTCTCTGTCCTGTACTGTATTACCTGGACAACAAATATTTTCAATTTCTATTTTGTAATGTTTATTGCTTCGTTGGCTTTTAAACCATGTGACAGTCATGGGATGCTAACTATGTCAAAAAGTCTGCTGAGTAATATTTTTCTAGAACGTTGTAGCAGAAAGTTCCTGATAAAATTAAAACTAAACACAAACAAACAAAAAAAAAAACATTCGAATAAAAAAAAAAACACAAAAAAACTACAAAACATATGCAACAAACACGTGTTGTGAACATTTAAACATTCATCATCTGCCTAGCCTTTTCCCAACTATGTTGGGGTCGGCTTCTAGTCTAACCGGATGCAGCTGAATACCAGTATTTTACATGGAGCGACTGTCTATCTGACCTCTACAACCTAGTTACTAGGTAACACGATACCCCTTGGTAAGACTGGTTGTCAGACTTTTTGGGCTTCTAACTACCCGTAACGACTGTCAAAGATCTTTCCGCCAGGACCAACAGCTTAACGTGCTTTCCGAGGCACGGAGAGTTCTTGGTATGTAAAGATGGTCACCCATCCACAGACCAACCGCGGCAAGCGTAGCTTAACCTGATCGATCGATCCGTGCAGCTGTTGTTACTTATCCACAAGCCCCTCTAAACATTTAAACGTGAACATTTAAACATTGTGATGATTAAACTTAATTGTATCTATGTAAGATCATTGTACGTGTATATGTATCACAACTTTTCCTTTGCCAATAAAAGTTTTTTTTAAATCGTAATGGAGGGTACTGTGGCGGCATCTGCATCGCCACATTCGAACTACGCATCACATTGACGGCACGCAAAATCCTGAATCGCGCAAGCAAAGTTTACCGCGCGACTGGTATTACAACGTCTCGACAACAATCGTCGGGCAGTAGCCCACTAGACACAACACCCGTCTGGTCGGAGAATCCTCCCTTTTCTATAGAGGATGAGTGAACTTTACACCCTGTTCCTCATGCCTCTATAGTACTTAGGCCACAGATTAATACAAAAGGTTCTCTCCGCAAAAACATTTAAATAAAAAGCCACTCTTGTTACGATACAATAAAGTGCAATTTATGTTGCATAGTTCTAATTACCTACAGTTATATTCACCTAGAAGTTGTCTCTCTTTCTATCACGTAAATCTTAGATCTTCTGATTACGTTACATTCACTGAATTGGCCCGACAAGTCGAGCCAGCCGCGTACTTGTAGCTTCATACTTTAAATGCAGAGAACAATCTGTTTGTTTTTTTTTTCCGTAGGAGAATCAAAGTAACCGTCATAGCCCGAAGAATTGCCAAACTTAAGTGGCAATGGGCAGGGCACATTGCTCGCAGAACAGATGGCCGATGGGGTCGAAAGGTTCTGGAGTGGCGACCATGTACCGGAAGACGTAGCGTTGGAAGGCCTCCTACAAGATGGACCGATGACCTCGTGAAGGCCGCAGGAATCCGCTGGAAAGCACAGAATCGGTCGAAGTGGCGGTGCTTGGGGGAGGCCTATGTCCAGCAGTGGACGTCTTTCGGCTGAAATTATGATGATGATGAATCTGTTTTAATCTGTGCTTAGGCCATAATTGCTTGCCTATAAGCAATTATTTTAGTGAAAACTTCTTTAGGCGTGTTGGGCATTTTTGAGATAGAAAAAAACAACTGAACTCGCGACACCGTTACCGACACCTCATTTTTGTAAACGCGATTGTGCTCTTTATTTATATTACGTTACGGTCAATGTTCTATGCAAGTATTTTTACTTTAAAGGTTTTGGAAGTATTTTTTTTTTGTAAACGCGATTGTGCTCTTTATTTAGATACTTATTTTATTTATTTATTTTATTATACCTAAGGTTACGGACCAATGAGAGCAGTGGTGGTCCAGTGGTAACGGCCGCGACTTACGACTTGTAGGTCGTAGGTTCGAACCCGGGCAGGCGCTTTCATCATTTCAGCCGAAAGACGTCCACTGCTGGACATAGGCCTCCCCCAAGCACCGCCACTTCGACCGATTCTGTGCTTTCCGCATCCAGCGGATTCCTGCGGCCTTCACAAGGTCATCGGTCCATCTTGTGGGAGGCCTTCCAACGCTACGTCTTCCGGTACGTGGTCGCCACTCCAGAACCTTTCGACCCCATCGGCCATCCGTTCTGCGAGCAATGTGCCCTGCCCATTGCCACTTAAGTTTGGCAATTCTTCGGGCTATGTCGGTTACCTTGGTTCTCCTGCGGATCTCTTCATTTCTGATTCGATCACGTAGGGAAACTCCAAGCATAGCCCTCTCCATTGCCCTTTGGGTGACTTTTAGCCTTCTGATAAGGCCCATTGTGAGCGACCACGTTTCAGTACCATAGGTCATCACTGGCAACACGCACTGGTCAAAGACTTTCGTCTTGAGACACTGTGGTATGTGGGACGAAAAGATATTGCGTAGCTTCCCGAACGCTGCCCAGCCGAGTCGGATTCGACGATTGACCTCTTTCTCGAAGTTGGACCTACCTAGCTGGACAATTTGTCCTAGGTAAACATACTCGTCCACAACTTCGAGCATAGCGTCTCCGATCTTCATGGGAGTGGGTGTCACATGGGCATTTGACATGACTTTTGTCTTGTCCATGTTCATTTTAAGACCCACTCTTTCGGCAGGCGCTTTACTTTGTGTAAATTATTTCATCACCACTGCTCTCAAAACGGTGAAGGAAAAACATCGTGAGGAAACCGGCATGTCCTAGAACCGAAAATTCGAAGACATGTGACATCCACCAACCCGCACTGGGCCCACGTGGTGGATTACAGCCCACTCCCTCTCACAGAGAGGAGGCCTGTGTCCCAGCAGTGGGAACATTTAGGTATAGGCTGATGATGATGATGACGGCCCAATGTTCTATACGAGTATTTTTCTTCCACCAAGGCGATTTTGTTCAAGTTTTCACTTCTGTCGACACTCCCGAAGTGCCACTGTTTTATTCAAAGTTTTTTGGACACTTTGCTTGCCTGTCGCTACTATAAGCCTGAAGTATGGTACCACGAGCAAAAATTGTAAAAAATAGGCAAGTAAATCCGCATCGGCTAACTAAATGGATACCCAGAACATCTCTGCTTACCGTTTCGTAACGGCTCATTCTCACATTACATTCCTGAATATAGGTCACATCACAATTGACCGTCGACCATTTTAGGGATGCAAGAAGTGCCAAAAAGTATCGATATACAGGGTGTCAGGGATATCGACGCGAAAACTGAAACCGTGGATTCAGTATACGATTCTGAACCCCCTGCGTTGAAAATTTTCGTCGGTTATTTAAAAAAAATCTGCTGTTACATAGAAAATTGCAATATCTACGCGGTCAAAATGTATGGAACAGCAGATTTTTTTTTTTAATAACCGAATCATGAATCAGATCAAATCAGAATCATGTACTGAATCCATGGTTTCAGTTTCTGCGTCGATATCCCTGCCACCCCGTATATCGTATTGATGTTTAAAAAAAAAAAACAATATTGATTTCAATATATCGAAAAAATAATCGATATATTGATATTTTTTGGCACTTCTACCTTAAAATCACTTTGAAAACGGAAAATGAAAAAAAAAAAAATCTTTATGAACTTCTATTGTGTTTGTATTTACTATGTTAGCTTATATAATTATGTGTCTTTTTTTTTCGAGCAAAGCAAGCAGTCACGCCACAGATAATTAAAAAAAGTCTACTTTTTTACGGCTCTGATTCCCAGTGGTTTTAGTCAGTGGTGACAACGACGTTGCTATTGGAAATATATCGAATTTGATACATTTACGATAGATACTTGACGTTTTATATCGAAATAATAAATATCGACTAAAAATATCGATATATCGAACAAAAAATATAGATGTATCGATATTTTTTCTGCAAGCCTGACCATTTGATCATGTGGCGATATTGCTGTAATACCACGCTTGACAGACTGACGTGTGATCGCAGTTTGATGTTGATCAGGTAACTGGCATAGAGTTCACTCAACCAAATACAATCTTAATTAAAGCTTAGACCTGCCTGAATTAACTGTGACCATATCAAGCAGAGATCTGCTCCTGGCATGTGGTCAGATAGTGACCTTAATGATTATTTTGCACCGATATCAATGCTCTTTTCAATATTAGGTACAATCAGGGAAATAAATTGTTAAGCTTTACCTACTAGCAACCTAAATTGTCCGTATATTCAAATCATAGCTTTGACAGTTGTGTGAAATAGCTAAACGATGGCAAATTGACGTAACTAGTGTGTCAATTTGATAAGCAATTAATTTCACTGTCTGTATGAAGATTTAAGTTGAACAAGCCAGTATAAGCTTTGTGGCTACGTAATAACAGTCGCATGATTCGATCGATCAGGTTAAGCGACGCTTGCAGCGGTTGGTCCGTGGATGGGTGACCATCTTTACATACCCAGACGCCACCGTGCTTCGGACACCACGTTAAGTCGTTGGTCCCGGCTGTCATTTGTCGATCTTTGACAGTCGTTACGGGTCATCAGTAGCCCGAAACTCTGACAATCAGTCTTACCAAGGGGTATCGTTTTACCCAGTAACTGAATTGTGGAGGTCAGATAGTCAGTCGCTCCATGTAAAATACTGGTATTCAGCTGCATCCGGTTAGACTGAAAGCCGACCCCAACATAGTTGGGAAAAGAGATTACATCAAAGTCAACGTCAAAAGTCTAATAATTTATTTCAATTAGGCACAAAAAAGCACTTTTGAACGTCAAAATTTACAAAAAGTAGAATTGATTCTAGTCGCCCCTTCCAAAAGGTAGTTTTCGTATGGAGAAAGATGGGCAAGAAACTCCACCGTTACTCTTTTAAAATGTTTTACAATATTTTGTATACATTAATTATTTAATTACATGTGAAGACGATGCACCTGGAATAAGATTACTATACCACAATAGCTAAAAATAATTAATGATGAGCCAATATAAGAAAAAGTGCAAAAAAATAAAATAAAATAAAGTACATCATGTTCCAACTATTTTATTGATAGTGTTGTAGATTAAAATTGCACGCAAACTTAAACTAAAGGAACTTAAAAAACATAAAACTTAGTGTAGGTATGTATAAAGAGCACTCTTGCACTGCAAAAACAAGCAACTTACAATGTTTCGGTGCTTGCTTATACGTAATATCCCGGACTAACTTCTGAGTATGAATTAGACAACCCAATGGCCTGTGAATGAATTTTGCTCATCAGTCACCATCACACAGTATTCGTTCTTGTATTGGTGGCAAAATTCTGTTCCAAGCTATTAAGCCTATTATGTAATTATCCAGGTTGTTTTTTACTTGTTGTTTAGATTTACTACCTCTTATAATACAGGTATACCCTAGCTTAAGAGGTAGTGAATATTATTCTTGTACAGATTTTGCAACAAACTATAAATGTATTTTCTAAACCAAATATCACACTGTATTTTCAAACTCTGTATGTTTTTGGATAAATAAAGATTTTATTTATTTAGAGAGGCCAATTTCAAGATACTATAGTATAGTATAGTTCAGTAATTTAACCTAAACTCGTATTTTTTTAATTGTGTGCAGTTTTCATCGATGTACGGTGGGCTGCATCAATTGGGTATCCCAGTTGTATTAAAAATTTAATACAACTAGGGTACCAAATCGATGTAGCCCACTATACATACAGGGGGGCAGGGACATCAACGCACAACCTGTTACCATAGACTAAGTACGTGGTTCCGGACCTGCGCGGATGAAATTTTTCGACGGTTATTTAAAAAAAAAAATACATCATTTCTACAAAATTGTAATACCTACGCGGTCAAAATGTATGGAACAGAAAATGAGATAAAATCTTCTTTGTTTAGGTAATCCAAAGTTTAAGTTTGCCAGAATCTTCCACAACAGCGCTCTACACTATTATTCATACTTCAACAACTTTCCTGAATGTCTGCACATGGTCTCTCGCTGCCTTTAGTGATAAACTAAACTCTTTATAGCTTGACTTAGCCGCGATAGCTCGACGAAGTGTATTGTAAATAATGGCCAGTAAAGTGCATAATGTGGTTTATGATCGAGAAGTGGTGACTTAATAGTTTTATAATGGAGAAGTTGGGTAGATTTTGAGGTCAACGTTTAAAGTGTGTAGTGTAAAATTGAATAACAAGATGACCGTTTTTTCACAAGCTTGGAGGTTGAAGGATTCATTATTATGAGAAAAAATACAGAAAAAGGCCAAGTAGCCAAAAAACCAATCATCTGCCTAGCCTTTTCCCAACTATATTGGGGTCGGCTTCCAGTCTAACCGGATGCAGCTGAATACCAGTATTTTACTTGGAGCGACTGCCTATCTGACCTCCACAACCTAGTTACTGGGTAACACGATACCCCTTGGTAAGACTGGTTGTCAGACTTTTTTTTGGGCTCTAACTACCAACGACTGTCAAAGATCTACAAATGACAGCCGGGACCAACGGCTTAACGTGCTTTCCGAGGTACGAAGGGGTCTTGGTATGTAAAGATGGTCACCCATCCATGGACCCACCGCGGCAAGCGTAGCTTAACCTGATCGATGGACCTGTGCAGCTGTTCTTACTTAGCCACAAGCCAAAAAACCAAACAATTAACTAATATTAATTGGTTATTTGTTTGGAAAGCGTTAGGTTGGAAGGTTTACATTTGCAGGTACTTGTTTATTGAAAAAACAGCGGTCTTACGTACTTATTCTTTTTGCACAGTAGACAAAAGTTAAAGTTTATTTGTAATCTTTCTGTCAGCATCCTTTCAGATTCCCAGATTTTCAAGGAATTCGCTAATCCATTGCTTAAATGTTTGAAAGAAATCGTCTGCAATTAATGTTGTTGAGTTTCAAAATGAAAAGCATGCCAGTGTTACGCAATCTTATCTCGCAAATCCAGTACAACAATTACAAAACAACAACAATTCAACAATTTCAAATCAACACACAAACAACAATTACAATACAACAATTTCAAATCAATCTCGTTCGCCAATCTTTAAAACGAAATAGTACTTTATCTCGTGTCTCCGAAGAATGACTAAGGCCTCTGCGTCAAATAACGCAACCACAAAAATGACAATATTATTTACAGCACAAGAACAAACCTTGTTTTCATTCACAATCATTTCCGAGCTCGTAAGTGGAATAACCCAAAAAATTTGAAAAATTCGTCGCTCGGTATGGCATTCCGATGTTGGGCCGAGACAAACATCATCAAAGGGCTGGTTGTAACAATTTGTCGTCCCTTGATTGGGCACGGAACGCACCTGGCGCCCTGTGTTACTGCGGACCCCAAACAAAGGGTTTTTTGTGGCGTAAGTTGAGAGGGAAAAGCGGGTGGCGTTTGCGAACGGGTGATAGTATTTTCAAAGTAGAACAAAATGATAGTAATAGCGTAATAAATAGTCATTTTAATCAATTTTAATCTCACAGTTTTTTCCAAGCTGCAATCATCAATCCAAATAGAGGCACAGTTACCGACGAAAACTATACCTACCCATAGGTATGCAATTTTCTTCTCGTAAGTTTGTCCGTGCTATGTTGAGCAATGTAAAAAGGAAATAAATAAAAATTTATAATTAAGAAATAACTACTTCCTTTCCGGCTGTCGCTGGAAACCAGCGCTGGGGCTCTGTCTCGCATTGGGTCGCAGCATTATGCTGAGCGATGGCCGTTTTGCGTGGATGTGGCGCATATCTCCTCCCAAATTGTTATTTACGTATTTCTTTCTATGCGTCATGTTTATCACAAATAAAAGTATTTTATTTCTTTCAGTAAAATTTAATATTTATGTCCAACTCAATACAAAAACGGAATTTTCTTCTACCTTGCGACATCTCATCATCGGCAGGTGTGTGGCATTGTCGTCGGTGCTACTTGAATACTTGATGCAAAGGGCCGAGTTCTGAGCTTTTAGCTACAAGTGCTGTCGCCCTCACTAACACAGTGGGTGTGCACGTTTAATTTTACTGCACTATGCTTCATTGTAGTGGTAGGGTAATCTAGAAAGCATTTTGCATTCGCTTTGTTTACAAGTGATAGAGCTGAAAAATAAATATAGAAGACCTATGATAATATTATGCTTAAATAAATCTGTACCATAATCAGTTTTTGATTAAACCCTCTATAAATTAAATAGAATAAAAAATAAAAATCTACCCTGCGCGGAGTCTGAAATTGTGCCCGGGTGATAGCAAAAGGCTCACCCCCTAATACATGGGACTTAAACAAAACTGGCGAAATGTGGGTGTACACACGGCTACACATCGAGCTATACTCTTCCAGTATAAGCCGGGCTCGCATTGTACGGAAATCCTATACAATACAAGATCAGCAGTAACTGGAAATGTATAGCTTGATGTGTAGCCAAGTGTACTATAGGTACTATCGAAGAAACGTACCTATATCAGAATATTGTAAGCACTATTCTTGCATTCAGCGCTCGGCCGCTATAGTATCGCTTACCTACGAAAAAAAGGGTCGTGTGCACGGGATTTTGTTTTTAAAATGCTTAGATATGCGTTACTCCGATGGTACACCTCTGCCTAACCCTTCGGGAAATACAGGCGTGATGCTATAGTATGTTATAAAAAATCAATCTACCGTAAATACACTTTTTTGGTTTCCGTACATCAAAATGAAAAAACGGAACCCTTATAGGATCACTCGTGTGTCTGTCTGTCTGTTTGTCATGTCACCGTCAATTTGCTTCAAATCGAATGGACTAATTAAGTTGAAATTTGGTACATATTATGTATTTCTGTGACCCAAACACGGACTTGTAACGTAAATAATTAATTTTGAATATATGGGGGTCACTTTTGGGGGAAAATAAGAAAAGTTTTGCAAACTGTACCGTGTGTCAAATAAAAGGGCTTGTTATGAGGATCTCAAATATATTTATTTTATAAAATAAAAATAAATCTTTTAACGATATTTAAGAAAATAGATGACAATTGACCATTCCCCTCCTTATCTCGGTAACTACTGACCATAAAATTAAAAAAAAATACAGAGCATGGTTCTTTACTCATAGATTAGAGAAAAACCTATAAGAAGTCTATGGTCTTAAAATAACATGGTAAATCTCTCAATATTGTGCGTACAAAGTTACACTTGCAACTGGAATGTATGGGAGAACATGTTTTTCAACGACAATGTTAAGTTTGTTCTTGGGATAAATTCTTCCCAACTAGGGAACCCTTCATTGTGCGTAGTCCAACATGCACTTGGTCGGTTTTTTATTTATGTTATGCCATTTTAAAGCAGACAAAGGTCTTGATATCATAAGGCCTGTGTAATTATTATTTTCCAGGTAGGTACAAAAAAGAATACAATTTCAGCCTACTTAACTTGAATATTATGTTTACTGTTTATAACATTATTTACTCATGTTAAACAAAGCGTGTCTACATTATTGTGTCAACTCTCTGGTATTTAGGACAATACAAGACTAAAATAATAAATATCACAGACATGAAATTGTATTTACTAGACCGAACTTAGCTCATAGACCTAAGTATATTAAGTAAATGAAATTGTGATCGTATTTATTTTGTTACTAGCCTTTGGCTGCGGCTTCGCCCGCGTTGAGGTCGAAAATTATCCCACGGGAACGTACTACCGGTTAAAAAAAACCGGCCAAGTGCGGGTCGGATCACGCACAATGAAGGGTTCCGTAGTTGGGATGAATTTATCCCAAAAACAAACTTAACTTTGTAGTTGAAAAATATGTTCTCCCATACGGAATGTATGGGAAAACATGTTTTTGCAACTGCAAAGTTAAGTTGGTCGATTATTACTCGTTAACTTGTAAAGCCTACTTAGCTGTGATAGTTTTTCTTTTAATTTCGTTATATAAACTACTGTTGTGATTTTTTTCACACACCCAAAACCAACCATTTAGTCGGCATGGGGGGGGGACACTTGACTCTAACAAAAATTAACACTTTAAAGCTTAATATTTCGCAAACGGATCCCTAGATCCAAAAATGGTTCCCACAAACTCATAATGTTTTTGAAGGACCTTTCCAATGATACCCCTCACCATGGGTTAAAAAAATAAAACATCACCACTTTACGTGTATGAGAGGTACCCTAAAAAAAAACGTTTTTCATAATTTTGTTTTACCACTTTGTGGACGTAATTAATATGTGTACCTATACCAAATTACAGCTTTCTAGTACAAAGGGTCTTGGAGCTAGACCGCGGACAGACAGACAGACAGACGGACATGACGAAACTATAAGGGTTCCTTGTTTACTACGGAACCCTAAAAAGTATCCTATTACCTAACCCAGGTCATGGTCTACCCATGTGCCAAAATTCATCTAAATCCGTTCAGCTATTTTTCCGTTCACATCTGTTTTGTATTCCAACTCTTTGTTCGTAGGTCGGAAAAAAGCCGCAGTACTACATCACATTTGCGCTTTTATGCTAATTGTTTGTAACAAAAGTTGTCGGATGCTCTAGATTCATATTTACCTATTTTAATACTAGTTTCTGCCTGCGACTTTGCTCACCTGGAATTCTAAGCGGACGTTTTCACAACACGTCCAGCACGCGTAGCATGACCACCGTAGAAACGAGTTTTGTCGACGGAAGAATAGACAAAATGACAGATTGTGATTGTTTATCTGTCATTTTGTCTATTCTTCCGTCGACAAAACTCGTTTCTACGGTGGTCATGCTACGCGTGCAGTGAGAACAGAAGATGGCGTAGAGAAGTATGGAAGATGGCGCTGACCTCAAATAAATTGGGGGCTTTGGTAAGAGAACGATGATCCGATGAAACTTGAACTTATTTTGTAACGTATTCTTTGTGAAATCAATCTGTAGTTTCAATTACTTTCGATCTCCATTTATTTTGATTTTCCATTTTTAGTACCTACCCGTATAGTAATACTGCACGCACTGCAGAGAAATTCCAATAAATATAAAAAAACGTGTGACACTCGGGGACTGCCGCGGTAAAGCTATTGCGTAGCATTTGTAACCTCCATACTTCCTATTTGTCAACGCTACACTTGGAATGATGACGTGATGACATAAAACAAAAATTACGCGATGTTGTCATGGGAACCGTCATTACATGGTAGGCGGACTGGGGGTGTTAGGTTTTATTTTCGTTACGTTACGGAATTTCTTGATTCGGTCGCCGCGCTAAAAGCCCGCGATAAAAGCTATGCAATAGCTTAACTATGCAATAGCTTAAAAAACAGCCAAGTGCGTGTCAGACCACGCACAATGAAAGGTATCGTACTTGGAATGAATTTATAACAAAATTAACACTGTTGTTGAAAAACATGATCTCTCCGTACATTCCAGTACTGCAAATGTATTAAATTCGGAGATAATTGGATGTGATCGATGGACAAACAGACAGACAAACAGACAGACAAACAGACAGACAAACAGACAGACAAACAGACAGACAAACAGACAGACAAACAGACAGACAAACAGACAGACAAACAGACAGACAAACAGACAGACAAACAGACAGACACACGAGTGATCCTATAAGGGTTCCGTACATCCGAATGAAAAAATGGAACCCTTATAGGATCACTCGTGTGTAAAAATATCACAGTTTTGATAATAGGTTCCTATAATGTACAGGCTTTATATTCTCAATTTTTTAACAAAAACTCTTTGTGGCTCACGACTAGCAGTTAGTTAATTATGAACTACTTTTATAACAAGCTAAAGTTCAACTAAATGGCTACAGTAAAAGTCAAGGAAAAGAGTTTTACTGCTACAGTTTGTAGTTTACTTTTATTAAGTTTCTTTTGCTTGTTTAATTGGAAGTTTTTCTTGCAGTTTTGTCGCTGCTTGAAATTAGTTTTCAAACGGTAACGTTAATTGAAACTGTATTATTTATTACTTTGTCGTCAAATAATTTAAAATAAAATAGTAGGTAGCATAATCAGCCTATAATGTTCCCACTGCTGGGACACAGGTCTCCTTTCTGTGAGAGGGCTGTAATCCACCACGCGGATCCAGTGCGGGTTGGTAGATGTCACATCTTCGAATTTTTGGTTCTAGGACATGCCGGTTTCGCCACGATGTTTTCCTTCACCGTTTTGAGAGCAGTGGTAATGAAATAATTTACTCAAAGTAAAGCGCCTGTCTGTTCGAACTTACGATATATAACTCGAAAGTCGCAGCCGTTACCACTGGGCCACCATCACTGCTTCCAAAATAGTAGGTGAGTACAAGTGATACCTAATTGTACTTGTATTGATTATTAAATTGGAATTATATAATCCCTCTTATAGATTCTAAATCATATTTGTAACCGCATTAAGTGGGCCGATAAGTGATATTTTGTTGTCTCGAGTGGTAGGTTACTTCTAGGAAAGCACCATCGGCATTGTCGACCGAATCACAAGCGTCTATGAAATAAAAAATTACGTTGTGAGTAGGTTAAAATCATCATTCATCATCATAATTTCAGCCGAAACTCCGAAAGACGTCAATTGCAGGACATAGGCCACCCCTAAGCACCGCCACGCCACTTCGACCTGTTCTGTGCTTCCCGCATCCAGCGGATTCCTTCGGCCTTCACAAGGTCATCGGTCCACCTTGTGGGGGGCCTTCCAGCGCTAGGTTTAAATATCGTTTTAAAATCAACAATAATCACATCTAATACCAATTTCATACCAAAAATACTTTGACGTCTTATAATTTAAAATTATAATGTTTTTTTTTTTGTTTTTGATATATTTCGGAACCCTAGGGGTTCCGGACCTTTAAAAAGCATACGAGGGGCCGAGGGGCTGAAGCCAACTCGCAAAGGCCCCTTAGACAATTTTAAATGATGAGGAGTCACCAAATGACGATTATCCCTGTATGCACTATGCAAGTTCATCCAAGGACAATACGCGTACCATATTTTTTTCTCAAATAACCCTACAGAAATCATGTAGGTACTGTAGTAAACTAGTATCTACGTTAATCTCGTTCAAACCATAATAAATACACCTTGTGAACACACTATTTGAAACCAATATACAATCCTCAAGTTAATTAAAATGGGGTAGTTATCCGATCAAGATAATTTTCCCCTTCGACGGCAAAGAAAATCTCCTTTAGAGCTCATCTCACCTTGTTGAGCTAATGCGCATCTAATGTACTTAGAAAATGTCGTTGTGGGTTTCAAAATGAGGGAGAATCGAAATTATAAACTCAAATCAAATCAATTTATTTGCCATAAGTAATGGTACGAAATTAAGGTCTTAACATAAATAACACAGATCCATAACACTGTCATAATAATGTGACATGCAAACATTTGGGTTTATAAATTAATATATAATTGAGTAGCAATGTTGTTATAATATTAGATACATTTTCAAAATCATCATCATCTGCCTAGCCTTTTCCCAACTATGTTGGGGTCGGCTTCCAGTCTAACCGGATGCAGCTGAATACCAGTATTTTACATGGAGCGACTGCCTATCTGACCTCCACAACCTAGTTACTAGGTAACACGATACCCCTTGGTAAGACTGATTGTCAGACTTTTTGGGCTTCTAACTACCCGTAACGATTGTCAAAGATCTACAAATGACAGCCGGGACCAACGGCTTAACGTACTTTCCGAGGCACGGAGGGGTCTTGGTATGTAAAGATGGTCACCCATCCACAGACCAACCGCGGCAAGCGTAGCTTAACCTGATCGATCGACCCGTGCAGCTAATAAAATAAATGATTGTGATTAAGTATTATTTATTGTTCAATCCCTTAATAAATATTTCTTTTACTGAGTAAAAATTCTTTTCCCATACTTTAAGACACCTTGTAAATTTATTAGCTGGTAAGATTTTATCACTGTCAGGTATTGCATTAAATATGCGACCACACATTGCATAGCTATTCTTACTATATAATGCTGTCCTAGGAATTATGGGCTAAACTAGCTCATCTTTGTTACTGAATTGCATTGTACAGTAAAGCTTTTTTCATACAAAGACAAAGAGACTGCTTAATTTAATTTTGTTTGTCAGTTCCTTTGTTAGGATAGAGGATAATAAGAACATATAATGGTGTCGATTCCCTTGTTCACAAACTAAACTAAATTTATGTTCAGTGCATCTTTTTCTTTCTATTTCAATAAGAAAAGGACAGAAGATAAATTTTAGTATAGTCCTGTCAAATGAATCAGCGCCTGTCACTCTCCATACAAGTTTAGACGTGATTAAAAACTTGCCGACTAAAATTACGTCAATTTAGGTCAAGCGCTGATTAATTTGACAGGACTAAACTAAAATTTATCTTCTGTCCTTTTCTTAATGAAATAGAAAGAAAAAGATGCACTGAACTTAAATTTAGTTTAGTTTCTGAACAAGGGAATCGGCACCATTGTAGCATATTCTTTAAATATTCACAGCTTTTTAGAGAGACCGCGGATTTACAATTATAAATTGATCGACAATAGGGTAGGGTAGGGTTGGGTTGGGTGGTTGGTAGGCATGAAGTGGCCCGCAAAAGCGGGCCGGCACCAGTCGGGGATCATGGAAGGCGCACTAGATCTCATGATCCCCGGTCCAAGTGTGGGAAGGGAACACCGGGGTGGTTTTTAGTCAGTAGGAGTCTGTCAGACCCCTTCGTCTGCCCCAGGGCGGAGGACATCCATGAGGACTTTCCACCCCGGAACAAAAAAAAAAAGGGTGGTTGGTAGGTATAGTGACATATACTAGCCCGCACATCTTGTCCAACTAAGTACTACTAGAAATTTGATAGTTGGCCAACTTAAAATTGTATGTCTGCAGGAGCTCTTATAAATCGTTCTGTAATCAAAATGCATTATTGCCTTTACGGCTTCAATCATAATTCATTTATCTAATAACGATATTAGCCGAATATTTGGCGTATGCAGTAATGTTACATCCGCTAAATGTGTAGGGCTAAATACTAACAGCCGCTCGGGTCGATCTGTCAGGTTAAGCTACGCTTGCCGGGGTTAGTCCGTGGATGGGTGACCATTTCTACATACCGAGACTCCTCTGTGCCTCGGAAAGCACGTTAAGCCGTTGGTCCCGGCTGTCATTTGTGGATCTTTGACAGTCGTTACGGGTCGTCAGAAGCCCGAAAGTCTGACAACTAGTCTTACCAAGGGGTATCGTATTACCCAGTTACTGGGTTGTGGAGGTCAGATAGGCAGTCGCTAAATGTAAAATACTGGTATTCACCTGCAACCGGTTAGACTGGAAGCCGACCCCAATATAGTTGTCAAAAGGCTAGGCAGATTTATTGAGTAGTGTTACCATATTCCTATTTGGTAAAACCCAGCACATTCGGCCCAGCTCTATAAACAACTCACAAAACAAACTTTCACCAAATTCTGAACAACCAATCAAGCCAAAAACACTCATAATTCAAGCTACATGGCCTATTTACTCAACCCTGTATAGTTCTAGCACAGCATATTCATCATACCGCCTGTTGGACAAACTTCTCAACTACCAATAAAACAAAATAAAACGCTAATAGTTCGCAGCTAAAGTGTATTGTTCTATATTTGCCTCATTTGGTAAACAAATATGGCGCACTGAGATATCGATTAGAAAAATATAATGAGTTTAAATAGTTTTTAACTCTTCTCGGAAAAAAGGTGCTGTAAGGACTTGGGAGATACCTTTGGCAAGCAGTTGGATAGGATAAGCTAAACAAAAAAGATTGAAGTAGTTATAGTAGTAAGTAGCTGTGCCCGCGGCATCGAAATCAATGGCTTGAATTAATGTCTGTAATTTTTATGGTGTACATAATAAAGAATATTCTATCTATCTATTCTATCTATCTTTTATTATTTACACACACGTATTTACATTATTTAAAAACTATCATACTTAATAATTAATATGTACAAGTATCTGAAAGGGGGGGGGGGGGAAATAATCATAGGGCATCAAAAAATTCATCCGCATCGCTGTCAGTAGGAAAAGTGCCCAAAAGGCTGGCAGCATTGCCACGTTGTATGGCAATGCTGATTCTTTGACCAAAGAAGAGGCCAGCCCTCTGGTCACGTGTAGAGTCGACCAGCCGCTTGGCGATGTCTTAAAAAACAAGGTGGGCACTCGGACCCCATGGCCCTAGTGTTTCAACCCCAAACGGCTCAAACATATAAGTCCCAATAAGATTGGAGTATTTGCGCCATTTGAGGTTTTCCGTACCTGCAGCAGCAGCCCCAGCACAGCTCGCCGAGCTAGGAAGATGGGATGGCGCAAGGGTGTCGACACACGTTGCATCCCACACCAAAGGCCTACCTACCTTCCAAGGCATTATGGTCATTCCGTCTGGTCTCTTCCCATCGTCGCGTGCCAAGCCATTGGGTTCTAAAACAGCTGGCGGTGACAAGAGCACGACGGATGATGTCATTGATGCTGGCGTGCCGTGCTATCCGGCCTGCGCTCTTACTGCAGGATAGGCCATGGTGTCCGAGGCAGTCGACACCTTCACCGCACTGGCAGCGATGCGGAGCCACACAAGGAGCACCCAGATGCAGACAGGTAGCGAGCCGGAAGGTGGTATCACCCAGCATAGTGCCTATGTTGGGTGACGGTAGCGCCTGAAGCCAGAGGCCCGACTCCCACTCACCCACAGCCAGCAGGCGGGCACGCTCAGCAGTATTGGTGGACGTATTAATAAGATTGTTCCGTACCAACCTGCAGAGCGGCTCATCCCACTGCCTCTGGGAAGATGGGTAAGGTAAATTCTATCTATCTTCGCTTACATAACTATAGAGGGTCAAATTGAATAGGAACGCGAAGTCACAGTATATTTGTAATATCCTCTACAAAAACCGTTGATTTTGTTCATTTAACCTAAAACTAGACAGACAGACGCTTTACTTTGTGTAAATTGTTTCAACATCATTGCTCTCAAAACGGTTAAGGAAAACATCGTAAGAAACCTGCATGTCCTAGAAACAATAATTCGAAGACATGTGACATCTACCAACCCGCACTGAGCCCGCGTGGTGGAATACGGCTCACTCCCTCTCACCGATTATGTTAATATGTAAACTAAAACTTTTAAACGTGTCTTTGGTTTATATACGTTTGTAATTTATGATGAACATTGCCATAGCCTACCGGTACCATGTTTCTTACAGAATGTATTTATGTAACTTAAAATGTGTGTTTCAAAAACCTGTTTGTTTACCAAATAGGAGGGGTCTAAGTGCAAATCCGCCACTGTCCATTAAAAAATAAAATGTGTTTTTTTGCGTCTGGTGACACCTAATCTATGATTCTGTAAATTCAGTTACAGTCAAAACCGCCTCTATCACATACAAAAAGATAGAAAAAGTAACAAGTGAGATTCAAAACCTACACTATCCAGTTGTGAATTGGAAGATTTATTAAGCCACGGAACGTTTTTTAACTGCTATGAACATTTTTAGAAATTGGATAGAGGCGGATTTGCACTTAAACCTCTCATATACGAAAAAACAAACTATACATGGCCTATTTCTCCCCCCCCCCCTCTACACAGTTCTAGCACATTCTATACATCACGTCGCCATATCGGGTAGACACATAAATCAGCTATGTCGAACGTTAAATCTGGCCCCACTTAGTCGGTGCCAACAGCCGGCCCTCGGAAAACATTGGAAGTCACTCGCAATCTGCTCGTATCCATTGTTACTACTATGAGTTGTAGGAATAGTAGTGATTTGATTGGTTTAAAGATTTATAATAAGTAATAATAATCTGTTGATGATGAAAATCATGAAAAAGGTACTGATCTCTTTTTTTTTGTTTTAATATCCGAAGAAGCTGTGCTAAGACTGCCTCGTTGGTCTAGTGGTCGCAAGCGCTACAGCTGAGTATGAGATCCTGGGTTCAATTCCCGGATCGGGTAGTGTTATTGGGATTTTCTATATGAAATTTCTGCTCGGAGTCTGGATTTGTGCCCGGTTGATGGCAATAGGCTCGCCCCCTATTACATGGGACTTAAACTACGAATAATAAATATTCGTAGGACTTAAACATATCTGGCGAAATGTGGGTGTAACTGCTACAGGGACACCTCTGCTCAACCCTTCGGGGAAACAAGGCGTGATGTTATGTTAAGCTAAGTGCATATGGACCTGTAATAGAATCGTGTGATGTACTTCTGGAATTTATTTTCAAGATGTTTAAATTAGGTAATTACTTTATTAATTAGCTCTTTTTAAATGTGACAATAATAGGCGGATTTTAATCTTTCATAATAACGATTAGGTACTCGATATTTTACCTAGTTGAATTTATAACACATTTTTTCACTAGGGTATTTTGTCAACAAGTTTTATGTAAAACTAAAAAGAGTTTTTCTACAATTAACCAGATAAATATTGATAACAATGAAACAACGAAAAAAGTAATCATCAATGGAAACAGCACCATAAACGCGCTAATACTTTCACCAAATACTTTGACGTATATGAGACAAACCTCACACAAACTTGAGGGGAGTCCGCAGCGACTTGAGACTTGTTGCGAACTCCCTTTGTTACTAAGCGCACCAGAACACAGCCTTTCATGCACTTGTCAAACTATAAAAACGACCTTATGACTGTAACAGTACGGTAGACGATAACAGCAAAGAACTTTGCACATGCACTTGCAAAACCAAATTCTGTTGCAGTTGAAGCAACCGAAATTGAACGTTAAATTGTAGTGATAAGGTAGAGGTGTGAGGAATTAATGGTAGGTATAATAAACGTGAAATATGATAATCGTCTGGCCTGATGATGGTATTCATAGTTGGGGTAAGGAAAGAAGGAAGCCTTAGAAGCTGGGGAGGGAAATTAGTGTGCATTTCATAAGATTGCTTACTGTGCGAATATGTGCACTTTGTATAGAGGTGATTTTCTTTTGTGGGGCTTAGAATTTATGTAACTACATGGTGTTATTATGTTACATATTTAGCCAGTCATTTTACGAGCCGCAGTCTGTATGACGCTAAAGAATTATTTATGCAATTTAGTAATATAGCTGTTTGTCTAAGGAAGCACCCCACTGACCAGCCTGCCTAGCCCAAGGCTTTGTTCTGATGATGCCATTAAAGTTACACACATTTGACATATTCATCTTTGTTTCAAATGTTGACCAAACATTGATGAAATTGGATATCTACAAAGCAGTAGATATCCAATTCCGTCAGATAAACAAATGGCTAGAGCAATGATAGCCGTCAGACTGCCAAGTCATAGGTCTCGAGTTCGAACCCAAGGCACGCACCACTGACTTTTCGGATTCATGTGCGTATTGTATAATTATCACTAACTTCAAAAACGGTGAAGGAAAACATCGTGAGGAAACCGGCATGCCTGAGAGATATATTTCTCGATGACTTGTGGAGCCAAGTTAGAGGCCCATAGGCGGCTTTAAAACTTTGATACCAGGTCGCTAACCACAGGAAAATATGAAGAAGCGAATAGTCTGATGAAAAGAAGAGTCAAACGTCTGATCGTAATTCTTCAGTTTAAATTAAACAAACACAACAAACCCACATGGTAGACTCACAATCCCAAACCACGTAATTGTCGCATGTAACGTCATACTAACCTAATTACCAACTCATTTATAAACAAAACACAGTACATATTACGTAAAACACAATAATTTCAGTATAATGCAGGATTACAGTACGAAAATATTTTAATCCGTACGCGTGCGTTTTCAATGTAATCGCGTAAAACATACGAATAAGCCTATTGTGGAATGTACGCAGTCGTAAATATGTGAACATTGGCTTTGTTAAGGTATTTTTAGTTGTTTATGTAAATGTAAGTTATGCGTATTAAATGCAACAAAAATATGGGAAGAATTGTTAATCGTAGCTAATTGTAAAAAACCGGCCAAGTGCGTGTCGGACTACGCACAATGAAGGGTTCCGTAGTTGAGATGAATTTATTTATCCCAAGAACAAACTTAACATTTATTCCAACTGCAAATCGTCGCTCGCCATCCAATACCGCGAATGTGTAATTTTTTATGTTTTTTTTTAATTGCAGGATCACTTATTTGAACGTGTAGTAAAAATAAAAATCTAACACCTTTAAACGAGTAATTCTTGTATATATGTATATATTATATAACCTGAATCTCTGAAACGGCTCCAAGAATTTTATGAAATTTAGTATGCAGGGGGTTTCGGGAGCGATAAATCGATCTAGCTAGGTTTCATTTTTAGAAAACGTCGTTAAAAAAAAAACAGTCATCCATATATTTTTCTTTATTCAAGTAACAAGGACTCATTGTGTTAGTAAACTTATGAACTTTAGCTTATTTTACCAGGTCACTCAGAAAGTTTTGCGACTAACAGTTTTTGTCTATGGGATACTGGCTGGCGCTCAGAAGCACCATATCGTCTGCAAAGCTAATATTATTTACACAAATACCATCTATACAGTGTGAGTCTTCATAATGTGCACATATCGAAATGAGGGAATCTATGCTTAATTTTACCGACGGAAAAATGGTCAAAATTTTTTTTTTTTGTTTTTTTTTATTCGCTTGGGCATCTTATTCATAAATTTTACAATTGTTGTAAAAATTGATGAGAAAAATACAGATTTTTACTAAAAAAACATGTTTATTTTCAATTGAGGGTAGTTTTTTTCTCAATTTTAATTTTATGTGGACGCCTACTTACTTCCAATCATTATGAAGTTTGTTTCATCACGATAGCTGATTCAGTTTAAAAGTTACACAGTTTTGTTACAATTTTTTTTTTAATTCCATAAAAGTATTTTAAAAAAGATAGATTTAAAAAAAAAAAAAACTGTCGTTAAAATTAAGCATAGATTCCCTCATTTCGATATGTGCACATTATGAAGAATCACACTGTATAATAACCCACTCTGGTGCTGCTGAGCTAGCCAATCCTGCCTCACCCCGCATTCCAACCTGTATGGCCTGGAAAAAGTTCCAGCCCATCGTACACTATTGATCTGGTTACCATAGGCACCAATACTTAAAAATGTTTTTAAGCTCCATTGGCAACCTATCCTTCTCCATCTTTCTCCACAATACGTCATAAGCAACCAGATCAAGTCTTGAATAAGTCGAGGAAGCTAGCATAAATCGGCGTTCCACGCTGTGTATAAGTATAGTATGTGACAGTACGCTAAGACACAACACTGCACTTTCTGTTGAGAAACCACGCCGAAACCCGAATTGGTTGTCATGAACATTTACAGTTTTATTTATTTGTGTATTAAGCAGACTGACAAACACTTTTGATATTGATATTATAGTAGTAGCTAGAGAGATGGGCCTATTGGATGCCGAGCGACGAAATGTAAGTTTGCACACACAATATTGAGAGATTTACCGTGTTATTTTAAGACCATAGACTTCTTATAGGTTTTCCTGTAATCTATGAGTAAAGAGCCATACTATGTATTTTTTTGAAAAATTTTGTTCCAGTAGTTTCGGAGATAAGGGGGGGGGGGAATGGTCAATTTTCATTGAATTTCTTAAATATCTTTAAAAACGTGTTTTTTTAAATTATATAAAAAATATATTTAAGATCCTCGCAATACGTCTTTTCATTTGATATGTCACACGGTACTGTTAGCATAACTTTTTTTTTTAATTTTCTTGTTTGCCTCCCAAAAGTGACCCCTATATTCAAAAAATTTTTATTTACGTTACACATTCGTGTTTGGGTCACAAAAATACATATGTGTACCAAATTTCAACTTAATCGGTCCATTAGATTCAGAGTAAATTGGCTGTGACAGACGGACAGACAGACAGACAGACACACGAGTGATCCTATAAGGGTTCCTTTTTTTCCTTTTGAAGTACGGAACCCTAAAAACATAGCAATCGGTCTACGTGGCGTAGGCAATTGCTACGAGCGTAGAGGTTCGTAGCACGGCGTAGCAGAATTTAGAAATAGGCCTGTGTCCAAAAACTTTTTAAGTCCGTTTTTCAGATAATAAAAAAAAAATTGGACACGTATTTTTTATTTTTTGACGTAATCAAAAGATTACGGCGACACATTGACTTAAAATGTGGCATGACGTCACGCCTTGCTAGATTTTATACTGCGTTGTGACGTAGCGAGCTCCCACTCCCAAACTTTAATGCATGTTTTTAAGTTATTTTTGATTAATATGATAAAGCAAAAAATACGTGTCTAATATTTTTTTATTATCTGAAAGACGGACTAAATAGAATTTCTTTTTTAACCTAGGCAACTACCCTATTGTGGAAATAATAATTAAAATTATAATGTTTATTCAAAGTAAAGTCCTGATACAATGAGAGACATAATAAGGAAAACCGTTCAATAACCCCAAAAGCGAAAGGTGAACCTTACAAAAGTATAATATAGCATAAAGCTTATAATATTAGTAACATGAGTTGTCGTTATGTAAGCACTCCTGCAGGAATCCATAGGAATAGTCTTCGGAGGACTGTCCGCCTTGCCGATATAAGTTTGTATAGGAATAGAGATCGTGGAGACGACAAGACACTTTATTTTTTCTTTTTTGTTCTATCCGTCAGCGAATATTTTCCAAATTAAGCGATATTATAGTCTCTTCGCAATAAGGCCACTCATTGTACTTTCATTCTGCAAACTGTTATCCTAGTGTCTTACAATAGAATTTTAAAGAACACGAAATACAGTTTTTTCTTGGCCCTTATTGTTATTCAAAGACGACGAATATGAAATCGAACTCAAATAGTTTAAATTTTGAAGATAATAATAATAAAAATAATAATAATAATAAATAAACATTTATTTCTCTTCCACAAAGGCGCCTTAAAAATATAAAGATTACAATATCTGATAAATCCTTTGTGGGAGACTGGTATCTGCACTAGGAAAACCTGTCACACAGATTACCAGGCCCCCCCCAAAAACAGTGTTTGATCATTAAATCATAAAGATAATATTTACAAATTATTTTACCTATAGAGAGAGAAACACAAAAAAATAAAAGAACAAAAGATACAAAATTAAAAGTTATTATTGAAAAGTGTTGGTATCTGTGAAGTATGGTGTAGTGTAGATCGTGTGGTGTGGTGTAGTGTGGTACAGTGTGTTGCAGTGTGATGTAGTGTAGTGTGATGTGGTGCGGTGTGGTGCGGTGTGATGTAGTGTGATGTATAGGCCAGGCTGAAAAACACATTTATTTTAAAACAATAAGGAGCCTTTCAGTGCTTTCGTAATCAAGGTTCAGGAAATACGTGGTGAGAACTTGCTTGCATTTTGCTTTAGTAAGAGGGTATATTTTTAAAGTTGAGTTTATTTTATTGTATAAATAGCTGCCAAGGAAACAAAAGTTGCGGTGCGAAAGACTACTTTTACACAGTTCAGTAGAACATACATTTGTTTTAATGCGTTTATGAGCGTTTAAGGATGAGTTGTAGTACAAAGTTGAATGTTTACGCAAGATTGTTTGAACGATAAACAGTTGCCGAACAGTAAGAACCTTGCACTTAACGTAGAGTTCAGAGGTAGAGTGAAAAAACGGTAAAGCATGGGCCACCTTTAGCACTGCTCTTTGTGCTCGCTCGATTTTAATCATAAATGACTTAGGGGCCCCACCCCAAACAGAGATGCAATAGTTTAGTACAGATTGACAAAGTGAAAAGTATACTGTCTTAAGAACTTTTGCATCTGCAACACGTCGTAGGCTTTTAAAAATGAAGATGAGCTTCCTAATCCTCTTGGACAACAGATCGATGTGGGAATTAAAGTTCAAGTTTTTGTCTATAGTCACACCGAGGTACTTGATAGAGTCCACTTTTTCGAGTTTTGGGCATGAGCACGAGCAGGAAGAGCTGTTGTTACATGAGTGGGCCGTGATATTTAATAAGGGGTTTTGAGTGAAGTGAGTGTTTGTTAATGTAAATGTTATGTATTTAGTCTTGCCTGTATTAAGAGAGAGTAAGTTGTTGTTTAGCCAGGTCATTACTAGCGAGAAACCCTTCTGAGCAAAGTCGTACACTTCCTCCCAAGTATCTCCATAGAAAAGAAGAGCCGTGTCGTCCGCGAATGTAATTATCTTGCCATTAATAAGGTTTAACTGGCAGAGGTCATTGATGAAAATTAAAAAGAGGGTAGGCCCTAAAATACTTCCCTGAGGAATACCGATATCGACTTCACAGTCATCACTCAACCATTCATCTACTACAACACGTTGAACTCTGCCATTCAGGTAACTTTTGAACAATTTTAATTGTTCGCCACGAATTCCGAGGTGTTCAAGCTTCTTCAGTAAAAGTGGCGCAGAGACGGTGTCAAAAGCCTTCGCTAAGTCGAGGAAAATCGTAAGGACCTTTTTTCTCTCATCCAACCTAGAAACTATGGTATCAGTAAGTTGATGTACGGATCGCTTGTTGATCTGCCTTTACGAAAACCATATTGATTATTAGATAAAAGTTTGTTTGTTTCTAGATAGTTGGTTAATTGCTTGTTAATAACTTTCTCAAGAATTTTAGATAGTGTAGGCAAAATGGATATTGGACGATAGTTATTGACACAGTCCCTGCTACCAGACTTGTGAATTGGGTGAACTAGGGATTTCTTGAGATCCGAGGGAAATTCACCAGTGGAAAGGCAGATGTTGCAGATAAACGCGATAGGGTCAGATAATAAGTTACAGTATCTTTTAATTAATTCACTGGGAACGTCGTCACACTTCACGGCACTAGTGGTTTTAAGGGATGCTATGATGATTTTGATCTCATCCCCATCAGTGGGCAGAAGGACAAAAGAGAAGAGACAAGGCGGTAGAGAAGAAATCTGGTATGAGGCAGGGTCAAACACTGTGATAGATCCCGCCAAAGACCTACCGATGCTTATAAAGAATTGATTAATCTCATTGACAGAGTCTTTGGGCTGATTTGGATCAATTAGATCCATGGGTGGATTTTTCTGTTTAGTAGTGTAGGTGATTGTTTTGATGGTGTCCCATAATTTTTTAGTGTTACCCTGACATTTAGAGAGTTCAGCCTTATCATACTCTTGTTTAACTTTTTTTAGAATGTCATTACAAAAATTACGATAACGTGTATAGGTTATTTTTGCAACTTCGTCATTTGGATACTTGTTAGACTTGAGATGAAGATTGTCTCGATTGCGCATGCATCGTAGCAGTCCAGGAGTAATCCACGGCTTAATCAATCGCTTACGTCTTGGAACAGTGATCTTTTTAGTACAAGCAATCATTAAAGTGGTTAGGGTCTTAAGGAAGAAAGATACAGCTTCACTAGCCCTATCTAAAGAGTAAATACTGTCGAAATCAATAGTTTTCATTTTTTCGTCGAGGGATGGATAATGAATACGTCTTATTGTTTTTGAAAGATGGTGTGAGGACCTCATATGAGAAAGGCTTATAATGACGCTATAGTGGTCGGTTAGTGTCGTACGAGCAACAAAACATTTCACCGAAAGTTTTGCCTTGACAATTACGTGGTCAAGGCATGTTTGAGAATGGGTGGGGATATAGTACGCTGGCAACATACCGTGAGAGGCTAATAGATTAAGGTAAATTTCCGCTCTTGCATCGGAAGAAGAAGGCGCTATGTCTATGTTAATATCGCCAGTAAGAAAAATATTATTGTATGACGATAATGTTAGTAAAATATTGTTTAGTGATTCAAGAAATTTTGACACATTTCTTTCCCCCGGGGGGCGATAAATACAGAGAACCACAGTTTGTGAATTGATAATGATAATCAGACAATTACCATCTATGAGCGATGGTTTTAATATCTTATAGGTAAGGGTAGATTTATAATAAACAATAACGCCCTCGTTTTGTGTCCTGTTAGCATGTGTGTTTGCGAACTGGTAACCACTTATGAGTGGAATAAACGGTGTCCGAGATAACCAACATTCCGTTAGAATGATCACATCCCAGTCAATTCCTGATCGTTTGATAAGGGTTTGCAATCCTGAAAAATTTCGGTTAACACTTCTTATATTTTGTACAATAATGTTCAAAGGGGAGTTTTCGGTATAAATTAAACTGGAGCAGTCATCAATAGCACAAGTCCTGGAGTCAGCAACCGTTAACTCATCCAATTCATTATTTATTGATAATTGGGAATTATGATCGAATTTTCCGTAAATGCATAAATGTTACTTTTATAAAGCTCTGTTGTAAATAAAAGGTTTTAATGGGTGCAGTAGCTAAGTGGGTATACAAGCCGTGAGAGAATGCGTTAACATGAGCCTTGGATGTAGTATTGTGTGTTCTAAAAGATAGATGACTGAGAGTGTAGAGTTTGATGATCTGTTTAGTGGTGTTTGTGTAAATACAGACAAAAATCAATGAAAAGTTAACATGCATATAAGTTGTAAAAGTGAACATAAAAAGTAAAAAATCTATTAAAAAAGTTATAACTAAAAAAGGTAACAAACACGTTTTGGCAAGTTTGATAATTACGGCGGATAGTCAGTGTTGCCCTCTAAGATTAGTGAGATCTAATTCGCTATCGACTCGAATTTGTTTCTGTCCTTCGGCTTTACGTAGGAATATCCGTCCGTGAGCCACCCAGCAAAAAGTGTATTGGTGTTCTTTGGCAAATTGTCTGCACAAATAAAAAAGCTTCTTCGCGTTTGCAGTTAGAGTTTCCGCTACGTATATCGGTGTCTGCGGCCCTTTTATTTGCAGGTGGGTAGTGTTTAGTTTGCTGTCCTTATTGACCTGATTGAACTTTTTTACAGCAGCTAACATATTTTCTTTCATTAGTTTACTAGTAAACTCAACGATTACAGGCTTATAACCGTCTGTTTTGGTGTTCACTCGGAAAATATCACGGATACCTGTTGTTTCAATGTCTACACTGACGGCTTTTCCCACGTTTTTAATTACGTTGATCAGATCTTTTGTGGTCTCCTTCGTATCGTTTATTGGGATGTTCCGTATCTCAATAGTTGAACCTTTTAAACTTCGCTCCATAGATTCTAATTTATTTTCGAGTGATTGTATGTATTTTTGGTTATTGCGCCGTTCACTCTCTAATTTCGCTACATTCGCAATTATTTCATCGAACTTTTCTGAGTTAAATTCAACAGATTTACGGAGTTCACGATATTCCTGTCGGATCTCGTTCACGCTAGTTAGTACTTGGTCGATCTTATTATTTTGAGAATCAGACCAAGTTTTCAATGTACCGATAATCTCTGTTTTGAAGGCCTGCCACTCCTCTTTATATTCTTGGTCATGTTTCCGTTTAGGTACTCGCGTACTTACATTTTTTGAGAAGTCACTAAGACTTATTTCATCAAGACCGCAAGTGGGAATATTCGGTTCAGAGCCGCCGCGGTATGGGGACATTAGAGCTTCCGAGGAGGTCGCTACTTGCGGAGGAGTACGTTGAAGTGACATATTTATTCAGTTTCACTCGAGCGCCGCAAACTTGGACGAGTACTCCTGGTACTAAATGACAGCTACGCTCCTAGTGTGTGCGCACCGGTACGGTAGGTGGGCGGTGACCGTCGAGTCGCGTGCGCGCAAGTAGTGCTGGTGATTAGCGACGAGGGGTGTGGTTTTGACCTTATTGGCGAATTAGTTAATTACTCACGCAGTTGTTGCATAGAGATAGCTCATAGGTGATGCTCGTCGCACACTGGTTACTCCTGGCTTCGTACTGTTTATGCGCGCCTGGTACTTGCACAATTTTTTTGGTGTTTGATTTTATTTATTTAAATTAAATTTTGACAATATAGTTAACTTAAAACACGTCTGTACCGTACAGGGATCCGGGGGGAAGGATAATGAACACCTGAGAGTTATTAAAACTCATCCAAGAAAAAAAAAAATAACAAACAAACTCAATCTCTTTCCCTATGCCCGTGGCTCGGGTAAGCCGTGTAATTCAATTACAACTCCTTCGAGCCGCCGCGCGAAGGAAAATAATACAAAAACTGAATTAAAAGGCTTCATAACTTATTGAGCTGACTGTACTCCAAATGAAATCCTCCCCCCACATGCTGCACGTATTGGCCGTGAAAGAACTTTCAAAGTTCTTTCAAAGAACTTGTTATTGGGAATGTGTGAGAAATACTTCGATTTAAGCGACAGTTTTTAATGGGATTTTGAAAGCTGATAAATGGAATTTATCGAGAGTTGGTTCGTTTATTTTTCGTTTGATTTCTGCGGTTTCATGAGTTAATGGAACTAAGGTTTTAGTAGGAGGCTGGTTGTAAGATTTCATAAACTTTTAAGGAACTATTAGAAAAGGTTTAGTAAAGTAAAACAAGCGATATTGAGCTATGAGTGTTCTCTAGGTCAACCCTGACTATTCAATTGTATTGTATGAATTTTCTCTTAATAAAAAGCGATGATAATTCCGCTAGGCACGCCAAAGTTTCGAATAAAGTTTCCAACACTTTTCTTTATACCAAAAGCGAAAATGCGTGAACAACACGCGGCAAACTAGAAACAAACTGAAAATTTAGACATGTTTGCGAGTATCTAACTATTTCGCACTTTTCAAACAACAAACAAAGTTGTCCAACTGAAAATCTGCCGCAAAACTCTCGCGGAATATGAGATAACTTCCAAACTCGATAGTGTTCCGTATCAAAGGCGTCGCAATTTATATTTATTTATGCAAAATTCATAAAACGTTCCCGCGGGATCGGGCCGAGCAAAAATTATGCAAATCTAGCCCTTAAGCGGCGCACAATTAGAAGCGATTATCGAGTGAAATTCAATTCTGTAGTCGCAAATTTTATTTCGCTTCTCTCTAGAGGTATTGTTAACGATGCATTCAACCGTTTATTTAGAATTTAAAATGTTTCATTTTGCGGCTTTTTTGTGGATTCTAAACGAGCCTTTGAAATATTTGAATGCAATTTAATTCTGAACTTTCGGTTTTCGCTAACAAGGTTTTCGTTTTCGCAGTTTATATTGTTTTTGTGCTTTGTAGTCGTGTGAGCAATTTGTTGAGTGCGATAAGGGCGTTGACGTTGTGAACATTGTTTATTTATTGTTTTAAATTCAACCCCTTTAATTTTTCATTTGTGTTACAAAATATTAATCGTCAAATAGCGTTCTTTCCCCGTTTAAACACAATTTTAATTTCCTATCCCCCAACATCGGATGCTAGCCGTCCTCCGAAAACCAAATATTAATACACATCACATGTTTGGTATCATTCAGTAGCGTGAAATTACTCGTCGGATTATGACGTCACGGCCCCAAATGGGCACTCGTAATTATATCCTTTGAGGTCCCCTCACCGCGGGCTTCCAAATTTGAATATCAGGGATGAATGAAAAAGAAAATTTTGTTTGTAAATTCTTTAACATCTGCGACTGAATGGCGCGTCTTGAATTAGATTTTTGGTCTTTTTGAATTGGAATAAGAGGTTGAATTCAAGTTTTTATTAAATCAGTAATAGGGATGAAAAGATAGGTTAAAGCAGAAAGAACCTTTCGTATTCAATAAAATATTATACGTTACCATCCTAATGGGGTATCTTATAATCTCTTTTTAGACCCAAGCAATGAAGAGAAAATAAAAAAAACAACATACAAAACATTGATTTTTTCCATGTCCCGTGTTAAAACACGTAGAAATTCCGCTTTGACCCAAATATTTACATTCAGCTGCTTTATATTAACAATACACGAAAAAAGCGCTGTAAATCGCGGAACCCTGCTGAGCGTGGCCCGCAAGCGAATAGCACAATAAAACTATAAAATCATAAATCCCTATGAAAAATGCCGTGGCGTGACTCCCTAGGCACCATGCTTTGCTAGTCCAAAGGAAAAACATAATTTCTATTATCGTTACAATTTTAAAAGAGTTACAAAAGAAATGGAGGAGTTGTGTGTTTTTAAGCAAATAAACAGGCATTTTGAAATACTTAATTGTTTTTCGAAGTGAGAAACTTCTTTAGAACCAAACCATTGATTTCGCGACACTGTGACGACACCTCATTTTTGTAAACGCGATTGTGCTCTTTATTTATATTAAGTTACGGATCAATGTTTTATGCAAGTATTTTTACTTTAAAGGTTTTGTAAACGCGATTGTGCTCTATATTTATATTACGTTTCGGATCAATATTTTATGCAAGTATTTTATTTTAAAGGTTTCGAAAGTATTTTTTTTTGTAAACGCGATTGAGCTCTTTATTTAGATAAGGTTACAGGCCAATGTTCTATACAAGTATTTTTCTTCCACCAAGGCGATCTTGTTCAAGTTTTCACTTCTGTCGGCACTCAACCATTTTTCAGATCAACCATTTTTCAGGTTATCTAAAGTACATACATCTTTTATGGGGTACTGTGTTAAATGTTACAACAAAATACCTTGTGACATATTGCAATTAAATGAAAGAAAATTTAAAACTCATATAAAAAGTACACTTTGTAAACAAGCATATTACAAATTAGAGGATTATATCCAAGATAAGAGTGCTTGGAAACATGCTGGTCCTGCTCCATAGGACAATTTAGAATCAAGACAAAATCAAACTGGTTGCTAATTTAATTGTAAAATTTATTACTTTGTGTTTTATGACATTGATTTTACATTCTGTGATTACTTCCTCACACACTTAATTGTAAAATTTTAGGAAAATCGTCTACTTTTACAATGTTTGTAAATATGTGAGCACAATGTATCTATCACATATTAAATTATCTATCGTTGCTTCATTTTTAATTCTTTTACCTATTGTGGTATAGTAATTTTATTCTAGGTGCATCGTCTTCACATATAATAATTATTTAACAAATGTATGTACATATACAAACAATTGTAAAACATTTTTAAAAGAGTAACGGTGGAGTTTCTTGCCCATTCTTCTCCATACGAAAACTACCTTTTGGAAGGGGCGACTAGAATCAATTTTATTATTTTGTAATTTTTGACGTTCAAAAGTGCCATACATGGGCCTATTTGAAATAAATGATTTGACTTTGACTTTGACTTTGACTCTCGGAGTGCCATCACTTTTTTTGGTGTTCTGTAGATCACTATGTCACGAGCACTACTTACTGCATATCATGGGTTGGAGATGAGCATTGATTGAGCATGGTTCGATGCTTGGATCGGGCAAAGCGTGATTGGGATTTTTCAGGAGGGAATTGTCAGTTCATACCTACCTGCCTTATGGCATGGAGTATGTATTTGTTCACGGTTAATGACCACCACATAAATCCTTATATTCAGGTAGCAATTTGAATAAAAACATAGGGCAACGTTCATGTATCCTAACTATATTCCTTAATATTATAAATGCGAAAGTAAGTTTGTTTGTTACGCCTTCACGCTAAAACGGCTGAACGGATTTGGATGAAATTTGGCACATATATAGCTGATGCCCTGGAAAAGAACATAGGATACTTTTTTTTCCCACGGGATCGAGACTTATGCAGGTGAAACCGCGGGGCGCAGCTAGTAATTATTAAAAATGCGAAAGTGTGTTTGTTTGTTACGCTTTCACGTTAAAATGGCTAAACGGATTTAGATGAAATTTGGCACATGGGTAGACCATGACCCGAGTTAAGATATAGTATACTTTTTATCCTGATGTTCCTACGAAATCAAGACTAAGGCTGACTGTCCACTGGAGCGGAGAGGAGAGGAGCAGAGCGGAGCTGTGCCAATATTAACCAATGGAATTGCAAAAAATCTCCGCTCCACTTCACTGGACAGGGATTTGCGAACTAGTTTAAAAATTCATACAAAACCGGGAAGCGAAGCGAGGCATCGGAGCGGGGAAGCGGAGCGGGGAATCGGAGCGGGGAAAAAAACCGGCCGCGGGGTTTTGCAGCCTGCTCAAGTTGAGCTCCTTAAGTTCTGAGTTGAGCTCCACGATTACTGACAAATGCTTGCACTGACTGGACAGGTCCACTCAAATCTGTGTGGTTCTTTCCTCAAAAGACCTTTTCAGACACTAATCTACATGGTCCTCATATGGCCTGACCAAGATTATGTCTGGACTTTAAAAGAGACTGCGACCTCTGAGTTTGTTTCGGCCTTTCTTCTCAGAGTAGTCAGATAGGAAACGCCGAACTCATCTAGCTTATGTTTGATCATTTTTTATATGACGTGTCAAAGTGATTCCGATATCCTATTTACAGAATAAACAATTTCATTTCATTTCATTTCAAATTACTCGTCGCATGAACTCGGCCTAGCTCCGCACAGTCCGCATCTCCGCTCCGTACTACCTCGCTCCGCATAAATGGACAGACACAGTCCGCAACTCCGCTCCGCATTACCTACTCCCTCGCTTCGTTCCGCTGCCTCGCTCCGGGTCAATAGACAGGCAGCCTTATGCGGTTGAAACCGCGGGGCGTAACTAGTATATTATAAAGAACGTACATGCTGGTTCTAAATGGAATAAACCTCAGCATTGTCATACCATGCAATCACACAACAGGTTGCCGTTATAAAATTAATGTGAATTAGATATTTATGACAGTAAATTACTTGGACGGAATAAATCCAGACGAGTTTTTATTTTGTTTTACAAGGAAAAATTCAAAGGAAAAAATATGAAAGAAGAAATTCAAAATCAATAATCAACAACAAATCAAAATTTATAATCTGACAACCCTAGACAGAAATAAATAGGCTTGCTATATCGAATATTAGGAAACTGTTTAGACCTGTAATTAAGCTGGAAATTACATATCTGTAGCCAAATCATCATTTTTAGGGTTCCGTAGTCAAAAAGGAACCCTTATAGTTTCGCCATGTCCGTCTGTCTGTCTGTCCGCGGCTTAGCTCAGAGACTCTTAGTACTAGAAAGCTGTAATTTGGCAAGGGTATATTAATCACGCCGACCAAGTGGTAACGATTGGAAAGTGGAAAGCGTAAAGTCCCTACTTTAAGAATTATTTTTCTCGTCTATCTTGTGGCCGTGTCGTGGGGTATCGTAGAAAAGGTCGTTTAAAAATATTGTGAGTGCGTGAAAACCATTTTTGGATTCAGGCATCCGTTTGCGAAATATTAAGCTTTAAAGTGCAAATTTTTGTTAGAGTCAAGTGTCCCCTCTGCCAGCTAAATGGTTTGGTTTTGGAGATGTAAAAAATTCACGGCAGTAGTATATATAACGAAATTAAAAGGAAAACTACTACAGCTAAGTAGGCTCTACATTTTAACGAGTAATAAATGTATGGGAGAACGTATTTACGTACGTAAAATACGCGCTTCGACGTGGAGTTGCGGATACCAGCCCGTATTACATATGGGTAAAATTTCTCACCTCGTAATCTTTATGTACTGTCAAAGACTATTTAAGTATGTTTTGTTGGTTGCTAGGCAACGGAAGAGGGTCGAAGTTGGTATTATTGATATGATAATATATTAGTTAGTTCTTTTATTAATTATAATGAAACTACTTTGAATAAAATGTTTACAATTTTCAATGGGGTTCCTCCAATGGCTGAAACGAATCTATAAAAAAAATTGACTCAATTAATTGATTTTCTCGCAAGCTACGATGTTTTCAGATTTCATACATTGACTGACGGGAATTTTGTTTTAAACTATTTTGATGTTTTTTTTTTTCGTTTCTGCTGCGTTAAATAAATTTTTGAAAAGTACAGTATTAATGAGAGATGAGAGCAGTGGTGGCCCTGTGGTAACGGCCGCGACTTACGAGTTGTACGTCATAGGTTCGTACCCCAGACAGGCGCTTTACTTTGTGTAAATTATTTCATCACCACTGCTCTCAAAACGGTGAAGGAAAACATCGTGAGGAAACCAGCATGTCCTAGAACCGAAAATTCGAAGACATGTGACATCAACCAACCCACACTGGGCCCGCGTGGTGGATTACGGCCCACTCCCTCTCACAGAGAGGAGGACTGTGTCCCAGCAGTGGGAACATTATAGGCTGATGATGATGATGACAGTATTAATTTCCTTTAAATGAACTAAACAATGGTATATAAGTTAAGTAGGTTTTGTGTTCTAGCAGGAGTGTAACAATTAAAACAGTTGCAGAAAGGAGGCAAAACAAATGATTCGATCGCAGAGCACTTTCTAATGCTTCGCATTATGAGTCGTGTAATTTGTCGGTTGTTCTTGTACATAGATAGGTACCTAAGATAGTACATAGTACCTACAGAAATATAGCCCTTGTTACTAAGGGAAGCTAGTTTCCAATGTCGTTAATTACAAATTCAAGATGGTGTAAAATGGAAATAGTTTATGTCAGGGCTTTACAGTACCTAGCCCAAAACTTACAGGGGTATGTAAACTACGTACATAAGGGGATTGACCTTGTTCGGAGGGTAATATTTCTTGAACCAATACGTATTTAAGATATTGGAAGAGCGGAGTCTCATAACACAGGCTTATTTGCTTAAAAGGAGGCTCCAATCACAAGTTGTTAAGGTTTAACAAGGGAAGCTAATAATATGATGAAGTTAGTACAGAAATATCTCTTTGTATCGTTTTCCAGAACGTGATTACAACTATATATATACAAATATTGCTCGTTTAATAGTATAGGATATATGATAAAGAAAAGAAAGAAAGAAAAACATTGATTTGGACACAGTTCGTGAAACACAAAACACAAATAACAGTGAAAATAAAAAAATATTGTTTTTAAAACAATAGTGTGTGCCTCACGGCTGCGCCAAAAAGGTTCAATTTTTTTTGTTTTCATATTATTATAAATTTTGTAATGAACTTGTACTTCTTGTATATTTAAGAACTTAGTGTAAGCTAAATAAATGAATTTGAATTTAGGACTCTACTACTTCAGACACCTTTTTCTTATTAAGAGTATGCACAATATTAAATAGTGTCTGAAATAAAATGTCGAAATAATAATAGATGTATGAATATGATAACTTTTTACTTCCCTTTTGTTTAAAACGTCTCCCATAATCAGCACATTATAAGCTCACTCTCATACAATTTTACTTTTAATCTCACCACACTTCAAGGATCCCTTTCAAAATATCAAACTATACATACAAAAATACATATATCTGCTACTTTGATGTACAGCAAACACGCTCCGGGTATTATCACGTACTATGTGAGAAATTAAGAAGCGCGAAAGAAATGTAAAAAAAGGCTGTGCCGCCACTGGGGCTGGCTGGCTGGAACAATGAGAGCCCCTTATTTGCGGTGTGCGCTATCGTTCCATCGAGAGGATGTGTTCCCGTTTATGTGGGTGAGTTTGACACGATAAATGTGATTTCAAAGTACGGACAAATCATGTTCTTAATATCCCTCGGCAAACCTCGTGTTTCGTCAGTCGTCGGATTTCTATCAGTTGCCCTTTAGGCTTGGTGTAGACCGGACGCTCTCAATCGAATTGGAAGTATATAGAGTAACAACTATATATACTTCCAAGTCGATTGAGAGCGTCCGCATACTCTTTTAACTTAATGTAATTTATTTTAAAAAATGGGAGGAAAGCCGCTTAAGTCTCAGGCACAACAGATAGGAAAATAGTTTTACAGCTATATATAGTTCACACAGAAATCAAAACAAAACAACAATAAAGTACTTAGTTCTGAATTCAAATTATTATACACGATAAATCTAATAATTGATGGACATGGAAATTAGCATTCGTTTGTATTCGGAAATGCGATGATACTCGAGGGATATTAAGAAAATAGAAATACTGTAGACTGTATACTGTACTATTTAGAGCCTATGCACACCACGTTTTTTAAACGCGCCGTCGACGCGCGTTTGTAGCGATACAGACGCGATACGCACGCAAGTTAGTCGCAGCCTGTAGACCTTTGCACACTGCTCTGTAGGCTAAAAGCGCGCCGTCGACGCGCGTTTCTAAACCGCGCGTCGACGGCGCGTTTAAAAAACGTGGTGTGCACAGGCCCTTATTCACTTCATCCTTCATTTTTATTTACTTCATTCTTTCATTATGCAGTGTGTTATTGATATATTTTTACATTTGGACCATTTTAAAATCAGCATAAGGTTCATAATTTTAAACTATGTATGTATAACAATCGATTTTGATAGTATTAACATTTTTATTGTCATTATTTAAGTAACGTACTTTTGGAAGGTTTCGGTCATTAACAATTCCGAGTAAACAGGCAGCCAGATTCGCGTACGTAAACGCCATGTACTATCGAAGAAACGCATATCTAAGCAGTTTGAAAACAAAATCCCGTGCACACGAATCTTTTTTTTCGTAGGTAAGCGTTACTATATCGGCCGAGCGTTGCAAGCAGAAATGGTCCTTTCGGTGTATAGATTTGCGTTTCTTCGATGGTAAGTTTGAATGTAGAAAGTAGTACGCAACAACAGCTGCATATAAATCAATGAAACATTTGAAATGGTTCATTTCATATCTACACATACAACGCTCAAATGCACCACCATCAACGGGAGTGTCCCCTAAATCGTCGATTGTTTGACGTCGGCATTAAAACAGCGAAATGTCAATATTTGTCGGTAGTACTCTAGGGCGGAGGGCAGGCGGTAATCCCCTGTTCGCAAATACTAGGAGATTTCGTCGATGTCGCCTGTTTCGAGGCCCCGAGGGAACCTCTTTTGTTTGCACTCTCATTAATATACATGGGAATTTGTGGTAAGACGCTGTATTATGGTGAAGGATTTTTTGGGTCTTAAGTAGGTGTGAAAATGACAATTTGCTGTTTCGAGTTAATTAATATTCTTTTGTTTACAGCTGCTATTTCTAAAAATATTATGGTGTTTAAGTTTTCATGACCCACAATAGAGCGGAGACTCCGAGAGTGCAAGATTTTAATCCATCACCTGTTTCTTTAAAATTTGAATTAAAGGAGGATCATTCACTAAATACTTAAGTAGTGCAGTTTGTCTTGTAACTTAATGTTTCCTTTACATGTCATCCATTGTAATAGACATGTTTTCCATATCTTTTAAAAAAAACAACCGGGCAATAACGGCACAAAACAATGAACAGTAGAAAACCACACATTTTTTCAATCACCCACAAAATAGCCCACATTATTCTCTCACCCACATTCAACAACCGAAAAAACAAATATCTACCTACCTTTGCGCATATTTTAAAATATAATAAACGCGGCTCACCAACATTTATTCCACGACAAAAGGTACACTTGTAAATAGAAAAAAAAAAATGCAAATAGGGTTGGGACCGCTATCAATTTCCCGCAAATTTCCCGGGACAACACGGGGCTATTTATATCCCGTATGTGACCCGCGGCTCACACTTCAACACCAGTCTCCTTTGTTCGTTGATATATCGAGGACCCGTCGAAGGTGTGGTCGATGAATCATTTAGTTTTTGCGGACAGAAATGATGATAGTATCGTTTGGTTGGGTGGTTTCTATTTGTCTCGTTTTTGAGACATCGGGAACAATTTCTCTTTATGATATTTTTTGGTGTTAGAAGAACTCGAACTTGTGATAATTTTTGTCCTTAAAAGAAAGAAAGAAAGAAATTTATTAGGACACAGTAAAAATAAAAATAAAAATGTTTTAAAAACAATAGTATGTCCTTCACGGCTGCGCCAAAAAGGTTCATTTCAGCATTAATGCCAGACAGATACTGTCTGACGCTGGTTTTCTAATGAACCCTTAAGGACAAGTGACGGAGAGTACAAACAGTTTTAACATACATAATACATAATTTGTATACTTAAAAAACTAAATAAATAAGCACGTAATCAAATATCAGAAAAAACAAAAAAAAAACATACGTATACAACAAAAACAGTCCCAGCAAAAACCTGTTCATAGCGAGATGAACTTTATATCACTCTCAGACAACACATGCCATAGATACCAACCGATAAAACTTTGACGAGTACATTGTAACCATCAGAATCAGGAACAAATATTTTTACTATATACATCTTAATTCATAAACAAAATTGCTAGCTTAAAAACCAAAATGAATTTTGATTATAACAGCTCTTTAAAACCTTGAATTAAATCTATATCATATGATTCCGACTTTGTTTTTAGTCATAAAAATACTTCGATATTTAAAAAATAGTTCCACCTCTGTAAATTACAAACTCATCTCCATACTTACAAGCTCGATGACCCACCAGCAACCAGCCAGCAACTCACAAGTCAGACAACCCGGCGGCGGTCACTCGGGCGGAAGGAACGTGAAATATGGCCGACACACTACATTTAACCAGATAACTGAGAAGTGAGAACGTTTTGACGGCCGCGGTAGGGGTAATGGAGTAGGAGACGAACTATCTGATAGTGGTTAGTTGGGATGCTTTAGTTAAGTTCGAAGATCGGTAACTTGTCACAGCGATTTGTTCCTCACACGCGTCATAGACAAAAACAGACATATATTAGACAAAAAACCGGCCAAGTGCAAGTCGGACTTGCGCACGAAGGGTTCCATACCATTATCTATAAAAACGGCAAAAAAATCACGTCTGTTGTATTGAGCCCTTAAATATTTATTTTATTCTGTTTTTAGTATTTGTTGTTATATCGGCAACAGAAATCTGTGAAAATTTCAACTGTCTAACTATCACGGTTCATGAGATATAGCCTGGTGACAGACGGACAGATAGACAGACAGACAGACGGACGGACAGCGGAGTCTTAGTAATAGGGTCCCGCTTTACCTTTTGGGTCCGGAACTCTAAAAATGTGCAGTGCATCCTGGGCTGTCAACCCGGTTTTTTTTTTACTTTTAGATTTGAAGATTTGCTCGAGCGTTTGTGTTTACCAAGGCATAAGAAATAATAGAACCCATTACGAAATTACAATAAAATAGGCCTGGTTTATAGGATTCTAATAGAAGTTTCCTGAACTGATTCGGAAAACTTTTCATAAAACTTTGAATATAAATTTTTAGGAAGAACTATGCAAAAACTACAAATTACTATTTTTAACACATATACTATACAGGGTGGCAGGGATATCGACGTGAAAACTGTTACCGTGGATTTCAGTACATGATTCTGAACTCTCTTGCGTTGAAACTTTTCGTCGGTTATTTAAAAAAAAAACCCGTTCCATACATTTTGACCGCGTAGGTATTGATTGCACTTTTATATAAAATAGTAGTTTTTTTTTTTTAAATAACCGTCGTAAAATTTACACGCAGGGGCGTTCAGAAACATGTACTGAATCCATGGTAACAAATTTCGTGTCGATGTCCCTGCCACCGTGTATCCTATTCCTGCCACAGGCAGGGGGAAGCGTCAGGGTAGCCCGCGAAATTCAAATTTTCTTACGTTTTTTGCATTTTGCAGGTCAGTGTCAGGTTTTATGTTGATCAAAATATGATTCGCGGTCGTAACAAATATGGCTTTACTCAATTATAATCATTACAATCAGCAATACAACTCCATAAGTTAGCAAAGGTGTGAGGGGCTTGTGGCTAAGTTACAACAGCTGCACGGGTCGATCGATCAGGTTAAGCTACGCTTGCCGCGGTTGGTCTGTGGATGGGTGACCATCTTTACATACCAAGACCCTCCGTGCCTCGGAAAGCACGTTAAGCCGTTGATCCCGGCTGTCATTTGTAGATCTTTGACAGTCGTTACGGGTAGTTAGAAGCCCAAAAAGTCTGATAATTAGTCTTACCAAGGGGAATCGTGTTACCTAGTTACTAGGTTGTGGAGGTCAGATAGGCAGTCGCTCCATGTAAAATACTGATATTTAGCTGCATCCGGTTAGACTGGAAGCCAACCCCAACATGGTTGGCAGATGATGAAGTTAGCAAAGGTGTCAAATGTCATGATTTCATGAAATCATGACATTTGACACCTTTATCTTCTTCTTAATCACTATTGCTGATTGTAATGATTATAATTGAGTAAAGCCATATTTGTTACGACCGCGAATCATATTCTAAACAACATAAAACCTGACACTGACCGGTAAAATGCAAAAAACGTAAGAAAATTTGAATTTCGCGGGCTACCCTGTCGCTTCCCCCTTAAAGATCATTACATTCGTAGCAGGTGCTACGGAGTCGCTACGAAAATGCTACGTTGCTTATTATTTCCCATTCGTAGCAACAAGCAGGAATGTTCGTAGCTGTATTATATATTATAGGTAGTTTGAATTATTTTGATTAAGATTTCAAGTCATAAAACATATTTCAGGAAAACGATTAAATCTATTTCTACCTCAAACATCAAAGAAACAACAAATCCATTTTGAAATAGACAAAGAATTTTAAATCAGTTTACAAAGGCGACATTTAATTGCGACAATTAGTCTTTGATAGCTGTCGGATATTCCAACAATTTGCCTTTTGCATCCGTAATTACCGACAATCACCTATATACAGGAATAGCATTACAAGGAACGGTTGGACACTACAAAGGTATACTTAAGCTGATTTCAGACGCTTCACATTCCGTTGACTTTTTCCTTTAATTCGGCATCTTTTACTTGAACTGTACTTATGTAACGTCTCAACACAAAATAAATCAAAAGTGAAAAATAAATTCGTTAGTGATCCGATCCAACGATGTTCTATTTCGGCATTTTTTTATAATATTCATATCTTTATTTGCATTCCATAATGTAGGTATAAAGATGTTACAATGGCTTAAAGCTATGGTACAATTACGGACCCTGTAGGACATAGCAAAAAGGATAAAATTATTTTTTTAAATGAAAAATAAATTAAGTAACAGTCAAACAATTTTTAAATCATTTTGTTTTTAACAAAGTTAAATCTTTTACTCGCCTACTGAATTATCCAAAAATGAAATGAAAGAAGCGGATGAACCTTCACACATACATACATAAACTCACGCCTTCTACCCATGGGGGTAGGCAGAAACTACAGAACGCCATCTGCTACGATCCTTACATAGTCCTTTTGTCTCGTTTACGTTCATAAATCTGGTCATACACGCACGCCGGTTGCGAGTACTACGCACCTGGCCTTTCTGAAGAACATCACCAAAAGATCAGTATACGTCCTCCTAGGGCAGTGGTTCCTAACCTTTTCAATATTGTTACCCCTGTGACCTATTAGGAAAACTGATTTTACCCCGACTTTAAAATGTTATCAATACAAACAATACAAGCTTTTTCTTAATTAATTTATATTTAAATATAAACAATGAATTAAGTGAAAGTAGTGTGATGGTTGGTATTGTTTTGCATTCAAAAGTTTTATGTAAGGTTTAGTTCCGCTTAAAGCGCATCTTAAGTCATGTTCCAAATTGAAACGAAAAAGAAAGGTCGGCCTTTTTTTTTAGTGTAACCAAAGGTGAAAAACCACTCTCACATCTATAGGTGGTGGCAAAGTTTACTTATAAGCATTTTTAAAGCTCTGTTAGCTATTAACAGGATATTCGGCACCAGCTTTGATCCCACCAAATTAGGTTCTTTGTTACCCCCACAGAATAGCTGATTTACCCCCGCGGTAATTACCTAATTACCGGCAATTACCCTCAGGTTCGGAACCCAGGTCCTAGGGCGTCCCCGACTGGCCTTCATTTTATATAATTTTGCCAGTGTTGTGTGAACGTCGAATAAAACACAAAAGTACATTCAATCGTCTGATATCGGCTTTACAAAGAACAATCGGACACTACAAAGGTATACTTAGCGGCGAACGTTGCCGTCAGACGGAGTGGTTGTCCCTTCTGTCAGGTTTAGTAATACGTCTCGGAAATTATAGAGTTCCTTTATATTAGACGTATTTCCTTCTGTTGGTTTATGAAGCATGTAATCAGGTCTGATTGGATGGGTGACTTATTAAGGAAAAATCGGGTTAGAGAATTTTATTAAAGTGTATAATTATAACATTGAAATCGATACGGAAATATGGTATGGAAGTAATAATTTAAAAAAATACGGCCGAGCATGTGTCGGACCACGCACAATGAAGGGCTCCGTTGTTGGAATGTATTTATCCCAAGAACAAACTTAACTCTATAGTTGAAAAATGTTCTCCCATACGTCACGGTAAATTCGCCAATGTAAGTTTGTAATAAAAAAAAGTTATAAGATAAAACTACAAATTACCGATTTTCGGACTTATTCCTTTACTTGTGCTGTGAAACCTTGCTTCTTGCCTAACATGATATATGATTTATTTGCGAGTATCAAAATATTATGTCGCATAAATGGCCGTATTCTTTTATTATGTTGACTTAGTAGCTTGATTTTTTTTTGTGATAAAAGGGACCGTAGACTTAGGTATTTGATATTAATTTCAACTTGATACCTTCACGCATTCCAGAAAAAAAGGGTGTTGACAGACTGACAGACGGACGGACAACGAAGTGATCCTATAAGGGTTCCATTTGAAGTACCTACGGAACACTAAAAACACGTTTACGTAATATTTTTACGAAGTCTAGTTTAAATGAAGTGAACCAAAAACAACTCATTAAATAATACAAAAGTAAACTATGACATAGATATAAAAAAAACTGAACAAAGTTTTGTAACAGTTTACAAAAAAACTGTTACAAAAACTCACATTAAACTTTCCTACCCCACTTACTAACCGTTTTAAACTATTTAAAAAGTCAACCTAACAATTTTAAAAACAACAATCTACAATCAATAAAAACTACAAAGAAAAGCCGGTGTGTCCGAGCGTTTATTAGGCGGTATTGTTAAAAGAAAGCGTCAAAGTGTCGTGACGTGCCGGCTGCCGCGGTTCCCTCATTATTTATTTAAAGCCCGATCCGATTGTCGTATGTACGTTCTCAGTATGTGGTGCAAGTGAAAAGAGTTGGCGAGTATACTGTGTCTGTGGGAATAGTAGATATACGTAGGTATGTCGGTAATTCCATGTTGCCTCAAACAAAAGTCATGGAATTTAGAACTATACGAAGTCAGCTATGTGTTTATATAATACACTGTTTCTTTTTATTATTATAACCAAATATATGTGACAAAACAAAACCAAAGTGACAGTCGTTTTGTTTTTAAACGACTTCAAAAAAAGAAGGAGTTTCTCAGTTCGTCGGAATATTTTTTATTTATGTTTCCCGATTACTCAAAGACGGCTGGACCGATGTGAAAAATTCTTTTTTTGTTTGAAAGGGTATACTTTCAATTTGGTCCCATTGTCATTTGGTCACGATCTGATGATGGGATTTTGGAAAAATCGAAGGAACTCTTCCCATATTATAGACACATCTATAGCGATTTGGGTATTTTTAATGAACAGTTGACATTAGGCTACTGTAACTTAGATAAATTACAAACCAACCTACTAAAAAGGGAAAAAAAAAACTTTTTTACAAAAAATACAACCGCCTTCCAAACTACAAAGTGAAAAATAACTTTAATTTCGGAAGTCGGTGTCTTTGGATCAATATAGTTTTTTGAAACCGACTTCCGAAATTAAAGTTATTTTTCACTTTGTAGTTTGGAAGGCGGTTGTATTTTTTGTAAAAAAGTTTTTTTATGAAGATATTTTAATTTCAGTAAACGTTATTATTTATTGATTTATTTACAATTTTCTAAAATAGCATCTTGGTGCAACCTGTACTCGGTTGTATTTTTTGTAAAAAATATTTTTTTTTTCTTGCTTTAAACAAACGCTAACGCGCGCCGTGCGGGTCGCCTATACGGGCCCCCGAAACGGAGACACACGTGAGGCGCTAGAACATTGTTTCACAGCGACGCGGATTGGTCCGTACGCGACCCGCTCCGGGTTGAGCCCGTACAACGCTAGCAACCGTATCGTACTAACTCCCTCGTTTTAGAGCACTGCGGACGCTACCCGTATGGGTGTCCCGTGTGCGGGTGGCCCGTGCGTGTCTCCTGAACAACTGTGTAACCAACGTTAGAAACAAAAACCAAAATATTGGCATTACTAGGTACGGATTATCCAGTGTTCATTGATTGCTTCATGTTTTGTTTAAATTATCGTTGATAGTGGAAGTCTTGGTCAAAAGTTGATTATAATTTATCTTACTTAGTCACAACAAAATCGCTTCAACCTGCTCACTTACACCACAATCCCAGCCAGACAGAGTGCTTTTAAAACTTAACCCTTATTTTCTCACTTTGAGCACTTTAAGGGATTACAAGAGCTGCGTCGGTCCCGTCTGGCAGAAGCGTGAAGATGCGTCTAGGACTGCACCTGCCGACAACTTTCCTTTTAGAATTACCCTTGATTTTTTAAAGAGCAAGATGTTAATCGGTTCTGAAGTCTTATTTGTTCAGATTTGATGGGTTTTGGAGTACAAAGTTTTTAATGTGCAGTCTTAAAGAGTTCGGTTTTTTAAAGATTTTAAAACTTCTCGGCATAGAGATATTATATTTTAGATAAACTTCACTTATTTACATTACTTTTTGATGTGTAATATTGTTCCGCTTGGTTTTCTGCAATTTAAATCAAAATCCAAATCTAAAAAAATCTAAATAATCAAATCTGTAGGAGTGATATCGTGAAAAGGGACGGAAGTGTGTAACAGGAAGCCGGGGAAGCGCGCGCTGTTTGATTTGACCAATGAGCGCGTGCGGTGTTAGAGTTGGCCGTCAGAAACGACCTTGACGAGGACCCGGCCCTTTAATGTTGCTTATTACTTTAATGTTGCTCATTACCAAGGAGAGATGTCAGATGTTTTTTTATTTCTATGACATGCAACAGTCAGTGTGTACAGATTCCAAAGCGAATGTGGGTACAATAGTATGGGCTCTATAATTTAACACAACCAATTACAAGAAAATTAAATGAAATATTTAAATGTGTCCTTTTAGATGATTAAATCTAAGTATTTAGTAAAAATCCTAAATTCACTCACAGACAATGCACAACCTAAACCGTGGTTCTGTGGAACCGTGGAAATTTTGCGCGAGAGTTCCTTATACAGCGAAAATGAGCTTAAAGAAAGATTATTGAAAATTCCCCACTCTTCCTCTTCTTCATCATCTTCCTGCCCTTGTCCCATGCTACGTGGGGTCGGCACACCACGTTTTCTTCTTCCATTCTCCCCTGTCAACCGTCACACTATCATTCACTCCCTTCTCTTACATATCATTCCTCACACAATCCTTCCATCTTTTCTTTGGTCTTCCTCTCCCGCTCCATCCATCAACATTTATGTTCATCACTCTTTTAGTCACATGCGTTTCTCCTCTCCTCATCACATGCCCATACCAGGCCAAACGATTTCCTTTCAACTTTTCTGTCACTGGCGCCACTTTTAAACTTCCCCTTATACACTCATTTCTTACTTTATATATTTTCGTCACTTCACACATTCATCTCAACATTCGCAATGAAAATCCCACACCAAAGGGTACATTGGGGATGAAAAATTGTACGGAAGTTCGTTATTTTTGCCGATTGGAAGTCCCGCTAGACACACGTCTTGTGTTTCTAAAAATTTTGAAAAGTGAGAAGTGGGCGATGAAATTTTAAATTACTTACATATTGGAAGTTTAACATCCTTCCAAGATTTGCTCCGTACTCTTCTTGTCCTGGTGAGCATGTGTTAGCATGCATCAACTTCCTATTAATATTATCTGTAGTAAATATAAAACAACTAACTTCCAATTGTCGAAATGGCACCTTCGAAAAAGATTTATATTGCGTCTGATAATAATTACTATTGTCTACATGTACAAATGTCAAACATTGACGAAAGTGTTTTATAAAATTCAGTGTCAGGAGTAATCTGTGTTTTTGGAGGGCTTGTGGCTAAGTAATAACAGCCACATGGGTCGATCGATCAGGTTAAGCTACGCTTGCCGCGGTTGGTCCGTGGATGGGTGACCATCTTTACATACCAAGACCCCTCCGTGCCTCGGAAAGCACGTTAAGCCGTTGGTCCCGGCTGACAACCAGTCTTACCAAGGGGTATCGTGTTACCTAGTAACTGGGTTGTGGAGGTCAGATAGACAGTCGCTCCATGTAAAATACTGGTATTTAGCTGCATCCAGTTAGACTGGAAGCCGACCCCAACATAGTTGGGAAAAGGCTTATAGGCAGATGATGAGTAATCTGTGTTTTTGTAACCAATAAGTTTATACCTCTCGGAGGAAATGGGAACACATATGTTCCTATACATGTTACATAGTTGGTTCCGGCTATCATACAAATACCTACGATATATCGTTATTGATAGTCGGAGGCTTGAAATACTGACAACAGTACTGATCTATCGGTTTATCCTCGGAATATTGGTATCCCTTGGTGATTGTGGATTATTTAGGCCAGGTAAATTTACCTGTGCCATGTTTGCATTTTGCCGGACCAGAAATTACACTGTCACATATCAATGTTTATACCTACTACATATATAAAATAGAGTCGCTTAAGGGTCTGTCTGTGTGACCGTGTTTTTCATCTAACTACGTAACGGATGTTGATGTGGTTTACTGCATCATTTAAATTTATTCCGGAAGGTTTATTTGTATAATACATCCTATACTATTAAACGAGCAATATTTTTATACTAACTTCTGCCCGCGACTTCGTTCACGTGGAAGTCGTAATACACCACAATATACTACAATAACAGCCACATTTTTATAAAACATCCCTGTATATTACATTTGTAGTTTTATTCTCAGCAGTCAAAATATACAGAGTCAGGAACGGTGACTCGGGAGTAAGCGATGTACAGTTGTCCGTGTGAGAAGCTGCTTGTCCTGAGGTTGACACCCGCAGCTTTCAGCCTTCGGTGTCGGCTCCTGTGACTTGTTGTATTTCTATATAAATTTCGACCGTAACAATTAACATTGTCGGATCTACATTTTTGCGTTTTTTTTTTATTGTATCAAATCGTTGCGTCGCATTTTTATAATTTATTCTAAGACCTTTAATGCAATAAATTAAAAAAATCGCAAAAATGTAGATCCGACAATGTTAATTGCTACAGTCGATTTATTTGTTTGTATAATTATAGATTTCTATTCACGTTCTCGAAAACAGCTCTAACGATTTCGATGAAAGTTGCAATATAGGGGTTTACGGGGGCGAAAAATCGATCTAACTAGGTCTCAAATCTGGGAATATGATACAACGTTGGAATACCTGGACGATGTGTTTATCTATTTTCACCCGAGCAGAGCTCGGTTGAGCAGGCACTGAATATTAAACTAACATACAACATGTAAAAAAAAAAACCTGACCGGTCCGAAACGGGCACATAGTCTGGTACTGCAATAATATTACCCAAAAGTAATAAAATATCTTATTATTATATTAATATATATAAATAAAAAAGTTATTGCTAGGTATTTAAAATTCACATTTTTAGTACCAAAATAACCCCAAATCCATTAAAAATTAGCAAATTTTCAACAGGTTTAGTAAGTTATGACTTGTAGAAATTCGCTAAAGGGCGGCTGCCCGTGCTCCATGTAATAACTCGGCAAAATTAAACATTGAAAAAAAAAAAAAAAAAAAATTTTTCTTGAAAGTTTCCACACAAATAGACTCTCAGTACGATACTTAACAACACCCTCATTTATTTTACAAGAAAAATAAAGAAATCTTGGTGTTTTAATAATATAAATTTTTATTTTCAGACCAGAGATCCATAACATGGTACTAGTAAAATAAATTGGTACTTACTAAATCACATTTATTAAACTTATTATGTACATATTTGAATAACGGTCTGTGTGCCGCCATCCAGTGACATATTATTTTGCCATCCACCCTGCTGGCTACAGTAGCCACGAGGCTGTTGGGACGGTCGCGCACCCGACGTATCAGCGATGCGATTCGCAGACGCATCAGCGAGCTAAAATCCGGAACGCGTACGTCCACGAATATCTCCGACGCGCTACAGAAGCGCAGCAACCCCAGTATTACCCAAAACGCGTTATTATATTGAACTCGTAGAGCTTTGTATAGCTGAACCACAGGGCGCACATGTACAGCGACTGGCAGTAGGCTCTGAACAATGTTTTGTCAAGTTGTAAAAACCGTGCGGAGGAGGGGCGGATCGCTAGTCTTCATTCTGTAAATAAATTTACTTATTTTTTTAACACAACACGACAAGAAGAAAAGAACAGAAAAATACGTACAAAGGTGATGCTTATTTCTAAAGAAATCCATACCTGTTTTCCTAACGGTATTAGAAAAGAAGATTGACATCATTACCCAATTATGTACAACCTTGATTTGAATTGCTTCGGTAGCTGATATTCTTTTATATTTCTTTTCATACTTATTAAGCGTCATTAACTTGCTATGACGTCCCATTCATTTCAATTACTTTACAAATCTCCGCATTTTGAATGAGCGGACGCATGATTATATATTTATATCTCCTGAATAAAACCTACGACGAGACCGAAAAGTATTTATTATCACTTACATAAAGGTAACCTCATTTCCTATAATTCAAATGCACACACACACTCACCCCCACACACTCATACTCACACACACACGCACATGCACTCACTCGACTTAGCACATCTACACCATCTACACTCCTCATTCTACTTTGTTTTATTTAATTTTAATTGTAAGATTTTGTCTTTTGTGTTTTGATACTGTAATCTCCAAAAAGCAAAAAAAAAATTTTTTTTTGTTAATCAAATTGGGAGTAGAAACTGTCTCTCCTAAATACAGATTACTCAGTGATCTAGCTAGGAGAGCAGCGATTCACCCAACAATTAATTGTAATTACACCATGTAATTAATAATGTATACTTTTTAAATTCCTCATGTACTACAAAACCTTTATGTTCCTAAATAAATTATTATTATTAGTCTGGTGAAAATGCTGTAGGGGGGAAGGGTAAATAAAATTATAATATAAAAATCATTCCTAACCTACTGGCCACGTTTCGGTATTTTTCTGACGGAATAAAGGTTAAAATAAAATCAACACAGTTCAAAATTCACTATCCAACAGTGATAATCACAGTTTTGGGTAACTTCCACCCGTATTCAAAACAATAAAGCCGAAAATTGCAAACAATAGGTCTTTTCCCATACATTTAATCCAAATAGTCTATTTAATCGGGCGCACAATACTAAAATCTGAGAAATATTTAAACAGGCAAGCTTTAGTAAAGCCTTGCGACCACATACTGTGTACTTCTGAAAAAGCATTCCATATAAACCGCAAAGGGAAAGTTGTCCTGTAGCAAGCATTGTTTACGTGGACGACGGAAAGCTACTTACATGGCTGAAGGGTAGCTAGAAGAGACGCTGTCTTTACAGTAAGTAAACGCTCTGCTCTGGGGTTCGTTGCTAAATAGTGTGCTTCCCATACGGCTAAATGGTGTTCCTCTTGAGCGAGTGGAACAATTTAAATACCTAGGTCACTTGGTCACCATTGACCTTAAAGACAATTCTGATATTGAAAGGAAACGGAGGGCTCTGTCCGTGCGTGCGGATATGTTAGCCCGCAGGTTTGCACGTTGTACTGCAGACGTAAAGGTGATGCTCTTGAAAGCATTCTACATATGCAGCTTGTGGGAGAAGTATTCGCGAGCATCGTATGGAGCCCTTCATGTCCAATTTAATAATGCGTTCAGAAAACTGATGGGATTGCTATGGCGTTGCAGTGCGTCAGGGATGTTTGCGGCGACGCGTGTAGATTGTTTTTATACTATAATGGCCATGGCCAGCCCCAACAGGGTTCTGAAAATGATAGCTGACAGAGTGGACTGTCCTATAATTCACTGTTGTCAGTTACATGTGTCACTGTATTGTGTTGTTTACTAACACGTAGTTTTAAGGATATTGATACTAACCCTCTATGAGTCTTGGCTCGAAATAAAGTTTTTAATTTAATTTAAATGACAGCGGCACGGTCGATCGACGGTTAAGCTACGCTAACCGCGGTCAATTCGTTTATGGATCCATTGCAGATAGAGACTCCTCCGTGCCGTGAAAGCAGGTCGCGGTGACACTGCGACGGTAACAATGAGCGGTGGTGGTGTAGACTAGCGTTTTTGGAGGAGGAATAAAAATACAATGTTAAGAGGAGATATACGAGGAGCTCGTGGCTAAGTAATAACAGCCGCACGGATCGATCGATCAGGTTAAGCTACGCTTGCCGCAGTTGGTCTGTGGGTGGGTGACCATCATTACATACCAAGACCCCTCCGTGCCTCGGAAAGCACGTGAAGCCGTTGGTCCCGGCTATCATTCATAGATCTTTGACAGTCGTTACGGGTAATCCGAAGCCCAAAAGGCTGACAACAAGTCTTACTAAGGGGTATCGTGTAACCCAGTAACTGGGTTGTGGAGGTCAGATAGACAGTCACACCATGTAAAATACTGATATTCATCTGCATCCGGTTAGACCGGTAGCCGAGCCCAACATAGTTGGGTAAAGGCCAGGCAGATTAATTGAAACGCTTTGCTCTGACTTTTGGTTAGCGTAGGACATGTTTGTTGAACGAATTTTCAGCGCGACGCTGCAACTGTTAGTGGGTTTTATTCTAGGAATTATAGTAAAGCTAGTGGTGTAGCACTGAAGAAACGGAAGTTTCTTTTATCTAAATCGACGCTTGAAAGGCAACATTGACTAAGCGACATGGATTCCCATGTCGCTTAGTCAATGTTGCCTTTCAAGCGTCGAAATCTTCTATACAAAAATCAGCTGTGAATAAGTTTTTCAAATAAAATTTTAAATTTTCAGGAGGATTGTGGATTGACATACTGAAAAAATATCAGGGATTTGATGTTACAAGTAACAAATTCTTTATCTTACTCAGATTTGCATGTAAGTACTCGTACATATTTGAAGGTAAATGATACGTCAAAAGTTTTAAAAGGCCTACTAGATTGGCATGAAACCTCTCATACACAAAAGTAGGTCTAGTAGACTGTAGAACTGTTGACCATTTAATATTTTGTTAAAGTATCTGGTACTTGTTGAAAGGCCTACACTGTCCTCCCATACTTATGTACATATAGACACTGTTTTGAAAATATCGTAAAAACCAATTATTTTTAAAAGAGTATCCGTGGAGTTTCTTGCCGGCTCTTCTCCATAGGAAACGACCAATAAGAACCGTGCACCTAGCTTCTGACGTTTCATAAGTGCCCTTGTAGGTGAAATAAAATATTTTGATTTTGCTGGCATATCCAGTAATTGTATCTACATTGGTGTGCGCGTGTTTCGGGCACGTGAGGTGGACGATAAATTCTATGCTTTGTGCTTCCAGTCTGCTCGGCGTTTTTTACGCCGCATTTTGTGTGAGCTGGAGACCGCTGCGGCTTCAAATGACGTAATAGCAATGAAAAATGTACCAACGTTTGTTTGGTTTTCAATGTTACCTACATGTGGTGGGGGTAGTTGCTGTTGTGATTTTAACCGATGAAAAAAAGGAGGAGGTTCTCAATTTCTACTGTTTTATGGCGTAATTTAACTGATTTTACAGGGACCTGGGACACCATGGTACAAACAGAAGAACGCTGCCAGATTTATTAAATTAAAAACTTTATGGTGGGTATCCGCATCCGAGCATGATCTGGGATCATGATCGGGTATGATCTGGTGAGCATCCGATTGGTTGTGTTACCAACCATAGATATATATTGTGTCTGAGCAACCATGATATCCCTAACTTCTTTACAAAAATAAAAACAACTGAATTCCAAAAAAATAAACACTACAATGTGAAGAATTAGGTACTTTAATTTCGGAAGTCAGTGTCTTTCGATCTGTATTTTGGTTTTTTGCCATCGACTTCCGAAATAAAAGTTTTTTATTTTACACTTTTTAGTTAAAGTACGTATCCCACACCTATACGTACAGTACCGACCAAAAGTTCATAGGCAATCTCACAAAGCAATAGACTGACACTTCGGTTTGACCTACGACCTTCTTCTATAAGTTGTTACAATACTGTAGGCACGCACATTACACACACACACTCACTTTGTCTGCAAGCAATGACTAGTTCGATAATCATTCACTTTTTGTTTCATTCGTCTTATTCACATAAATATTAAAATTTAGCAGGTAGACCACAGAAAACTAACTAAATTATTTCGATTTCTGTGGGGTAGACAGATGCAGTTCGTTACGAGTATTCACTTAATAGATCTTTTTTGGTTCATAGAAAATATTGGTGACGAGTATTTAGTGCAGTGTTGTGGTTATTATTTTTAAAAAGCAAATATTGAAGAGATATCAATAGCACTGCGTAAAAGTGCGTTCTAATGAAACCGGACTAAGTGTAAGTGTTATCATTTAAATATTTCATATTTTACTAAACATAAATCTTAATGCTCTATCAACAATACCCTTGGGTATTGTTGATAGAGCAGAGGTATTGTTGAGACAGAAGATGCCTTTAAAGTTTTAAATTCATTATTATGAGGTTTAATTCGATTAGTGAATAATAAATAATTAGGTACTATGTGTAATAAATACAATGTTATTCTTTGTTCTAGAGAAATACTGTGAGGGTTAAGAGATATGAGGAAGGGGCTTATTATCGAGTAGCAGCGACGTCAAATGGTGAATGATTATGAAACAAATGGTTTCATACCAACGAGATATTTTGCTGAATTATTAAACACGTCATTATGAACCATTCGCCGTGCACTCTGAAGGCTTGCATCACTGAAGATCAGCTAGAAAACTGTTTTTGACTTTAAAATATTGATCATACCAACTTAATAAACAACAGATTCGTTATTGCATGAATTTATGGTAACGAATTTTTTAAGCACGTTTCAATCTGGTGTTTGTCGTATTTCTTGCAGATAGACCGAAAAAGTTTAAGACTATTTTAGTAATATTATTATTTCAGGATTAAAATTTGAAGTTTAGTTTCAATCTTCTTTTCGTAAAGAAAATGAATACTTAAGCTATAACCTCAATACCATCCAATATAATAAAACCAAATAAAATGTAAAATAATGACTTAATGTAAACTGCCTATACTTAACCTTAAAATCACCTATTTTGTTAGTAGTTTTTTTTTTTACATTTTGAGTAGTCTAATATTCTTATTTATTGCTTAATTATTTCGACCATGATCAAAGCTTTATATTTATGGTGAAAAAAAATCCATTTAAAATTGAAAACATTTCAAAATTTAAATATGTCAAAATAATACCAATTGCTTCTAAGTTTCTAGACATCTATTTCACATCTTATTCAGCTGAAGTAATGATAAATAATTGTAACAGTTTGTTAATTATATAAGTAAAATAAATATAACGAATAAATATTTTTTAATTTTTTTATCACATATCATGCATTTTTATTCTAAACCCTTTATTGCAATAACAACATTAATAAAAAGGGTGCAATATTTAAAAAAATATTATAATTGCAAAAGCAAAATAACAATATTTGCAAAAATAGCGCTGTGATTTACGAGATTAGAACCTTAGCCATCTTGAACACAAGACCAACGCTTAACGCCTTCTGCTATTTACACATTTAACTTTCGTTCGAATTTTAGAAATACCATTAAACTGGCCAAGGTCACGCGCATAATGCGTGTGTATCTAACAAAAGTGACGGAAATATATTTTTGTTTCGTATGCGGCGCGAACCGTGACGATACGAGAGTGTGTAAGTGCAAAACTGCGTTCTCTGTGGTGTGTGTACCGTGTTGCTTACACACATGTACGGACTACACCGCGTGTTCACAGCAATACGACTCTTAGCGTGTCTATCCACTGTTGAACTGTTACTGTACATATACCACTACTTCAATCAAGATACACAAAGTGGATTAAATACGTATTATCGAAGCTAACTCAAAAACTACCAATGCACAGTTAACAAAATTTATATGGGACCACCGCGCAAGATTTTTCAAAATTGGTCCACAAGTGACGAAAATTTCGATGAACATATACATTCTACTAATATTATAAATGTGAAAATGAGGATGGATGGATGTTTGTTATTCTTTCACGCAAAAACTACTAAATGGATTTAGATGAAATTTGGCACACAGATAGCTTATAACCTGGTTTAATACAAAGAATACTTTTATCCCGATATTCTCACGGACTCGAGACTTATGTGGGTGAAACCGCGGGGCGCTGCTAGTACGAACATATTTTATAACCTCCTCCTTTTATGTTTGGTTAAAAATACCATTGTAGGTACTTATTTAGATCTAATTTGCAGATACAGTTAACACGGGGAAAAAAAACATCTACATTGTATCCTAAAGCAATATACGTCTTTGGATATCCTATAATGTAGTATGAGTAAAGAATAAAGTATTCACCATTCTATAGCGATATCAAATCCTCGCCGGATTCCGTACAATGCAACGTCACATTGCATCCAGCATTACGTATTCACCCGTATCTTTTATATACTTCATGGTATTCACTCGACTTTACTTGCATTTTTATGAGCAAGTTGAGTGAATACTTAATACCTACATACCTACAAGTCTAAAGTCAATTACAACTCTATTTTAAAATAAAGTAAAAAAGTTTTTATTCATTAAAATAGTTATATTTTCATGAGGCTAAGTAATAACAGCCGCAAGGTTCGATCCATCAGGTTAAGCTACGCTTGCCGAGGTTGGTCTATGGATGAGTGACCATCTTAACATACCGAGACTCCTCCGTGCCTCGGAAGCCGTTGGTCCCGGCTGTCATTTGTGGATCTTTGTCAGTCGTTACGAGGCGTCAGAACCCCTTAAGCCTGACAACCAGTCTTACCAAGGGGTATCGTATTAGTCGCTCCATGTAAAATACTGGTATTCAGCTGCATCCGGTTAGACTGGAAGCCGACCCCAATATAGTTGGGAAAAGGCTAGGCATATTGATTGAAAATAGTTATATTTTCAACTTTGATGTCACGAATACAATCATATACATAAGTCTTTTGATTCCCTCTTTTTACAATGGTACGAGCTATTTGGCGTAGAGACCAGCTTAGCCTAGTTTTTTATTTCATTGCTCCACTTTTTAGGGTCCCGTACCTAAAGGGTGCCAAACGGAACCCTATTACTAACCCTCAGCTGTCCGTCCGTCTGTCGTCTGTCAGCGCGGTTTATCTCATGAACTGTAATAGGTAGACAGTTGAAATTTTTACTGTATTGTGTATTTCTATTGCCGTTATAACAAAAAATAATAAAAATTAAATTAATTAAGGTAAAAATGTAAGGGGGAGCCCTTACAAAAAATGAGTTTTTTTCGAAATATTCTACGGTGGTATGGAACGCATCGTGTGCAAGTCCAACTCGCACTTGATCGGTTTTTTCTGTAATTATTTATTGATTTTCAATTGCTCGAAAAACTGTGTTTTCTTTACAAACATACATTCTATCTTACTTTTACTATTCGATCGCAAATTCTGAAGTGCAAGAGATAGACATCAATCTTTTGCATCACAAAGCGGCTCCCGAGGCTTGCAATAAAACTGCGACGCGCTGCTAGATAGCACTTTATTCGCTCTGAACAAGAATCAATTTAAAATTGAAAAGTACCGATCATTGTAGGTAAAATTCAAAAGAAATAGGTGGGTATGCCTATTGAAAGGTAATATCTAATTTTGTCTTTTTTCTGAGAGATTTTGGACAATGTGTTGGGTCGCCTTTGCCCTACAGTGTTACATTACAGGCTTGTAATTGGACTTGAAAAAGTGTAAGTTATAAATTATGTATAAATGTATAAAAGGGGGCTACGTCTGCCAACGTCTGACAGAGGTCCAGGTAACTTGACTAAAACTGTTATTAAACTCTTTTTTTTTCCTTGTCATTGTGACTTTAGTAGATCAATCTAAGTCAAGTAATTAATTAGAATTCCTACTTAAGTACGTCAGACAGATGCTTAGGCTTACTTGCACCACAAATCACTAACTGAATTTTGCGCTAAACGAATTTAAAACATCGTTCTATTTCAGTCAATCGTTTGAAGATGATAGAGACAGAATGATGTTTTAATAGTTATTAAAACATTAAGGTGGATTTAATAGTATCACATGACACTTGCATAGAAGACTTTATTTACACCCATGATATGAATCCTCTATAAAAGTTTCGGAAACCATTGGGTGTTTGTAATTCAAGATCAAGAATAAAAAAATTCCCACGAAATTCAGTACAAGTCCACGTATGTATATCGCTTGCAGCAGCACATCACACACACATGCGTGCAGCGGGTGCTGCTGTCCCCCGCTTGAACATTGAAACGAGTTGCGTACCTGATTAAATTTAGTAAAACATTATAACACTCGTTTGGATGATGTAATGGTTACTATGACACTGGCTGTTATAATGTTGCCAATAAGCTAACTGTTTCAGAAACTTTTATAGAGGTTTTATAGCATGGGTAATACATTTAGCGTTACTTAAATGTATTAAGTAATTTGTGGTAAAAATGTATCTTTTACGTATCTGAATCTACAATCACCATCAGTTTCTGCAACAGGGAAATATCAAAAATACTATAAGTGGAATTTTATTTTGTTTTTCAATTTTATTTAAATTAATAAGCTATAAAGCTATGTATATTTAAAATAGCCCCAATAAATCAGTTCGTATAGGTAGGGGCTTGTGGCTAAGTAATAACAGCTGCACAGGTCGATCGATCAGGTTAAGCTACGCTAGCCGCGGTTGGTCCGTGGATGGGTGACCATCTTTACATACCAAGTCCCCTCCGTGCCTCGGAAAGCACGTTAAGCCGTTGGTCCCGGCTGTCATTTGTAGATCTTTGACAGTCGTTACGGGTAGTTAGAAGCCCAAAAAGTCTGACAACCAGTCTTACCAAGGGGTATCGTGTTACCTAGTCACTAGGTTGTGGAGGTCAGATAGGCAGTCGCTCCATGTAAAATACTGGTATTCAGCTGCATCCGGTTAGACTGGAAGCCGACCCCAACATAGTTGGGAAAAGGCTAGGCAGATGATGATAGGTAGTGCGATTTATACCGCGTGTCAATAAACGTACGTCGGCTCGCAGGCGACAACAGCTCTAATGAAAATAAATGGAAAGCGCAGTTCGGGGAAAAAAAGTGGAGAAGTATGCACACTGGTACACAACAGTTGTCTCTAACAGAGAGCCATGTCGGAATGTTTAAGTTGTTGATAGACAGTCGACGATTTTTCTTCATGCTACGTATTATGTTGGTAATGAACATTGACAATAATTCAGCCTTTTTAAATTCAAAAGTCATTCATTCAAACTAGGCTGAGGATCAGCACTTTTTGAACGTCAAAATTACTTTATGACAATCCCCCAAAAACGCCCGCCCTTCATAACTTCCTAGTGCTTTAGCTGGGAAGAAGAAGTGGCGCAATAAACTCCCCAGCAGCACAGCTGTCTGTTCGGTTAGAAAAACTTACATACATACATACATAAACTCACGCCTTCTTCCCATGGGGGTAGGCAGAAACTACAGAACGCCACCTGCTACGATCCTTACATACTCCTTTTGCCTCGTTTACGTTCATACATCTGGTCATACACGCACGCCGGTTGCGAGTAGGTATTACGCACCTGGCCTTTCTGAAGAACATCACCAATAAGGTCAGTATATGTCCTCCTAGGGCGTCCACGACCGGCCTTTCCCTTAGAAAAACATGATTCTATAAAATAGAACTTATGCAAAATAATTTATATTACGCAAAACAAAAACAGACAAAACTGAGAGGAAACTGAGAGCAGTGGTAGCCCAGTGGTAACGGCCGCAACTTACGAGTTGTAGGTCGTAGGTTCGAACCCAGACAGGCCCTTTACTTTGTGTAAATTATTTCATCACCACTGCTCTCAAAACGGTAAAGGAAAACATCGTGAGGAAACCGGCATGTCCTAGAACCGAAAATTCGAAGACATGTGACATCTACTAACCCGCACTGAGCCCGCGTGGTGGATTACGGCCCACTCCCTCTCACAGAGAGGAGGTCTGTGTCCCAGCAGTGGGAACATTTATAGGCTGATGATGATGATGATGATGAACACAAAAACATAAGCTATATGTCAGCTAGCTTTAATTCAGTCATCCATGTAATTGTCAAAGAAAACTATAAGCAATACCGAAGCTACTTACTTCAAACTTGTAGTTTTTGATGGCGAGAGTGAACATGCAACTGATTAGTGGTTCACTGTATTGATACGGCGTTGTCTTAGATGTTGTCAGTCAAAACATTTATCCGACTTCATGTCAGAACGTTCATCATAATGTAACGCGAAATCCATAATCTGTGTACAATTTTCTTAACTTTATTGCGTAAAATTCAAAATGAGCCAATTACCTAATCCGTATTTCTAGAGTTGTCGATTCACCCATACATAAATTGACTTCGTGCGAATCGCCTACAGAAAAAATAATATGATTTAATTAAAGTGTGAATTTAAATCATATTATGTTTTCACGCTGTGGCATCACAGCGGGCCCTATCAGAATATCAACGCTGCGGTATTTGTTTTTAATATTGCAGACTATGCTGAGATAGGTGCCTTTTTGGCCTCGCACCGGTCGTTTATTTTATTTTATCGTTAATTCGAAAAAAAAAATGATTAGTTTTAGATGCTCCTTTTTAGTTGTTATTACTGTTTGTATTTTCTGTGCGTGTCCCAAATAAAATAATTTTCTTGTTCTTTCTTTTTTTTTATTTCTTAAATTCATGCGAATCAACCAAATTGCCAAATTTCCAATTTATCCCAATCTAAAGTAACCTTTACTTCCACACGACGAGGCAACACCTCCCCGCCACCGAGTTTTGACTCCGAACAAATTAAATCAATTAAGACCAGCCCACGTTTTTTGTCCCAAACGCCCGCCATTTGTTCGTATTACGCTATTTTTTGTTTCCTCCCCGTTTGTCGTTTGTTTCCGACTGTACTTTGAATTAGAGAATGGCGTGATTAAAAGGTGGCAGTTAGAATTAATAGTTGAGTTTAATTATGGTTATGTGTCTTTTTGGGGAGAGATAATTAAGTAGCAGTCTTCATTAATAGCATAATCAGCGTATAATGTTCCCACTGCTGGGACGCAGGCCTTGTCTCTGTGAGAGGGCCTTAATCCACCACGCGGGCGCAGTGCGGGTTGGTAGATGTCACATGTCTTTGAATTTTTTTCGGTTCTAGGACATACCGGTTTTCTCACGATGTTTTCTTTCCACGTTTTTTGTATTGGTGATGAAATAATTTACACAAATTGTGCCTGTCTGGGTTCGAACCAACGACCTACAATTCGTAAGTTGCAGTTCGTTCAAAATTCAAAATATTTTATTTCACATAAACCTACAAGGGCACTTATGAAACGACAGAAGCTAGGTGCACGGTTCCAATTGGTCGCTTCCTATGGAGAAGAGCCGGCACGAAACTCCACGGTAACTCTTTTAAAAATAATTGGCTTTTACAATATTTACGTGTTTCTTGCGATGCTATGTTTGTGTGCACCGTTCACGCACACACGCCTAAACATCGAGCGTAGTGATCGCTTACACAGTTTTGATCCTATAGACGGTATTTTGTTAAGTTACGTAGGTACGCTTATGAAATAAGTCTGGAATGTTTGTGTATATTCGTTTAGTATATTTATAACAATTCTGTTTTATATGGAATTTTATACTTTTTGTATGGAAAACATGAAAAATTATTACCTACATGTTGAGTTTTATGGGTTTATGGGTTTCATAAAGGGGGTCAAAATTTTCATTATTTTTGCGATAAGACACAATTTTCGAGATATAAGCAAAAGAACAGAAAAAAGATAAAGTACAGTTTTTGCAACTGAATGAGTTATTAATTTAGTGAAAATGAAAAATTCGCTATTCTGAATTTGACTTTTTTCACCTAAAATTTTGATTGGTGCCGATTCTCTTATACACCGAACTAAACTAACTAAACTATCACTAAAATTTCTTACTTTTGACTATGAGAATCTCAAAGCTATTGGTGCCGATTCCCTTGATCACAAACTAAACTAAATTTAAGTTCAGTGCATCTTTTTCTTACAATTTCATTAAGAAAAGGACAGAAGATAAATTTTAGTTTAGTCCTGTCAAATTAATCACCGCCTATCCCTCTCCATACAAGTTTAGACGTGATTAAAAACTTGCCGACTAAAATTACGTCAATTAACGCCAAGCGCTGATTAATTTGACAGGACTAAACTAAAATTTATCTTCTGTCCTTTTCTTAATGAAATAGAAAGAAAAAGATGCACTTAAATTTAGTTTAGTTTGTGAACAAGGGAATCAGCACAATTATGCAAAATAAATTCTCTAAGTTTAAGAAAATTTTTGACACATCTAAATCAAATTTGACAATCGCGATTCCACACGTGATACCTAATCATGTGAATCTTTTTAGAGCCGGAGGCGCGCACGCTCGACGTGTTTTATAAGGAACTTTTCACTTTTTGTATGGAAAATAAGAAAAAATATTACCTTCATGTAGAGTATAAGGGGTTTAAGGTATTTTATAAAGGGAGTCGAAATTTTCATTATTTTTGCGATTGGACACACCGTTTTCGAGATATAAGTAAAAGAAAAAAAAAGATTCAGTACTGTTTTTGCATGTGAAATCGAGGTGTTGGTGTGAATTTAAAGTTCATGACAATCAATTTTATTCCACACGTTTTTAATCGCGAAAAATAGTCAGATTCGGTTAGAAAATCTAAATTTTAAGTGAAAAACGTCAAATTCAGAATAGTAAAATTGCTATTTTGACTAAATGAAAATCTCAGTTCCATCTTAGTGCTGTCAAACTAAAATCTAGCTAAGTTGTGTCACTTTAGTCTATTTCAGAATGGGAAATCGTCGTTTGACAGGAATAAAACAAAATTTTGGTGATTTTTAGTCTAGTTTAGAGGCATTTGTGACAAGAGAATCGGCACCATGTCTAACTAAATCTGACTATTTTTAATCGCGATTAAAAAGTTGCGGAATAAAATTAGTTATCTTGAACTAAAATTCACACCAACACCTCGCTTCAGGTGCAAAAAACAGTACTGTATCTTTTTTTTTTCTTTTGCATATATCTCGAAAATGGTGCGTCCAATCGCAAAAATAATGAGAATTTCGATCCCCTTTATAATACCCTTAAACCCCTGACACTCTACATGTAGGTAATATTTTTTCTTATTTTCCTTACAAAAAGTAAAAATTCTATATAAAACGTCAAGGCTGCCCCCTGTGCGCCTCCAGCTCTAAAAAAAATTCACGGGGTAGGGCAAACAAGTACCACGTGGACTCGCGATTGTCAAATATAATTTTAGTGTGTCAAAATATATTTAAATTTAGAAAATTTTTGTTGCAGAATAGCTTCAAGATTTTCATAGCCAAAAGTAAGGAATTTTAGTGATAGTTTAGTAAGTTTAGTTCGGTATACAAGAGAATCGGCACCATATTGCCATCTTAGTGCTGTCAAAATAAAATATATTCTATAATTATTTCACGATGGGAAATCATCGTTTGACAGGAATGAACGAAACTTTGGTGATTTTTAGTCTAGTTTTGAGGCATTAATTTGTGACAAGAGAATTGGCACCAGTATCCATAAAGAGATCTGAGACACTTGCGCGAAAGACATTTTCGCGAAAGACACTTTCGCGAACCCACTTGCGCGAAAAAGTTGCGGAAATGAGATTTCTTCATAACATCACGCCATTAATTTCAAAGGGCCCAACACTTTGAAATTGATGGCGTGATGTTATGAAGAAATGTGAAAATTTTCGCAGCCGCCATCTTATATTTACGTTTTGACATCAAAATCTGCTTTAGAATCCTCAAAAACTATGAAAAAGACACCCATGACGAAAAATCTGAATATTGTCACAGCCGCCATCTTAGATTTATATTTTGACCTCACTATCAGCTTTAGCATCCTCGAAAACTATGAAAACGATACCCATGACGAAATATTTTTAAATGTTCGCAGCCACCATCTTGGATCTTTATTTTGACTTAAAGTAGTCTTCAGTAGCGTTAAAGAAACTTCGTTCCAAAAATACTTCACTTATTGCTACAACAGCATATAGGCGCGGGCATATCGGTGACGCGAACCCATAACTTTTTCCCCTACCAAAAATCACTCAAAACTATGAAATCTAAAGTCAAAATATAACTAGTGAACCCAGCAGGCAGATGTTGTCCTGCGACAACAGCGCCACGCGAGTCCAACTATAGTTATGAACCATCCAAGTTACACAAAAAGAATTTAAAAAAAAAAAACATCTAAATCAGTCAAGCCGTTTAGGATAAGAAGAATTACGAACACACGTACACCGGTATTTTATTTATTGCCAGGCATGCAAAATTTTAATGTTCTTCAAAAACAAGTAAAGTACTTTAAAATAAAATGCGGATCAATTTCTGGAATATGTTAACATCGGACACGTACGTACGTGTGTGCGTGCTGCGACGCAAAGTGATACGTCCTCACGCTGGGAAGGCCCGTTCGCTACTGACGGAATAGATTTTCCGCGATCGTTTATATAGTTCACTTTGCCATTTATTTACGTAATGAAGTAATTGTTTATTTATAAAATAAAATTTAGATTCTATTAAACAATTAACTTAAAATTAATATATAATTTTTTAAATTTCTTAAAAGTGTTTCTAAGTAATAGAAAAAAATATTTATTTGGCTTGAAGTTTTGAGAAAGTTACGTTATTTCAACATTTTTTTTCTGCTATATTTTGTATGAAAGTTGAAAAAAGTGGTTCCCTATGTACAAGTAGACCATATAATGATGTTGATGATATTTTTTAATTTTCAACATCAAAAGCAGTTTCTTCTAACGAAACGATCAAACGTCAGTCTCGCGTCATTTTTTGGAAAACTTGTTGCGAATTTTAGTGATTTCCCACGAATCCTTAATTTATTTCAAAAATCCCTTTCCCCTATGTACAAGACGAAGAATTGGACTTTTCAAATCACAAATAATTTTGTTTAAATTCTCGTCCCCTTTCTCACAAAGAATAAACAAAATTGATCAAAATCAGTGATTTCGTGCGGTGCGGGAGCACGGAGCCTTAACATCGTTATAGTCATAACCTTACAAACATTATTTTTAACATTAAAATTTTATGGATAGGTAAATAAAGAATTTAAAAAAAAAGAAAGTCTTTTCGGTGTCCTACTGATCTGACTTTCTCCACTCAATAAGAACCAACAGAAACAATAATTATTGAACAAGTGACGGAAAACAGACTTGACCTCAATTTCTTGAAGTCGACTCACAAGGACCTTTAAATTAAAGAAGATTTATATTGAAAAAAAAAATAATTTTGTAGAAAATTGCATGAGGTCCTGGGTTCGATTCCCAGGTCGGGCAGTGATATTGGGTTTTTACATTAGGAATTTCTCAGTACCAGCCCGGAGTCTGGATTTGTGCCCGGTTGATGGTGATAGGCTTGCCCCCTATTACATGGGACTTAAACATAACTGGCAAGATGTGGTTGTACCTGTTATGGGTACACCTCTGCCTAACCTATCGGAGAAAGTGTTATATTATGTGAAAAAAAAAAAATTAAGAAAAGAAAATACGAATATTGAAGATTTTTTAGTCTGTTGAAAGTGAGAGAAAATTAGTGAATAGAAATCATTTTTCTAAGTTGCAAACAAAAAAATACAGTACCCGTACCGATGTTTTTACCTATAATGATCAAATTGTTTCAAAATTTTACTAAGCAATTTCCTGGTTTAATCGCAACACACGTGGTATTCAGAGGAGACGGCACATACATCGGCATCGCTTTGTATTGTAAACTGCCGATACGTGTCCCAAATGTATTCCAGTTTAATAATAACAACCGTGCAACGTATTGAAATACAATTTCTAAATATTAGGATATGTTTTCAAACGGTTATTGTTAAGAAAAGTTATTATGTACGAGAGAGAATATGTAGAGATCGCGGAAAGCGATCAGGCCGCCCATTGTATATTTTGTAGCGTTTGATTTGTTTTTTGTTATGTATTTTTGTGATTTACAATAAAGTATATATAAATAAATAAATAAATGTATTTTCCACAGACAGTAATTGGGTAATTCTTCAGAGACAAAATTTTCGATTTCTATGGGTATATTTTCTGTAACCAACTAAAAAAACGACATGTAATTTTTTTTTTGTACAGTTTATCTATATCCCTAATTGGGACAAATTATATTTTTCAAATAATTGCTGTCTAGGTACAGAATAAAAATATTTGAAGTTTGTTCTTCTGATTCATATAACGCGTCCGTTTGCCATTTTCTGGAACAAAATAGTCGATGTCGCATTTTCCCTTTGATAAATCAATATAAATTATAATTATATCGAAAGGAAATGAATTGTCCTCTTAAAAAAAAATGAGAATTAGTTATAACTACGTTAGTGTGTTTAAAAATATGTAAATAAGAAGTGTCCGGCGTATAATATTGATTAATGTGGCGTAAGCTGCGCTTGACCGTACTTAGTCGGGTAATAATAATGAGAGTCTGGCTTCTCGCGCGGGGTCGAGCCAGTCGTACAACGGACGACCTAAAAGGTGGACGTGCGGCTGGTTGACTTAGATCCCGGTGTTACGACGGTAAACATCTGATTCATCTGTGCTTGGTTCAGGTGGCATTCTGATTACACTGGCTACTTTATCAAATTTATTTTATTGTTTTAAAACTTCAATCTAAGTTTCGTGTGATGCTCTTGGGTTATAGATTCGTGTAGAAACATGACACTACTGAAGTCTGTATGTATGATGAGTTATGCATGATTGTAGGCAAAATCCTGATTAATCTGTGCCTGATTCATATAGTCAAAACCCCATATGAATTTTAAAATAAATTAGTTTTTCGCCTCTCCAGCACGAAAGGAGCGCTTTTGTTGCTTAATTCTCCTTATCAAATTTTTGACTGTGTACAAGTCAGTAGTTCTAGTCTTATTTGTTATATTTAATTAGCTATAGGTAACCTTTTCAATAATTCAAAATGGCGAAAAGGCACTGGTATTTGTCAAGTTTGCGATTATTAGTGTGGAATTATTCTGAAAAAGGACACGGGAAATTCTGAATTTCGGGGTGCCGAAATTCAGACTGGAAAAGATACGGATACACCCCAACAAGACCTCGATCTTCCCGATGACGACAACTTTTGGATGGAGACTTCGTCAATCGATGAAAAACTTATAACTCCAAAATTCACCAGAGATGTACTATCGACCCTTCATCAGAAAAGCGTGAATGATCGCTCAGATTCTGACGATGAGGATATTTTCGTGTTTAAAAGGCCTCAATATGATGAACGGATAAAAGAGTCTCACGCCATTGGTGAAGATAATATAGAAGATATTATTGTTGTTATTAAAATATGAATATTTTCTTAATACAGAGCCCATCTGCATAAAGTTTATGATTTTTATTTCTGTTTCTGATTAATCTGGGCACAAAATATTTGAACATCGATATCTTGAAAACCACTTTATAAAAACGAGTCCCTCATTCAAATATATGTTATTTGGTATACCTATTTTCATATGAACATATGTTACAAAGCTGAAAGTGAAATTAAATTTTGGCCATATGAATCAGTCGAAGAATCAAATTTCGAAGAACTACCCAATTATACAATTTTATGCCAAAAGTGCTACGACGTAAAGCCGTTACGCTTGCAGAGGGACCAAGCATTCGCCACCACGGTTTGTCATTGCATATTCTAGATTTTAAACCTAGATTTCAGTACGATGAAAAAGAAAGTTACTATATTTCACTATGAATATAAGTAAACTCATCTCTGACCTCGCCAGCTAAAAACATAGGTAACAATTCCTGATGTATTGCTAACCTTTTCAATAAAATTTATTGAAAAAATTTAGTCTTTTTCTTTTCGTGTCGTTAGTGACTCACCTGGTGTCAGAGTTTTTAAAGCCACTCATGGGCCTTTGACTTGGTTTCACATGCCGTCAAGAAATATTTCTCAGGCATGCCGTTTTCCTCACGATGTTTTCCTTCACCGTTTTTGAAGCAAGTGATAATTATACAATACGCACATGAATCCGAAAAGTTAGACCTATGACCTGGCAGTCTGACGGTCACACCACGGGCTATATTAACTGTAATTAGAAAAAAAAAACGTGTGGCACTCGGGGACTGCCGCGGTAAAGCTATTGCATAGCATTTGTAACCTCCATACTTCCTATTTGTCAACGCTACACTTGGGATGATGACGTGATGACATAAAACAAAAATTACGTTCCCATGACAACATCACGTTGTCATGGGAACCGTCATTACATGGTAGGCAGAGTGGGGGGTGTTAGGTTTTATTTTCGTTACGTTACGGAATTTCAAGATTCGGTCGCCGAGCTCAAAGCCCGCGATAAAAGCTATACAATAGCTTAAAAATCATAATACTTCAAGAATTGTTTGATAGAAATTAATTCAAAATACTTCTTCCTCATTTCAAAGACTGTGTGAGTCATCCCAAAAAAGCGTAGAAAAATCAACGCCGTCGAAAACAAAACGGAATTAAGTAAAAATAACAACAACGATTGTACAACGTGACAGATGGCGGTCCCTCAAGATGTTTGTGCTATTTTAAATGGAACGAATCAATATAAAACGAAGGCTAGAATAATTATTGTTACGGAAATGTAAGTAATGGGAAATAAAACGTGTTTGACTGGAAGAAAAATACTCCCTGGTGAAGACCTTTGCATTTTTTTTTTCTATTATAGATACTCTGCTTGGCCCTTCGGGGATTACAGGCGTGATGTTATGTGTGTGTGTGATGATAACTATTGTTGTAATAGGTAATATTGAACCCTGGTATTCACTTAGACATATTTGCTTTCCTTACTTGTCTACAAGTCTATTTTCATTATGTCCCTCGGGAATCATCGCATTTCCGAATACAAACGAATGCTAATTTCCATGTCCATAAATTATTAGATTTATCATGTAAAATGATTAGAATTCAGAACTAAGTACTTCATTGTTGTTTTGTTTTGATTTTCGTGTGAACTATACAGCTGGCGCTAGAATGGTGACATTAATTTAACACACGTATACGGATTAGCGTTTTCTTTTTAACTGACTTCAAAAAAAAGGTGGAGGTTCTCAATTCGTCGGGATATATATATTTTTTTTTTATGTATGTTCCCCGATTACTTGAAGACGGCTGGACCGATTTGAAAAATTATTTTTTTGTTTGAAAAGGGTATGCTTTCAAGTTGGTCCCATTGTCATTTATTTACGATCTGATGATGGGATCTTGGAGAAATCGAGGGAACTCTTCAAATATTAAAGGCACACCTATAGCGATTTGGGTATTTTTGATGAGCAGTTGACATAAGGCTATTGTAACTTAGATAAATTACAAATCAACCCACTAAAAAGTGAAAAAAAAAAAAACTTTTTTACAAAAAATACAACCGACTTCCAAACTACAAAGTGCAAAATAACTTTAATTTCGGAAGTCGGTGTCAAAAAACTAAAATGCTGATCCAAAGACACCGACTTCCGAATTTAAGTTATTTTTCACTTTGTAGTTTGGAAGGCGGTTGTATTTTTTGTAAAAAGTTTTTTATGAAGATATTTTAATTTCAGTAAACATTATTATTTATTGATTTATTTACAATTTTCTAAAATAGCATCTTGGTGCAACCTGTACTTAAAAACTGTAGCGCAGAGCTCATTTACCGGGATCACGGATCATAACATCGCATCAATGAAAATAAAACGAATAACGTGCAAAGAAAAGGCGAATTGAAGGAAAGGGAGAGCCCTATGTCGGCAAGCGTTTGAAAATTTAAATTTTTCAACTAACGAATTATTTGTTCTTATTATATTTTTATGATAACTGGCCACTAGCCTTACCCGTGTGTTAAATTAATGTCGCCATTGTAGCGGCGCATTGTATATAGAGCTGTAAAACAATTTTCGTGCCAGAGACTTTAGCAGCTTTCCTGCCATCCTTAATATTATAAATGCAAAAGTAAGTTTCTTTGTTACGCCTTCACACTAAAACGGCTGAACGGATTTGGATGAAATTTGGCACATATATAGATGATGCCCTGGAAAAGAACATAGGATACTTTTTTTCCCACGGGATCGAGACTTATGCGGGTGAAACCGCGGGGCGTAGCTAGTTTTTTTAATAAATTACATTAAGTTAAAAGAGTATTAACAACTCTATATATAGCTCGAGGAGTCCAAAAGTACCAAACAGTCATTGTTTTTAAGTTTCAGATCCATGTGCCAGGTGCCTACACATATTGCAAAACAAGCAAACACTTCAAATGTTTTATTTCGCGACAGTATAATAACGACACGACCACACAAGAAGTCAGCTGCTACCGAAACTTCGCATACGAACCTTAAAACAATTCCCTTAAGTAACCTTGACCAAACTGTCATAACAACGAAACTGCATCACTTACAGGTAAACCAAACACAGCATTTACCATCACAATCTAACAACAAGGGGGACAACAGGGGCGGGGGGGGGGGACAGAAACAAAGCCACCGCTATAAAGAATAATCCTCATCGTCCACGTAGTTTTTGTCACAGCTCTGCATATTCAAATAGCTTGGAAAGCGCAACTTTGGCCGTAAAACATTTTCGTGGCAAACAAACAAAAAACGCACAGAAACTCAGACAAAACCGCGGGCAAAAAGTTGTAAAACAAAGAGAGGAGACTGTTTTGTTTCTACCTTTGCGCTGTTAGTTGTTTTTTTAATTATTATTTACGGAGGTAAAGCTGAAAGCGGCTATTCAGGTGAGCTAAATTGTTGAGTTTGTTCTTTTCTAATTTCGGTGTTATATGGCAACCGCAAAGCCACCGTATCGCATCGCATCGTATGTATGTGTCAACTGTAGCAGTATTATTGTTCACGAATATAACAGTACCGGCTAAAGTAAAGTATTTTGCCAAGTTCATTGTTTTAGAAGCTTTCCGAAAATGCAGTTGTTATCATTTTCAGTAACTTTTAGGGTTCCGTACCACAAAAGGAAAAAACGGAACCCTTATAGGATCGCTTCGTTGTCTGTCCGTCAGTCTATTAAGACCCTTTTTCTCAGGAACCCGTAGAGGTATAAGTTGAAATTAATATCAAATACGCAGGTCTATGGTCCCTTGGAGCTCTAAAAAAATCAAGCTTCTAAGTCAACGCATTAAAAACTACGGCCATATGTGCGACGTATTTTGATACTCGCAAATAAATCAAAACCTACAAGGTACTTTCCGCTGACTTAGAGTTATGAAATTTGGCAAGAAACAAATTCCGAAATTCGCTAATTTGTAGCGTAAGCACACAAAAAAAAATGCGATTACAAACTTACATTTACAGAGAATTAACAGTGACGATGTATGGGAGAATATGTTTTTCAACTACAATGTTACAAGTTTGTTTTTGCGATAAATTCATCCCAACTACGTATCCCTTCATTGTGCGTGGTCCGACACAAACTTGGTCGGATTTTTTATTATAATTTGAGTTTGCTGCCCATTCTAATATTCAGTGACGTAACATAGCGCCAATTTTCACCAGTGTTAGGCAGAAGGGTATCTCATAGTACAAGCACATTTCGCCAGTAATGTTTAAGTTCCATGTAATAGGTGGCGAGCCTATTGCCATCATCGGAAGGAATTCCTGATGGAAAAACCTCATTGGTTTCGGAGATAAACGGGGGGGACTGGGAAATTTTTATAAATCGTCGAATAGGGATGGTGCCTAGGTAAAAAAAAAGAAATTTTATTTAGTCCGTCTTTCAGATAATAAAAAAATATTAGACACGTATTTTTACTTTATCATATTAATCAAAATTAATTTAAAAAACACTCATTAAAGTTGGGGAAGTGCTGGATTTTATACTGAATTATGACGTAACGACCCCTACTCGTTACGTCATAATTCAGTATAAAATCCAGCAAGGCGTGACGTCATGCCACATTTTAACTCAATGTATCGCCGTAATCTTTTGATTACGTCAAAAAACAAAAAAAAATAATAATAATAATTAGCCCGTAATGTCCCACTGCAGGGCAAAGGCCTCCCTTTCCAAAAAATACATGTCCAATATTTTTTATTAATCTACCTGCCGGACAAAAATTTTTTTTTGGACCCAAGCCTTTTGCGAACCTCCTCCTTTTTGAAGTTGGTTAAATATATAATAACAGAGTAACAAATAATCACGTCACTGTCACCCCGAAACTAGCCGTATAACTAGTAACTACGTCATTGCGGCTCTAAGCTCTTGGTTCCCCGGACGCTCGCGCCGCGATCACGTACACGGGAAATTGTTTTTGTCACTCCTGTTTTAATTTTCACCTGTTGCTGACAACACATGTTGTTAGGCTTGTTTAGGAGATTGTTCATGTTATAAATAACAGTACCTGGGCGACCGAGCCCTGCTCTGGTGAAAATAGAGAATGCTCATTTAATAGTATAGGATAGTTCATACTAATTCTATACTACCACTATAGTAGGTACTTACTAATTCCATGCTGCCATGATAGTAGGTACTTACTAATCCCATGCTACCATGTCATTATTCTAAGGTGTTTTAAACTTTGGGCGACCGAGCTCTGCTCGGGTGAAAATACGGAGAAAACGTATTTTCCCAGATCTTATCTGGGGACTTTGTTTTATAATAATTATTAAAGGATAAGGATATTAGCTGCGTCCCGCGGTTTAATCCGCATAAGTCTCGATCCCGTGTTAATATCGGGATAAAAAGTATCCTATGTCCTAACCCAGGTCATGGTCTACCCATGTGCCAAATTTCATCCAAATTCGTTTAGTCGTTTTAGCGTGAAAGCGTAACAAACAAACAAACAAACACACATACATACATACATACAAAAAATCTTTTTTTTTCTCTTTATAATATTAGTTTAGAAAAGTATCCGCTTTATTACAAGTTCAGGTCATTAATAACTCAAAATATTCCTTTATCATTTTCAAACAATATTAAAATTCTCTCTGAACAGTTTTGCGGTGAACCGGCAACCGACAAACAATAATATTTCATAGTAAACTCTCTCACGAGAGGTCCGAATAGCAAACAGTCCGATTACAGACCGACAGACTGGTTTACTGACGTCAAATTATTTATGTGAAAGTATCGAAAACGAATTTGTGTTTTCTGTGGTTTTTGTGGTACTTTGTGGTTTTATAAGGTAGTTTTTAGGTACTTGTAAAAGTATACCTTTAGATAATTGTTAAGTAAGTTTATTTTTAAACGGACTGTTTTTTTATAATTTACAAACAGTATTGTGTTGAATTTTGTCCGTCAACTGAACGCGTAAATTATAAAATTATTTGAATTAATGTGAAAATCAGCAATGGTGCCGATTCCCTTGTTCACAAACTAAACTAAATTTAAGTTCAGTGCATCTTTTTCTTTCTATTTCATTAAGAAATGGACAGAAGATAAATTTTAGTTTAGTTCTGTCAAATTAATCAGCGCTTGACGTAATTTTAGTAGGCAAGTTTTTAATCACGTCTAAACTTGTATGGAGTCGTGACAAGCGCTGATTAATTTGGCAGGACTAAACTAAAATTTATCTTCTGTTCTTTTCTTAATGAAATAGAAAGAAAAAGATGCACTGAACTTAAATTTAGTTTAGTTTGTGAACAAGGGAATTGGCACCAATATGAATAAGTGAAAACTGCAGCAATTACCGATAAGATAGGAAATATTCTTATTGCCTATAAACATTATTATTTATATACATTATTGCTGGCTCGCCACTTACAAAAGAACTCCTAAACAGCTAAAAAAACTTCGTATTAAAAGGAAAAAACGGAGTTTCGGCAACATCGACAAAATCCCATTAATCTTAGTGACAACATAATTCAATGGGCGTCTGAGATACGGCGGGAAAAAAGAAAAACGATGGGAAACTGTAGAAGCACCAGGTCAGTGAACTGTTGGAGCCAAGCTATGGCGCCAAGCTGACACTGTCGACAACAGCCAGTGACAGCTTACGCAGTATGACGATTTAATCTTATAATATTTTAATCTATAAGAAACAAATGATAAAAGTTGGAGATTTGGCTAGCGTCGGCATTCAGTAATAACATGGAGTATTTTATTAAACTTCATTGTTTGCTAGCGCCAACTGATTTAAAAACTTTGCTTATAGGAGATGTATAAATGTCAAAAAAAAATATGGTGGAGCAAACGTCAATCTTTAATAAACCCCAAAAAAACAGTGTTTAGTGAAATTAAGCAAGCCAATGCAGCATAGTATTGAATTCGCTTAGTTAGTTGACGTTCGCACGGACGTAATAAAATCGCGGCGGGATTTTATCGCGCACTGGATTTTCAACTCTCGGTGTTGAGCCGAGCGTTGAGAATCCAACGCGCTGGGACGCACTCTCATCCCAGTGCGTTGAAAAAACACACTGTTGGATTTTCAATCCTCGGCGCTAAGCAGAGCGTTGAAAATCATGTGCACGAAAAAAATCGCTGCAGATTTATTACGTCCGAGTGAACGTGGGCTTACGTAACTTCAAATGATAACTACTTCAAAGTTAAAGAACATTTTCTTCAAGTTTTTTACAGGATACAAACTAATGAATTCCTTTTAATCAACATCCACTAAAAACAGGCCACTCACACAATCTTCCTAATTCATCAACCGGCACATCTCCATCACCTGACGAAATATAAAAAGGTCCTTTCTTCTATCAGCGTTGATTAAGGCGGATCCCTCTACAAATTATCCGGGCTATAAGGCCAAGTAATGCACCTTATTGGATTATCTCCGGCTTTGATGTCCGTCCCGAGTTCCGTAGTCGTTTACAGCAAGTTAAAGGTAATAAAAAGCAAGTAATTCTTTAAAGGGAACTCTTATTAGGGAAAAGAAATTGTGTAAGCTTACTAAGTGAAGTGTATCAGAGGTAAACGACGTCTGATCTTGTTGGACGTCATCAGATCTTTTAGGAGACAATTTGGGAAATAAGATTTTTGACGGGCACGATTTTGATCCGGTTTGCGAGCTGGGTATAAATTGTGAGGGAGAGAATCTTGTTGTGGAATAAAGGGAAGAACCTAAAGAAACTAAGACTTCTTACAAACACATAACATACATAGATTTTTCTTTGTTTATTGAATAGGTACACCAATAAACCCGTGCTTGGGAATTAAAGACAACAGTAAATAGAGACCAGCCCGTCCCATCCTTGATGTCGTGCCTCCGGTTGACGCCCTAAGCCGAGGTTCGTACCCCACAAGGGGTGCCCTTAGCGAGCGTTCACCTCATTTTAATTAGCATAGTTGAATGACCCCTGGCTGGAGGTTTTAAGTGTAGTAGCTTAAGGCACCCACTGGAAAGCCCGGTTAAGTAGTCATGATCTCAGAGGTCAACTACGAGATACCATACCTAAAAAAAAAAGTAAACAGAGAACAACATAAAGTACATAACAAATCACGAGCATAGAACAGAAATTACTTAGGCGGCAGCTGCACGACATGACTGTGACAAGAAGGCTTCCACTCAGTATGATGCAGTGCTATGCGGGACACACAGAACAGGACCTACTAATACAATATTGACGTAACAATGAGCGCCAAATCCACCACTAATCCGCTACTCACCATTGAAATCATAAACAATTACCAATTCCTGCATTACCTACGTACCTATTTACTTCACCTCCAAACCATCATTCTCTTCAAATATTTGCTTTCGTAACATGAATTACACGGACAAATCAGCATCATTCACTCACTGGATCACAACAGGACACTAGATTAGTTTGCCGTGATAATTGACAATACAATGGCTGTTTCGGCCGCCATTCGAGCCCGCATCACGATCGCAATCCGGCTGCATCGATCCGGATATGCAACAAACAGACAAACAGTGCGAGTAAACTGAACGATACGAAACTGTGGTTATCAAAGTTTACAATATTTTATACCTAAACTCACGCAATTTTTTCATGGAGATTACAGAACGGTACGTGCTACGATCAAAATCAAAAATCAAATTCAAAATATTTTATTTCATATAAACCTACAAGGGCACTTATGAAACGTCAGAAGCTAGGTGCACGGTTCCAATTGGTCGCTTCCTATGGAGAAGAGCCGGCAAGAAACTCCACGGTTACTCTTTTTAAAATAAATTGTTTCTACAATGTTTTCAAATTACAGTGTTAATAGGTATGGGAGGACAGTGTAGGCCTATCAACAAGTACCAGGTACTTAGTAAAATAGAAAATGGTCCACAAGTCTACAGCCTACAATGTTCTCACATTCACAAAATGTAAAAGAAAAGAATCTATATAAAAGATAAACAAAATAATAAAAATAAGGACCTATTTAAACCAAATAACATGATTGCCACTACAGCTGTAATAAATCTAATTTGATTAAAAAAAAATATAGAAAATTGTAGGTATATAATGTCAAATACTGAAAAGATTATGTCAATGAAGTAGGTAAAAAAAAGTAAAATAAAATAATCATCGTAATTTGGGAGCAGTTAATAGACATTTACATTGTTATCCTCTTTCATACTCCCATTTGTTTTGTTCACATCCAAACGAATACATCTACGTCAAACACTGTTGTAGGTACTGTGCACTGAAAATCCGCGCTGTGCTGTGGGTCCCCATATCACAGCATTATGCTGAGTGGAAGCCTTCTTGTCATAGTCATGACGTGCAGCTGGCGACTATTTTTGTTTTGTGCTCGTGATTATATTTAAATCTATTGTGTTTTATTTTGTTGTTCTACTCGAGTAATTATCTTCTTTTTTTTTATGCGCGTGTTTCTGTGTCAAATAAAGTTATTTTTCTTTTCTTTCTTTCTTTCTATTAAAATTTGTCCCATGACGCGATTGGTAGCACTGTTCTGTCAGTCGCCATTTTGTACTCTATTGGTATTAAAACTAAGCTTGACAGGCAATGGTGCCAATATGACGGCAAGGGGCAAGTTATAGTGAACGGGCTATACCACACTTCAAACCCATTAGAAGGAATAAAATAAATACCGTTGGTACCAATAAATTGGAGTACGATTGAACTTACAAAGGTGCACCTAACCTATTAAGTCGTAAATATCTTTAAAAAACCCAAGTCCTTAAAATAATTACCAAAACCCCTTCCAATTTTACTCAATACAATATTATTATGCCTAAACAATACCCAATTCATAATAAATTGCATTTCACCCTACCCTAGTCCATTATGATGAAAAAACCCGTATCTACCCCCTTTAATGCAAGTCACTCTCCCCAGGGGTTTAATTGAGAACCGCTGCACAAAACAGAACTATCGTGTGCACGCTTTTTGCTAATCAGCCATCTACCGTAATGTTTGGGCTACCGGCGCGGGCGCAAGGCGAAGAGTTATGGCGAACGCATGGTAATACCGCACTAATCTAAATGTAAATCTGTATCTCTGCTAATTACTATCGAGATTACTGGCTACTGCATCGCTCAGTATCGTTCTTTAGAAGTGTTGTTTATGGTATCGTGTTTAGCGCATTAGGTTGTGGGTTTGTGCGTTTTTTGCTGGTTTCATATGGTAGAAATATTTGTTCTGTACTGTTGCAGATTAGTTCCGGGTATGGGTTTTTGTTAGATTTGTTTAGGTAAGTAGAGTGCGACTACTATATACTGAAAACAAAAATGGTTTCGTTATAAAAGGTAGGTTACTACATATATTTCTTCTCAGAGTAATCGGATAGGAAAGACTAACCTCATCAGAGGAGATGGAAAATGTTGGGCCCAAGTGTATTAAATTGAGATATGATCTAAAAATTTGTCATATTTTTTTATACTTGAATATCAAAAATCAGCTTAATTCTTTGTCTGGAAACGGAGAAATATGATAAAGATAGTTTTCGTGAGATCATCGATTATAGTAATCGATTACACAACTACAAAAAGAAAACCTACCCACTAGGTAATATAGTTAACTCAAAATAATTAAATGCACTATATATACTTTTGACAATATAGTGCATTTAATTTAAATAAAACATCATTAATTACTGAAAAACCAAAATAATGATTATCAATTTCATATCGATCAAAATTAGTTTTATTTTTTGTCTATGTCACTGGCAGTACATATTCTGCACTGGCAGACTAACATTGACAATTTGACACATTAGTGGTGACCGAAACCGTTTTCCCGATGACGAAAACGGTTGCAGAAAACTGTTAAAGGACGAAACTTATCCAACATGGAATAGAACTGCCTTTTCGTCGAGCGCAGTTTCTTAAAACTATCAACGATTTGAAATGTATGATATGGTTTTTTCGCATCACGAACGACTTCATTGACAACTGGTAATACATTACTGTATTTCATTTCAAAGAGTTCACTTTTTATTGGAAGGACTGTTTTACGAGTGTGATAGATAGTTGAATTATTGTACCCGACTGTATTTTCTTAGATGTAAAAATCGCATCAAGTAATTCGAAAACTGGTTTGTGCAATGAAGACTGTTTGAAGTTGAACTCAGGACGTAAAACGGTTTTATCATCACAAAACGGTTTTTGTAAACGGTTCGTTGTCGCAACGCCCATCTCCACTAGAACTAGACAGCTGTCACTTATTTTGTGTTTTCGGATGTGTTTTGAGTGCTTTCCCAATTATGTTTCATTTTCAACGATCACTGTTTTGATTTTTACGGATTCTGACCCTGCCTACCTTGTACGACCCTTGCTTTCACACTGGACACCGAAGATCGCTCACACGATTTAAATTGAATTGGAATTGTTATAATGGATTGTTTTGGAATTGTTGGATTGGATATTGTTGAAACTATGGATCGCTATGTGAATTGTGGGATAGCAACTAGTCACTGCAATACACTAATGTATAATATGTATGAATCTATAAATTCACACCATTTACATCTCGTTACTATTCAGGCCCAAGAGTGCATGTAATCGTTTCAGTCTCCTTTAAAATATTAATTGACGTGTAGGTAAAAATGTTTTTGGAAACCTATTTAGTTACAAAATAAATATCATTTGTCATTTATTGATAAGACAAAGGAGGCGTGTGATAAATAATTAATAAGTCAAAAAAAATACGTCTACTATGTGGGTACAAATCCGTCCATCTCATATTCAATAGACTTTTGTTCCGAAAATGACAATAAAAATACATTGCTTGCTTTAAGAAAACTTCCAAACTCTTCCATGTTTTACAATGAAATAGACTATTCACTGTAGTAAAGGATTCATGCGTTTGAAAGCGTTCATTTATATGCACGGGTAGTCCTCAGTTACCTACATATTTATGTCCACGTGGTCGGTTGCACATAGCTTGTGTAACCGAACGTTTAAACTTTAGAATTATACGGTTTTTATCTTTGGACAGTGGTGTCGTTTTAGTGAACGTGAGTGTAATTACTCGCACCTCACTGCATGCACTCGTTAGTAGTAAGTAGATTTTGAAGCGTTTTAAATGAATTTTTCATGATCATACTGACCGTTTAGTATTAAAGCTTTTAAGTCGAGATGTTTATCGGCAAATAAAGTACATTACAGTGTGTGCAACTCATATTACCCACACACACCTCCGTACACACACACACACTCCCCTGCTAATTTCTTACATTGCACTTTACACTTTTTATTTGATTTTTATTTTTAATCTGCTGAATAATTACATTATGTACTTTTTGGTCTGTGCTAAATAAATGTATTTTCTTTCTTTATTGCTTTCTTTCTTTCCTAATAAGGTTTTGCAATCCCCATTGCAGGAATATTAATCTTGATAACCTGTCAAACTAAGCCAAACTCTTTCTTCTAACTTAACAGACAGATGAGAGAGAGACAAAGAGAGAGTTTGTTGCGCCACTTCTTCATCCCAATTAAAACACTAGAAAGTGCCGCAATTTTTAGGACTGTCTTATGTAATTTTGACGTTAATAATGACATAAAATAATAATGACTTTTGAAATAACCTTGTGTATAATGTTCAGGTCAATAAATCAATCGGGTGTCACCGTGCTATACTGTAGTTAACTCAAACCGACCGGTTAATTACACCAATCGGGCGTTTAACAGTAAATTGCTCTAATTGACTAAACTATAGTCAAGTTGTGACTAAATTATAGTTACACCCGATCATTTACCGTTACTTTGTAATTTTTACATTATTTATTCACGACTAGCTTTTGCTTGCGTGGATCTCGGAAAATATTCCACGGGAACGTTCTACCGTGGTTAAATGTACCTATGTGTTAATCCAGGTTATAAACTATCTATGTGCTAAATTTCATTCAAATCCGCACCTTAATTGCGTAACACACTTTCAATCGCAATCCGAGAGTTTTCAAAATCAAAATCAAAACATTTTATTTCACATAAACCTACAAGGGCACTTATGAAACGTCAGAAGCTAGGTGCACGGTTCCAATATTGGTCGCTTCCTATGGAGAAGAGCCGGCAAGAAACTCCACGGTTACTCTTTTCAAAATAAATTGTTTCTACAATGTTTTCAAATTACAGTGTTAATAGGTATGGGAGGACAGTGTAGGCCTATCAACAAGTACCAGGTACTTAGTAAAATAGAAAATGATCCACAAGTCTACAGCCTACAACGTTCTCACATTGACAAAATCTAAAAGAAAAGAATCTATATAAAAGATAAACAAAATAATAAAAATAAGGACCTATTTAAATTTATTTATTTTTTGAAGGAATTACTTCATAGGTTTGAAAAATTTGCCAACCCATTGCGATCAATTGTTATTTTTTGAATGCGTGTTACGCCGTTTAGCCGTTTTTGCACCAATCCAGAACATACATCCAGACAAAAGGAAAAAATTCTTCGTGACTATTTTATTATATGTATATAGATTCCATAGTTTCCAAATAACAAGTTATTTTATACTGAAATTGTTTCCGTTTCCGACTCCAGTACAACCGACTCTTTACCTGCACTTGAAAAATATTGCCAGAAGTCACTTCACTCTCCTACTTTAACCGAGAGAAATTTAAGTTTAGCGAAACTTATTCGCAAGAAAGGCTTCTCAAACAGTTGTAAATAGACAAAAATATTTTAGAAGTGAATTCTTTTAAAAGGAAACTATAAATATTTTTGTGGAAGTTGGTCTTTCAAAACGTGGAGCAGTTTTGAATTGTATGCTGCGAACTGTGAAATACATTTTCTTTCGGATAAATGAAACTATCGCATTCGTTGATTATAATGATTTATACGGAAACTAAGATATCAATCAATCAATCAATCTTTATTCGTGAACACAGGTATTACAATAAAGGTCTTATGTATACATTTTAGTCGAGTTCTATGTCCTACCAATGAAATTGGTATACAAATATATTAGTTTTTTAGCAATCATTCTGAATTTATACAATACAAAGTCATGTTCGAGTAAATAATGTCAATTAAATATATTATTAATAATTAATTAATCATAATTTATTATGACATGCATGTCAATGGTAAAATTATATTAAAGGGTTACTAATGTCATATTTCATCATAATTGTAAATAATGTAATTAAATGTATTGTTACTAAATAATTAATCAATTATCATTTATTTTTACATGCATGTCATCAGTTAATTATATTAAAAGGCTGATAATGTCATATTTTATCATTTAAAAATTCTTCGAGTAATACGTCTTATCTATTAGAAATAAATACATAGATATCAGCTGGTGTATGGGGTTGGTCATTAGTCTAGTGGGCATGAGGTCCTGGGGTCGATTAACAGGTCGGGCTAAGTGTTATTGGGATTTTCCATCAGAAATTTCTCAGTAGCAGCCCGAAGTCTGGATTTGTGCCCAGTTGATGGCAAAACTGCTTAAACACATGGGACTTAAACATAACTGGCGAAATGTGGGGGTAATATAGGTACACCTCTGCCCAATCCTTCGGGGAAACAAGGCGTGATGTTCTGTTATGTTTATGTATGTGATTTAAATTGGATAGGTAATGAAATCGATCGAATTCACAACTTTGAACGATTCATTTCAATAGATACACACCTACCTGGAATAAGGTGAATAAACTCATAAAAGTACTCTTCTACTGTCCGTATTTAACATCAACCAGTATACAGAGATACAAAAATAATGAATATCAAACAACTATATATTTATAATACATGTATTAATCATCAAAAAAATCGTACCAAGAGTATTCATATTAACATAACACTCACCCAATATAAACAAGTCAGTCAACGTAGCACAAGGCGAGCTAGCTTGTTAGTTTTACCCAAAACTAGAATTAACTATGGCAAAAAAATGCTTTCTTTTGAAGGACCATAACTTTATAATAGAATACCCTCTAGTATAAGAAATCTTCAATTCAATCAAAAGTTCAATGCATTTCAAACTCAACTTGGTCAGTATATAATTATGGATCGATCACTTTTGGAGAAATAAAAGCATTGAATATAATATCTGGTTTGTAACTGATGACGACAAACTTTGTGTAATTTATGTATGTTTTATAGTATTGTTCTCAAGTAAGTGATATGTAATAACAGCCGCACGGGGCGATCCACCAGGTTAAGCTACGCTTGCCGCGGTTGGTCCGTGGATGGGTGACCATCTTTACATTTCGAGACTCCTCCATGCCTCGGAAAGTACGTTAAGCCGTTGGTCCCGGCTGTCATTCGTGGATCTTTGACAGTTGTTACGGGTCGTCAGAAGCCCGAAACTCTGACAACCAGTCTTACCAAGGGGTATCGTATTACCCAGTTACTGGGTTGTGGAGGTCAGATAGGCAGTCGCTCCATGTAAAATACTGGTATTCAACTGCATCCGGTTAGACTGGAAGCCGACCCCAATATAGTTGGGAAAAGGCTAGGCAGATTGATTGTTCTCAAGTAAGTGATATGTATGTCTTTATTGAGAATAAAATTTCTTCTTTAAACCTATGGTACCTAGTAATAATTTCAAACTTCAAGGCAAGCGATAAATACTTTTGACTTTAAATAAATACTCCTTAATCACAAGACGTGTCTTATCAAAGTAGATGCAAAGCAAAAGTTGAAAATCTGCAGCTCTATTACCGGAGAGTAACTAAATACTTCGGAACACTATTTCCTAGAGATGAAGTTAAATAAGGTTCGAGTTTTAACTGCGGGATTAAAGTTGAACCTTTTAATAAGAGTTGTGTTTTGTGCAATAATAACGTAGTAAAATAAAAATAAAACAAAACATAATATTATAATTATAATTATTTCGTTTATTTATCTAGTTTCTTGTTAATTTACTTTTTAAAATATTTCTTAAAATAAACAGAATAAAAACAAAACATTAAAAAATTAAAAAAAATAGAGGTCCGCCGGTGTCGGGAGCACCGGGTTCAAGCTACCGGTGGTTAGGGTTGCAGAAACAGGCACCTCTTCACAATGCGAGCCGTATCGAGGAGTATTGCTTTCTGGATCAGGCCCTTGATCCAACCGCCTAACGCGAGCCTCAAGAGATGTTGGTCGAGGTTTTCGGCTATCAGGCCGTACACATCACAATAAATAATGCCTGGATGAGACGACACCTATTTGTTTTCAGTTCATTCATACAAACAAATACATATTTACGAAATGACATCTATCGCACCATTTCCTTGGTCACCGAATGTATTTAATTCCTTAACATCTTATAATTGACTAAAAACATAAAGAATAAAGGAAAAAAATATATTTATTGACACACACAGGAAATCACAAATTAAACTCATAACAATTTAAATAAAAATAGTGGCACTCTAGGAGTGCCGACAGAAGTGAAAACTTGAACAAGATCTCCTTGGTGGAAGAAAAATACTTGTACAGAACATTGGTCCGTAACTTTATCTAAATAAAGAGCTCAATCGTGTTTACAAAACCTTTAAAGTAAAAATACTTGCATATAACATTGATCCGTAACTTAATATAAATAAAGAGCACAATCGCGTTTACAAAATGAGGTGTTATCATGGTGTCGCGAAATCAATGGTTTAGTCCCATCTCAAAAATACCCAACGCTCCTAACGAAGTTTTCACTTCAAAAATAATAAAAATACAAAGTAAAATAAAAGCAGAAAGTCCTGTATGAACGTATGACATTATCTTTCTCCCTTCACCATCTAAATTTCTTCTCCAATCCTACCCACTTAACCCCACATTCCTCATCTTTACAGTCTCATAATTACAAATGCTACTCAGCAAGTACTCGTCAAGTTAATTTTCTAAGCTCTTTGAACTATCGCTGGCTGGTTGTAAATTCATATTTTCCCGGCCAATGGGCTCGAAAATTACTGGAATTATACGTGCGAAGTGCAGGAGGCGCCCTGTGTTCTGCGGCGGGTGCCCTAGTACGAGGTACCAATGTGGGTTGATAGTGAGAGATTTGTTTTAATTGAGTTTCGATGCCAGGACTTCAAAAATTGACGGTAGATGCTTTGAGGACATCAAGCTTGTCTTGTTTGTAAAATATTTAGGGTATTGAATTTGGTCGTATTGACTATTTGTCAAAGAAAATTAGACCTACTCGACGGAAAATTCATGTTTGGTAGAATATGCGTCCTCGGCAAAACATTATCTTGAAAATTGTATGTTTTGCTATTAAATTTTTATTAATTTAATATTATTAATAATTTGGTGTATAATGTTTTAAAGAGCTATTTTTGAGTAACCACGCTTTACAATAGCCAGTCCCCAAAAACGCGGCAAGCACAATACGATCACGCTTCCAACAAAAGTGTCCGGCTCTGCGTGACGTCATCGTTCCCATTCACATTCGTTCACCGTTCATTCATTCATAACTGAACGACTCGCTGAGTGTGATGGACACTTGTCGAGTCGTGTCGTGTTTGATTGTTCTAAAGAACAGACATTGTACCAAAAAATCTCAGTTTGGCGAAATGTTCCGGATTGGGGCTGTTTTTTTTTTAAATTCTGGATTAAAATTTTGAGTTTTCGAGCATTTGAAATACTGCTTACAGATGAAAGCATATTCAATATTAAAAAGAAAATTACTTTTTCGTAAAATGATCAACCATGACAGGTTTAAAAAAGGCTGACTGTCCATGAAATGCTGGACACACTGTATCCTCAGCAATGCTATTATTATTTTCTTAGTAAGTAGGTTATCAGGTTTCACTAGATAACAAAATAAAAGAAACTATACTGTAAATCTACGTCAATCACTAATGTAAGAAAAAAAGAAATGTATGTTTGATTTGGTTAGGTACCCTATATCATGGGGTGCAAGTGTTCTGACGTCATTTTGGTCTTATCTTCCCAAATGACTCATTAACAACAACCATCTGACTCATTGAGCGTGAATTTCCCATAAAAGTTCCCATGCAAATACTTCGCTTTTTTCTTTGTAACTATTTTCATTTTCTACTTTTGCGGAAGGGCTGGCAAATTATTCCTTAATGGATGTAAAAGCTTTGTAGAAGCCAAATAATATATCAGAGTGATAAACCACAATAATTTATGGGTCTTCTCTAAGAGTTACTGAGTTCAAAGTGCTCATTTCAAAGCTAACCTCATCTTTCGCCACATCACAAAATCAAAAGAAACCGACAATAATTAGTGCCCGCTTTTTTCCACTACAGAACACATAATTCAAAAGAACACTAACTACCCTTTTTCATCCTCTTAATCCTCAGACAGTAACAATCCCAGCTTTGACATCTCACTTTGACACATGATCATCAACGCAAGTTCACAGTGCCTCGTTAGATGGCGCGTGTGTCGCACGTGCGCACGCGCTCCCTAAACTAATTGATTATAATTACGACCCTTAATTTGTCCCCTTTTTGTATTGAATTGGTCTCTAATTGGAGAACAGTTTTTTGCGTGAAATTATTCTGGAACATGCTCCGCGTGTGACTAGAATTTTGAATCGTGTGTGTTTTGTTATTTGTCTAATAAATGACGCTCCAAAATTCATTTATTCATATCATATAGTTTGAAACCATTTTAACATAGTCGTTGACTATGGTTTTATATCAATTTCATAATCACCACGTGGTAAACGATTGATGTTTTTCTTCTAAAGAATGCACTCCTGCCCATCTTCTTGACACAATACTCATTTCTAGCTGACTAATGAAAAGATTGTTGTTACACTCATAAAATATGCACGGGATAAAATCGAGATTTTTACAATATAAAATCTTAAGCGCCTAATCCTAGGGGCCTTAAACGGCCACATTAAGCAATTCGTCTAAAAGCAATTCACTTTCTGAATTCCCAGCAATTCCTCTATGGTGACACATATTTTAGCTGAAACATATTCAATTCAAGAGCAGTGGTGACCCAGTGGTAACGGCCGCGACTTACGAGTTGTAGGTCGTAGGTTCGAACCCAGACAGGCGCTTTACTTTGTGTAAATTATTTCATCACCACTGCTCTCAAAACGGTGAAGGAAAACATCGTGAGGAAACCGGCATGTCCTAGAACCGAAAATTCGAAGACATGTGACATCTACCAACCCGCACTGGGCCCGCGTGGTGGATTACGGCCCACTCCCTCTCACAGAGAGGAGGCCTGTGTCCCAGCAGTGGGAACATTATAGGCTGATGATGATATTCAATTCATATCAGAATCATATTTGGTGTAAATATTGCCGCATGAAAAAATGAAGACCGTAATTTTACCGGATATTTTTTTAGCTATTGCATAGCTTTTATCGCGAGCTTTGAGCGCGGCGACCGAATCAAGAAATTCCATAACGTAACGAAAATAAAACCGTAACGAAAATAAAACCTAACACCCCCCACTCCGCCTACCATGTAATGACGGTTCCCATGACAACGTGATGTTGTCATGGAGGTTACAAATGCTATGCAATAGCTTTACCGCGGCAGTCCCCGAGTGCCACACGTTTTTTTTTTTTTTTACAGTTTTTATTAATTAAATTACATTTTAGTTTTTTATTTCCACAGTTTAAATGCTATTGCATTAAAATACAAAACAGTCAAACAGATGAATTACGTAATATGAATTGAACGTCGATAATATTATGAATTGTCAGTTTGTGTGATTCACAATATTATCATGTTATGATTTTGCCAAAGCGGCCGTTTTAAACCCCAATCAATAAATACGTCTCTAACAAAATAATCAATTTACCACACCGCTGAGCTCAACAATGAGCAGATTCTTATCAATTACAATCAATTTTAAAAACCCCATTCGCCCCCTATTTACATGACATGAACAATTACAACCCCTATTATGAACTTACAAGTTTATACCACAAAAAAATCGATCCCTATCAATTTTGATTCGATAAAAACTCGAATAGCGTCCACATCAAAGGCAACTAAGCCCATGTAACGAGTCTAAAGCCATATAAATTATGTATTAACGTTTATGTTAAGCCTATTTTCTTGGTTCTTTCGTCACAAATAGAATCGTCCTGCCAGCACAAATCTGGACCGCCATCTGTGACCGAATCTTTGAGCGGACATACGGGCGTGGCGGATGGAATAGAGTTTGTAGAAATAGATTTATTTCTCGATTTAGTTTTATTTGTTTTGGATTATTTTGTTCTTGATTACAGTATTTCTATTTTATTAAAGTCCATCGGGAATCATCGCATTTCTGAATACAAACGAATACTAATTTCCATGTCTATCAATTAATAGATTTGTCGTGTAATAATTTGAATTCAGAACTACTAACTACTTTATTGTTGTTTTGTTTTAGTTTTCGTGTGAACTATATAGAGCTGTAAAACTATTTTCCTATCTGTCGTGCCTGCGACTAGCAAGCTTTTTTCCCATTTTTTAATAAATTACATTAAGTTAAAAGAGTATTAATAACTCTATATACTCCCAAGTCGATTGAGAGTGTCCGGTCTGCGCCAAGTGCAAAGGGCAACAAATATAAATCCGACGACTGACGAAACACGAAGTTTGCCGAGGGACATTAAGAAAATAGAAATACTGTAAATAGTTTGGTTTTTGTTTACTAAGGGTCAATTTTTTAATTAAATCTTCAGATACCTTTTATCTGCAGCTTTTGCATAGAAACTATGACAAACCACATTTTTGATCCCTCAGATGAAAGTTATCTGAAGATAGAAAAATCACCCTTAGTAAATTAATAGACTATTCATCTTTAATCGTTTTTACTATGAATAGCAGGTTGGATCAGTTTAATTTTAAATTAAATAGAAGATTTAAAAATACCTATAAATTAGTAAAACCAAACTCACCGTTGGTAAAATAGTGACAGGATTTAATTTACGTTTTAAAAAATCTGGCATGCAAAATATGTTTTTACCTCTACATTATACAAACTAGTTTCCATAAACTTTTTATAAATAAATTACCATACAAATTCTCCTAGACCCACACTTTCCTAGTCCGTATGTCCGCAGTATTATAGAGGTCGTTAAAATTCAATTGTTGCTAGCTCCCCGGCGGTCCCCCTCTATTGATGTAATAAGTCCATTGAGACTGCATAATTGCAAATCATTTGTGGGTTTTTGTCGATAGTTCCGACGCAGGAGACCATTATTATGGAGCGTGGTGAAACGCAAATTTTGTTATAATCGATATCTCATTTACTGCCGGCTGTATGAAGGGAATAAGTTTATTATTTTGTTATTATAATATGCTATTGGGCAGGTTAATCAATTTTATGTTTTGAAAATGTTCTTATCGTGTGACAAGTTGTGAGTATGACTACCTCATTGGTCTTGTGTAGTCTGTGGTCGGCAAACTCATTAGTCAATAAAGCTAAATATCAATACTATAACGACTAAGATTTTAGAGAGCCAATCCTTTCTGTGTCTGTCTCAATACAATTTTCTTAATCCTTAAAACTCCCATCCTCTTTCACTCCTCAACGCTTCCAAAAAAATAACTTGCTGAGAAGTATCATAGCGACTGATAATAATATGATGAAGGCATCTTCTTATTAACAAGTTAATTTTATAAAACTTTGAAAGGTCTTTCGATGTCCTGTTAATTTTTGGTAAAAATACTTCGGAAGTAAATATAGTTTGAATTTTGAATAAAAGTTGATATCTTGTTTAATGACCGAAACTTCGACCCTCGCGCGTATCTACGCTCGCACTCATCAACATTTGTACAGAGCCGCACTCTATAACCCAAAAAGCCGCATGCAGCTCACGAGCTACGGTTTCCGACCACTGGTCTAGTGGGCATGAGGTCCTGGGGTCGATTACCAGGTCGAGCAAAGTGTTATATTTTTTTCCATCAGGAATTTCTCAGTACCGGTCTGGATTTGTGCCCGGTTGATAGCAGTAGGCTCGCCTCCTATTACATGGGACTTAGAAATAACTGATGGAATGCGGGTGTACCATGGGTGCACTTTTACCTAACCCTTCGGGAAATACGGGTGTTAGATGCTATGCACGTATGTATGTGACTAACCTATCTTTACATAATTAATCACAAAAAAAAATACAATAGACGTGGATATATCCAGTAACCTGCTCTGCTTAGCTATTTCTAAAGAGCCATAAAAAACCCTGAAAGAAATCGACACGTATTTCACCTCTCAACGAGGCATCCTCAGGATGATGATTGACTTTTCGCGAACCCGAAAACGGCGTGGCGTGTTGCCACACCAAGCGCTGAACGCAGCTCTGCGCTCAGCATTATCATGCTGAGGATGCCTTGTTGAGATGTGAAACACGTGTCGATTTCTTTCAGGGTAATTTATGGCTCTTTAGAAATAGGTAAGCGGAACAGGTTACTGGATATACCCACGCCTTTTGTATTTTATAATGGATTTCTGCAAGGTCACGCCTGAATCAATTAACTATATTTAATCACGACAGTCAGACTTGGCTATTAAGTATACTTTTCTCATGCCATATTTTCGTGTTCTGACGTTCTTGTCTTTGCAGTCGACCGAATCTTTCTAAAGTCACCAGTTTGGGAGTCTTGTAGGATCGGAAATAATTCTAGATCAATATACATCTAAACGACTAAAGGAATCTGCCTTCAATATTCCCTTACATAATTCGCCTCATAAACTTCAGACACAAAAGGCCGTTCCAGACAGTCATCACAGGGTTATAACAATAAAACTACGTCACCTATTAACATTTATATCTTCGTCTGGAAGAAACCTTCTGAATGTCCACAACTTTTCCCTTATTTTGTCGGTGACTCATCCTTACCCTCGACAACGGTCAATGTCATACGATACGAGAGAATACCGACATAACTTTACCCTCCAAAATTTTCACACATATCTCTATGTGCACGTGTCTAAGGTTGAAGATCAAATGGTTTGTTGTTTGATAACTGAAGGTATAAATTGGTGCAATAGGCTCTATGTAAGAATGTCTAATGGGGTGGACACGACGTATTCGCGAATTGGGGCGACTAAGATAACATTGCATAGGTTTTATTATCTGAATATTGGACGTATCATATTAGGTAGGTACACGTTATATTTTTGATGTGACATTGGTTGCTTTACCTTTCATACGATTGTGTGTTCATGTTTTAAGCAACTCATATTAAAAGTACACTTTGTAGACTAGCATATTACAAATTAGATGATTATTTCCAAGATAAGAATGCTTGGAATCATGCTGGTCCTGCTCCATAGGATAATCTAGAATCTAGACAAAATCAAACTGGTTGCTAATTTAATTGTATAATTTGTTATTTTTTGTTATATGACATTGATTTTACATTCTGTGATTCCTTCCTTCCTCACACACTGACTTGTTAATTGTAAAATTTTAGGAAAATCGTCTACTTTTACAATGTTTGTAAATATGTGAGCATCATGTATCTATCACATTATTAACTTATATGTCGTTGCTTCGTTTTTAATTCTGTTTACATTTTGTGGTATACCTAGTAATTTTATTCTAGATGCATAATTTTCACATATAATAATTTAACTAATGAACCTATACAAAATATTGTAAAACATTTTAAACGAGTAACGGTGGAGTTTCTTGCCCATTCTTCTCCGTACAAAACGACCTTTTAGAAGGGGCGACTAGAGTCAATAAAATTTTATTGTAAATTTTGACGTTCAAAAGTGCCTTATAAGGGCCTATTTGAAATAAATTATTTGACTTTAAATTTGACTTTTTTCATCAAAATAATAGCTTGCTTCTTTGCCCAGCAGGTATCTCAAAACTTGGTCCACGAAGAGAGAACGATTTTTATTCTTTCTTTACAAAAATAGACCAGCGACGACATCTTTATTGCAAAGATACCTGCGGGGTTTCATACAGACAATTTTTAAACTCTGCTTTGCACAAACTAACTACCTATTCAGTTGAGGTGCAATTCCCGTAGTTTTAAGATCATACATTTCCTAATATTTGCACACCATAAGTAATGGTAGAATGTAAAGGGGCCATTAGTTTAAGATCATACATTGTAAACCTACATTCTCGCAAATAAATGAATTTGAATCTCAGTTTCAATCTGTTAAAAAACCTCTAAATTCTAACTAATATTTTAAATGTTTAACTGAGTTTGTCTGTTTGTTTGTTTGTTACGCTTTCACGCTTAATTGTCTGAACAGATTTGAATAAAATTTTGCAAATAGGTAGATCGTGACCTAGGTTAGGATATAGGATACTTTTCATCCTGGATCACAAATGAAGTCGCGAGCAACAGCTAGTTACCAAAATTTTTTAACAATTTTTTGCCATTGATTGTTGCTGAGACGAGATTGCAGACAACTGCAACTTGAATTTGAACGTTTTTTTAAGTACAAGAATTGGTCTTCTGTTTCTGGGATCATAGAAGAAATTATGCATTTTTTGAAGAGAAAACTTCTTCAGGCGCGTTGGGCATTTTTGAGATGGAAAAAAAAACAATTGAACTCGCGACATCGTTATCGACACCTCATTTTTGTAAACGCGATTGTGCTCTTTATTTATATTACGTTACGGATCAATGTACTATACAAGTATTTTTAACCGACTTCCAAAAGGAGGAGGTTCTCAATTCGACTGTATGTTGTTTTTTTTTTTTGTATGTTTGTTACGCGATTACTCCGTCAATTATGAATTGATTTTGATGATTCTTTTTTCGTTTGGTAGATCATACTTCAGAGGTGGTCCCATATAAATTTTATTAACTTTACTTGGGTAGTTTTTGAGTTAGCTTCAATAATACGTATTTTTACCTCACTTAGTATGTGGATGATATTATGATAACTTCCTGTCACTGTTATTTACATAGCAGGTAGTGGTATTCGAATTTGTGTGGGGTAGGTATCACAACTAAAAAGTGAAAAATAAAAACTTTTTACAAAAAAAAAAACAACCGACTTCAAAAAAAACACTACAAAGTGAAAAATAACTTTAATTTCGGAAGTCGGTGACAAAAAACGAAAAATCAAAACCAAAGACACCGACTTCCGAAATTAAAGTTATTTTTCACTTTGTAGTGTTTTTTTGAAGTCGGTTGTTTTTTTTTTGTAAAAAGTTTTTTTACTTTAAAGGTTTTAGAAGTTTTTTTTTTGTAAACGCAGTTGTTCTCTTTATTTAGCTAAGGTTACGGACCAATGTTCTATACAAGTATTTTTCTTCCACCAAGGCGATCTTGTTCAAGTTTTCACTTCTGTCGGCACTCCTGGAGTGCCACTGTTTTTTTTTTTGTAACTGGCCCCTTTTGTGTTGCAAATTACGTCAATTTAAAACAAAGTACAAAAAATAAAACTCAAACTTACAAAATTAAAATGCACGCACCTAAATAATGACCACGCACTTACATGCACTTAATGCAAAAACTACCGTAATAGGCAGAGAGCATGCACTTTCGCACCCCTGTTACCAGGGCTCGGTAGGGGCAATTATCTAGGGGTTTCACTAATTCTTTACGTGCTTAACCTCATTTGTCTGGCTTATTTAAAGACTCAAGGTATTAAGACGGCTCGTGTCGGGATTATCGCTAGCAATATTTGAGTTAGTGTTACACGTAATTGGGATAGATTGACGTAGACAAGTGGATCAGGGTACGTCATTGTTAGCTTGATATGTCGATCCGTCATTGTTACGTTGTCGGTACGTCATTGTTAGCTCCCTTTCACCGGCTTCATAAGGTTCATAACTCATTTGTTGGGCTTGGTATTACTTTTTATAACAAGCTACCCTCTTCTTTTCTAGATTTGCCTTTTAATGCATTTAAAACTAAAGTAAAATCCAACCTTTGTTCAAAGGCATACTATTGTATCAACGATTACTTAAATGATAAGAATAGTTGGTCGCTGTGATTAACTCAAGACAATGTTTATGTTCTTTCTCCAGAATTAGCTTACCTACTGTCATTTTATATGAGTTTTTTATTTTTTATTTTATTTTATTGTTGACATAATCTACTCATTACAATTTTTTTGTTATGAGTTGTATTGCAATTTGTGGTTAGCTAGCGACCTCGACAATTGATCATATATATTTTTTTTTTTTTGTTTGAGCAACCAGCAAGTTCGTCATGCTCGGACGTGTGCTGCTTGGTCGTCTTGCTGATCATGGTTTTGTTATTGTTACTAGTAATTAACTGTTCATTTACCTCGATGGTCCTAGTTTATCATTTATAACTGCCAATTACAGCTTTATGTAAGCGGGCACGCCCTTTATGTCTGGAGGCTTTTATATAGATATTTAGTTCTTTTTTTACGTTTAGTTTTTATTTTTTTTAAATATTGCTTGAGTATAGTTCTCGATGTTTTTGGCTGGTATATTGGCGTGTGCTAGCTGGCATATGGCCTATAATTTATCATTTGAATTATGTTTTGTGTTGCATAATGTAAGTTATTTTGAATACTATTGTATAGAATCATTTTTTCTAACTTGAACAGACAGCTGTGCTGCTGGGGAGTTTGTTGCGCCACTTCTTCTTCCCAGCTAAAGGCACTAGGAAGTGGTGAAGGGTGGGCGTTTTTGGGGGACTGTCTTATGTAATTTTGACGTTCGAAAAGTGCTGATTCTCAGCCTAGTTTGAATAAATGACTTTTGAATTTTGAATTTTGAATTTTGATCAATAATAAAGTACTTAGGTACTGTGCCAAAGGTTGTCTGGGAAGGAATACTGATGTCTGGCAATCTCCATGCTCTTTGTGTTTTCTATATTCTGGTATAGATACCTAATTAGACTAGAGAATATATGTTTCTGTACTGTTTGTAACAGTTAAGTCTTGTCTTTGGTTTTGAACTTTCGGTTTTTGCTACCAATTTCCAAAATTAGAGTTATTTTTCGCTTTGTAGTATTTTTTTGGAAGTCGGTTGTTTTTTTTTTTTTTTGTTTTAAAGTTTTATTTTTAACTTTTTAGTTGTGATACCTACCCCACACAAATTCGAATACCACTACCTGCTATGTAAATAACAGTGACAGGAACTTATCATATCATCCACATACTAAGTGGGAAAAAATACGTATTATTGAAGTCAACTCAAAAACCATTCAAGCAAAGTTAATAAAATTTATATGGGAGAGCATACCTTTTCAAACAAAAAAAATAATTTTCAAAATCGGTCCATAATTGACGGAGAAATCGGTGAACATATATAAAAAAAAAACATACGCTGCGAACATTATAACCTCCTCCTTTTTAGAAGTCGGTTAAAAATGCAAGCGTGAGGACTAAAATACTTACTATACTTATGAGCTAGAAGGTGGAATGCAGGGAATACTTTTGCCGATTAGAAGGATCTTTCCCTCGTTTCTGCACGAATTGTACTTGATAAAAAATATTAGTGAGCATGGTCACAACAAGGCTGACTACCCAGGATATACATTCAAATATTGTCTGGTGGCAATATTTGTGGTGGTGGGAACATTATAGGCTGATTATGATTGCCTAGTGGAGGCTATTTTAATAGAGCAGAAAAATATAGCTAGCTTCATAAAAAAAAACATATACGTACGAGTATATCCATAACAATTTTAAATAAAACTGTAATTTAAACTCCAACACATTGGCAGATTGTCAATTAGCAGAAATAATAAATCCGACATACAACGCACCCGCTGTTAATCTCGATGGTATCTTCATCCCTCTCCGCTAGGGGGCGTGCAGGGAGCAGTAATTGGGCGCGATGCCGGAGAGATAACGCCGTCTGGCCGGCTACTGATTAAATGCATGCTTGGTGCATACTTTTAGAACGCTGGATTTGGATTACCGAACTTTGGTAAGGTATTATGGTTGAGAAGTTATTCGTCTATCTTGGACTCTGATACTGTTTTTGTTTGTAATGTTATTTATTTCGGGAGTCGATCAATATATATACCATAGATGGATGACCACCCATTACATATCAAGACCTGTGGGCCTCGGAAAACACATAAAGCTGTTGGTCCCGTCTGTAATATTTTGATTTTTGATAGTCGTTACCGGCAGAAAGTTTGACAACCAGTCGTCCCAAGGGGTATCGTGTTACTCAGTAAATAGGTTATGGAGGTCAGATAGGCAGTCGTTCCATGTAAAAAACCGGTATTCGGCTGCAACTGGTTGGACTGGAAGCCGACCCCAACATAGTTGGGAAAAAGGCTAGGTAGATGATGATCTTCATCCCTCGCCTCTAGGGGGCGTGCAGGGGGCAGTAATTGGGCGCGATGCCGGAGAGATAGCGCCGTCTGTTCGGCTGCTGATTAAATGCATGTGCATACTTTTAGCTGCTTTTAGATTACTGAAGTTTAGTAAGGGCACAGTATAAATATGGACAGTACAGAAATTACGTAGTAAACGTTCGTAATAGCATACTCACACAGACGCACAGTGATAGAATATGGAAACAATTCAACCTTTGCGGCTGTATCAACCGAACTTTCATGATTTTTAAAAAAAAATAATTACAATTTATTATTATTTCTTTGAGAAGTGCGAAAACTTTGAAATTTAGTTAATTTTTTTAGTTTTTTTTTAAATACTAATTTATTGAACAATGAAACAAAATGCAAAAATGATAAATATAAACCGATTTTTTCAAGTGCAATTAAATTCAGTGGTATTAGGGGGTAGTTTAGGGGTAGTTATGGGGTGAAAATAGTAGTTTCACCTCACGTTTTGAATGAGCCTCAATTACCTCAAGTTGTTTTGTAACTGTAATAAGAAGCTACCCTTGCTCTAAAATACTAATTTAATACCGAATATAATTATCAATATTTCAGGGATAAGGAAAATAATATGAAACACCAAGATATTTTGTCAGTCATTTATATTACTTTGCCAACATCAAATTCAATGTTCTACACCATACCATCACATCTCCTATTCCCCACATAATATTACAATTCAATCAGTATTCTAATATTTACCATAAAACTAATAGGTTACCTTAATTTACAGTAGATCTCCAACCAATACTATATTTACTATAAGTCAAAACGCCTCAATTATTAGGTTTTTTCTGATTTATAAAAATGCCTTACTAAATTTCAAATTTTTCGCACTTTTCAAAGAAATAATAATAAATTGTAAAAAAATAAGAAAAATAATCATGAAAGTACGATTGATACAGCCACGAGGGTCGAATTGTTTCCATTTTCCATCACTGTGAGACGCACTCATTGACGAAACTCGAAGCGATTATCGCGGTGCTGTCAGTTGCGGGAGCCGTGGTGAGAAGATTGGTTGCCGCGGTATTTTTAAAAATGGAGGGTAGGTTATTATTTCAACAAATAGGCCTAGTTTTCATACTGTCCATATTGATACTGTGGTAAGGAGTAGGTACATTGTGTGTATTGAAAAGATAGAGAAGGTAATACATCTCTCTGATATTGTTCTCTGTGGAGTATATTTTTCTGTTTACTTTTTTTGAATTAAAAATTAGACTGTGCAGAAAATGCGCAGAAGATTCGGAGCTCGTGGCTAAATACTAACAGACGCTCGGGTCAATCTGTCAGGTTAAGCTACGCTTGCCGGGGTTGGTCCGTGGATGGGTGACCATTTCTACATACCGAGACTCCTCCGTGCCTCGGAAAGCACGCTAAGCCGTTGGTCCCGGCTGTCATTCGTGGATCTTTGACAGTCGTTACGGGTCGTCAGAAGCCCGAAAGTCTGACAACCAGTCTTACCAAGGGGTATCGTATTACCCAGTTACTGGGTTGTGGAGGTCAGATAGGCAGTCGCTTCATGTAAAATACTGGTAGGTATTCAGCTGCATCCGGTTAGACTGGAAGCCGACCCCAATATAGTTGGGAAAAGGCTAGGCAGAACGAACTGTGCAGAAAATTCCTTGTTTGATTGTTTCACACCCCCATCGGAAAAGTTAGACTCTGATGTTATTTTTGATGAAGCAGAAGCACCAGCTGTTGATCTTCATCACAAATCTTTAAAGTTCAATGAAGAAAGGGGTTCCCCACATACGTGGCAATGTTGCCACACAAAGTGATTTGCAAACTCGTAACTTTACCAACGCTTAACTTCACAAACCCACAACTTCGCACGCCAAAACAAAATTAGCATATCCCACAGCTTTCGGTAATTAAGTGTCTTTTTAAAGCAATGATAATTACCGATTCAGCCTTTGTAGACAGCCTTTTAATCACGGCCCTTTTGCAACAATTCTGCTTACCCTAATGACGTCATCGTGACATAGTGTTCAGGATAGGGTTGGTACTCTGTAATTACCCAGAATCAGGGTAATTCGGACCGCTGAGTATGCCGAGCTTTTTGCTCGTTAGCCCTGAGGTGAGGTGCTAGAGTGAGCGAAGAGCGGAGCAGAAAATTACTCACCTGTATTTTAAAGCTACCTACTCAATTGCATTTCAGATAGCCACAGAGATTTTCAAATGGTCCCAATTTACAGTTTGCAAGACATCAAACTTAGTTGTACAATTAGTTAATGTGTAGTAATTAATCATTTTAATTTCATTGCTTTAGATGACTTATGAGGACAACCTCGCAGTAAAAAGAAAAGTTTGCTGTCGTTGGAAAAGCCAGACCACCAGCCACATGACTGCTAAGGATGATTGGAGCCAGTTGAAAAAAGTAATTTGGTGCGCGCACTAGCCTCTAAGCTCTGGCGAAAGTGAAGTGAATCCCGCGTGGTGGGTGGGACAAAATTGGCTCGCTGCGATTATGAGAACTAGCTTTTATGGAGGTGTGTGTCGTGTGACGTCCTAATCACTATGTAGCTGCATCATCATTCCTAACGACGCGCGCCGCGCGCGCCGACTGAGTGGCCCCCTAGCGCTCTGCTAGCGCCACCGCGATGGTGGTGCCCCCGTCGTGAGTTTCGTGAACTACAGACAATACGTGCTGTGCAGTGATTGGTCCATTCCAAATTATATGTTTTTTAAGTTGCCCGCAAATGATTTTTATATGATAAAGAATTTGTATTAGTAGCTAAGTTTTTCGGAAATAAAACCATTACCGTTTAGTGACTTGAACTGGTCGTTTCCCTCAATCACCTCAGCTTCTAACAACTAAAACAATCGACGCACGCAGTCGGTTCCTTCGTCCCGAACGGGTTTTACCTCAGTGTGGCCTGAGTATAAAATAGAAAACGTGAAACCGTTGTCAGTGGGACCGTACCTGAACCGTGCTTCATAGAGCGTGGAAGAGCCGCGTCATCGCCGTTCAGATTGCCGGTGAAATGACTGGAACGCGAGAAGGGATGTCTCTAACCTCTCCAAGTCGATACATACATCCCATAGAGAAGAAACACTAAGATTAATGACGATGTAATGAAGGAAAAACAGTGATAATACATGAGGGCTTTAATTTATCAAAGAGTTGGCTTGATTAATTTCTGTCTTACTAGAAAAACAATGAGTCTTCCTTTTTCATACATCGTGATAAAGAGAAGCGAACAAGGAATAAAATGCTATTTATGTGATAGGTTAAAAAAGTACACGTTTTAAAAAAGAAAGAAAAATCTTCTTCTTGAACTTATAACCTAAGATTCTGGTAGAGTTAATTGTTTCTGGCGTGACCTTGCGGAAATCCATTATAAAATACAATAGCCGTGGATATATTTAGTAACCTGTTTCGCTTAGCTATTTCTAAAGAGCCATAAAAAACTCCTGAAAGAAATCGACATGTGTTTCACCTCTCAACGAAGCATTCTTAGGATGAGGATTGATTGTCGCGAACCCGAACACGGCGTGTTGCCACACCGAGCGCTGAACGCAGACCTCGATTTATTTCAGGAGTTTCTTATGGCTCTTTAGAAATAGCTAAGCGGAACAGGTTACTAAATATATCCACGGCTATTGTATTTTAAGATTCTAGTAAGAGATAAATGACAAGCGACATAACGGTTTGAAAATAAAGTTTCGCAATTTTAAGTAGGTACTTAACCTAGTATTCAAAAATTCATTAAGCTCTTTAAACATTAAAACCTCCAAAAAGTACCTAAGAGAAACAAACCTAACATCTAAAAGCACTTAATTTAATAAGTTCGACCGACGACAATTTTAACGAAATTATCCAGACGTTTGCTTTCTCCATAATTAAATGAACTAAATGCTTTGCGAGAAGATAACCGAGTACCTAAGCTATCGCGAGAACTGTTCCCGCAAGAGGTCTCCAAACAATACGACAATTAGACAATAAGGTCGGACCGTGAATAGCTTAATCTGGAAGCAAATGCTGTTAACATTCCCCCTCTGCCTTTGTTGGGCGACAGACGGGCGCGACAAACGCCGCTGACTGGAATTTTAATTGATTGGTGGTCGTCCTAGGTTTGGTAAATGTGTGTCTATGATACATTGTTGCAACGGGGAGGATGTGGTGTAGGTCTATAAGTGATACAGTTTTAGTGACATTTTGTATTTTCACATGGAGATTGCTCGCTAAGTTCTAGACCAGCGGGATAATTACGTAAGATACGTAAAATGACAATTGATCGCAATGGGTTGCATTTTCACAGTTCATTGCGTTATTTACGTTGTTGAGCAGACGATTTTTTCAAACTTACGAAGCAATGGATTAGCAATATCCTTCAAAACTCTAGGACTGTGATTGAAAGGGTGAGCTTAAAAACAGGAGGTTCATTTTACAAAATTTTCTTCTAAGTGGCAGAGCGATCATGATTATTTTATTGCTTCTACAAAAAGTGGCGGTTCTTGTGACGCATCTATGTATAACTGTTCAACTCAAGTAAATTATAGTTATGTACAAGTAAACACAGGAAAAAAAAAATAGGAACAAATCATTGGGCATCAAAAAATTCATCCGTATCGCTGTCAGTGGGAAAGGTGCCCAAAAGGCTGACAGCATTGCCACGTTGTATGGCAATGCAAATTCTTTGACCTAAAAATTGGCCAACCTTCTGGTCACGTGAAGAGTCGACCAACCAGCCTGGTGATGTACCGGAATACTCGATGAATTAGTTTGTTTTAGATAAGAGCCAAACTAATAGTTGAGTCATATAGTCAATAGTTGAGTCCATCAGTTGAGACTGGTCATCTCTTATCTGCCAGGGCTTATTTTTAATCTTATATTTTCAATTGCTGCTTTGATTATTTTTTATACATTGTTCTCACATATAGAAGCAACAAGAATAATGTACCCAGGATTTTGTAATAATATCTATATTTAAAAGAGTGTCCTTGGAGTTTCTTGCCCGTTCTTCTCCATAGAGATCTACGTTTTGGAATGGGCAACTAGCTTCAACTTTCTGACTAACTGACCGATTCTTTGACAATTCAAAAGTGCCTGTAAATGGTTTAATTGAAATAAATGCTTTGAGTTTGAGTTTGAAATACATTTTCAAAACTTTATCATATTTTTACAACTTATTTATCACTTTATCACCATAAAATCGACGGTCACAAGTCACAAGTCGGTCGGCTATAGTGCACCTTATAAATACCAATACATTGTATTTTTATTCCTCCTCCAAAAACGCTAGTCTACACCACCACCGCTCATTGTTACCGTCGCAGTGTCACCGCGACCTGCTTTCTCGGAAATCTTGGTAAGCGTCATTTGCACTTTTCTCGCGGTACAAAAACATCACTGAGAGATGAAAAATGAAATATCACGAGCAGCCCTCGGTTCGCAAGAGCTTCAAGCTATTTGTTAGCAGATAATACGTTTTCTGAGAAAACAATGCGCTCTGTAGATTTCTTATGAAGTGCTTCAGAGTATTGTTGGTTTAAAAACGTTGTGATTGTGGCAGTTTTATTTATTGCTGTTGTGGGTTTTATATACGTTTACACAATTGAAGACATATTGAACACCTATCACACACTACGATTCATTCGTTCCCAAAAAATAATTTGTAGCTAAGAATAAAACCTTGGGGAATGAAACCTACCTTATGTCACACAATTAGAAATTGGAGAATTAAAAAAAAAGTTTGCCTGAACATCGATATCAACAGCAGCCATTTAAAATACTATGAATAGTTAATTCGATAGTTTCCAAATGAAAAAAGCAAACACAATAAACATTTACATTAAACTAAAGCTATTGTATGTATCAATCTCTAACATAAACAAAATCCTTACCTATATTTTTCTCCACACGTTTGTACCCACTCTCTGAGCTCCGATCACCCATTTCCGAGAGCGACAACCTTTTAGAGCGACTCTTTCATCGTGACGCGTATCAATTTGTTTGGCAGATACAATTTACATGTTACGGTAAAAACAAATATGTAGGTAAATATACTTGGGTATACATGTTTGCGAAGCAATTCCGGGAATTATTTTTAAAACGCACCATGGTAAATATGGGTTTGTTTGTCCAAAAAGGTTTAAAATTATGTACATTTAAAAAAAAGTTGAGCTGTATTAAGCTCGCCTCTGAAAAAAATACTAGCAACAATTTATTGCTAGATGTACCATACAAATTTGTAGTAATGCGAATGAAGACAGTAGCTAATTCTGTGTCTTCTAGAAATTTTTGCATTTTATGTTAAAGTTAGACCTTGTAACCTTTTAAAACTTAACAACCAAATTTATGTAGAACTAAGTTGCGCCCGCGACCTCGCGCACGTGACTGTGTATTCTTTTGGCAACTAAAATTCATGGGAACTTAAAGAAACGAAAATAATAAAATAGAACACTTCTTCTTCTTTCTTTTCGTGTGGTTAATGACTAACCTGGTGTCAGAGTTTTAAAGCCGCCCATGGGCCTCTGACTTGGCTTCACATGTCGTCGAGAAATATCTCAATACGATGTTTTCCTTCACCGTTTTTGAAGCAAGCGATAATTATACAATACGCACATGAATCTGAAAAGTTAGAGGTGCGTGCCTTGGGTTCGAACTCGAGACCTAATAAATAATAATACACTGATAGTTTCGTCAATTTGTATAAGAACGATGAACTCGTGTTTGCGCATAAGATTTCTACACTAATATTAAATTCAAACCTTCACATAACATTACCAAACAAACTGCCACTCAATACGCAACAGAATCGGAACAACGGAAATGGCTTTATTCGAAAACATCAAGATGTCTTATCGAAAGTGAAGACACCGGAAAGTATCATTAAGTATTGACGGCACGGTGGGGGTGAACGAATGCAGACTCATGTCCGTATGGGGTGCGCCCCGCCTCAGCCAAGTACTGCCAAGTTGTATGGGGAACGTCATGCGACTGTCAAGGAAGGGGTATTAGAAATGGATGGCAAAGTTTTTTGATTTTGGGGAATTAGTTAGAAAGATTTAGAGTGGTGATTCATCGTATTGTTAGAAAAGTTTCATCTTAGAGATAGCGTTGGAAAACATGGTTAATGTAATAGATGAAACCAAAAACGATTTACTTAGAAAACATTATAAAGAGTAGCCATATTAAAAGAGAAAATATGTTATGTTTTGCACAGCAATAACACTCTCAGAAGGCAGAAAAACACTGTAACACTTTGTCCAATGTATTATTTTCAGCGTACAAATTATTTCAACTATGCGATTTTACAAAAAGTTGAACCAGTATTTTCCAACATATACCCTATGCTACACATTACCTTCACTCCATTTTTCGCAGAGTCCACTGAAAGCCATAAATTCGTTTCCAAATCATGATAACATAATTCAGACAGCTGGTTTCCTAAACCCCACTAAACCACCCTACGTTAACACTAAACTACAAATTTTACATACCCCCCAAGTTTACACACTATTTATGTAAACTACATACTCCCAAGTTTACATAAGAAGTGCAGTTAATTCGTTCGGCTTCCGATCGCGCTGCAGTGTTGCGGTGCGCGCATAAATTGTAGTATCGCGCTATTCGACGTTATTTATGTTACGTGGATGCGCGATCTCAGACGCATAAATACGATTCGGAGACTTTAGAGCCGTACTAGTGGTCAAGGAACCAACGTCAACATGAATCATAATAATTATTTACGATTTAAGATACTTTATTTCACTAAAAAAGAGTACAGATAATCACTTCTATGAGGATAAACATAATAATTATTAAGTTCCGAAAGGGAAATCGTGCCCCCCCGGCAACATGGCAACTGAAAGAACATGGGTGGGTTTTAGTTAGTAAGAGTCTGACACGCCCTCCCACTCTACCCAGAGTGGGAGAAGTTATTTGATAATTTCCCACACAAAAAAAAAAGAAAAAAAAAGCGATTGTTTCGCTGGGTGATAAAACTAACATCCTACATAATATTATAAATGCGAAAATGAGTTTGTTTGTTTGTTACGCTTTCACATCTTAACTACTTAACTAATCATCATGAAGTTAGGATATAGGGTACATTTCATCCAGAAAAAAAAGTACTGTTCCCGATGGATAGAAAAATAACTTTTAAACGCGAGCTGCAATTTACACATTTACAAGACGTGGTGCTTTAATAGCCTTGGGCCTTTTAAAACTTGGAAGACATTTTGATTCCATAATCACGTTAGGTAATTATTTGATTATAGAGTTGAGTTTTTTTTTTTGGGTGGGAAATTATCAAATAACTTCTCCCGCTCTGGGCGAGCGCGGAGGGCATGTCAGACTCTTACTGACTAAAACCCACCCGTGTTCCTTCGGTTGCCCTGTTGCCGGGGGCCACGATTTCCCGATCGGTTTTCTTCGAACCCCCGGCTGGCATTGGCCTTAGCGGACCCCGTTAATTCTGCTGACATCTCTTTGAGGCGCGCGTGGAACACAACGCGCCGTCGACCCGGACCTGGTCCTTATCGGACGGCGAGCTACCCATTGCTTACCGTCCGCAAGCCCGCGCCTACGGTGGCCGGAAATCGGCTCGCGATTCCCGCCCCAGGCGTCTCCTCCTGTGGCGGTTAGGGGCGTGAGTGCGCGAAATTTGCCTCTCCCTCACGCGTTCCGCCTCCTCCTTCGCGAGCATTACCACTTCGCAGAAGGAGGTGACGGCCTGCCATTTCCTCTCGCTCTGTACCATGGCCTGAACCAGGGCCGGACGCGAGAGATCACCACCGCCAATCGCCTCTACGAGAACACGGCGTTGCTCCGCCCAAGCCGGGCAGACCTCCACCGTATGCTCCACGGTGTCCTCAGGCCGATCCACACAATGGTGACACCCGGGTGTTTCCTCCCGCCTTATCCTGAACAGGAACCTCCCGAAGAGTTGAGTTCCTTTATAGCTTGTACTATACAGTTCTTGTCCTCGATGTTAAAATTATATGAACTTGCATTCTTTAAGTAAATGTTATTTGTGTATGTATTTCATTTGTTTATTTTTTTATTTGTATGAGAGACTGATACCTGAAAAAGGCATGAAATACCTGAGTTACGGGTCACCAGTCCCCCCAGAATGTGACTAGAGTGAACACGAGTTAGGCAAAGATGTGTCAGAAAGTGGAAATTGGGTATAATGTTCTGGATGGGAGTTTATATGACACATGATGCAGTTAACGATATACTGAGTTTCATTAAGCCATACTTATTTATTTGAAGATATTATAAGAAAGAAAACTAATAAATATTGCTGTTGTATTGTTGTTGTTTGTTTAAGTCTCAGTATCTACTTTGGTATAAATGCCTAGCAATGGCTTAGCTGCCATACCTGTTAATGATGCGAAGTAGGAAAGATTTAAAGGAAGGATGTTAAAAGAATACGGTGCATTTTTTTAAGTGAAAGCTTCTTTAGGTGCGTTGGGTATTTTTGAGATGGGACTAAACCATTGATTTCGCGACACTAAACAGTAAAAGACATCAACGCGTTGATTTTTTTTTCAAGTTTTCACTTCTGTCGGCACTCCCGGAATGCCAGTTTTTTTTTTAAAGACTTCAGCAATATACAATACAAAGAAAATCCTGGTGGTGGAGAAAAACATGATCATAACTAAATATAATATAATAAATGCGAAAGTGAGTTTGTTTATTTCGACTGTAGCAATTAACATTGTCGGATATACATTTTTGCGATTTTTAAGTTATTGCTTTAAAGGTCTTAGAATAAATTATAAATTTGAAAATCACAAAAATGTAGATCCGACAATGTCAATTGCTACAGTCGAATTTTGTTTGTTTTCGGTTTCACGCTGAAACGACTGAACAGATTTGAATGAAATTTAGCATATGAATATACCGTGATTGATGATGGATTAGCAAAAAGGATTTTTTTTTTCGATGTTGCCATCGGGATCGAGACTTATGCGGATGAAACCACGCCGCTTAGCTATTTCTTCATAAATTCTAAAACTTCTTGGGGAATGGGCAACCTATTCTAATATTCCAAGTCCAGTGCATATAAATACCCGTTTTCCAGCAGTTCCCGTAGTAAGGGACACTTCACGAGCCACTACCTCTTTGAATTATAAGACGGCACTAAATTTCGCGATTCAATTTATGAGTTATCGTAAATTTTGACGAGTTCCGCCATCGCCTGATTTAATTACTCAGCTGTAATTATTGTTTTACTGCTGTTGCGAATAAATTGTTTACGCGAATGTTTAATATTGATGTTTTATTTAGTAGGAGAAGGCGAGATGTAATAAAAATCTGTCATTTTAGAATATCAATGTAGATATTAGTATATTTAAGCTTATTCAGATGTGTTTTCTTGCCTACAAAAACGACTGAATCTATGTACTTTTAGAAACAATTCAACGAGGAGCTTGTGGCTAAGTAATAACCTTTCCGGGGTTGGTCCGTGGATGGGTGACGATCTTTACATACCGAGACTCCTCCGTGCCTCGGAAAGCACGCAAAGCCGTTGGACCCGACTGTCATTCTTGGATCTTTGACAGTCGTAGCGGGTCGTCAGAAGCCCGAAAGTCCAACTAGTGTTACCAAGATCGTATTACCCAGTTACTGGGTTGTGGAGGTCAGACAGGCAGTCGTTCTATGTAAAATACTGGTATTCAGCTGCATCCGGTTAGACTGGAAGCCGACCCCAACAGAGTTGGAAAAAGGCTAGGCAGATTTTATAGAAACAACTCAATGTTCTTTTGTTCTTCACCTATCTACTAACCATTCACTTCGAGTTGACCGCTACCTCCCCCCGCGGTCCCCCGCACTGACACCTTGTTATTCATCTTTTTAACTTATTAATACTACTTCCATACATATCACAGATCTCCACAAAATGGACCAATTCAAAGTCAAAGTCAAATAATTTATTTCAATTAGGCACATAAAAGGCACTTTTGAACGTCAAAATTTGCAAAAAATAGAATTGATTCTAGTCGCCCCTTCCAAAAGGTAGTTTTCGTATGCAGAAGAATGGACAAGAAACTCCACCGTTACTCTATTAAAATGTTTTACAATATTTTGTATACATTAATTATATAATTATATGTGAAGACGTTGCACCTGGAATAAGATTACTATACCACAATAGGTAAAAATTATTAAAAATGAAGAAATGACAAAAAATAATTGTGCAATGGATGCATGGTGTTCACACATTTACAAGCATTGTTAAAGCAGGTACCTATACGAAATTACAAATTAGGTATGCACGAATTCCTAGTTGCAAAATGTTATTTGAATGAAAGATGACTGAACTTATATGTATAATGATTTTTTAAATTTTGATTTGACTTGTGTATTTTATTTATTTTGGAATATCTATTTTTAATGTAACTCAGTTTGTAATCTTTTCTGTATATTTAATGTTGCACTTAGTACCTAATATACTTATTAATTTTGCACACCTCATTAGGTTATAATACAATGTACCTTCTATACCTGTAACACCTTTTTAACATGTATTATGCAAATAAATAAATTGATTTGATTGTTTTGATTTGATGCATATATCAAAAACTGTTTTAAATTCTTTTTAAAATTACAAAGACAATAGTAAAAAAAAGAAGAATTATAATTTTTTGTCAACGTTAGTAGTAGTTGGGCCGTCGTTTTTAACGGTCGATGGCGGTCTATTCGAAGTGAACGACTAATAACTACTTCGCAAAAACTATAACAATATGGATAATAATAAAGCTTCCGAAAAAAAAAACACTAAGCTCGCGTGGGACCGCCGGAGCCTCCCAGCCGTAACAAAAACCATGCCTGCTGCATATTGCATGCTCGCTTGCATGCTGTATGCATGGTGTATGCTTGTTTGCATGTTTGAAAAATATTACGTCAGCAAATTCTGTATTGATTTTTCGGAATTTTCAGTATTTGATTCGGTCGTTTCAGTGTTTTATTCGATCGTTTCTTTATTTGCATTCGCATAATAAGTTGTCGGAAAATTAGTGTGTTTAGCAGCAAATTTCATATTTTGAGTATGCACATATTTAACATTTTTTCCGGGGCGTTTATTACTACCCTAACAATATTAAGAGAACAGCTGTTTGCTAAAAATAATTTACGTAACCAAACGTATTTTAACCTACAGAAACTTGACCCCAAAAAAACAACCCAAAACGCTACAAACACACTATTAACACAAAAACTCACAAAATCCGGACCCGAAATTTTCGACTACAAACTTTCTTTCAACGCGACCTTTCTATAGGCCGTTATCACACTATACAGTCTATTGAGAGAACACGACGTACGGTGATTGATATTAATGGTCGGCCGTGTGTAGGCAGCCTTATCTTCAGCGTCTACGGATGGAGGCCTTTTCATAAAGTAGGACGGAGATGGCCAAATAGTTTGTAGTTTTAAAGAGGCCTCCGAGTTCTGAAGTGTGGACGTAAATCCGGCGTTTGAAAGGGTATGGTAAATAGAATAAGTTTTAGAAGAATTGGTAAAGTATGTTGGTGGAAAATGTTTTGATAATAAAAGTTTTTGGTTTCCTAGTGATGGCACGAGTTCTTGAGTAAAAACCCTAAATCGATAAATTTTTCAGTTTCTGGAATTTAAATCTCATCTTTGACTGTTTCTACGCAATCAATAGACCTGGAGTGCTTGGGTTAAGTTCAAATTATGAAAAATTTAAATAGCTGCCTAAAAATATACCTAAAAATGCGTCTTTAAGGTATATTTTTCAAAAAAACTGAAATAAGTGCCAGAATTTCGCAGTGTTTCGAGCACCATGGGAGTAGCACAAAGTTTTCAGGGTTGCGAACTTGGCTATAAACTACTCTCAGGGGACCTAACAACATAAAAAATAATCGTAGTTACAAGCGCGTTTGCGACGTTTGCATTTTTTTGTGTCGATATGTACTGAACTAAAAGTGGTTACCATTTTACTATTAACAAAATAACATAACATAAGATAATATAACATAACGTAACATCACGCCTGTATTCCTAGAAGGGTTAGGCAGAGGTGTACATATAGTACACACACATTTCGCAAGTTACATAAGATAACATTATAACATAGTAGGTATTTTTTAACCAATGTCAAAAAAGGAGGAGGTTATTCATTCGGCGAGTTTTATTTTATTTTTATGTTTTAGTATTTCGTTAATGTTTAATTATCTCATAGTCTAGTTTTAAAGATTAGAAAAAGATTATTAAAAATAACTTTGTGTAACAACAATGATTGAAAACGTAAAGGAATGATTTTTTCAAGCTCTCTAATACACGTAATCCCCATCTATTTATGGATGTAGAAATGTTCGTCCATTTCTTCCTACTTTTATCCTAGATAGCAATATATTAGTGGTGCACCACGGAGGCGTTTCCGATACAAGACGATAAATTACACGCAGTGCCGGCTACGAGCGCTACGGCGTAGCAGTGCAGCTCTATTGCTACGACGCTCGGTTGCTACGAGACCACTCATTACCTTCGAACGTTTGATGCTACACGGAATGGGAAATAAACTGGATAAGAATTCTTAGGTCACTGAGATTTCCTTAGCATTTTGCGAAAATAAATGTGGTTCAGTGAAAATATATGCCTGAGTTATTAATCCAGTCGACGTATTGGATTGATATTTCCAAAAGGATTGAATCACTCGGTTAGAAGAAAATAATGATATGCGTCATGGAAAATGGGTCTCACGGCGGTTTATTTTAGCCGTATTTCATGTAGATTTATAACGTATATATTATGTACGGCATTTTGTAAAATACGTAGCATCCTTTCATTCTAAAACTATCCTAATATTATGTTTAGGAATGAGAAATGAATTGCCTAATGTAACTGATTGTGACTTCTGTTTTTAGCAATGTATTTACAACGATCACACTAAAAAAAGTGGTGGCTCTCCGGGAGTGCCGACAGAAGTGAAAACTTGAACAAAACCGCCTTAGTGGAAGAAAAATACTTGTATAGAACATTGGTCCGTAATCTTATCTAAATAAAGAGCACAATCGCGTTTACAAAAAATAATATTTCCGAAACCTTTAAAGTAAAAATACTTGCATAGAACATTGATCCGTAACGTAATATAAATAAAGGGCACAATTGCGTTTACAAAAATGAGGTGTCGTCATGGTGTCGCGAAATCAATGGTTTAGTCTCATCTCAAAAATGCCCAATGCGCCTAAAGAAGTTTTCACTTCAAAAAGCTACCACAAACAACGTCATCTTCTTTAAGCTAATTCGTATCCATTTTTCTAAAATCTTAGTCAAACATCGCATCGCCGTCGCCTCGGCGCCAGTCTTGACCCTGTCCCATTCACGCCGCTCGGGTAGTGCCACACAAATCTTACTAAACAAACAACTAATGGGCTCCGTGAATAGGATTGCTTTATTGCTAAAAATGGAACGCCCACTGATTGTGTAGCTGTAATGGTTCCCGTAATTTGTTGGAAATGGTATCCTTGAATTCGGTAATTAGTACCTAAAGTTAATGAGGAAATATTTTATGTTTTGATTAAATTAGAAAAAATCTAGCGTTTCTATGGTGACCCTGTTCAGAAAAACTACGTATTTTGCTAAGTAATACTATTCAAATTAATCAATCTACCGAGCCTTTTCCCAATAATGTTGGGGTCGGCTTCCAGTCTAACCGGATGCAGCTAAATACCAGTATTTTACATGGAGCGACTGCCTGTCTGACCTCCACAACCTAACACAAGTAATACTGATAACAGTTGCGTATTAAATTGGTGTTTGTTGATTATAATAAACTAGTTAGGTACATAAGTTTCGACCACGGGGTCGAGAATAAGGCTGCCTGTCCACTGAGCGAGGCAGCGGAGCGGAGAAATGTGCCAATATTAACCAATAGGAGCAGAGCTCTGAAGCGGAGTTTAGATTCTATTGGTTAATATTAGCACATTTCTTCGCTCCGCTGCCTCGCTCTGCTCCAGTGGACAGGCTGCCTTATGCGGGTTAAACCGCGGGGTTTTATTGCGATATTCCCCCGTGGGATTGTATTCTATGTCCCAATCCAAGTCATGGTCTACCCATGTGCCAAATATTATCCAAATCTAGAAACTAATCATATTTATATCTACCGAGTTAGATACAGAAATTACAGTAATAAAAGTTAAAATATTTTTAAACAGTAACAAATTCATGGTTAGATTTAAATTGAATAGTACTTATCTACTTATTAACCATCATACCATCATATCTTACTACTCATCTACTTACTATTCTTATCTGATCTATGTCATAAACAATATTAAAGTAAAAAGTGTTTTGTTTACATTTCCTCATTCGTTTCCCAAAATAAGTACCCAAAACGCCTCCAACTTTTACCTACCCTCTATTAACCCTAAACCCTTCACAGATAAGAAACACATCTGACGTGGCATTACCAAACGCAGTGACGTAGTGTTACCAACTATTAGGTAGCGAACTAATTGGGTACAAAGCGAGGGGTGATCCGCGCGCAATTAGCACGGGCCCGATCTAATGACTCGGAAGTTTTGTGGAGACCACTAATTACTGACCGTGGGGGGTGGCCCGAGAGGTGAGAGGGAGCGGGATGAAAGATTTGGGTCATGTTTGTGTCGAATTTAAGTACTAATTCAGTACCCTAATTGCGTAACACACAAAACTGCGAATTCGTATCGCATTGTAAAAATCTGCGAGCTCGGCCTAGGCCGTGTGCACTGCGAGCTCACAGATGTTTGCAATGCGATGCGAATTCGCAGTTTTGTGTGGGGGAGCCCTAATACAACACAATCACAATTTGTTTCGATTTGAAATAAATTGCTAATCCATTGGTTCATAACCATGAAAAAAAAATCTGCTCAACAACGTAAATAACGCAATTAATGTTGTCGAACTGTCAAAATGAAACAAATTAGGCATAATTGTTTACGAAAATACGTTACGCAATTAGGGTACTGGTCATGAAACCAGAAAAAGTCATGGTATTATACATGACTTTCTTCTGCACCGCGACTTCGTCTGCGTGAAATTTCTTGTTTTATCATTAAATATATCCTACACTCGACAAATCGCCACTGCTCTCAAAACGGTGAAGGAAAACATCGTGAGGAAACCGGCATGTCCTAGAACCGAAAATTCGAAGACATGTGACATCTACCAACCCGCACTGGGCCCGCGTGGTGGATTACGGCCCACTCCCTCTCACAGAGAGGAGGCCTGTGTCCCAGCAGTGGGAACATTTATAGGCTGATGATGATGATGACTCGGCAATACTGTAGCTTCTCATTAGATAAAGAATTTTCGAAATTGGATCAGTAGTTCCGAAGATTACCCCCTACATTCTTCCTCTTTGTAACACTCTCGTCAGAGCGGTCGTGGTCTTCGTGTAGTGTCATTGTTCAGAGGCTATTGTGATTCGCCTCACGATTTCTCGCCATCTACTCCGATTTTTGGTGGAGGAGCTCGTGGCTAAGTAATAACAGCTGCACGGGTCGATCCATCAGGTTAAGCTACGCTTGCCGGTTGGTCCGTGGATGTGTGACCATCTTTACATACCGAGACTCCTCCGTGCTTCGAAAAGCACGTTAAGCCGTTGGTCCGGGTCGTTACGGGTCGCCAGAAGCTCGAAAGTCTGACAACCAGTCTTACCAAGGGGTATCATATTACCCAGTTACTGGGTTGCGGAGGTCAGATAGGCTCCATGTAAAATATTGGTATTTAGCTACATCCGGTTAGACTGGAAGCCGACCCCAACATAGAAAAGGCTAGGCAGATTTCTTTTTACTGCGATTTTTGGTGTTTTTAATGCACTCATACAAGGGATCGCCCACTGCGGATTTTATGTCATCTCATGGGTGAACGTCCGCGTGGTCTAGTGCCCACACTTTACCGTGCACGACAAGGCGCTCTATAGGGTCACCCTCACGCCTCGAGACGTGCCCGAAGTATTTGAAGATGCGAGTTTGGACCAGAACTGTTAGACGGTTTTTGATGGCGAGGTCATGGTATATAGTGGTGTTAGTTGGAAGGTCGACCCACGATAGCATTCTTTTCCAGCACCACATTTCCAGAACGTCTATCTTCTTCTTCTCGATGTCACGCAGCGTACACGTCTCGGCAGCGTATAGGAACATAGGTATAACCAATAAAACCTTCTACATACAAATTCACAAATTTTACCTCTGTATACTTAATATTAGTTTAGATTTAATTTTATGCGTTGTAGTTGTCACTCTTAGGAGTAGCCTCCTTGTGTCATTCACGTTGAATTTTGAGAACGATAAATTAATATCTTCAATTTTTTTTCCATAGTTGCTTAGACTTGGCTTTATAAAGCTGAGCATTAGTGTATTTTGTAGTGACAAAGAAATGATCTTATAACATAATAAGACTATTAAGTACTATTATTATTATTTATTTATTTATTCAGACAACATTGATTCATTTTGTTAGTAAAAATAATGCTTAAAACTATGTTAGCTCTCACATGAACGCATACAACGCTGAAGAACGGATAGTTATACCTGTGTGTGTGTGTGATTTTTAACTGATAAAAAGTAACTCTATCTTAAGACCTCAACTAACTAAAATGCATGGGCATATAACGTGGCAATGCCACCAGTCTCTTGTGTACATCATCAGTCGACGCGACACGATGGAATATTTTGACGCCATATTTTAGTTTGTTAATAGTTTTAGTTAGGTTAGCATATTATACTTTTAATTTATTAATGTATAAATAAGTAAACATGCTAAGTAAAAGCTATTTACATTTTGCCTTTCCTTAAGTTTTAACTACGAATCTTGATACTAAACTGTGTACCCACTTACCAAACTAAGGTCATTTAAAATAATCAAAACATTAATAAATTAAGGACACAAAGTTATATCTCTCTTATAATTAAACACTGCTACAAAACATTAATAATCAACACCTCATTACCTTCAAAATTAATCGCGTTTCTCTTCTAATTAACACTACATTTCGAAAATTTCCACGTCAATGAAAATAATATTAAAGATGTAAACTTTCTTGCTTCGCATTAATATTATCTACCGGCAAAGCAAAAACGCAAAATGGGAATATTTAGAATTTGACTCAGGGAAATTTTAAACGAAAGGAAAGATGGATTTTGAACGTGTAACGTGAGGGAGAAATTGCATGAAAGATTGACTGGTTCAGTAGAAAAGATACAACATGAAGTTTATTAGAAGGTACCTAATAATAACATACCATAACGAGGAGCTCGTGGCTAAGTAACAACAGCCGCACGGGTCGATCTTGCCGGGGTTGGTCCGTGGATGGGTAACCATCTTTACATACGGAGACTCCTCCGTGCCTCCGAAAGCACGTTAAGCCGTTGGTCCCGGCTGTCATTCGTGGATCTTTGATAGTCATTACGGGTCGTCAGAAGCCCGAAAGTCCGACAACCAGTCTTACCAAGGAATAGTTACTGGGTTAAGGAGGTCAGATAGGCAGTCGCTCCATGTAAAACACTGATTTTCAGCTGCATCCGGTTAGATTGGAAGCCGACCCCAACATAGTTGGGAAAAGGCTAGGATGATTGATTGACCTAATAATAACATAACATCACGCCTGTATTTTCCGAAGGATTAGGCAGAGGTGTACCTATAGTACACACACATTTCACGAGATATAAAATAATAATGTATTTGCAAACTCTTTGGTAGTAGGTAATAATAGTCCTCCAGACCATATTTTGTTCATAGCGGCCATCTCAACGGAGTAGTCTCCGTTAAAAGCTAGTGCTTTCGGCGCGGGAGATATTATAGTGCACAAGCGTGTGCGCAGACACAGGTGCACTCTCTTTTCCCTCACTCTCATAGTCCGATGGGACGGCACGCAATCCGACACTACCAGCACGCGTAGCATGACCACCGTAGAAACGAGTTTTGTCTACGGAAGAATAGACAAAATGACAGATAAACAATCACAATCTGTCATTTTGTCTATTCTTCCGTCGACAAAACTCGTTTCTACGGTGGTCATGCTACGCGTGCAGAGAGTTCAGGCGCAGAACCAACGGCTTAACGTGCTATCCGAGGCACGGGAATATCACACCGCCAACTTCCAAACTCCGGGCTGTTACTTTCCTCAAATTCAAATTCAAAATATTTTACTTCACATAAACCTACAAGGGCACTTATGAAACGTTAGAAGCTAGGTGCACGGTTCCGATTGGTCACTTTCTATGGAGAAGAGCCGGCAAGAAACTCCACGGTTACTCTTTTCAAAATAAATGGTTTTTACAATGTTTTCAAATTACAATGTTAATAGGTATGGGAGGACAGTGTAGGCCTATCAACAAGTATCAGGTACTTAGTAAAATAGAAAATGGTCCACAAGTCTACAGCCTACAACGTTCTCACATTCACAAAATCTAATAGAAAAAAATCTATATAAAAGACAAACAAAATAATAAAAATAAAAAACTATAGAAAAACCCAATAACACTTTGTCCGACCTGCGAATCGAACCCTCTCCTACACTCAGCAGTAAGTACATAAGTACCAATGTATAAAAACTAACATAAACTTCTGCAGTTTTAATAACCTCAGCGTTAGGTTGCCATGTGTAAAGGTTTTATAAAGACGTTCTTGAATTAAATATTCATAGCTTTATTCAACGAAACATGCACAAAATAAACGAGGTCTTTGCTTAGCACGCAGCACTTCTTTTTCTACTCCAACAATTAGGTCATATGCAAAGGTGACATTAACATTCATTATATTAAAGAAAATTATACTTTTTTAAATTTAATTGGATGGCAAACAAGCTGAACTATGAAGCAAGCTGAAGTGGCAGTGAGCTAGCCATGTTTGTCGAAGGACTGATGGCAGGTGTAGCAAAGGCATCCTGGAGTGGAGACCAAGTATCGGCAAGCGTAGTGTGGGACGCCCCGCAGTTAGATGGACCGACGTCCTTAATGGCTCATTTTCATTAGTCGATAACTCGGTCGATATACAGCATGCGGGGACTCCCCGCAGGGGAGATAACAACCAATGAAAGTTACAAGTCGATACGTGTTCGTTACACTGCCTGCAGGGACTCCCCGCATGCTTTATACCGACCGTGATATCGACCAATGAAATTAATCGGTTTGCAGGTCGTGAGTCAAATACTTTTTCATTAGGTATTCAATTTCATTCGTGAGTGCTTCTTGGATTAGAAAGACGCTGCGCAAAATGGCTGATCGCTTTACGGATTCGCAATGTGACGAACATGGAGGTTCTCCTATATGCGGACTCTATCGACTAATAAAATTGCGCCATAAGAAGGTTGGGTGGCTGGCCCAGCAGGGGACGGCGATAGGCTGAGTTGATGAACAAGCTGGCAGCTCATCTGATAGAGTGGTCACCACCTCCTTAAGACATCTGTAATGACAGACCTATCACAGATGTGTTCCATTCCAGAGACAAAGAAAAAAAATGTCTCATATATCCGTAACTACCGCGATTATCTTTTGCCTAGCCTTTTGCTTCATCATCTGCCTAGCCTTTTTTTCCCAACTATTTTGAGGTAGGCTTCCAGTCTAACCGGATGCAGCTGAATACCAGTATTTTACATGAAGCGACTGCCTATCTGACCTCCACAACCCAGTTACTGGGTAATACGTTACCCCTTGGTAAGCCTGGTTGTCAGACTTTTGGGCTACTGACGACCCGTTACGAATGTCAATGATTCACGAATGACAGGCAGGACAAAGGCTTAACGTCCTTCACGGAAAAACAGATGCACTGCATGATGAACTGTCCCATCTTTTTGCTCCGATAAATTATAACCGTGGAAGGAGGTATAGATTGTTCGCCGTGTCTCGGAGTCGAACCGTCGCTCGAGCCCAGTCTCCCGTCCCTCGCACACTCTCTGCGCTCAACGCTCTCTTGGACGCTAAGCCTGACTGTGATGTGTTCGCGGATGAATGGAAGAAGATCTTGTCAGTATGTCTGGAATATTGTGAGATGAGCGTATGACTGTCGAGTAGTTGTATACTTTTGTTTACTGTACCTTAATAATCTTTTGTCTTTAACTAATGTAATTGGTCTTGGCCGTTTTATGTTAAATAAGTAAATTAAACGTGCTCTTCGAGGCACGGATGAGTCTTAGTATGTAAAGATGGTCACACATTCAGGGACCAACCGCGGCAAGCGTAAATTAACCTGATCGATCGACCGTTGCGGTTGTTATTATGTAATAACAGCCACAAGAAAAGTACCTAACATAAATATAATGATGTCTCGATTCGTTCGACTGGTAAAAAGGGCGGTAATCCAACGCTACATCTACCCTCATCCGGGGCATTTCAATTAGATCCAGTATTATCTACATCTTGCGGTCCGGGGTCCGTCGCACGAGTCTGCGATATTTCTCAAGATAACGAACCTTGCTTGTTATTGTCGGACGTGCGTCTCGTGTGAGTTATGTGGTTTGTCATAAATCTTGAGACTTTAATGAGAGAGATAGGTCAACTATGGACTGTGCAGGAGGTAATTTGAGTAATGCATGTCGTATACACGGTGTATGGGTCATATCGACGCGCACGTGGTTCTAGGCCACACAGCATAATAAAGTTGTCGTCAGTTGAAAAACTGTTGTTTCATACAAAAGTGCAATACCTATACCGTCCAAATATTGCTGCTGCCGACTATTTCTATTTTATGCTCGTGATTTCTTATGTACTTTATTTTGTTGTTTTCTGATTACGCTTGTCTTTTTGTATGCACGTGTTTCTATGACAAATAACCCAATTTTTTCTTACTTTATTTTTTTTTCAAATATATGAAACAGCAGATTTTTCTTTTTTTACGACGAAAAATTTCAACAGTGTTGGGTTTAGATCAGGTTATGAATTCATTCAGACGGTGACGGTTTACGCGTCAATGTCGCTTACACCCTGTATAATAATAATTGTCTTACTGCAGAGCATCGGCCCCTTCTTCCATACTAAGAAGGTACGAACATTGTTTTAAATGATTTTTAGCGTTTTCTGAACATTCTTCCTCTTAATTTTAAACCAGGTGTTTTTGCCCATATTCATCAATACATATTTTAGTGGCATCAGGAACAGGGTGTAAAGTTCACTCATATATAGAAAAGGGAAAATTCTCCGACTAGACGGGTGTCGTGTCTGGCGAGCAAATGCCCAACGATTGCAGTCGAAAAGTTATATATGACGGATCGTCAGGATGGTTTGAGCTACGATCAGTCATCAGGCAGGTTTATGTAGGTATCGTGCAAATAAATAACAATTACTTAGGCAAATAATCACTTCAAACTTTAATCACTGGTTACAATTAACTAATAACAGGTTGGTATGATGATGATGGTTCAACAAAACGTAGGACAGTTCCGAAGCGTCTTCACTGCTCGATCGCCAGGATAAAGAGTGCCCCGACTTGGAGCGTTCTCTTCAACCTCGCAACCGACCGGAAACGCTCTGACTCTGTCTAAGCGCGCCAACTCTAGTCCTCACAGTCGCCGCTAGGTGGCGCGCCTTGTTTTGTTGTAAACGTCAATTGCCGGATGCGACATATATATTATGTCAATCGCACGGTAAACTCTGTTAGCGCGATGCAGGGTTTGTGTGACGTCAGGATTTTGTGTGACGTCAGGATTTTGTATGACGTCAGGATTTTGTATGACATCATGATTTTGTTTGACGTCAGGATTTTGTGTGACGTCAGGATTTTGTATGACATCATGATTTTGTGTGACGTCAGGATTTTGTGTGACGTCAGGATTTTGTGTGACGTCAGGATTTTGTGTGACGTCAGGATTTTGTATGACGTCAGGATTTTGTATGACATCATGATTTTGTGTGACTTCAGGATTTTGTGTGACGTCAGGATTTTGTGTGACGTCAGATCTTTGCTGCGTAGTTCGCATGTGGCGATGTAGATGCCGCCACAAATAAAGTCGCCAAATATAAAACAAAATCGGTTTTTGTGTCTGACTTTGTGACCGCTTTGTTCTACTAAACTACACAATGGATTTTTACCATCATTTTTATAATTTGTTCCGGAAACACAGAAATCTCGATTTTTTGACATGTCACCACTTCAGTAGGTACATTGTATCCGAGCGAAGTCGGGGTGGGTCGCTAGTTTATGATAAGTAAGTTTTGTCTTAGATAAATTGAGATACTGTTTGAGAAAGTGACAATATGATATTGACACATTATAACCGAAACCCTCAAGTCCGCTACCCGATACAGGCTATCATAACTGATAAATTGACAGAAAATATAAATATCCGTCATTATAAATTGGGTTTAGTAAGATAAATGTAGCGCGTAAAGTGAAAACTAATGTTTGTTTATAGGTATGACGAACAGGGTGTTGTTTAGAGAGGGTGTAAAATTCACTCATCCTCTATAGAAAATCTATCCTCTGACCAGACGGTTGTCGTCTCTAGTGAGCTACTGCCCAACGATTAATGTCGGAAAGTTATAGGTATACCTTTTTTTTTGGTGGGAACTTATCAAATAACTTCTCCCACTCTGGGTGCAGCGGGAGGGCGTGTCAGACTCTTACTGACTAAAACCCACCCGTGTTCCTACAGTTGCCATGTTGCCGGGGGGTCACGATTTCCCTTTCGGCCCGTATTCGCAGCCCCGGCAGGCATTGGCTCTAGCGGACCCCGTCAATTTTGCTGACATCTCTTTGAGGCGTGCGTGGAACACAACGCGCCGTCGACCCGCGCTTGGTCCTTATCGGATGGCGAGCTACCCATTGCTCACCCCGTCCCATCTTTTGATGTCCTCCCTCCGGATAACGCCCTAAGCCGAGGCTCGTACCCCACAGGGGGTGCCCTTAGCGAGCGTTCATCCTAAGCTTTTTAGCTTAGTTTATGTATGCCCTGGCTGGAGGCTTTGAGTGTAGCAGCTTAAGGCAGCCACAGGATTGACCAGTTAAACAGCCACGATTCTCGGAACCAACTGTGAGATGCCCTATAGAAAAAAAAAAAAAATTGCTCACCGTCCGCAAGCCCGCGCCTACGGTGGCCGGAAATCTGCCTGTGATTCCCGACGCTCAGGGCGTCTCCTCCTGCAGCGGTTAGGGGCGCGAGGCGCAAAATTTGCCTCTCCCTCACGCGTTCCGCCAAAGTTATATACCTACATGCGATGCAGGATTTCGCGTGACGTCAGTTTGATGCGTAGTTCCCATGTGGCGATATAGAAGCCGCCACATTTGATTATGGAACAATTTTATAAAATCACTAGTTTCTGCCAGCTGCTTCGCCCGCATGATATCTTTATAAATAATTATAGCCTATGTTCTTCGATCAAAGCCTAATTAAGTATGTTACTCAGTGATAATATAGCATTCTACTGGTGAAAGAATTTTTCGAATCGGTCCAGTAGTTTTTGAGTTTATTCATTACAAACAAACAAACATACAAAATTTTTTTTTTCTTTATGATACTATTATTAGTTTAGATAGATAACATCACGCCTGTTTTCCCGGATGGGTTTGGCAGAGGTGTACCTATAGTACTTACCTACATCCACATTTCGCTAGTTATGTTTAAGTCTTATGTAATAGGGGGCGAGCCTTTAGCCATCAACCGGGCAGAAAACCAGACTCCGGGCTGCTATTGAGAAATTTCTGACGGAAAAACTCAATAGTACTTTGCTCGAACTGGGAATTGAACCCAGAAACTCACGCTCCGCAGTCCTTGCGACCACTACACTAGAGGCAGTCAGTAACAATTTTATATAAATAAAATAATTACATATAACACAGCAATTGCTCACAATATTTATTTATTATTTAAAATTTTCACACTCAAAAAAGTACAAAGGCGGACTTAATGCCTTAGGCATTCTCTACCAGTCAACCAAGGGTAGTTAAGAGATTAGATGGCAGGTGCTCTGTTTGAGAGGAACAAAGAAAAAATTATTAAAAATATATCATTAGAAAAAAGATAGGTAACAACATATTTCTTTCTCTATACTATTTCAAATTTCCAGAATTTCCAAATTTTTTCAAGGCCATTTTCGCGCAAAAATAGAAATCCTTTAACTCCGCACAACCATTTTACATAATAAGTTAGTTCCAAACATTGCAAGAGCGATTACCGTCATAGAATAGAATAGAATATATTATCATTTTACACGCGGTTAGCTGTACGGGCTGTACCTACACAATTTCTTTGAGAGCCAAAAGCGACATGTTTTATTATTTCCTTTTCGACACACTTCCTGTGTTCGCTGTGTTTCACGACTAGATTGCTCGCTAAAATAAAATGATATTTTCACTCCTCTTGCTCAAAAAGTCCGTCATTGTAGCGTACCAGAGCGGGGAAAAAATAGCATATCTTACTCTAGGCAAAAAAGTAATTTTTGTCTGTAACAAACGAGCCTATAAAAACGAAAAAGAATTTATTCTTATGTAAAACTAGTTTTCTACTACCGCATACCGAGATAAAAACTTAGGTACTTAAAAATTCAGATTGAACAAATTGTATATTTTTTAAATAAAATAAACTATTTAATATTGTATCTTATAAGTTATTTACACACTTGTACATAATATGACTATAGATTAAATCTTAAAATAATTATAATTAATAAAATTTATCTCAAAATAAAATTTAATATTGTATTGGATTATTTTATTTTCTCGCAATCGTAGTGAAAAGTAGAGTGTAAAACACGGCGCTAATACCCATTATAACTCGGTTTCTATTTACTCCGTCGCTACAGCTCGGGAGTAAAACTACCTCGTTATAATGGGTTATTTTAGCACCTCGTATAACAATCTACTATTTGTTATGAAAAACGCAGAAAGAAGTCTGCGAGAGATTAAAAAAACTTATTTACTTAAATTTAAGGTTCCACTAGTCGACGGCTCGAACTCGTCGGTGGTGTGGCTAATATGCATGCTATTTAGTAAAGTTATTTATTTAGTTTTAATTAGTTATTTATCTAGTTTTTATTTATTAATTTATTTTGTGAAATAGACGATAATTTATAACGAAAACGAGCGCGTAAAATTTTACGAACAGACCTTTGGGACTATAGATATTATGGAAAAACAACTAGATGTATCTACTCAAAATAAAATTATTTGAACTTTTCAATAAATTATCTATCCTTGTACGGTTTCATACATGGTTTCTTATATGGTAATGAAAGGAGTTACTGTGAGGGATTCAATTATATCTTTTTATAATTTTAAAATAAATAATTGTATAGTTATTTAAGAAAATTGATGAGAATTAACCATCTCCGAAACTACGGACCCTTAAATACTGAAAAAAAAAAGGATTGTGTGGTTTTATGAAACCACGGTAAAAGTGAAACTTCTATAGGCGCCGCCATTTTGGCCTTGGCTGCTCTGACGAGCGCCTTTCACTTTATCCCTACTCCGCGGCCGACCGTCACGCGACATGCAACACACAGACGAAAAAGTTTGAGCCGATGTAATAAAAGTTTCACTTTAAAAACAGATAATCGTTCTATACTTACAGGAGAACCTAAAAGAAGTCGTATGGTATTAAAATAACATGGTAAACCTCTTAATATCCCTTCGACAGTACTTACATTTACAGGTCGAATGTATAGGAGAACATGTTTTTTAACAAAAATGTTAGGTTTGTTCTTGGGAAAAATTCGTCCTAACTACGGAACTCTTCATTGTACGTGGTCCGACACGCAGTAGGTTCGTTTTTTTTTTGGGTCGACGCAACATGTCTCTTTCTTCCATACTTTTTTATTAACCTTCATCTCTGTAGTCATCCCTTTTCTATGCGGAACGCGCGAGGGAGAGGCAAATTTCGCGCCCTCATGCTCCTAACCGCCGCAGGAGACGCCCTGGGCGTCGGGAGTCGCAGGCCGATTCCCGGCCACCGTAGGCGCGGGCTTGCGGACGGTGAGCAATGGGTAGCTCGCCGTCCAATAAGGACCAGGCCCGGGTCGACGCGACGGCGCGCGCCTCAAAGAGATATCAGCACAACTGCAGAGGTCCACTAGGGCCGATGCCTGCCGGGGTTGCGGGTTTGTCCGAAAGGGTTACTGTGGCCTCTGGCAACATACAGGCAACTGAAGGAACACGGGTGGGTTTTAGTCAGTGAGAGTCTGACACGCCCTCTCGCTCCGCCCAGAGCGGGAGCAGTTATTTGACAATTTCACACACACAAAAAAGTCTTCCCTTTTCTAGCCATATTATCTTTCACAAAGTTCATTGAATGTTTCTTTGGTTTTCCTTTACTCTTATCGAAAAAAAAACTACAAAATAACAACTCCCTACTAAATTAATTAAAATGTTTATCATGGTTTAATCCATAAAAAAACCGTGTAATCCGATAATCTCACTGATCAATGATGGTTTCCATAGATAAATATCTATTAAAAAAACAATTATTATGATCGTCTCTTAGACTGGTTTATGGTATAATTAAATTAAACGCATTATTAAATTAATTGATTTCTTTATTCTGTCTTCACTACATACATATTATAAAACAAAGTCCCTTCGCCGCGTCTAGTTCGCCGGTAGTCCGTCGGTAGTTTTAGAGTTTATAGCGTTCAGACAGACTCTGTCTAAAAGCTATAAACTCAAAAACTACCGAATTGATTTCATAGGGTTTTCACCAATAGACGAAGTAATTCATGAGGAAGGATTAGGTGTATCATCATCATTTCAGCCGAAAGACGTCCACTGCTGGACATAGGCCTCCCCCAAGCACCGCTACTTCGACCGATTCTGTACTTTCCGCATCCAGCGGATTCCTGCGGCCTTCACAAGGTCATCGGTCCATCTTGTGGGAGGCCTTCCAACGCTACGTCTTCCGGTACGCGGTTGCCATTCCAGAACCTTTCGGCCCCATCGGCCATCCGTTCTGCGAGCAATGTGTCCTGCCCATTGCCACTTAAGTTTGGCAATTCTTGGGGCTATTTCGGTTACCTTGGTTCTCCTGCGGATCTCTTCATTTCTGATTCGATCACGTAGGGAAACTCCAAGCATAGCCCTCTCCATTGCCCTTTGGGTGACTTTTAGCCTTCTGGTAAGGCCCATTGTGAGCGACCACGTTTCAGTACCATAGGTCATCACTGGCAACACACACTGGTCAATGTTTACCTAAGACAAACTGTCCATCTAGGTAGGTCCAACTTCGAGAAAGAGGTTAGGGGTATAATTAAATTTAAAAAAAACAGTGGCACTCCGGGAGTGCCGACAGAAGTGAAAACTTGAATAAGATCGCCTTGGTAGAAGAAAAATACTTGTTTAGAACATTGTTCTGTAACCTTATCTAAATAAAGAGCACAAACGCGATTACAAAAAAAAAAAAACTTCTAAAACCTTTAAAGTAAAAGTACTTGCATAGAACATTGATCCGTAACGTGATATAAATAAAGAGCACAATCGCGTTTACAAAAATGAGTTGTTGGTAACGGTGTCGCGAGTTCAATTGTTTTTTCCCATCTCAAAAATGCCCAACTCGCCTAAAGAAGTTTTCACTTAAAAAATGAGCCAAGTGCGTGTCCAACTACGCACAATGAAGGGTTCCGAAGTTGGGATGAATTTATTCCAAGAACAAACTTAACATTGTATTTGAAAAACATAGTCTCCCATACATTCCAACTGCAAATGTAAATTTATACGCACAATATTGAGAGATTTACCGTGTTATTTTAAGACCATAGACTTGTTATAGGTTTTCCTGTATATGTATAGAACTATTTTCTGTATTTTTTCAGAATTTTAGACTCAGTTGTTTCGGAAATAATGGGGGGCGGGAATGGTTAATTTTCATCTATTTTCTTAGATAACTTTAAAATTATTTATATTAAAATCAAATGAACTTGAAACCCTCACAGTAAGCCCTTTCATTTGATAATATTATGTCAAACGATATAGAGTGCAATTCTATTTTAATTTTTCCGTATTCAAACTTATATACAGGGTACTGGGTGGCAGGGACATCGACGCGAAAACTATTACCATGGATTCAGTACATGTTTCGGAAACACCATACGTTAAAATTATTCAACGGCTATTAAAAAAAAATCTGCTGTTATATAGAAAAGTGCAATACCTACGCGGTCAAAATGTATGGAACAGCTGTTTTTTTTATACCCGACGAAAAATCCATAGAAATAGTTTGCGCGTCGATATCCCTGCCACCATGTATTATTTAAGTAACACGTCCATGTTTGGATCACAGAAATTGATATGTGTACCAAATTTTAGATTCTTAGCAAATTGGCTGTGACAAATGGACAGACAGGCAGCCACACACACGAGTGATTCTATAAGGGTTCCATTTTTTCATTCGGATATACGGAACCCTAAAAATGACATAAGGAAGTACACAGATAATAGTAAAAAAGGCGCTTTTCAAGACAAGGTTAAAAAGCTGTTTACGAGGTGTTAGGTTGGAAATATTTAAATACTCTTGTTCGTTAATATATAATTGCCGTATCGAATACTTTTAGGCGAGTTGGTGAAACTGCGTCAAACTGACAACATATACAAATATGTTGATAGAGTTATTATTATCGATTACCATTGTTTTGGTATTATACCAACGTTGGTCAAAAAGAGATGTTTACAAGTTAGGTAAACAGTTAAATTCTGGAGTATGGACGTTACCTTTTATTGGACACAGTTATTTGTTCTTTGGCGATAATCACAGTAAGTACATTCCAATAAAATGATAATGATATGACAATACAAATAGTGTGACATGTTATAATAATTTAATTTGACATCTCTATAATTTTATTTTATTTCAATTTGGATCAATATTTTTATTTATCTGATTGTTGAACCTATGACATGTATTTTAAATCATCTGACAATTTTTATTGTTTACCTTTGACGTGATTCTGATTTTTTTAATTTTTTTTTTTTTGAGAGTAATAATTTTGTAATGTTATTGTAATCATTATTTAATTAGATTAATAATAATGTAAATATTTGCACACCATAATAGGTAATGATACAGAGTACTTTATATTTATTTGTAACATCTGTTTATACATACCTGTATTAAGCAAATAAATAATTTGATTTGATTTGAATGAAAAAAAAACTAAAATTTTTCATCTCCAACTGCAGTAATGAGTATCGGGCCAAGAATCGGACCCTGCGGAATCCTTATTTTGTCCCTAGATATTTCTTCTAATGAATGCTGAACAACTAAATTCTTTAGACCGGGCCCAGAATTTGCTTATCGTTATTTTTCTTAGATTTATTTTTGCCCCATATTTCTTAGTCATAAGAGTGCCATTATATTTTGCTATTGCAGCACGAATGAAAGCCTTCCAAATTCTTGGTCGGGACGCGATTAGAAAAGAAAACGGTTTATCATCCCTGTGGCATGGAAATTATTTATATACGAGTAAGTTACTATTTTTCTATCTCTATCTTATAATATAACTAGTTTTTGCCCGTGGCTTCGCCCGCGTGGATGTCGGAAATGTCTTATGTGTTAATCCAGGTTATAAACTGTCTGGGGTGCGTACAGAAAACCTCCACGCGTGACTGATACCTGCTGGTCCCTTATGAATACGTTCGGGAGGAAGAGCAGTTGTCAGGCCGGTGCACCCTGGGCATGAACAATATACTCTTCGGAAAAGGTTTGGGAGTTTTTCGGAGAGGGTATTGTTTGTGGCGAATTTCTATGGGCGGGGGAGCAGCATGCTCCTCGACGTTCTTCCGCGTGTCCCTCTGATTTGCAGAGGGCACAGTGGGGGAACGAGTGAGGTGGGTCGCTCCTGATCGATCGACGTTTGTCGATTGACACTGGACGTGACCCCAGCCGCTGCGGTGCAGGCGCACCAAAGCGGCTGTCGTTTCTCCCTCAAGATCGCTCTTGAGGGAGAACTTTCGGCGGGTTCGCTGAGCCAGGTTGTCTGGACAGCGAACGGAGGCATGTATAATGCCGCCGCCGGGGGCTTGGCTTAACCGCCTGGCCCAGAGGAAGGACACCTCTAAGATAAAAAACCACCTAATCCTAAGTTTCGAAGCGCGGCGAGAGGATGAGTGGCTGGTGGGGGACCAGTCGTTAGCGCTCCCCCTGTAGATACCTGCCGACCTCTACAGTATATAGGCTTACCTAGGTAAAAGGCTCTGCCTAGGTGGACGTATATATCCTAACTACTCGTGGGAACTGTATGGAAAATTTAAATAAAAAACAAAACCAAATTGACGACAAAGTGCCAATTGTATTGGCGGAGAAGATACCGCTTGCCGGCGACGGCAACAAGAGCCGAGGAGGCTCCAGTCCCTCAGGGGACCTAAGTATGTCCGACCAGGACATTAAAAGCGGGGGCTCCAAATCCAAATTTTGGGGCAAAAGATCGCGCGGGTCGGAGCGCACAGGATCGGCGGGGCAATCCTCGAGCGAGGAAAGCCTCCCGATCGCGAAAGTGCCGACAATCAGGAGAGGCCGAGGACGAGCGGTAGCGGGAGCAGCTTCCGCTTCGAGGCCGGGGCGAGGCAATCGGGGTCGCCTCAAGCGGACGGATACACCGATATTCAGTGCGGAGAGTGACACCGGGGTCTCGTCATCCGAGGCCTCAACTGAGGAGTCGGAGGTGGTGGTCGCCGCCTCACCGGAGGGCACGAAGGTGCGGCCTGACGCCGTGAAGAGTACTCTGGGTGGGGTGGTCGCCACCGAACAGGTCGCCGAATTGGCCCGTCCGCTCCGGGAGCGGGCCAAAAATAAGCTGGACCACCGTGGTGATAAGCCGGACGCCGCTGGTGGCTCCAATTCGGAGCGAGCGGTCAAGTTCGCGGAGGAGGTAGCGGCCGCGATCAGGGAGGTGGCCTTCAAGAGGACGAAGTCCTCTAGAGGCAAGGCCGTATCCGCGGCTACTGCCTCTATCATGGCGGCAGCGGAAGCCCTCCAACCCGGGCCTCCGTCGGACGGTATCTCGGAGATGCGGGCGGAGATCGCCCGCTTGACAGCCGCCATGGAGCTTCTCCAAAAGGAGAATGCGGAGCTCCGAGCGGACTTGGCTGGGCTCCGAGGAGTCGGGCCCCGAGAGGTGCCGCAGGGGGGGGAGCGGCATGGGCAGGGACGGCCCGTGACTGCTAAGGACCGGATCCTCAATCTGGTGCGGCAGGAAATGGCTGCTCTACGGAGCAAGTTTTCCACCCTGGAGGCCATAGTCCTGCGCCCCCTGTTGGCGGCAAGCCAGCCGGCCCCGGGCCAGCTAAGGGCGTTGTCGTACGCCGCCACTACAGCTGCCACAGCCGGTCCAGCCTCGTCGGGGCCGACCAAAGGTGGGGCGGCTGCACAGGCGGCGAAGGCCCTAGCCAAGGCGGCGGGGGTCCCGGCCAAGGCGTCGGGGGCCCCGGCCAAGGCGTTGGGGGCCCCGGCCAAAGCGGCGGGTGCCCCAGTCAAGGCGGCAGGGGCCCCGGCCATGGCAACCAGGGCCTCGGCTAAGGCGGCGAATCGGCCGCCCCCACCACCTTCTGAATCTCCTCCGGCCGACGCCGGATGGCAAGTAGCCGGGGAGAAGAAGAAGGCTGGTAAGGCGGCAAGGGCGGCCAAAAGGAAGGCGAGGCGGCAGCGGCGCAAGGAGCGAAGCGTAGCGGCTAGGCTCCGCGCCCCGAAGTCCGCAGCTGTAGTGATTACACTACAGCCGGAAGCGGCAAAGAAGGGCGTGTCCTATCAGCACGTGCTCGCCAAGGTGGATGCGGCGGTGGTTCTGAAGGAGACCGCCAATGGCGTCCGGCTTAAGATCACCGCGACCGGGGCCAGGATGCTGGAGATTCCCGGTGCGAACAGCGGTCCGGCAGCGGACGCTCTGGCCAATAGGCTCAGGGCGACCCTGAATCCGGACGAGGCCCGAGTGTCCAGGCCCACCAAACGCGCTGACTTGCGCATCCGGGGCCTGGACGACTGCGTGACGGCGGAAAAGGTGGTGGCCGCGGTCGTCAGGACTGGGGGGTGCTCTGCCGAGGAGGTGAGGGCGGGCACCATCCACCCTGACTCCACGGGGATGCGAGCCGTTACGGTGAGCTGCCCCGTGTCCGCGGCCAAGCTGATAGCCGGGGAGGGCCGAAGGCTTCTGGTGGGTTGGGTCTCCGCGCAGGTCAAACTGCTGGAGCCCAGACCTCTGAGGTGCTTCCGCTGCCGGGTGGGCGACCACGTGGGAGCGAAGTGCACCTCGGAGGTAGACCGCAGCGACCACTGCTTCCGCTGTGGTCAGCCTGGTCATAAGGCCGGCTCGTGCAACGCCGCGCCGCACTGCATTGTATGTGCGGCGGCTGGCAAGCCGGCCGATCACCGGGCTGGGAGCAAGGCCTGCGCTCCACCAGCCAAAGCCTAGTTTCGGGAGGTACCTGTTCAGGATAAAGCGGGAGGAAACGCCCGGGTGTCATCACTGTGCGGATCGCCCGGAGGACACGGTGGAGCATACGGTGGAGGTCTGCCCGGCTTGGGCAGAGCATCGCCGTGTCCTCGTGGAAGCGATCGGCGGCGGTGATCTCTCGCGTCCGGCCCTGATTCGGGCCATGCTACGGAGCGAGAGGAAATGGCAGGCCGTCACCTCGTTCTGCGAAGCAGTAATGCTCGCGAAGGAGGAGACGGAGCGCGTGAGGGAGAGGCAAATTTCGCGCCCTCGCGCCCCTAACCGCCGCAGCAGGAGACGCCCTGGGCGTCGGGAATCACGTGAAGATTTCCGGCCACCGTAGGCGCGGGCTTGCGGACGGTGAGCAATGGGTAGCTCGCCGTCCGATAAGGACCAAGCCCGGGTCGACGGCACGTTGTGTTCCACGCGCGCCTCAAAGAGATGTCAGCAGAATTGACGGGGTCCGCTAGGGCCAATGCCTGCCGGGGGTTCGAAGAAAACCGATAGGGAAATCGTGGCCCCCTGGCAACACGGCAACTGAAGGAACACGGGTGGGTTTTAGTCAGTAAGAGTCTGACACGCCCTCCCGCTCCGCCCAGAGCGGGAGAAGTTATTTGATGATTTCCCACCCAAAAAAAAAAAAAAAAAAAGGTTATAAACTGTCTTTTTTTTTTTTTTTTTGCGTGGAACACAACGCGCCGTCGACCCGGGCTTGGTCCTTATCGGACGGCGAGCTACCCATTGCTCACCGTCCGCAAGCCCGCGCCTACGGTGGCCGGAAATCCTCTCGTGACTCCCGACGCCCAGGGCGTCTCCTGCTGCGGCGGTTAGGGGCGCGAGGGCGCGAAATTTGCCTTTCCCTCACGCGCTCCGTCTCCTCCTTCGCGAGCATTACTGCTTCGCAGAACGAGGTGACGGCCTGCCATTTCCTCTCGCTCCGTAGCATGGCCCGAATCAGGGCCGGACGCGAGAGATCACCGCCGCCGATCGCTTCCACGAGGACACGGCGATGCTCTGCCCAAGCCGGGCAGACCTCCACCGTATGCTCCACCGTGTCCTCCGGGCGATCCACACAGTGATGACACCCGGGCGTTTCCTCCCGCTTTATCCTGAACAGGTACCTCCCGAAACAGCCGTGTCCGGTGAGCACCTGTGTCAGGCGGAAGGTGAGGACGCCGTGGCGCCTCTCTAGCCACTCCTCAAAGAGGGGTCTTATCGCCGCAATTGCGGCGTGCCCAGCGCTGGGTTGCGACAATCGCACTCTCCATTCCGCCATGAGATCCCGCCGGAGCTCTGTCCGCTGTGCCGCAACTTCTTGCGGCATCGGAGTTAAGCCCCGGCGTTTCGCCTCCTCGCGCCACTCCCAAATATGCGCGAGGACCTTTGCCTCCAGATCCCATGGCGGTACTCCGGCAAGGAGGCTCGCCGCCTCGCAGGAGACCGTGCGGTATCCTCGGGCCAGCCGGATGGCCATGACCCTTTGGGACGCGTTCAGCCGGCGGGCTGGCTGCCGCCTCAATGAAGGCGCCCACACCGGCGCCCCGTAAAGGGCCATGGACCGCACGACCCCCGCGTAGAGCCTCCGGCAGGAGGCGTTTGGACCTCCCAGATTGGGCAGGAGCCGCTTCAAGGCAGCCCCGGCCCGGTCCAGTCTGGGAGCCAAACGTCGGAAATGCTCCACGAAGTTCCACCGGCTGTCGAGGACGAGTCCCAGATACTTCATCGTCGACTCGACGCCGATGTGAACCCCTCCCGCCATTACCTGGGAACCCGGCGGTGGCGCACTACGAGGACCATAGAAACCCATGGCCTCGGACTTGTGCAGGGCCACCTCGAGTCCCAGCTGCCGGATTCTGTCGACGATTGTCGCAACCCCGCGTGTCGCTAAGTCGGCCGCCACCTGGTACGACCTCCCCTGCGCCAGGACCAGCGTGTCGTCAGCGTAACAGACGACGCTGACACCAGTAGGGAGATCGGCGCGCAGCACCCAGTCGTATCCGATGTCCCACAGATGCGGCCCCAGGACCGATCCCTGTGGGACACCGCACGACATCTCTCGCCGGTTCCATTCTCCTTGGTGACCGGGGTAGATGACAGCCCTGTCCGTCAAATAGGCCTCGACCACACGACAGAGGTAGGTCGGCATCCGGTGATACCGAAGTGCCTCCCTGATGCAACTCCAGGGCAGAGTGTTAAAGGCATTGGCGATGTCTAGAGACACCGCCAAGACGACCCCACCCCGGGCCATAGCATCCCCCGTCGTGAGGGCTCGCACGCGCATGATTGCGTCCACCGTAGAGCGCCCCCTGCGGAAACCGAATTGGCTCTCCGCCAGATCCGGCCCCACTCGCACCAGCTGCCCGACGAGGCGGTCTGCAATGACTCTTTCAAAGAGCTTGCCCACCTCGTCGAGCAGCACAATGGGCCGATAGGCGGACGGAGAGTCCGCCGGGCGCCCCGGCTTCCTAATGAGGACCAGTTTCCCAGTCTTCCAACAAAGTGGGAACTGGCCCCTCTCCATGCATGCGCATAGGAGCCCCCTTAGTCGAGGCCCGAGAGTCCCCATGGCCAGGACCCAGGCTTTTCCGGGAATGCCGTCGGGTCCTGGGGCGGTATTCTTCGCACTCATCTTGCGTACCGCCACTCTCATCTCTACCTCGGTCACCTCCGGAGCATCGTCGTCGTCGTCGGCGGTGTGGTCCGCATCGGGCACCGCAATAGGCGGAGCCATGGGCGGGGGCGTATGTTCCCCTCTTGAAGGGAACAGAGCGCTCACCACGTCCTCCACAAGCTGGGGCCGGAGACTCTGCGTCCGCGGGGGAGCCCATGGGCGGAGCTTCTCCCGCACCATCTTATATGGGCGTCCCCACGGGTCTCTGTTCAGAGACTCCAGCAACTCCTCGCGGGCCAGTGTCCTGGCCCGCAGGATCTCCGCTTGGAGGGCGGTCTTCGCCGCTCTGTACCCCTCGTACAGCTCCGCCTCAATGGCTTCCGTATCCGGAGGGCGGATACGGAGCCTGCGGTGCCTGGCGTACCGGCGTCGCGCTGCTACGCACGCCCTGCGCAGAGCTTCCAGCTCTTGCGACCACCAGTACAGCTGGCACGAAGCACGTCCAGGATGGACCCGGGGCATTGCCACGTCGCATATATTGGACATGGCCTCCCGGAACCACTCCGCCTCGTCGTTGATGTCGGCAGGCCTGTCCGGTGATGACACCCAGGCCTGCACGATCGAGGCTTCCAGGAGAAGCTCCCGGTCCATCTGCTTCAGCGCCCACCGCGGACCACTCGGGGCCTGTCGGACCGGCGCGCTCGAGGTCTGGGCGGAGACGTCAAACCGGATGTACCGGTGATCGGAATAGGTCTCCACCTCCTCTATGACGCGCCAGTCGATTACACGCGGCGACAGAGCGGGGCTAGCGAACGAAATGTCCACCACTGATTCGCCCCGCATCCGCACACACGTGGGGACAGAACCCCGGTTTAGGACGACCAGGCCCGTCTCCAGAGCCCAGTCCTCCACCATCCTACCCCGTGTGTCCGTAAAGCGGGAACCCCAAGCCAGATTTTTGGCATTGAAGTCCCCGAGGACGAACACGGGGAGGGAACCGAACCCGACGACGACGACTCTCAACTCCACGAGGGAGTTGTGGAACTCGGCAAGAGTTCGGTTCGGGGAGAAGTATACCCCTACCACGACAATCTCCCCGAACCGTGCTGCCACGCAACCCCGTCCTCTCTTGACAGACTCGAGGGACGGGGTACCAGCGGCGGCCGACGAAATGAGGGTCACTGAGCCGCTCAGGTCCTCCACCCAGTCATCCCTGGGCGGGACAAAGTACGGCTCAGCGACCACGGCGATGTTAATCGACCACTGCGCCATGCTCTGGAGCAACAGATCCTGAGCGGCAGCGCAGTGGTTGATGTTCGCCTGGAGGAGGCGTAATGGGGCCGTTATTGACACTCCATTTCAACCCCCTCCCTAGCCCCCTCTGAGGGCACCGCCGCGGCGGCAATGGCGGCGACGACGACAGTGGAGGCGGCAGCGGCGGCGGCAGTAGTGGCGGCGGCTGCGGCGGTGACGGCGGTGGCGGAGGGCTTGCCCCTGCCTCTGGCTTTGGCGGGTGGAGCGCAGGCCTTGCTCCCAGCCCGGTGATCGGCCGGCTTGCCAGCCGCCGCACATACACATACAGTGGTCGCTGCAGTCTACCTCCGAGGTGCACTTCGCTCCCACGTGGTCGCCCACCCGGCAGCGGAAGCACCTCAGAGGTCTGGGCTCGAGCAGTTTGACCTGCGCGGAGACCCAACCCACCAGAAGCCTTCGGCCCTCCCCGGCTATCAGCTTGGCCGCGGACACGGGGCAGCTCACCGTAACGGCTCGCATCCCCGTGGAGTCAGGGTGGATGGTGCCCGACCTCACCTCCTCGGCAGAGCACCCCCCAGTCCTGGCGACCGCGGCCACCACCTTTTCCGCCGTCACGCAGTCGTCCAGGCCCCGGATGCACAAGTCAGCGCGTTTGGTGGGCCTGGACACTCGGGCCTCGTCCGGATTCAGGGTCGCCCTGAGCCTATTGGCCAGAGCGTCCGCTGCCGGACCGCTGTTCGCACCAGGGATCTCCAGCATCCTGGCCCCGGTCGCGGTGATCTTAAGCCGTACGCCATTGGCGGTCTCCTTCAGATCCACCGCCGCATCCACCTTGGCGAGCACGTGCTGATAGGACACGCCCTTCTTTGCCGCTTCCGGCTGTAGTGTAATCACTACAGCTGCGGACTTCGGGGCGCGGAGCCTAGCCGCGACGCTTCGCTCCTTGCGCCGCTGCCGCCTCGCCTTCCTTTTGGCCGCCCTTGCCGCCTTACCAGCCTTCTTCTTCTCCCCGGCTACTTGCCATCCGGCGTCGGCCGGAGGAGATTCAGAAGGTGGTGGGGGCGGCCGATTCGCCGCCTTAGCCGAGGCCCTGGTTGCCATGGCCGGGGCCCCTGCCGCCTTGACTGGGGCACCCGCCGCTTTGGCCGGGGCCCCCGGCGCCTTGGCCGGGGCCCCTGACGCCTTGGCCGGGACCCCCGCCGCCTTGGCTGGGGCCTTCGCCACCTGTGCAGCCGCCCCACCTTTGGTCGGCCCCGACGAGGCTGGACCGGCTGTGGCAGCTGCAGTGGCGGCGTACGACAACGCCCTTAGCTGGCCCGGGGCCGGCTGGCTTGCCGCCAACGGGGGGCGCAGGACTATGGCCTCCAAGGTGGAGATGTTCAGCCTTGTCATCACATTTGTGCTTGCAAGCCAGGATTCCTAAGGAATGCTGTGGGAACCTGTATAACTAATGAAGAGTGCGGTAAGTACCTACTTACATACCTACCTTGATATAGACCCAGGTGTTCGAAGAAAACCGATAGGAAAATCGTGGCCCCCTGGCAACACGGCAACTGAAGGAACACGGGTGGGTTTTAGTCAGTAAGAGTCTGACACGCCCTCCCGCTCCGCCCAGAGCGGGAGAAGTTATTTGATGATTTCCCACCCAAAAAACAAAAAAAAAAAAAGGTTATAAACTGTCTGTGTGCCCAATTTCACCCAAATCCGTTTTGCCGTTTTAGCGTGAAAGCGAAACAAACAAACAAAAAAAAATGTTTGTATCGACTTTGTTTTTATCGACTTTGTTTTTATCGACTTTGTTTTCATCGACTTTGTTTTTATCGAATTTGTTTTTATCGAATTTGTTTTTAATGACTTTGTTTTTATCGACTGTGATTTTATTAAATATTATAATATTTAAAAATAAAGTCGATAAAAAAAAATGTTTTCATCGACTTTGTTTCTATCGAATTTGTTTTTGTCGAATTTGTTTTATCGACTTTGTTTTTATCGACTTTGTTTTTATCGACTTTGTTTCTATCGAATTTGTTTCTATCGAATTTGTTTTTATCGACTTTGTTTTTATCGATTTTGTTTTCATCGACTTTGTTTTTATCGATTTTGTTTTTATCGACTTTGTTTTTCTCGAATTTGTTTTTATCGACTTTGATTTTATCGACTTTATTTGTATCGACTTTGTTTTTATCGAATTTGTTTTTATCGACTTTGTTTTTATCGACTATGTTCTTATCGAATTTGTTTTTATCGAATTTGTTTTTATCGACTTTGTTTTTATCGACTTTGTTTTCATCGACTTTGTTTTTATCGACTTTGTTTTTATCGAATTTGTTTTTATCGAATTTGTTTTTATCGACTTTGTTTTTATCGACTTTGTTTTCATCGACTTTCATTTATCGACTTTGTTTTTATCGAATTTGTTTTTATCGAATTTGTTTTTATCGACTTTGTTTTTATCGAATTTGTTTTTATCGACTTTGTTTTTATCGACTTTGTTTTCATCGACTTTGTTTTTATCGATTTTGTTTTTATCGAATTTGTTTTTCTCGAATTTGTTTTTATCGACTTTGATTTCATCGACTTTGTTTGTATTGACTTTGTTTTCATCGACTTTGTTTTTATCGATTTTGTTTTTATCGACTTTTGTTTCTATCGAATTTGTTTTTATCGACTTTGTTTATATCGACTTTGTTTTTATCGACTTTGTTTTTATCGACTTTGTTTTCATCGACTTTGTTTTTATCGATTTTGTTTTTATCGACTTTGTTTTTATCGAATTTGTTTTCATCGACTTTGTTTTTATCGATTTTGTTCTTATCGACTTTGTTTTTATCGAATTTGTTTCTATCGAATTTGTTTCTATCGAATTTGTTTTTATCGACTTTGTTTTTATCGATTTTGTTTTCATCGACTTTGTTTTTATCGATTTTGTTTTTATCGAATTTGTTTTTAATGACTTTGTTTTTATCGACTATGTTTTTATATTTAAAAACAAAGTCAATAAAAAAAAATGTTTTTATCGAATTTGTTTTTATCGAATTTGTTTTATCGACTTTGTTTTTATCGACTTTGTTTTTATCGACTTTGTTTCTATAGAATTTGTTTCTATCGAATTTGTTTTTATCGACTTTGTTGTTATCGACTTTGTTTTCATCGACTTTGTTTTTATCGATTTTGTTTGTATCGACTTTGTTTTCATCGACTTTGTTTTTATCGACTTTGTTTTTATCGAATTTGTTTTTATCGACTTTGTTTTTATCGACTATGTTCTTATCGAATTTGTTTTCATCGACTTTGTTTCTATCGACTTTGTTTTTATCGAATTTGTTGTTATCGACTTTGTTTTTATCGACTTTGTTTTTATCGACTTTGTTTTCATCGACTTTGTTTTTATCGATTTTGTTCTTATCGACTTTGTTTTTATCGAATTTGTTTTTATCGACTTTGTTTTTATCGACTATGTTTTTATCGAATTTGTTTCTATCGAATTTGTTTTTAATGACTTTGTTTTTATCGACTGTGATTTTATTAAATATTATAATATTTAAAAACAAAGTCGATAAAAAAAAATGTTTTCATCGACTGTTTCAATCGAATTTGTTGTTATCGACTTTGTTTTTATCGACTTTGTTTTTATCGACTTTGTTTTCATCGACTTTGTTTTTATCGATTTTGTTTTTATCGACTTTGTTTTTATCGACTTTGATTTTATCGACTTTATTTGTATCGACTTTGCTTTCATCGACTTTGTTTTTATCGACTTTGTTTTTATCGAATTTGTTTTTATCGACTTTGTTTTTATCGACTATGTTCTTATCGAATTTGTTTTCATCGACTATGTTTTTATATTTAAAAACAAAGTCGATAAAAAAAAATGTTTTAATCGACTTTGTTTCTATCGAATTTGTTGTTATCGACTTTGTTTTTATCGACTTTGTTTTTATCGACTTTGTTTTTATCGACTTTGTTTTCATCGACTTTTTTTTATCGATTTTGTTCTTATCGACTTTGTTTTTATCGAATTTGTTTTTATCGACTTTGTTTTTATCGAATTTGTTTTTATCGACTTTGTTTTTATAGACTTTGTTTTCATCGACTTTGTTTTTATCGATTTTGTTTTTATCGAATTTGTTTTTCTCGAATTTGTTTTTATCGACTTTGATTTCATCGACTTTGTTTGTATTGACTTTGTTTTCATCGACTTTGTTTTTATCGATTTTGTTTTTATCGACTTTTGTTTCTATCGAATTTGTTTTTATCGACTTTGTTTATATCGACTTTGTTTTTATCGACTTTGTTTTTATCGACTTTGTTTTCATCGACTTTGTTTTTATCGATTTTGTTTTTATCGACTTTGTTTTTATCGAATTTGTTTTCATCGACTTTGTTTTTATCGATTTTGTTCTTATCGACTTTGTTTTTATCGAATTTGTTTCTATCGAATTTGTTTCTATCGAATTTGTTTTTATCGACTTTGTTTTTATCGATTTTGTTTTCATCGACTTTGTTTTTATCGATTTTGTTTTTATCGAATTTGTTTTTAATGACTTTGTTTTTATCGACTATGTTTTTATATTTAAAAACAAAGTCAATAAAAAAAAATGTTTTTATCGAATTTGTTTTTATCGAATTTGTTTTATCGACTTTGTTTTTATCGACTTTGTTTTTATCGACTTTGTTTCTATAGAATTTGTTTCTATCGAATTTGTTTTTATCGACTTTGTTGTTATCGACTTTGTTTTCATCGACTTTGTTTTTATCGATTTTGTTTGTATCGACTTTGTTTTCATCGACTTTGTTTTTATCGACTTTGTTTTTATCGAATTTGTTTTTATCGACTTTGTTTTTATCGACTATGTTCTTATCGAATTTGTTTTCATCGACTTTGTTTCTATCGACTTTGTTTTTATCGAATTTGTTGTTATCGACTTTGTTTTTATCGACTTTGTTTTTATCGACTTTGTTTTCATCGACTTTGTTTTTATCGATTTTGTTCTTATCGACTTTGTTTTTATCGAATTTGTTTTTATCGACTTTGTTTTTATCGACTATGTTTTTATCGAATTTGTTTCTATCGAATTTGTTTTTAATGACTTTGTTTTTATCGACTGTGATTTTATTAAATATTATAATATTTAAAAACAAAGTCGATAAAAAAAAATGTTTTCATCGACTGTTTCAATCGAATTTGTTGTTATCGACTTTGTTTTTATCGACTTTGTTTTTATCGACTTTGTTTTCATCGACTTTGTTTTTATCGATTTTGTTTTTATCGACTTTGTTTTTATCGACTTTGATTTTATCGACTTTATTTGTATCGACTTTGCTTTCATCGACTTTGTTTTTATCGACTTTGTTTTTATCGAATTTGTTTTTATCGACTTTGTTTTTATCGACTATGTTCTTATCGAATTTGTTTTCATCGACTATGTTTTTATATTTAAAAACAAAGTCGATAAAAAAAAATGTTTTAATCGACTTTGTTTCTATCGAATTTGTTGTTATCGACTTTGTTTTTATCGACTTTGTTTTTATCGACTTTGTTTTTATCGACTTTGTTTTCATCGACTTTTTTTTATCGATTTTGTTCTTATCGACTTTGTTTTTATCGAATTTGTTTTTATCGACTTTGTTTTTATCGAATTTGTTTTTATCGACTTTGTTTTTATAGACTTTGTTTCTATCGAATTTGTTTTTATCGACTTTGTTTTTATCGACTTTGTTTTCATCGACTTTGTTTTTATCGACTATGTTTTTATCGAATTTGTTTTTATCGAATTTGTTTTTAATGACTTTGTTTTTATCGACTATGTTTTTATTAAATATTATAATATTTAAAAACAAAGTCGACAAAAAAAATGTTTTTATCGACTTTGTTTCTATAGAATTTGTTGTCATCGACTTTGTTTTTATCGACTTTGTTTTTATCGACTTTGTTTTTATCGACTTTGTTTTTATCGACTTTGTTTTTATCGACTTTGTTTTTATCGACTTTTGTTTCTATCGACTTTGTTTTTATCGACTTTGTTTTCATCGACTTTGTTTTTTATCGATTTTGTTTTTATCGACTTTGTTTTTCTCGAAATTGTTTTTATCGACTTTGATTTTATCGACTTTATTTGTATCGACTTTGTTTTCATCGACTTTGTTTTTATCGACTTTGTTTTTATCGAATTTGTTTTTATCGACTTTGTTTTTATCGACTATGTTCTTATCGAATTTGTTTTCATCGACTTTGTTTTTATCGACTTTGTTTTTATCGAATTTGTTGTTATCGACTTTGTTTTTATCGACTTTGTTTTTATCGACTTTGTTTTTATCGAATTTGTTTTTATCGACTTTGTTTTTATAGACTTTGTTTCTATAGAATTTGTTTTTATCGACTTTGTTTTTATCGACTTTGTTTTCATCGACTTTGTTTTTATCGACTATGTTTTTATCGAATTTGTTTTTATCGAATTTGTTTTTAATGACTTTGTTTTTATCAACTATGTTTTTATTAAATATTATAATATTTAAAAACAAAGTCGATAAAAAAAAATGTTTTTATCGACTTTGTTTTTATAGACTTTGTTTCTATCGAATTTGTTTTTATCGAATTTGTTTTATCGACTTTGTTTTTATCGAATTTGTTTTTATCGACTTTGTTTTTATCGAATTTGTTTTTATCGACTTTGTTTTTATAGACTTTGTTTCTATCGAATTTGTTTTTATCGACTTTGTTTTTATCGACTTTGTTTTCATCGACTTTGTTTTTATCGACTATGTTTTTATCGAATTTGTTTTTATCGAATTTGTTTTTAATGACTTTGTTTTTATCGACTTTGTTTTTATCGAATTTGTTTTTATCGACTTTGTTTTTATCGACTTTGTTTTTATCGAATTTGTTTTTAATGACTTTGTTTTTATCGAATTTGTTTTTATCGACTTTGTTTTTATCGACTTTGTTTTTATCGACTTTGTTTCTATCGAATTTGTTGTTATCGACTTTGTTTTTATCGACTTTGCTTTTATCGACTTTGTTTTTATCGAATTTGTTTTTATCGACTTTGTTTTTATAGACTTTGTTTCTATCGAATTTGTTTTTATCGACTTTGTTTTTATCGACTTTGTTTTCATCGACTTTGTTTTTATCGATTTTGTTCTTATCGACTTTGTTTTTATCGAATTTGTTTCTATCGAATTTGTTTCTATCGAATTTGTTTTTATCGACTTTGTTTTTATCGATTTTGTTTTCATCGACTTTGTTTTTATCGATTTTGTTTTTATCGAATTTGTTTTTAATGACTTTGTTTTTATCGACTATGTTTTTATATTTAAAAACAAAGTCAATAAAAAAAAATGTTTTTATCGAATTTGTTTTTATCGAATTTGTTTTATCGACTTTGTTTTTATCGACTTTGTTTTTATCGACTTTGTTTCTATAGAATTTGTTTCTATCGAATTTGTTTTTATCGACTTTGTTGTTATCGACTTTGTTTTCATCGACTTTGTTTTTATCGATTTTGTTTGTATCGACTTTGTTTTCATCGACTTTGTTTTTATCGACTTTGTTTTTATCGAATTTGTTTTTATCGACTTTGTTTTTATCGACTATGTTCTTATCGAATTTGTTTTCATCGACTTTGTTTCTATCGACTTTGTTTTTATCGAATTTGTTGTTATCGACTTTGTTTTTATCGACTTTGTTTTTATCGACTTTGTTTTCATCGACTTTGTTTTTATCGATTTTGTTCTTATCGACTTTGTTTTTATCGAATTTGTTTTTATCGACTTTGTTTTTATCGACTATGTTTTTATCGAATTTGTTTCTATCGAATTTGTTTTTAATGACTTTGTTTTTATCGACTGTGATTTTATTAAATATTATAATATTTAAAAACAAAGTCGATAAAAAAAAATGTTTTCATCGACTTTGTTTCAATCGAATTTGTTGTTATCGACTTTGTTTTTATCGACTTTGTTTTTATCGACTTTGTTTTCATCGACTTTGTTTTTATCGATTTTGTTTTTATCGACTTTGTTTTTATCGACTTTGATTTTATCGACTTTATTTGTATCGACTTTGCTTTCATCGACTTTGTTTTTATCGACTTTGTTTTTATCGAATTTGTTTTTATCGACTTTGTTTTTATCGACTATGTTCTTATCGAATTTGTTTTCATCGACTATGTTTTTATATTTAAAAACAAAGTCGATAAAAAAAAATGTTTTAATCGACTTTGTTTCTATCGAATTTGTTGTTATCGACTTTGTTTTTATCGACTTTGTTTTTATCGACTTTGTTTTTATCGACTTTGTTTTCATCGACTTTTTTTTATCGATTTTGTTCTTATCGACTTTGTTTTTATCGAATTTGTTTTTATCGACTTTGTTTTTATCGAATTTGTTTTTATCGACTTTGTTTTTATAGACTTTGTTTCTATCGAATTTGTTTTTATCGACTTTGTTTTTATCGACTTTGTTTTCATCGACTTTGTTTTTATCGACTATGTTTTTATCGAATTTGTTTTTATCGAATTTGTTTTTAATGACTTTGTTTTTATCGACTATGTTTTTATTAAATATTATAATATTTAAAAACAAAGTCGACAAAAAAAATGTTTTTATCGACTTTGTTTCTATAGAATTTGTTGTCATCGACTTTGTTTTTATCGACTTTGTTTTTATCGACTTTGTTTTTATCGACTTTGTTTTTATCGACTTTGTTTTTATCGACTTTGTTTTTATCGACTTTTGTTTCTATCGACTTTGTTTTTATCGACTTTGTTTTCATCGACTTTGTTTTTTATCGATTTTGTTTTTATCGACTTTGTTTTTCTCGAAATTGTTTTTATCGACTTTGATTTTATCGACTTTATTTGTATCGACTTTGTTTTCATCGACTTTGTTTTTATCGACTTTGTTTTTATCGAATTTGTTTTTATCGACTTTGTTTTTATCGACTATGTTCTTATCGAATTTGTTTTCATCGACTTTGTTTTTATCGACTTTGTTTTTATCGAATTTGTTGTTATCGACTTTGTTTTTATCGACTTTGTTTTTATCGACTTTGTTTTTATCGAATTTGTTTTTATCGACTTTGTTTTTATAGACTTTGTTTCTATAGAATTTGTTTTTATCGACTTTGTTTTTATCGACTTTGTTTTCATCGACTTTGTTTTTATCGACTATGTTTTTATTAAATATTATAATATTTAAAAACAAAGTCGACAAAAAAAATGTTTTTATCGACTTTGTTTCTATAGAATTTGTTGTCATCGACTTTGTTTTTATCGACTTTGTTTTTATCGACTTTGTTTTTATCGACTTTGTTTTTATCGACTTTGTTTTTATCGACTTTGTTTTTATCGACTTTTGTTTCTATCGACTTTGTTTTTATCGACTTTGTTTTCATCGACTTTGTTTTTTATCGATTTTGTTTTTATCGACTTTGTTTTTCTCGAAATTGTTTTTATCGACTTTGATTTTATCGACTTTATTTGTATCGACTTTGTTTTCATCGACTTTGTTTTTATCGACTTTGTTTTTATCGAATTTGTTTTTATCGACTTTGTTTTTATCGACTATGTTCTTATCGAATTTGTTTTCATCGACTTTGTTTTTATCGACTTTGTTTTTATCGAATTTGTTGTTATCGACTTTGTTTTTATCGACTTTGTTTTTATCGACTTTGTTTTTATCGAATTTGTTTTTATCGACTTTGTTTTTATAGACTTTGTTTCTATAGAATTTGTTTTTATCGACTTTGTTTTTATCGACTTTGTTTTCATCGACTTTGTTTTTATCGACTATGTTTTTATCGAATTTGTTTTTATCGAATTTGTTTTTAATGACTTTGTTTTTATCAACTATGTTTTTATTAAATATTATAATATTTAAAAACAAAGTCGATAAAAAAAAATGTTTTTATCGACTTTGTTTTTATAGACTTTGTTTCTATCGAATTTGTTTTTATCGAATTTGTTTTATCGACTTTGTTTTTATCGAATTTGTTTTTATCGACTTTGTTTTTATCGAATTTGTTTTTATCGACTTTGTTTTTATAGACTTTGTTTCTATCGAATTTGTTTTTATCGACTTTGTTTTTATCGACTTTGTTTTCATCGACTTTGTTTTTATCGACTATGTTTTTATCGAATTTGTTTTTATCGAATTTGTTTTTAATGACTTTGTTTTTATCGACTTTGTTTTTATCGAATTTGTTTTTATCGACTTTGTTTTTATCGACTTTGTTTTTATCGAATTTGTTTTTAATGACTTTGTTTTTATCGAATTTGTTTTTATCGACTTTGTTTTTATCGACTTTGTTTTTATCGACTTTGTTTCTATCGAATTTGTTGTTATCGACTTTGTTTTTATCGACTTTGCTTTTATCGACTTTGTTTTTATCGAATTTGTTTTTATCGACTTTGTTTTTATAGACTTTGTTTCTATCGAATTTGTTTTTATCGACTTTGTTTTTATCGACTTTGTTTTCATCGACTTTGTCTTTATCGATTTTGTTCTTATCGACTTTGTTTTTATCGAATTTGTTTCTATCGAATTTGTTTCTATCGAATTTGTTTTTATCGACTTTGTTTTTATCGATTTTGTTTGTATCGACTTTGTTTTCATCGACTTTGTTTTTATCGACTTTGTTTTTATCGAATTTGTTTTTATCGACTTTGTTTTTATCGACTATGTTCATATCGAATTTGTTTTCATCGACTTTGTTTCTATCGACTTTGTTTTTATCGAATTTGTTGTTATCGACTTTGTTTTTATCGACTTTGTTTTTATCGACTTTGTTTTCATCGACTTTGTTTTTATCGATTTTGTTCTTATCGACTTTGTTTTTATCGAATTTGTTTTTATCGACTTTGTTTTTATCGACTATGTTTTTATCGAATTTGTTTCTATCGAATTTGTTTTTAATGACTTTGTTTTTATCGACTGTGATTTTATTAAATATTATAATATTTAAAAACAAAGTCGATAAAAAAAAATGTTTTCATCGACTTTGTTTCAATCGAATTTGTTGTTATCGACTTTGTTTTTATCGACTTTGTTTTTATCGACTTTGTTTTCATCGACTTTGTTTTTATCGATTTTGTTTTTATCGACTTTGTTTTTATCGACTTTGATTTTATCGACTTTATTTGTATCGACTTTGCTTTCATCGACTTTGTTTTTATCGACTTTGTTTTTATCGAATTTGTTTTTATCGACTTTGTTTTTATCGACTATGTTCTTATCGAATTTGTTTTCATCGACTATGTTTTTATATTTAAAAACAAAGTCGATAAAAAAAAAATGTTTTAATCGACTTTGTTTCTATCGAATTTGTTGTTATCGACTTTGTTTTTATCGACTTTGTTTTTATCGACTTTGTTTTTATCGACTTTGTTTTCATCGACTTTTTTTTATCGATTTTGTTCTTATCGACTTTGTTTTTATCGAATTTGTTTTTATCGACTTTGTTTTTATCGAATTTGTTTTTATCGACTTTGTTTTTATAGACTTTGTTTCTATCGAATTTGTTTTTATCGACTTTGTTTTTATCGACTTTGTTTTCATCGACTTTGTTTTTATCGACTATGTTTTTATCGAATTTGTTTTTATCGAATTTGTTTTTAATGACTTTGTTTTTATCGACTATGTTTTTATTAAATATTATAATATTTAAAAACAAAGTCGACAAAAAAATGTTTTTATCGACTTTGTTTCTATAGAATTTGTTGTCATCGACTTTGTTTTTATCGACTTTGTTTTTATCGACTTTGTTTTTATCGACTTTGTTTTTATCGACTTTGTTTTTATCGACTTTGTTTTTATCGACTTTTGTTTCTATCGACTTTGTTTTTATCGACTTTGTTTTCATCGACTTTGTTTTTTATCGATTTTGTTTTTATCGACTTTGTTTTTCTCGAAATTGTTTTTATCGACTTTGATTTTATCGACTTTATTTGTATCGACTTTGTTTTCATCGACTTTGTTTTTATCGACTTTGTTTTTATCGAATTTGTTTTTATCGACTTTGTTTTTATCGACTATGTTCTTATCGAATTTGTTTTCATCGACTTTGTTTTTATCGACTTTGTTTTTATCGAATTTGTTGTTATCGACTTTGTTTTTATCGACTTTGTTTTTATCGACTTTGTTTTTATCGAATTTGTTTTTATCGACTTTGTTTTTATAGACTTTGTTTCTATAGAATTTGTTTTTATCGACTTTGTTTTTATCGACTTTGTTTTCATCGACTTTGTTTTTATCGACTATGTTTTTATCGAATTTGTTTTTATCGAATTTGTTTTTAATGACTTTGTTTTTATCGACTATGTTTTTATTAAATATTATAATATTTAAAAACAAAGTCGATAAAAAAAAATGTTTTTATCGACTTTGTTTTTATAGACTTTGTTTCTATCGAATTTGTTTTTATCGAATTTGTTTTATCGACTTTGTTTTTATCGAATTTGTTTTTATCGACTTTGTTTTTATCGAATTTGTTTTTATCGACTTTGTTTTTATAGACTTTGTTTCTATCGAATTTGTTTTTATCGACTTTGTTTTTATCGACTTTGTTTTCATCGACTTTGTTTTTATCGACTATGTTTTTATCGAATTTGTTTTTATCGAATTTGTTTTTAATGACTTTGTTTTTATCGACTTTGTTTTTATCGAATTTGTTTTTATCGACTTTGTTTTTATCGACTTTGTTTTTATCGAATTTGTTTTTAATGACTTTGTTTTTATCGAATTTGTTTTTATCGACTTTGTTTTTATCGACTTTGTTTTTATCGACTTTGTTTCTATCGAATTTGTTGTTATCGACTTTGTTTTTATCGACTTTGTTTTTATCGACTTTGTTTTTATCGAATTTGTTTTTATCGACTTTGTTTTTATAGACTTTGTTTCTATCGAATTTGTTTTTATCGACTTTGTTTTTATCGACTTTGTTTTTAATGACTTTGTTTTTATCGACTGTGATTTTATTAAATATTATAATATCTAAAAACAAAGTCGATAAAAAAAAATGTTTTCATCGACTTTGTTTCAATCGAATTTGTTGTTATCGACTTTGTTTTTATCGACTTTGTTTTTATCGACTTTGTTTTTATCGACTTTGTTTTCATCGACTTTGTTTTTATCGATTTTGTTTTTATCGACTTTGTTTTTATCGACTTTGTTTTTATCGAATTTGTTTTTATTGGATTTGTTTTTAATGACTTTGTTTTTATCGACTATGTTTTTATATTTAAAAACAAAGTCGATAAAAAAAAATGTTTTTATCGACTTTGTTTCTATCGAATTTGTTGTTATCGACTTTTTTTATCGATTTTGTTCTTATCGACTTTGTTTTTATCGAATTTGTTTTTATCGACTTTGTTTTTATCGAATTTGTTTTTATCGACTTTGTTTTTATAGACTTTGTTTCTATCGAATTTGTTTTTATCGACTTTGTTTCCATAGAATTTGTTGTCATCGACTTTGTTTTTATCGACTTTGTTTTTATCGACTTTGTTTTTATCGACTTTGTTTTTATCGACTTTTTTTTTATCGACTTTGTTTTTATCGACTTTGTTTTTATCGACTTTTTTTTCTATCGACTTTGTTTTTATCGACTTTGTTTTCATCGACTTTGTTTTTTATCGATTTTGTTTTTATCGACTTTGTTTTTCTCGAAATTGTTTTTATCGACTTTGATTTTATCGACTTTATTTGTATCGACTTTGTTTTCATCGACTTTGTTTTTATCGACTTGGTTTTTATCGAATTTGTTTTTATCGACTTTGTTTTTATCGACTATGTTCTTATCGAATTTGTTTTCATCGACTTTGTTTTTATCGACTTTGTTTTTATCGAATTTGTTTTTATCGACTTTGTTTTTATCGAATTTGTTTTTATCGAATTTGTTTTTAATGACTTTGTTTTTATCGACTATGTTTTTATATTTAAAAACAAAGTCGATAAAAAAAAATGTTTTTATCGACTTTGTTTCTATCGAATTTGTTGTTATCGACTTTGTTTTTATCGACTTTGTTTTTATCGACTTTGTTTTTATCGAATTTGTTTTTATCGACTTTGTTTTTATAGACTTTGTTTCTATCGAATTTGTTTTTATCGACTTTGTTTTTATCGACTTTGTTTTCATCGACTTTGTTTTTATCGACTATGTTTTTATTAAATATTATAATATTTAAAAACAAAGTCGATAAAAAAAATGTTTTTATCGACTTTGTTTCTATAGAATTTGTTGTCATCGACTTTGTTTTTATCGACTTTGTTTTTATCGACTTTGTTTTTATCGACTTTGTTTTTATCGAATTTGTTTTATCGACTTTGTTTTTATCGACTTTGTTTTTATCGACTTTGTTTCTATCGAATTTGTTTCTATCGAATTTGTTTTTATCGACTTTGTTTTTATCGACTTTGTTTTCATCGACTTTGTTTTTATCGATTTTGTTTTTATCGACTTTGTTTTTCTCGAAATTGTTTTTATCGACTTTGATTTTATCGACTTTATTTGTATCGACTTTGTTTTCATCGACTTTGTTTTTATCGACTTTGTTTTTATCGAATTTGTTTTTATCGACTTTGTTTTTATCGACTATGTTTTTATCGAATTTGTTTTCATCGACTTTGTTTTTATCGACTTTGTTTTTATCGAATTTGTTTTTATCGACTTTGTTTTTATCGAATTTGTTTTTATCGAATTTGTTTTTAATGACTTTGTTTTTATCGACTATGTTTTTATATTTAAAAACAAAGTCGATAAAAAAAAATGTTTTTATCGACTTTGTTTCTATCGAATTTGTTGTTATCGACTTTGTTTTTATCGACTATGTTTTTATTAAATATTATAATATTTAAAAACAAAGTCGATAAAAAAAAATGTTTTTATCGACTTTGTTTCTATCGAATTTGTTGCTATCGACTTTGTTTTTATCGACTTTGTTTTTATCGACTTTGTTTTCATCGACTTTGTTTTTATCGATTTTGTTCTTATCGACTTTGTTTTTATCGAATTTGTTTTTATCGACTTTGTTTTTATAGACTTTGTTTCTATCGAATTTGTTTTTATCGAATTTGTTTTATCGACTTTGTTTTTATCGAATTTGTTTTTATCGACTTTGTTTTTATCGACTATGTTCTTATCGAATTTGTTTTCATCGACTTTGTTTCTATCGACTTTGTTTTTATCGACTTTGTTTGTATCGACTTTGTTTTCATCGACTTTGTTTGTATCGATTTTGTTCTTATCGACTTTGTTTTTATCGAATTTGTTTTTATCGACTTTGTTTTTATCGACTATGTTTTTATCGAATTTGTTTTTATCGAATTTGTTTTTAATGACTTTGTTTTTATCGACTGTGATTTTATTAAATATTATAATATCTAAAAACAAAGTCGATAAAAAAAAATGTTTTCATCGACTTTGTTTCAATCGAATTTGTTGTTATCGACTTTGTTTTTATCGACTTTGTTTTTATCGACTTTGTTTTTATCGACTTTGTTTTCATCGACTTTGTTTTTATCGATTTTGTTTTTATCGACTTTGTTTTTATCGACTTTGTTTTTATCGAATTTGTTTTTATTGGATTTGTTTTTAATGACTTTGTTTTTATCGACTATGTTTTTATATTTAAAAACAAAGTCGATAAAAAAAAATGTTTTTATCGACTTTGTTTCTATCGAATTTGTTGTTATCGACTTTTTTTATCGATTTTGTTCTTATCGACTTTGTTTTTATCGAATTTGTTTTTATCGACTTTGTTTTTATCGAATTTGTTTTTATCGACTTTGTTTTTATAGACTTTGTTTCTATCGAATTTGTTTTTATCGACTTTGTTTCCATAGAATTTGTTGTCATCGACTTTGTTTTTATCGACTTTGTTTTTATCGACTTTGTTTTTATCGACTTTGTTTTTATCGACTTTTTTTTTATCGACTTTGTTTTTATCGACTTTGTTTTTATCGACTTTTTTTTCTATCGACTTTGTTTTTATCGACTTTGTTTTCATCGACTTTGTTTTTTATCGATTTTGTTTTTATCGACTTTGTTTTTCTCGAAATTGTTTTTATCGACTTTGATTTTATCGACTTTATTTGTATCGACTTTGTTTTCATCGACTTTGTTTTTATCGACTTGGTTTTTATCGAATTTGTTTTTATCGACTTTGTTTTTATCGACTATGTTCTTATCGAATTTGTTTTCATCGACTTTGTTTTTATCGACTTTGTTTTTATCGAATTTGTTTTTATCGACTTTGTTTTTATCGAATTTGTTTTTATCGAATTTGTTTTTAATGACTTTGTTTTTATCGACTATGTTTTTATATTTAAAAACAAAGTCGATAAAAAAAAATGTTTTTATCGACTTTGTTTCTATCGAATTTGTTGTTATCGACTTTGTTTTTATCGACTTTGTTTTTATCGACTTTGTTTTTATCGAATTTGTTTTTATCGACTTTGTTTTTATAGACTTTGTTTCTATCGAATTTGTTTTTATCGACTTTGTTTTTATCGACTTTGTTTTCATCGACTTTGTTTTTATCGACTATGTTTTTATTAAATATTATAATATTTAAAAACAAAGTCGATAAAAAAAATGTTTTTATCGACTTTGTTTCTATAGAATTTGTTGTCATCGACTTTGTTTTTATCGACTTTGTTTTTATCGACTTTGTTTTTATCGACTTTGTTTTTATCGAATTTGTTTTATCGACTTTGTTTTTATCGACTTTGTTTTTATCGACTTTGTTTCTATCGAATTTGTTTCTATCGAATTTGTTTTTATCGACTTTGTTTTTATCGACTTTGTTTTCATCGACTTTGTTTTTATCGATTTTGTTTTTATCGACTTTGTTTTTCTCGAAATTGTTTTTATCGACTTTGATTTTATCGACTTTATTTGTATCGACTTTGTTTTCATCGACTTTGTTTTTATCGACTTTGTTTTTATCGAATTTGTTTTTATCGACTTTGTTTTTATCGACTATGTTTTTATCGAATTTGTTTTCATCGACTTTGTTTTTATCGACTTTGTTTTTATCGAATTTGTTTTTATCGACTTTGTTTTTATCGAATTTGTTTTTATCGAATTTGTTTTTAATGACTTTGTTTTTATCGACTATGTTTTTATATTTAAAAACAAAGTCGATAAAAAAAAATGTTTTTATCGACTTTGTTTCGATCGAATTTGTTGTTATCGACTTTGTTTTTATCGACTTTGTTTTTATCGACTTTGTTTTTATCGAATTTGTTTTTATCGACTTTGTTTTTATAGACTTTGTTTCTATCGAATTTGTTTTTATCGACTTTGTTTTTATCGACTTTGTTTTCATCGACTTTGTTTTTATCGACTATGTTTTTATCGAATTTGTTTTTATCGAATTTGTTTTTAATGACTTTGTTTTTATCGACTATGTTTTTATTAAATATTATAATATTTAAAAACAAAGTCGATAAAAAAAAATGTTTTTATCGACTTTGTTTCTATCGAATTTGTTGCTATCGACTTTGTTTTTATCGACTTTGTTTTTATCGACTTTGTTTTCATCGACTTTGTTTTTATCGATTTTGTTCTTATCGACTTTGTTTTTATCGAATTTGTTTTTATCGACTTTGTTTTTATAGACTTTGTTTCTATCGAATTTGTTTTTATCGAATTTGTTTTATCGACTTTGTTTTTATCGAATTTGTTTTTATCGACTTTGTTTTTATCGACTATGTTTTTATCGAATTTGTTTTTATCGAATTTGTTTTTAATGACTTTGTTTTTATCGACTGTGATTTTATTAAATATTATAATATTTAAAAACAAAGTCGATAAAAAAAAAATGTTTTGACTTTGTTTTTATCGACTTTGTTTTTAAAGTCGATAAAAACAAAGCCGAAAAAAAAAATGTTTCTATCGACTTTGTTTGTATCGAATTTGTTTTTATCGACTTTGTTTATATCGAATTTGTTTTATCGACTTTGTTTTTATCGACTTTGTTTCTATCGAATTTGTTTCTATTGAATTTGTTTCTTTCGAATTTGTTTTTATCGACTTTGTTTTTATCGACTTTCTTTCAATCGAATTTGTTTTTATCGACTTTAGAAACAAAGTCGATAAAAACAAAGTCGATAAAAACAAAGTCGATGAAAACAAAGTCGATAAAAACAAAGTCGATAAAAACAAATTCCATAAAAACATAGTCTGGCGTGCGCCGCGTAAACCAAATAGAGTTATATGAAAACAATGTATTACGGAATTAATAGATTGTTTACAGGGTAATGTTTTTTATAGGCTAATTTTAGTCCCGGTGGTACATTCCCGTGGTATATTTTCCGACATCAACGCGGGCGAAGCCGCGAGAAAAAGCTGTTTCATATAAGTTGTATTTACAGTTGGTTACTGACGATGTAAATAGCGCGATCTCAAAAGTAGTTCACTGGTTCAATGTTAATAATTTACTTCTTAATGAAAAAAAAAACTAAATGCATTAAGTTTACCCTACCTCATGTTAGGCAGGTGAAAACTAGTGTGTTGATGAAGGGCAAAGAATTGAATCCTGATGATAGCACAGTTTTCTTGGGCTTAACTTTGGATGCTAAGCTTCAGTGGGGCCCACATATAGATAAATTGTCAAAAAAGCTAAGCTCCGCAGCATATGCTGTTAGAAAAATTCGTAATTTGACTGACATAGAGACAGCCCGTTTAGTGTACTTTAGCTATTTTCATAGTGTAATGTCGTACGGTATTCTGTTGTGGGGAAATGCCGCCGACATTCAGACTATTTTTGTTTTGCAGAAAAGAGCTGTTCGATCAATTTATAAATTAAGTCCGAGACACTCTCTCAGAGATAAATTTAAGGAGATTAATGTAATGACTGTGCCTTCTCAGTATATTTTTGATAATCTTTTATATGCCCATAAAAATATAAAATTGTTTAAAAAATACAGTGATATCCATAACATAAATACTAGGAACAAACACAAATTTGTTGTAGGGTACAACAAGGCTCAAAAAAATAGGTGGATCGTTCAGATGTCCAATGTATACGCTTTTATAATAAACTTCCAAGCCACGTACAAGATCTAAGCCTTAATAAATTCAAATCATTCATTAAACGTAAGTTGTGCCAGAAAGCTTTTTATACCGTTAAAGATTACATTGAGGACAAAAAGGCTTGGGATTGAGCTGCTCCAATTATTATTTTTATTTTTTACTTTTAGAACTTTGTTTATTTTGCAAACTTCAAAATTATATACACAATGACATGAATATTTACTTTGTTAAGTATAACATGATTATTATTTTAATTGTTGTGAATGTGAAGACTATGTAGCTCATGTATATATATTTATTTATTTTTCTCAGTTACTACTAATGATAATCTGGCAGTTTTGAGTACTTTATGCGGCCTACCCAAATGTCCTTTCTTTGGTATTGTTCGTCGAATCGTTGAGCTCCTTTTAAGTTCTGAGTTGAGCTGCACGATTACTGACAAATGCGTGCACTGACTGAACAGGTCCACTCAAATCTATATGGTTCTTTCCTCAAAAGACCATTTCAGACACAAATCTACATGGTCCTCAAATGAAATGCTCTGACCAAGATTATTTCTGTTTTTTTTTATATACACATTGACATTAATGATTTTTATATACATATACAATGACATAATTCTGAGTTGAGCTACACGATAACTGACAAATGCGTGCACTGACTGGACAGACCCTCTCAATCTGTGTGATGCTTTCCTCTAAAGACCACTTCAGACACCAATCCACAGGGCCTTCACATGATCTGACCAAGATTATGTCTGGACTTTAAAAGAGACTGTGACCTTTGAGTTTGTTTCGGCCTTTCTTCTCAGAGTAGTCAGATAGGAAACGCCGACCTTATCTAGTTTTTAAAATATGATTGACGTGTAAAAGTGTTTGTACAAACCTACTTACAGAAATAAAATCATTTATCATTTATCAGTGATCGCAGACCCTGAGGCCGCTGAGTTAGTTCTGAAGACGTGTCTTGAGAAAGATGACATTATGAAGATGGCCACCCTATTTGTTGGGAATGGCTCCATATTTGCTCCAGGTATACAAACTGTAACAATATTTGTAGTGCAAAATTATTGATTTTGACCCGTTTAATTTGAAAATGTTGAAACACAAATAAAATAAATGACTGAACTAATTTTAATATAACTTTCAATACTAGTTTCAATCTGGCGACCGCGTCGAAAAGTCTTAGTTCCAAGCTTCAGTATGAAATACTTGAAGAGCTACATGTCAATCTTCGTGAAAGAGAGTGCCGTCCTTGTACACAAGATGAGGACAATGTCGGGGGCCGGTTCACTGTCCGCATTCAAATACTTTACTGCTTACACTATGGACTCTATTTCAGGTACCTAAACAAAAAAATACAATAGAAGTGGATTATATTTAGTAACCTGTTCCGCTTAGCTATTACTAAAAAGTCATAAAAACCCCTGAAATAAATCGATAGACTTGTCGATAGATAGAGATAGACTTGTCGCGAAGTCGAACACGGCATGTTCGAGTTCGCGACAAGTCTATCGTCATCCTGAGGATGCCTCGTTGAGAGGTGAAACACGTGTCGATTTATTTTAGGGGTTTTTTGTGACTCTTTAGAAATAGCTAAGCGGAACAGGTTACTAAATATATCCACTTCTATTATATTTTATAATGGATTTCCGCAAGGTCACGCCTGAATCAATTAACTATAAGGTAAACAATTAAATAATGCTTCTTCATGCGATCACTTGTACAAGGTTGTACTGAAAAAGCTTTTCGGTGGACCAATTGTAACTAAGAGCTACATACATAATTATGCTTATTTAACACAACACATGAGCTGTGTTGAGGCGAAGAAGGAAATGCATTCTGTTTGTACGTATCTAGATGTGTTTACAAATGCTTCATCATACCAACACTTGCGGAGTTTTGTGCTAAAAAAGCTTTTGGGCAGGTAAGTTGTATGTACGAGCTATATACTATATGCTTCTTTAACACAACACATGCGTTAGTTTGAGGCGAACAAGGTAAAGCTTCTCAAAGAAACGAATCAAGGGAACTCATGTTTCAGAAAATATTTTTTCTGCTCCAAAGCTTTTTGAGCACAACCCCCTACAAATGCTAGTCGAAGAAGCACTCTAAACATACATTGACTGTACCTTGTATACAATTTTTGAGTAGAAACTTATACTTTAATTTTTAATGTGGTGGACTAAAATGACACTCTGTGCTCACATAAAAATAACCTAGTAAATAATCTAGTTCCCGAGTGACTATCACCAAGAACCACTAAATCATTCACTGCAGAAGGACCTTCACTGTTGTCGTGTTGTCTCAGTAGGTAATATAACTCATTTATCGTGTTATTTTTAAAAAGGTCGCAGCTTTCTTTTTGATCTAACAAATAAAAAATCTGAATTTAGTTGATCACCGGCTTAAAAAAAGAAGACAATCAAGTGATTTAAATGCGTTGCTCATGCCCCAGTTTATAATAGTTTATTGGGGTTGGATTTAGCCCCCTCAGACAGGTTAGCTTCGAAGGGGATAACAGGGACTGAAGTGAGCGAGCAAAGCGAGCGAACGAGCCCCATCCGCTCCATCAACTACGCCTTACTTCAAAAAAAATATATTTAACATGTAATTTATTTATTTATCTGACCTTGACCTTCATAATTTTTCTCCTGTGCCCCCAAGTTCCGAGCTCGCTTCGCTCGCTTTTACATCCGTAATAAATAGTAGTTTTTTTAAACTTACGTAAACAAAACAAAAATTGTCTCCGGCAGAAAGAAATTGTTGTATAGGATTCAGGAGACCTTCTAAAACCCCCAAATAACTACACATTTTTTCTAGCGAGGGTCTCGTTTATAATCTTAAACCATTGATTAAATTTCAGAATCGACACTAGGGTATAAATTTGGTGCTCAAAACAATACGAGCCACCCTTTCATTGAAGCATTGGATGAGGGGCTCGCAAATTGTGGAGAACGTCTCTGCCAGCCATGGCTACATAGTGACCTGGTGTATACCAATCTACCCGTATACCATCGACTACTGAAGCAAAAACAATTTCTGTGGGATTTTATAAAGGAGGTGATCATATTGTTTGTTGTTATTTGATTTTTTTTCAAAATCCAATAGAGGGTCGTTTAACAATAGCAAAAACAAGTTGATAGGATACTTATTTCATAAAATAAATTATACAGGGTTAAAAAGACTCATCACAACGCATGCTGAACATCAAACTAAGAAAGATAAATTGATTTAGATTTTTTACACGCTTTTTATTAGCTTCACCTGTATGTATGTTTGTTTGTATGTTTATTTGTATGTTTGTTGTGTAACCGACTCCTTTGGGCGCGATTTTGACCCACTTTAAACGGCCAGATTTCGTTCAAACTTTGTAGATTTATCGAGGTCCGATGACAATACATTAATTTGATAAAATTATTCAATTTGCAAAATAAGATTTTTGTTAGTTTATATAACTTTTATCTATAGTCGATAAGGCAGGAATTGATGTTATTTATAATTTTATAACGCGATCTCATTTCAAACCGCTCCCGCCATAATCCGCAGCTTCTAGCATGTTCTAGAACCCGTCAAAAAGACAAACGATTTTCTATTTTTTGTTCGGTTTTCTATAAAAAGCGTGTTTTTTTAGTTTTTTAAACTGTTATTATTTATTTCAGTTAATTAAAACCAAAAGAAAGGAAATTACAGAAAAAAAGGATACTCAAGAATACAATGAACGTAAGTATAAGGAGCTTACATACACCAAGCGTAATTTTTTTTTCATGACTGTACCATTTTATTTATTTATTTTATTATCTAGGTTTGATCTAGTTTATATGCTGCCCCGGTTGACGTCATCAAGCAAAGGTATGCTCTGTCAAAAATGAAGTTGACGCTCAACTTTTTAAAGGTTTCAATATTAGTGCAGTGATAGCCTAGTGGTGTGACCGTCAGAGTGCCAAGTAAGAGGTCTCGCGATCGAACCCAAGGCACGCAAGGCACCTCTGACTTTTCGGACTCATGTGCATATTTTATAATCATCACTTGCTTCAAAAACGGTGAAGGAAAACATAGTGAGGAAACCGGCATGCTTGAGAAAAATTTCTCGGCGGCATGTGAAGCCAAGTCAGAGGCCCATGGGCGGCTTTAAAACTCTGACACTAGGTTAGTCACTAACCACACAAAAAGAAGACGAATAATAGACATTTGTGTCGCATGCCTCCTCACCAATTATTATAGAGGACCGTCTACCTACTTCATCATCATCACTATTTCAGCTGAAAGACACTGCTGGCTGCTGGACATAGGCCTCCCCCAAGCACCTCCACTTCGACCGATTCTGTACTTTCAGCATCCAGCGGATTCCGCGGCCTTCACAAGGTCATCGGTCCATCTTGTGGGAGGCCTTCCAACGCTACATCTTCCGGTACGCGGTCTCCACTCCAGAACCTTGTGCCCTGCCCATTGCCATTTACGGTTCGCAATTCTTCGGGCTATGTCGGTTACCTTGGTTCTCTTCATTTCTGATTCGATCACGTAGGGAAACTCCAAGCATAGCCCTCTCCATTGCCCTTTGGGTGACTTTTAGCCTTCTGAAAAGGCCCATTGTGAGCGATCACGTTTCAGTACCATAGGTCATACCTACTTGAAACTACGATTTTAGGTCAAAACGACTTTCTTATTCCAGATTCTCTAGAATACATGCAGACGTTTATGGAGTGTCTAATAAGGTTGTCAGGCGGCGACGAAGGGTACACAGATGTCGAAATTTTGGAGGAGCTAATGGTGATCATGATAGCTGGTAATGACACTTCAGCAGTTGGAGCATCTTTTATATCCGTGTTGCTATCCAGACATCCTGAAGTGCAGGAGAAAGTTTATGAAGAGTAAGTTGCTCAAACTCAAACTCAAAGCATTTATTTCAATTAAACCACTAACAGGCTGTTTCGAATTGTCAGGGAATCGGTCAGTCAGAAATATGAAGCTAGTTGCCCATTCCAAAGCGTAGTAGGTATCTATGGAGAAGAACGGGCAAGAAACTCTTTAAAATAAAAAATTGTTACAAAATATTGGTTACATCATTCATGTTGAAATTATACATGTGAGAACAATGTAGAAAGACGTGCACGTTAGAAGCGTCCATAATAAAAAGATAAAACAAAGAACAATTCAAAAATTAAAATAAATTAAAAATAAGCCGTGGTAACTAGGAGATGACCAGTCCCAACTGACGGCGCCCGTTCATGAACATGACGCATGGATTAGCACCATTCAGCTCAACCATTTGAAGGGAGCTAAATGATCCAATAGATGCGCAACCATCAGCGAAACATCTGAGTGAGCATAACATACTCACAGCCACCAGGGCACATTCAAGTCAATGCAAGACGATAAATGGTAACTCTTTAGTACATAGTGTTCACATCTGTGCTATGCAATTATAAAATACAAAGGAGATTGAGTTTATACAATGCAAAGATGGTCTTACAATCTTCAGCAGCTCCAACAGTATTTGCAAATGTTAATCAATTAGTTGTGGTTGTGGAACAGGACCAGCAAGATCAAGATCCTCATCAACATTCTCTTGCCCTTTTCGGTCGGTGGAACATGTCTTCTTCCATATTTTCTATTAGTCGTCACCCCCTGCCCATATCATCTTTCACACAGTCCATCCATCGTTTCTTTGGTCTTCCCCTATATATATATATACTCTTATAGCCCCATTCAAAATCAAAACTTTCCTCATTTTCCTCATTCCTCCGAATCACATGCCCATACCATGACAACCGATTTCCACAAAACTTTTCAGTCACTGATGCCACTTTGAGACTTCCTCTTATATAAAAAAAGAATGACATTTATTTGGACACAGAACTTGAAAAACAAAATACAAAGAAATGAAAATAATGTTTTAACAACATGTATAAATTAAATTCATTAGCAAAATTTTAACGACGTTTTCAATCAAGATACTCCAGCAAAAAACATCGAAAAAAAATTGGTCATTGAACTAAAACTTCTTTTTTATAAACAAGACAAACAAAATTACCTATTTTGTTTTTTCCGTATTGATGACGTAAAGTATCATGGTTAGAATTTAGTGGTTAAAATATTGCCAATGAATTTGTATGTAAGTAATAGTAATAAAAACTTAACAGAATGGTATCTGTTTTAGGTTACAAGAAGTGTTTGGTGACTCGGACAGACCAGCAACTTTCGAGGACTTGCCTCGTCTGAAGTACCTGGACGCAGTGGTTCGGGAGACGCTGCGGCTGTACCCCCCTGTGCCGGTCATCACCAGGAAGGTTGAGAAGGATGTTGTTTTACGTAAGTGTTTGAATAATTAAGAACTTTAGTGGTATGAGGAAACTTTAGTGGTGGAGGAGGTACAGGATGTAAAGTTCACTCATCCACCATAGAAAAGGGAGGATCCTTCGACCAGACGGGTGTTGTGTCTGGCGGGCAACTGCCCATCGGTTTGAAGTTGAAATCTTGTATCTATGTCGATTGCTCGATAAACTCTAATTGCGAGATGCAGGATTTGTGTGACGTCATTTCTATGATACGTAGTTCGTATGTGGCGGTGTAACCGCTACATCATTCCCCTCCGGAGACCGGAGGTCGATAGTGGGCTGAATCTTCGATGCTTCACACAGTGCCAGCTGTGATTCCAGTGAGTCGGAACCAGGTGCCACATAGTTTGCGGTGAGTCGGAACTGTCTGTGGGATTCCCCAGTGAGTCGGGGTGATGAGGCTGAAGGTGTTGACCAGGAATGCGCGTTCACTGCATGCTGGTGGTCAGGATACCCGATGAAGCCGTGGGTGCTGGCTGTGTGACTCGCCTCACGAAAGCTTGCGGAAGTGATGATGATGATGACGTCACGCCGAAGTATTTGCACGAAGGCTGCGTTGACGATCACCAATTTAGGGGGGTCGGAGTCACCAATTTAGGGGCATGAGGAACAGGGTGTAAAATTCACTCATCCACCATAGAAAAGGGAGGATCCTCCGACCAGACGGGTGTTGTGTCTGGCGGGCAAGTTTTTTTTCATTCGCTAGAATGACCGTGAAAACGTTCGTAGCGATGTTTGGCTCTATGCTTGGCTCTGTTCGTCGTTCAGTACAACTAATTTAAAAACGGCGAATGCTCGATGTTCCGTTACAAGTAAATGCTCAAGTTTATCAGCACCTTTATTAATCTGTGTAATCTTAACGTCACAGTTCATATCTTATTGGTATCGGAATCATGGCTGGACCCAGTATAGCCGCTTGACGAACTCTTTGGACGACCACTTTTACAAGAAGCTCTAAAAAATATTATGTTTTTTTTTTTCAGCCACAGGTATTAAGCTCGTGCCCGGTACTGGAGTCATAGTGAACATCTGGGCGTTACATCGCAACCCTCGGTACTGGGGAGCCGACGCGGAGCTGTTCCGACCTGAACGGTTCATCGACACACCGCTCACATATCCCGCTGCCTTCATGCCGTTCAGCCATGGACCTAGGAGCTGTGTCGGTGAGAGGATACATTTTATCATATCCTATTAAACGAGCAATAGTAGATATATATATTTATATATATTTGTACTCACGTTCTCGAAAACGGCTATAACGATTTCGATGAAAGTTGAAATATAGGGGTTTATACATCGATCAAGCTAGGTCTCATATCTGGGAAAATTCGTTTTCTCCGTATTTTCACCCGAGCAGAGCTCGGTCGCCCAAAGTTTAGAACAAGTTAATGAATAATGACATGACAGCATGGAATTAGTCAGTACCCGCTATTATGGCAGCATGGAATTGTATGTACTGTACATGAATTAGTATGAACTTTCCTATACTATTAAATGAGCATTCTCTATTTTCACCAGAGCAGAGCTCGGTCGCCCAGGTAGTTTATATTTATATAGGTTCGGGGTGTTCAGTGAAACGATTTGTCTTGTACATCAGAATGGTCGCCATTTTAGACCAGCTTGACCAATACTGGTTTACCTCGAGGCGATTGACCCCTGTCTGTGACTTCTTCCACCCAGTGTTGTCATGCCGATCGTCTGTCATTCCCCATTCTAATAATGTTGCCACTTGTTCAAACTCACATTTCTACTCTTTACTCGTTGATATGGTCGCAACCGCTACTGCTGAGCACGAGGTCCTTGGTTCGATTTCCAGGACGGGCAAAGTGTTATTGGGTTTTTCCATTAGGAATTTCTTAGTAACAGCCCGGAGTTTAGAAGTTGTCGGTGTGATACCCCCGTGCCTCGGAAAGCACGTTATGCCGTTGGTTTTGCCTGAACCCTCTCTGGTAGTGTCGGATTGCGTGCCATCCTATCGGACTATGAGAGTGAGGGAAGAGAGAGAGAGATAGATAGAGATTTCTCAATAGTAGCCAGATGGCAATAGGTTTGCTCTCTATTACACGGGACTTAAACACGACTGGTGTACCACCTAACCTTTCGGGGAATAGGTACAGGCGTGATGTTATGTTATGTTATGTTATGAATTTGCTTCAATATCATCTCTCACCTCTGTGTTCGTGTTGAACACGAGCAAAGAGCGCAGAACCCATTATTATAATTTTTTTTTTTTTTTTTTTTTTCAGGTTACCAATATGCTATGATGTCAATGAAGACGGTATTTTTATCTGTGCTTCGACGCTATAGATTCCTACCAGCTACAGCACCAAACAGTAACTCTGAATACCCACCAATACGTCTCAAATTTGATCTCATGATGAAGGATGAAGACGACTTTCAAATACAAATAGAATCTAGATATTAATAATTTTATTTATATATGTTTTATTCAAGATATAGACTTTGCCCGCGTTCAATGTAAGTTCATTTGATGTAATTATTCAATATATACGTGTAAATTTTTCGTGTAGATAACCGAGCTTTGAAATAATGTTGTTTATTATATTAATGAATTGTTAATTTTTTTATCTAAACTAATATTATTAAGAGAAAATATTTGATTTTTTGTATGTTTGTTTGTAATGGATAAACTTAAAAACTACAGGACATTTTAAAAATTCTGTCACCAATAGAATACTATACAGGGTGTCAGGGACATCGACGCGAAAACTGAAACCATGGATTCAGTGCATGATTCTGAAAAAAATCAGCTGTTCCATACATTTTGACCGCGTAGGTATTGCACTTTTCTATGAAACAGCTGATATTTTTTTAATAACCGACGAAAAATTTCAACGCAGGGGGGTTCAGAATCATGTACTGAATCCAGGGTTTCAGTTTTCGCGTCGATGGCCCTGCCACCCCGTATTATCACGCATTCATACACATTCATACTCTACATTTTATAATATATTGAAATAATGGTGTAAAATTACTTACATTACTTACTGTTGATTATCTTGTCAAAATTAATGTCAACGGCTATGATAAATGTAATTATCCAATGGGATTAGCGCTGATAGCCGAAATACAGGTTTTTGCCTAGTTCGGCTACAGATGCTTAACTCATTTGTACTCAAAACTAGCCTAGGTTTAATTTGTAAAACATTTGTAAATAATCTAGAAAATAAACTTCATCATCATCATCATCATCAGCCTTTACATGTTCCCACTGCTGGGACACAGGCCTCCTCTCTGTGAAAGGGAGTGGGCCGTAATCTACCACGCGGGCCCAGTGCGGGTTGGTAGATGTCACATGTCTTCGAATTTTCGGTTCTAGGACATGCCGGTTTCCTCACGATGTTTTCCTTCACCGTTTTGAGAGCAGTGGTGATGAAATAATTTACACAAAGTAAAGCGCCTGTCTGGGTTCGAACCTACGACCTACAACTCGTAAGTCGCGGCCGCTACCACTGGGCCACCACTGCTCTCAATAAAAAATAAACAAGAAAATAAACTTATTATTATTATATTATTATCACTGAGTAACATAGGCTATAATTTATAAAGATATCACGCGGGCGAAGCCGCTAGCGGAAGCCAGTTATTGATAATTATGATCATTTTGTCATTCATATGAATAATTGGGTAGGTAGTTGCCTAGGTAAAAAAAAAAGAAATTCTATTTAGTCCGTCTTTCAAATTATAAAAAAATATTAGACACGTATTTTTTGCTTTATCATATTAATCAAAAATAACTGAGAAAATACGCATTAAAGTTGGGGAGTGGGGGCTCGCTACGTCACAACGTTGTATAAAATCTAGCAAGGCGTTACGTCATGCCACATTTTAACTCAATGTATCGCCGTAATCTTTTGATTACGTCAAAAAAGAAAAAATACGTATTCAATATTTTTTAATAATCTTTGGACACAGGCCTATTACCAATATTGCCAAATATATGTACTAACACTAGTATTTAAGTTTTATTATGTAATAAATTTGATTGTGTAATGGATAACTTTAAATGTAATTATCATTACGCCTTAGCTCAAAACGAATATAATCTTCCAGAAGAAATATTTTGGCTCATTATTACTACCCAAAGTTTTGAATTTAGCCCTGATGTGTCATCGAAAAATCATGTTCATTTTTTTTTTGTTCATGTTTATATTCCCTTCACTACCATGCAGCTGACCACGCTTTTTGGGTTGAAGATAATCCCAAAAATCGTCCCATAAGATTTTGGTGTGGTATCTAATTACTATTTTTAAAGTTTTTTTTACAACTTTAACATGTTAAAACTTTGGACTCCAGCACTACTGGATCAGCTGATGCTCAGATATCTTATGGACTAAGGGCAAACTATTATTATTATGATTTCCAGCCGGTTTGAAATTACTTTTTCAAACGTAACGCCACCTCCCGTACTATCTGGTTAAGTAACCCACACATAGGCTGCGGGCAAGCTGCGGGCAAACGCGAACACAGCGTTTGAAACGGCAGAATCACTCCATACAAAAACTAGAACGAAACATGCTTTTCCACAGCCTACACAACATGTAAGCCGTCCCTACATAAAGCCAAAACTTCTTCAAATATTCACCCAGCGCCTCAACTTTTTCAAACACGTGTGTTATCAGACCACAAATATTTTACACTGTGTCATCTGAACCAGATAGGCGCTTCCATAACTCAGCTTTGACAAATTGAAAAATGTGGCAACGCTTTGAGGCAGTTTAAATTTTTCCTTTGACAGCGTAACTTTGGGCATACCGTGTGCGGTGCGGTTGGTACACTGCTTTACTTTGTTAATATTTAATAATCAGCATCCTTTAGATGGCTTAATTTTTTGGTTAAATTGTGGTGTAAATTGCTTTAAATATGGGCCCGATAAAAGCCACAGACTTTCGTCCTTTTACATACCAGGTCACTCGGAAAGTTTTGCGAGTAACAGTTTTTGTCTATGGGACACTGGTTGGTTTTGATGTCAATTAAAACTATGACTATTTATTACAAAAAAACACAACATTCCAAATTCCCTCCACATTTTTATTACGAGCAAAATCAAAGAACTTTGTCTCACTGAAAAATGGATTTACAACGAGAACATTTTCGCGCGATGATTTTGTACGATTTTAAATGTCGACTAAAACCAGAAGAATCGTTTGTAAGACTTCGAATGGCGTTCATAGACAAAAGCCCTTCTAAAGCGACTGTTTTTCGCTGGTTCAGCAAATTTAAGCGTGGTCGAGTAACTTGTGTTTACTTTCACCTTTATTTTTAGGAAACATAAATTATTGAAACAAATTATTACAGATAGCATAAATGCTACGATATGTCTTGGGTTTTTGTACAGAACCTAATAAGAATACCCATTGTAGTTAAAACAAAAAAAGGAACGTTAAACACAATTACCCACCAATAGATGGCGATGATAAAAATGACTCTTTCAATAAAAAACTCAGTATTACAGAATTTAGTTTCCTATCAAAACAAACCCTACCTTTTTTGGAAACAAAACAAAGTTTCCAACGCCCCATAGTTTAGAGTAAGTAATTAATAAACAGGGCAGAAATTCCTGAACACGCAAGAATCTGACGTTCAGACGTACCCTGGCTTACCCTAGCGTACCCTGGCTACTTGAGGTACTTGCGAGCTACTCACTAATTACTTCGCTAAATATTTACTTTGCTCAGATTCTCCTTTCTACAAGGGTGAGGTACGGTTATGGTGGGGGTAGCGATTCTTAGATGCACATTGGATTAGGAGATTTGATGTGTCTCGCTTGATGATGAATTTAATGTCGCTTGTTTAACAATGTTTTAGTGGCATGAGGAACAGGGTGTAAAGTTCACTCATCCACCATAGAAAAGGGAGGATCCTCCGACCAGACAGGTGTTGTATCTGGCGGGCAACTGCCCAATGGTTTGAAGTTGAAATCTTGTATGTATGTCTATCGCTCGGTAAACTCTAACTGCGCGATGCAGGATTTGTGTGACGTCATGTTTATGATGCGTAGTTCGTATGTGGTGGTGTAACCGCTACAATGTATTGATGAATATTTGTAAAATGTCGTTTCCATGGTAAAATGCGTTATAGTTTATGGTGGAAAAATCTAATCTAATCTATATCGAACTCTTTAATTCGATATCAATCGCTCAGCACGACTGGCGAATACTGCTACCAACTCAAATCGAATAAAATAAAGTCATCTACTTAATTAAAATAAGTATTTGCATACAAAGTTATTTTCTAGACTACATATAAAGAGAAAAGATTTGATCTTTTGTATGTTTGTTTGTTTATTACGCTTTCACACTAAAACGGCTAAACGAATTTGGATGAAATGGGTAGACCACGACCTGGGTTAGGACATAAGATTTTTTTATCCCAATATTCCCACGGGATTGAGACTTAAGCGGATTATACGCCCTATCAGCCCCTAACAGAATCAAGAAACCCCTATCAGGCCCTATCAGAATACCAGCTCTGCGACATTTATTTATTTTTAAATGTCGCAGCATATGCTGAGATAGGAGCCTTTTGGCCTCGTACAGGACCTTCTGCTTTTATTTTAATTTTACTTTTTTTAAATTAATTTTTTTTTTTGTTTTTTTTTTATTATTTTTATTAATGTTCTTATTGAAGGTGTTTAGTTTAATTTGTGATTTCCTGTGCGAGTCTCAATAAATACTTTTTTTTTTTTCTTTTCTTTAAATCGTAGAGCGCATAATTATAGACGAATAAATCGCTCCTCTTATCACGTTGTGTGTTACCTGAGGCACGAGCGGAGCGCCTTTGCTGCTAACAGTCACGAGTTAGGACATTCTTGACAGTCACTGAACTGATTAAAACAAGATAAGATGAATGTCAAGACTGATGACCCTTGAATACATTAATTTATTAGGTACCCAAAAAGTACCTATAGGTAATATTAATAAATAATGTTTATTTATCTAAAGTAATACATAGACAGGTTAAGCACAGTGGTGGATATACTAAAATGATACAAAATTGTTAGTACAAAAGTTAAAAGGCTATAAAAAATATATATGACGGCGGGAACGTGGGCGTAGCGATAACGGGGTCATCCTCTTCGTTTCTTGGTACGGGTTCCATGAGGTAGGTGGGTACTCGGGCAAACCAGTAAAACGTAGGTACAAGTACAATCAGAGTCACGTTTATTCGGCAATTTACAGTAGTTGTCGTTATTAGTAGCGAGGAACAAAGGCTTGTACGGTGAACGTGACAGTTTCGATCGTATGATCTGCACTATGAGGCGTCAGCTACAGCAATGTGAAATCTCGCATTCTCGATCGACTCTGTCCACGTTTGTGGCGGGAAAATTAAAGCGCCACCTCACGGCGTTCACTGTACTAACCGATCAACCAATAAGAATTAAGTTACAGTGTGACCAATATTATGAAATCAACGGGTAGTAATTTTAATAAAGTTGTCGTCTTGAAATCGCTTGCGACGACATATATAACAATAAATTAACCCTGTCTCTTAAACTAGGAGGCCTGTATCTTAAGAGACAGTGTTCGGCCAGATGGTTGCGTGAATTAAATTGCACCCTTTAAGAGAGAAATAGTGTCGATCTATCTATCATTACATGGTGAACAACATTATCTGTTTTAACATTTAAAGTGGATACTTCCTGCAGTTGTGATTGAATTAAATTAAGTGCAATTTTAATGTAGTAAGTTATAAGAAGTAAAATTATGTCTTGCCAGACTACCACGTGGCGTCTGATTACAAAAAAGCGTATTATTTTGCAATTGTTAAAGTTAGGGAAAACAATTGTTTATCAAATGCCTAGGTACCAACTTAAATTGTCCGTATAATCAAATTCCTCTGCAGTTGTATGAAATGGTTATAACTCGGCAAATTGAAATAGTGTGTCAATTTCATCAACAATTTTACAAACCGTACATTGGTTTTTAATTACCCCTTGCGAGAACTTAGGTACTTTTTTCCAAACTTACTTTTCTAAAAACATATATTAGTAAGTTTAGAGGTATGCAACAGGGTGTAAAGTTCACTCATCCTCTATAGAAAAGGGAGGATCCTCCGACCAGAACGAGTGTCGTGTCTGTCGTGTCTGTCGTGTTTGGCGGGCAACTGCCCAACGGTTGAAGTGGAAATCTTGTATATATGTAGATCGCGCGGTAAACTCTAATTGCGCGATGCAGGATTTTGTGTGACGTCAGAATTTTGATGCGTAATTCGCATGTGGCGATGAACATGCCGCCACATAAGTTTTAACATATTGTTTTAACCAGATCCTTGATAACCAGTGGTCGGAATTAGGTAGAATTATTTATGTACTTACACTGATTTTATACAACGAAAGAATAAAGTGGATATGCCCCAAATCCCGGGATTAATTTTGAAGAGCAGAAAAATCCCGTGATCTATTAAATAAAAAGTTATTTACTTTTACACAATTTAAACCACTGCACGCGCGACGTTGCCAAATTTACATCAACGACATCGGATGTCCGAAGTTGCAAAATTCCAATGCGCACACATGTGCATTGTGAATTTAATACTAATAAAAGTTGTATGTTAATTATCTTTGTTTTATTTGCCTTATCTATCTCTGAGGTTTTTATTATTATTTATTTGTAATATTGTTGGTCACACGGGATTGTGTATTAGAAATCCCGGGAAGATCCATATTAATATCAACATTTCGATGCAAGTGCATAAATAACTTTACCTAATTCCGACCTCTGTTGATAACGTAATAATTACGTTATCAACAGAGGTCGGAATTAGGTAAAGTTATTTATTACTAGATCAAATATAGGTAAATTCTGGGTGCACTAAAAGGCATAATACCTCTGCCTAACCCTTCGGGGAATTCAGGCGTGATGTTATGTTGTTTAATGTTATGTAGGTAAACCGAAGCAATGTTCTTGGACAGCTAAATGCTTAGCGGTTCTGGCCTGGTATTGGGACATAGCTGACTGTGGTGTGTGCAGGTATGAACGCAACTCCAGACATACTTGGATTTCTATTACGATTCAGGTATTTAGGCTAGAAACTATAAAATACAATAGATGTAGATATATTTAGTAACCTATTCCTCATAATTATTCCTAAAGAGCTATAAAAACCCACGCCGTTTTCGAGTTCGCGAAAAGTCAATCGTCATCCTGAGGATGCCTCGTTGAGAGGTGAAACACGTGTCGATTTCTTACAGTGTTTTTTATGAATCTTTAGGAATTGTTAAACGGAACAGGTTACTAAATATATCCACGTCTATTGTATTTTATAAGGGATTTTCGCAAAGTTGCGCCTAAATCAATTAACTATCTAGAAACTATATCAACAAGCAGTTTTTTATTTACATTAGTTCAAAGATGGCGAAAAGTTGGAAATTGAAGTAACATAACAAGGTGTATCTATTTTGTACCACACTTGGCCCATTCTTATCAATTAAGGGAAATCTAAAGTACTAATTCTAAAGAAAGTCATCATCATCAGCCTATAAATGTTCCCACTGCTGGGATACAGACCTCTTCTCTGTGAGAGGGAGTGGGCCGTAATCCACCACGCAGGTCCAGTGCGGGTTGGTAGATGTCACATGTCTTCGAATTTTCGGTTCTAGGACATGCCGGTTTCCTCACGATGTTTTCCTTTACCGTTTTGAGAGCAGTGGTGATGAAATAATTTACACAAAGTAAAGCGCCTGTCTGGGTTCGAACTTACGACCTACAACTCGTAAGTCGCTGCCGTTACCACTGGGCCACCAGTGCACTAAAGAAAGTAAACTTGTTTATTCTGCACAAACAAGCCACACATATTTTTTTTAATACATAATACACACATACAAAAGTAGCCAAAATCCTCGTATTCAACCAATAAACATTTGACAATAATGTTCAGTGGTTGATGAACAACAATTGTTTGTTGTTGTTCTACTAATTGAACTTGATTTAGACGACCATTGACGTATTTTAATCAGCAAAAATGTTCAAATAATATCGGAAACAAATGTCTGTCATGTAAAGTCAGAATCTTATAAAAAAGCCCCTTATTTATATTTTTTTAATGCTAAATGTTAAGTAATGATAGAACGTGTACACAAAAAGTGGGCAACGTTGCAAATAGCTGTCAAATTTTTTGCTGTTTTGATTAATTTGGCAATATTACTGTATGGAAATAAGAAAAATGGCTAACTAGTGAACTAAAACATTGATTATGAAATGCAATAATTAATATCGTAACACCAAATATTTAGTTTTAGATGTAAAAAAAGGATTTGGAAACTTTCCAAATGCCTTTTTTACACCTACAACGGTTACAACATCAAATTCAGTGTTATAATTGCAATTCATTATTAATATTCTAGTTCTCTAGTTAGCCATATTTCTTATTTCCATACAGTAATATTGCCAAATTAATCAAAACAGCTAAGTATCTGACAGCTATATATTTGCGACGTTGTCAACTTTTTGGATAAACGCTCTTAAAAACGTCAGTGTAACCATTTTTTTTTTACTTAAAACGTCATAGAAATTCATGGTTACCTACATGCTTTTATTAACTTAAAGTAATGTTTATAAATAAAAGCGATTTAGGATTTAAAACAATTAAAGGTTGATGTTTGTATTATGTATTTTCCAAGCAAAGTTAGAATGAGTAAGTTTTCAAACTACATTTTTTTGTAATGTTAAAATTGCTACATGCTACTTACTGTGTCATGTCGGAAGGTACAAAATACCAAACAAACACGAACACACACTCAACACGCAAACATATTCAGTATTCACATTACAATATCCACAGTTTTGAAACGTCCCCTCCCATCCATCACGTCTCTTAATTGAGTAATGGCCGAAGTGACAGCTAGTTCTGATTGATCGCAACCGCGCTAAATATGATGTATTGCAAGCTTTGACTGCTGTTCAGGGATTTAATAATAATAAAATATAAACTTGTGGACTCTGAGGTACCGTATTACAAGTACGTGTCCGACCCAGTTCTCGAAAATGACCATGTTACGTTGTACTGGGATCGGTCTATCATTACTGACAGGACTATTATAGCAAATAAGCCTGATATAGTAGTGATAGATCGATTAGCGCGCCGCGCAATGATAGTCGATGTTACCATTCCACATGACGAGAACCTCGTGAAAGCTGAGAAAGAGAAACAAATAAAATATCTCGACTTAGCACATGAGGTGTTGACATGTGGAATGTGAGCTCGGCTATCATTGTGCCAATTGTCGTAACTGCAAATGGCCTGATGACCGAAAGCCTCGACCAATATCTCTCGAGGCTCTCGTTAGGCGGTTGGATCAAGCGCCTGATTCAGAAGGCAGTACTCCTCGATACGGCTCGCATTGTGAGGAGGTTCCTGTCTCTACACCCCTAACCACCGGTAGCTTGGACCCTGCTCCCGACATCGGCGGAACTCTATTTTTTTATATTTTTTTATCCTTTTCATTTTAAGAAATATTTAAAAATGTAATCGAATAAGAATTGAAATGAATAAACGGAAATAATAATAATACCATTTATTTCAGGCGTCACAGGCCAGTATAAAAATACCTTAATCTAAAGATACATATTTTAATATTTAAAACAAAATTTAAAAACTTGTGTTAATAAATAGATTAAAACTATATTAGTAGCACTTCACTTCACTAGCTTATCCCTGTGCTGTCCTGTGGTACTTGTCCGCGGAAGCGACAGAATACCACGCCCTGCAGCCAAAAGTCTTCCTCCATGACGATAGACAGAAAACAATTCGGTACTCGCACCACAAACGCCTTGAAGTTGACGTTGCGGTGCGACTCCAGTAACTGCACCCTCGGCGTGTACCTCGTCTTTTGGCGCACACTCCACGATGTTCTCCGCCTTAGTGGTGTAGTGTAAGCGGGAGATGTACACCGGTGTATTCGGCTTTGCGGCACGCAAGCTAACTTCGGACTCTGTAGGAGCTTTGCCACAGCGGTTCTCGTTTGTTCGCAATCGGCACTTCCTCCTTTGCACTGTCACGAAACCCTCGGCATCAGATATATTCGGCACCTTTTCTGGCATAGGTTGCATTCTTGGAGCGTTTGAAGTCTACTGTGATGGGTTTGGACCTCTTTAGGTAGGTTTGTGTTTGAGGTTCAGATTAGGAAGGATGGATTAGATAGATACGTAACCATCATGTAAAATAACATCGTTTTCAGTAACGGTTATTTTGAATAACGTTAACACATCCAGTACCTGCGTGACTAAGCTCTGCTCTGGTGAAAATAGAGACTGCTTATTTAATAATTTAGGAAAAATCATACTAATTCCATGCTGCCATGATAGTAGACCGGTACTTACTAATTCCATGCTGCCATGGTATTTTTCTAAGGTGTATCTTGTGCTAAACTTTAGGCGACCGAGCTCTGCTCGGTTGAAAATACGGAGAAAATAAATTTTCCCAAATACGAGACCTAGCTAGATCGATTTCCCGGCCTCTGTAAACGCTTACAACTTTCATCGAAATAGTTAGAGCCATTTTCCAGAACGTGATTACAAATATATATGTCGGATCCGGTCATTAGTACGGACACAAAACGAATCGCAAGCGCGCCGCTGGCGACAGGACGTGATCTACACACACCTAAAGCGCGCGCTTCTACAGAGTCAGATGTTTTAAGGCCATGGCGAGGGTGGATTCAGCCTCGGATCGCAACGGAGTCAAGACGCCGCGGAACTGTTCTCGATTCGTGGTGCTCGCAGTTATTGTGTTAGTGTAATTTGTGATCATTATGTTAATTGGTGATTTTAATAAATGCCGTCGCACCCAATGTGTTGATAATTTAGCTAGTGTGATTAATTTGATAGTAAATTATAATGTGATCTGAACTGCAAACGATTTTTCTATTGCGCATTAACCAACACTACCCACACTACGCCCACAATAGTTAAAATATCGCTGAAAATAACGAGGTCACATACCCGTCTCAGACATATAAATATACAAATATTGCTCATTTAATAATATATTATTATCCATACTTAATATTATGCGAAAGGAACTGTCTACCTGTCTGTTACTATTTCACGTCTTAATAGATGAACAGATTTCGATGAAACTTGACGCACAGGCCACGATCTGGGTTAGGACATAGGATACTTTTTTTCCGGGTGGTAGGTACTTTTCCGTGGGATAATTTACGCCCTCCACGAGGGGTAAGCTGGGGACAAAAGTAAAGTAATATTTTATAAAAAGTCTTACCACTTTTAGGTGATTCTAACAGTAAATCAGTGTGAAACATCTTGTAGACATCATTTTCAATTTATTCGTGGAAATCTACGCGACACTGACGCATACTGCTAACTACGCTACGCACCGAGCTACGGCGTAGTAGCGTACTCACTGTGCTACGATCGCGTAGTCTCAGCATCAACGATTTTTTTTTCATTATTTCTAGTTGATTATTTTACTATGTCACTACACACATAATAGTAGTTTATGAAACTGTTGCATAATGACGGGTATTAAAACATGAGTGTGTGTTTAAAAATCGAGTCGTAGGCGAGGTTTTTAATAGTATCACACGACTGTTTTAATACCTAGTTATTTGCAGTTTCAAACACTACTTTATCTATTCTCATACATTGGGATTGAACCTGATAATAAATAAAAGATCAAAGTTAAAGATCAAAAATAAATTTAAAAATCCCACGAAATTTAGTACTACAAAACATATGAATGTCGTCTGCACCAGCACATCACCACACATGCGCTAGATAGCGGGTGCTGCTGTCCCCCACTTAAACGTTCCACTACAAAAGTTGATGGAAACTCCTTGGTGATATTAACTTCTTGGATTAGCCCTGTATCGTAATAGAAAAAAAAAATGTTTTATAGCATTATTTTGTTAGAGAAAAAGTGTTATATTATGATTCTATTTTTAAATTTCAGTGTTGTGTTTATAAAGTATGTCAATATAAACTCGTTTTGAAGTTTATAATTCGAATATTATGCTATGAGAGTAGATAAAATTACATTATGCTAGGACTATCCGTAAGTTATTCGTACACCCCTATAGGCAGAATTATTTTGCCTTAGAGTACATGGGTAGCAGTTTCTGCGTTAATTTCTTATGCGTAACAAAATACGGCCTCATTTGTAACCAAGCTAGTATTACTTACAAGAAATAGTACGAATACAAATACGTTATTTACATGTACTGAACATATTTCTTGTTCGTTCGAAGTGAAGGTCACGACGATCGATATAGTACATTTTACTTACAAACAAGAACATTATTCCTATTATGTTTGCGACAAGTCAATTTAATAAGGCTTGTTTTTCCTTTATACACATGTGACATGGCCTGATTTTATTCATGTAATCTTGAAATTGCAGCTGACTAAAACAAGTCTTTTTACGAAATATTAGTATTCGAAATTATAATAGATACAAATGAAGTAGTGGAAGTTAAAGAGTTTATTTGTGACAATGTAATATAAAAGAGTCCATATAGTACCTATCTTACCCGTTCTTCATCATAGTAACCTAATACAATATTGTCTTTGGTCCGTGGCCTTGACATCAACCAGTGTTTTATTGTTATAATTAAGCTATGAACAATAGTGTCAAACTTTTTTTGATTGAATACGAGGCTTTTGGCTACTTTAGTATTGTGTGTATTTTATGTCTAGTTTTTTTAAATGTGCGTTTTTTTTTGTGCAGAATAAACAAGTTTTCTTTCTTTATTTTTTCTTTACTAGTTTGGAATGGGGAACTAGCTTCATCTTTTCTGAATGACCGACTCCTTTGACAATTCAAAAATGTCTTTAATGGATCTCGCCCATTAGATGGCCACGACCACGACCAGTGGTCGCAGCGACCAGGTAAACTACATCGCAACGGCCAACTAGCCGCAGACCATACAATACCACTAGATGACCACGACTGGCCAAAGTTTATTTATTTATTTATTTAAAATAGGTACGCCAACAGCATATATATTGTACATTAAATATTAAAGTTAACAGGTATGGGCTCTTATATATATACCAATTACAGGTGTACACGACATTCACATAAAACAAAGCAACCTTCTCAAATTACATTACATAAAATTAAAATTAAAGTTGTTAAATAAATAAATTTAAAAGTGTCTTTTATGAACGAACCAAGCATATAAATATCAAGGTATTTGTAAACGTATTTTTAAATTTTGTTTTCTAGCCGTGGGTGGCGTTGTTGTGTTCTCAAATAAAAGTTTAATTTTTCATTTTCAAGAATTCTTACGTCTTTTACTGAAATATCGCCAAATCCCAATAGAAGTGCGCGACAAAAATTTATGATTGCTTCAACAACAAATAGAATAATAATAATGTAAGAAATGTTTTAATTGTAATTTAAAAATATTATAATTTATAATACATAATATTTGCACACCTGATTAGGAAGGATACGGTTTAAAGAACTTTTGGTAAAATATGCATCACCTCAAGTATTCCCATACTCAAGCAAATAAATGATTTTATTTTATTTAAACGATTTTATTCTATATATGAATTTATAAATAGTGTTAATAATCTATTTTAAATTAATGTAACGATAATATTAATGAATGTATTGTAAAATTTATTAATAATAGAAACATTTAAAGCATGCCATTAGACATAAATATTATACTCTAGCTTTAAATACAATGTAATATTTTGCATATCAAATGTTTGATTTTGTATTTGGAACTTATTACTGACTATGAGACCAACACTGTACCAATATTTATTGCAAATAAATGATTATGATTTATCGAAGTAATATTTTTTAAGACTTTTCCCAAAATAATTATTTAACGAAGATAACATAAGCTAAGACATAATTATTTGCGAAATACCACTTAAAATTAAACCCACTACTCACCAGCACACATTGTTAAACTGACAGACACTGATTGTAAAAGTTAGATCGTTATTAAGTTGTTACTACGGATAACTGGATCCTGAAGCTGCAAATATTTGTTAGGATCCCCCTCTCACCTGGCGAGTCGATTGGCTCAATTTGAACGAGACACGAACTGGTAGCCAGTAGCCCGGAGATATATTGTTGTCGTTTTTATTATGTTATTAAGGGAGGGAATTTTTGGTGGTTTTTTGGTTGGTAAAGAGGGTTTAAGTGTAGACGTATTTTCAATATTAGTTTTTTTCTTTTTTGTTTAAAATAACGCAAATATGCTCATATTTTTGTATTTTGGCTTAGTTATAAGGGTGAATTCTTTTTCTATTTTTATTTTTCTTCATGTTTTGTATATGGGTAAAATCCTGATTACGTAACGAAGAAATTCAATCAACTTTAACAATCTTATCCTGTACCCTAATTGCGTAACTAATTTTCTTAAACAATTATGCCTAATTTGTTTCATTTTGACAGTTCAACAACTTACATTGCGTTATTTACGTTGTTGAGCAGATTTTTTTTCCAACTTATGAAGCTATGGATTAGCAATTTGTTTCAAATCGAAACAGATTGTGTTGTATTACGCAATTAGGATACAGTTTTAAATAACTAGTAAAAATTCTTAAAAACCGTACCTAAACTGATTTTGTTTTTTTTTTAGTTTTGCTCGAAAACGTTTATTTATCATCAAAAAATTCAATCTCAAAAATTCATAACCGCGTAACTGCACATTTGCATTTAATAAAAAAGAAAACTGGTCTTCCCGAATAAAAGCCAGACAGGCGACGCGCAGACCTCATACAGACATTTTATTGAAACTCACATGCGCAACTATAAAACTCGTATAATTTTGAATTGTCAAGTATAATTTGAACTTTTATTGTCACTCAAGATCACACAAAATTTCTGTTGATCTTGTAGTTTTCCAATTTTATTGTCACTTAAAACTTAATAAATTTTTATGGTGAAGATAATAATTTTAACGAGTTTTGTTTTTAAGGGTAGTTATTTTACGCCAGTAAAACTAGTATGATACCGAAGGAATTTATTTTAGTTCGCTTTGTAATCGACAACGGAGGGCTTAATGTAAAACAATGTTGCAGTTTTTTTTTCAAAATGAACAATGGACTAATTCAATACTGATTAAATGCATTCATACATGCATACGTAAACTCACGCCTTCTCCCCATCAGGGTAGGCTGCAACTACAGAATGCCACCTTCTACAATCCTTATATTATATCCTTTTGCTTGATTTACGTTCATACATCTGGTCATACACGCACGCCGGCGCCGGTTACGATTACGGTCGGGTGCGTAACATGACCTTTGACGACTAAAATATGTTGCAAATAAATCGTTTAATAACAATATAACCAGCTCTATTAACGTAATCCATATAAACACTGCAACAACCGATAATAACATTATTTTTATCGAAATACCCAAATAAATCCTTCCGTAATCCTACAAAACATAATCGTGACGATAGTTTATACAACAAACGCCTATTATAAATGAATATCGTCGACATTTTCCCGTTTCGTGCACAATCTGATAATTCAATTACGCCTTTATTTCAGGAGGCCGTTCACGCGAGCGGAGAGAAATACCACAAACAATGTTTTTACTTTCACGCCACGTTAGTGTTGCCAGTATTGTTACAGTGTTGCAAGTTTACGAGGTTTAATTGGGATTAAGATGGCGACTGAATTAAATTATTTGAAACTTTGTAGTTTTAAGATATGGTTTTTAAATGGAAATAAACATTTGGAGCTTAATTTTAAGTTGTTGTGTTGTATTGGAGCGTATTTGATGTTTGGTTTTTACACTAAGTACATCCGCAAAGTTTTTCGTGTAAGATTTCCGTAAGTACTTAACCGTCCATTCCGTAATTCATTCTCTGCCAAATTCAATAAAGTTATTTGTCGTTCATAGTTTGTCTGCGAACGACTTGCATACTACCTTTTGGCATAAGCTAAATATTTTCAATAGCCTTTTAAACACTTCTTATTGAGTTGCACGATATATAAAAAAAAAAGAAAAATGCGTTTATTGGTATTACAGCAGAAAAATACACTTTATAACTATAAAAAACAGAAAACACTGAATATATTGCCAAAAAGGCCTCAACTCAGCATAATGTCAGATGACAACACAAAGCGCTGACGCTGATTTTCAGCTGCAACCCACGAGTGTCATACACTAGAATAATAAACACAGGGAAGTGTGTGCCCGTTTAAAAAAAAAACCGTGGCACTCCGAGAGTGCCGACAGAAGTGAAAACTTGAACAAGATCGCCTTGGTGGAAGAGAAGTACTTGTATAGAACATTGGTCCGTAACCTAATCTAAATAAAGAGCTCAATCTCATTTACAAAAACCTTTAAAGTAAAAATACTTGCATGGAACATTGATCCGTAACATAATATAAATAAAGAGCACAATTGCGTTTACAAAAATGAGGTGTCGGTAACGGTGTCGCGAGTTCAATTGTTTTTTCCCATCTTAAAAATTCCCAATGCGCCTAAAGAAGTCTTCACTTCAAAAAACGCAGACTCGTTAAGAAAGTATCCAACATACTTAGTTACCGCTTATTCAAGATCAGACAATAAAATAACTGATCCAACATCAAAAAACATTTAAAAGGCTGCCTTCATCATTTGCAAAACGACTCCTAATTCTTAAACTGCATCCAAATGAGACTTTGATCTTCGAGCTAATCAAGTCAGAGTGTAGGGACCTATTGCTGTTTCAATTTGAAGTCATTCGTCTTAAGGAATTTAATTATTTTCCGAGATAAAAAGTACGGAGTTCCGGGACGAGTGAACAGACGATGCAGTTCGAAGGGGACGCTAGGAACGGTTGTTATACATTTAAACTTTACTTATATAGGATTTTAGATTAGCTTTAAATATTCGGTACAAAATATAAGGGATTGAAACGCCAAGCTTATTAACTTTTTCTATGGTGTACTTTTTTATTTCATGTCACATACAATAATGACCTTTGTTTTACATAGCGTTAAGGCGAGATTTGGGACAATTAGTGTAATTAAATAATCGAGTAACAAAATCAACTATTGATTCATTAGGTATGTGCCGCCGTGCTTACAAAAACGTTTAATCAAACTGAAGTTTAATGGATAATAGTCTTATATTAAATAAAATACTATCTTCTGCCCACGATTTTGCACAATATACTAAACAGGCACATTTTTATAAAACTTCCATGAATACTACGTTTGTAGTTTTGGGTCTCAGAAATCAAATTATAAAGAGAGTCAAGACTTGCTAAACGAGGATCCAGCACGGCAGTATGTGGATCCGAGCCTATCGTACCCATCCTCTTCAACCCAATATGCAGGTGGCTACAGGAGTTCACCCACACACAAGCCGGGAACTGGTGGACCTCGACACCACCGGGCTGAAGGCAGTCCAAGGAAGATATGCCATCCTTGGATAGCAGGCTAACCAGGCGTGTATTGCGCCTTGACAGGAACGGCCTGCGCATGGTGACGGAGACCATCACAGGACACTGCATAACGGACAGTCCTCTGTGCAAGGCGTGCATAGAAGCTGAGGAAACCGTAGCGTACGTGCTCTTTGAATGCACAGGCGTCACCCAGATTCGAACAGAACCCCTCGGGTCACCTAGTTCTTACACAGATGTCCTGAACAGACCGGGAGATTTAATTAGCTACTGGAGGTGGGCTGGTTGGAATAACCACCAAACCGCCGCCATGGTCCACGCACAATGGTCCACCTTACGGGCTAAGTGTGAAAATCAAACCCTATAACATAGAACATAGAGTGTCAAGACTGTGGTGACGCGGGAGCAAGCGACGTACAGTTGTCCGCGTGAGAAGCAGCTCGTCCTGAGGTCGACACCCGCAGGCTTCCGTAGCAATTTCCCATTACTTGTGAAGTTTTTCGTTTTTAGCGAACTAATATACGCCTGCGTTCCTGCCTATACTACGTAATGGCACAAACTGATACACTGACTGTTGCATTTTTACAGATTATTCGTGACAAACAGTACAGTTTAGTTTCAGTACACTAAAAGTAACATAAGTAGATTTTAAACACGGGATTCCTCATTAGCAGTCACCTTAACATCGATATTTATTTTTGTTATAACCATAGATGACAAAAGAGGCCTAAACTTAATGTTTTTCACATAATAGTATTACAAAATGGTAAAAAAGAAGCACAAAATACATATTTCAACTGTTGGGAATCGAACTTAGGTTGGCAAAGCAAGTCACCGAACCGCTAAGCTTTTACTTTGTTGAAAATTGACTAAAATAACCGTTTTTACATATTTCTTGATTGACTGCTTAGCTCCATATGATAATCATTTAAAAGGTTAAATCTGGAACTATCTGCTATATTCGTTCCTTATTCAGTCCAGTCCAGTGAATTTGTTAGCGATTTCTGACTTTTCTAGCACTCAAACCTCAGTTGGTCCGATAGAGTTTTTTGATCCATAAAAGAAACAGCATCGATTGGCATCAAAAAAAGTTGCAGATGCAGATCAATATGTTTCATAAACTTAAGGATAGTCTCCTAAGACCGTTTTCTTGTAGCGACAACGGTTAAGGTATCTGCCCTTATTACCCCATCTCACAAATCCACTCCATAAATATCATGATTGACTGCTTAGTTCCATAAAGCTATAGCGTGATGATAATTATTAAAAAGATTAAATCTGTAACTATCTGCAATATTCTTACCTGGCTCGCCTTTTTACAATTTGTTCTGTGTCTATAGAAGAATACGAACATAAAGCAATATTGCTCATCCCCCATAGCAAATAGCGTGATAATTTATAACCTATACACTGACCAGACTTATTGGCAATATCTATGCAAAGTTGTATCAAAATCTAATCGGCAGTATTTGCGTGATGCTAGAACATACAATCAATCAAACAAACAAAAATCAAAAAGCTATAACTTCGGCATTAGAATCATTTCCAGAACTCGTAGCAAATGCTTTTTTTCAAAAATATTCTATGTAAACAGTACACTTACGTGACTTAGCTACGATTTTATTATCCAAAAAAAAGGGTAGATAAAGAAAGGGAAGAAGGCGTGAGTTTGTATATACATACAAACTCACGCCTTCTAAAAAAAAAAGAAGATTATAAAGATAAAAAAATAAAATAAAAAGAAATAAAGATAAAAAAAAAGAAATAAAGATAAAAAATAAAGAAAAAAAAAAAGAATAAAAAAATAAAGAAAAAAAAAAGATTTAAAAAAAATTAATATTAATTAATTTATAAAGATTGGACATAAAGTCTGATCCCAATTCTGAAAATATTCTTAAATATAAAAAGTAAAGTAAAACTAAGATTTGACGTGAAAATTGATAAGGTTTTGTGGCTCACATGCGTCCACTAGCATACCTAAGCTAGTTTTATGCCCACATCACCATAAAATACTACTGTAAACTTGAAAGGTTTACGGTGTAATAATTTTAACTATAGGCAAAGCCTTTTATTTGCTTAACGACCGTAAGTACAAAATGAATTAAAAGGTTGTAAAACGAACATAAACTCGAATAACGCCACCACTAAGAATAGAATGCAATAACTTTTTAATTTTAAAGTTATGGCTATTGTTTTGTTAAACGTAAAATTATCACAAATTGTATTATTCTTAAATTAAAAATGAAATACAGTTTAAACTTGACCTTAGTTTTTTTTTTTGACTCTATACAAGTATACATCATCATCTGCCTAGCCTTTTCCCAACTATGTTGGGGTCGGCTTCCACTCTAACCGGATGCAGCTGAATACCAGTATTTTACATGGAGCGACTGCCTATCTGACCTCCACAACCCAGTAACTGGGTATTACGATACCCCTTGGTGAGACTGGTTGTCAGACTTTCGCGCTTCTGACGATCCGTAACGATAGTCAAAGATCCACGAATAACAGCCGGGACCAACGGCTTAACGTGCTTTCCGAGGCACGGAGGGGTCTCGGTATGTAAAGATGGTCACCCATCCACGGACCAACCCCGGCAAGCATAGCTTAATCTGATGCATCGACCCGAGCGGCTGTTATTACTTAGCCACGAGCTCCTCTCTATATGTTAACTCTATACAAGTATACATACAAGCCTTAAATTCACTAGACAATCTTTCAGCGTGGGTGAAAATACTTAGAACAGAAACATTTTTAACAAGCAACGTACCAACTTTGAATTAGTGCAAAAAAAGCATCTGCTTCATAGCGACATGGCAGGCATGTTTTTCGACTGAGGCTGGATAAATGGGTTAGCTTGGACTATGAATATTTTACCTAGCCTACCCGATTGAATTTGGTCGCAATACACCACATGTTGATAAATTGAAAACTTCTAGAGAAACTAGCTGCGCCCCGTGATTTCACCCGTGTAAGTCTCGATTCAGTGGGAATATCGGGATAAAAGTATCATATGTGTTAATCCAGGTTATAAACTACCTGTGTGCCAAATTTCATCCAAATTGGTCCAGCCGTTTGAGCGTGAAGAAGAGACAAACATATACACACACTCACAAACTTTCGTCTTTATAATATTGGTGTGATGATTTTTGATGAAGAGATCCCGAGGAGAACCAATGTAATCGACATAGCCCGAAGAATTGCCAATGGGCACATTGCTCGCAGAACAGATGGCCGATAGGGCCTAAAGGTTCCGACGTGGCGACCGCGTACCGGAAGACGTAGCGTTGGAAGGCTTCCCACAAGGTGGACCGATGACCTTGTGAAGTCCGCAGAAAACCGCTAGATGCGGGAAGCACAGAAACCTTTTCAATTCATTTACCAATTTAAAAACAGGATCATCAAACTCCAAACACTTAATTCGAAGTAATCACGATTACAAATTGCTTGTAAATTGATACTTCCCGGCTCGGAAACAATTAGAGATCCTTCGAGGCATCCTAATGACGACCCCCCGACAATTTAGCGATATGCGAGGCGACCTTTGACGGGCGAGGGTTCCGTTCGCGTGAATAAATTGATTCTTGCTGCAAATTCTTTGTTGAAAGCTATTGCTTTACCGGTACCTACAGGTATGAGGTATAATTGTGTTGCTTGTATGTTTATTTTGAAGTGATGTTTGTGATTTCTACCTTTTTCTGGAGTTTGATATATTCAAACTTCCAATAATTTACATAACAGTCTGGACACTGAACTGTAAAATTGTCAAGATCTACTTGGAAAAATAAATAGGTTTCATCAAATAATAACATTTCAAAAAGCTGAAAAAAATAACGAAACACAGAGTCTATGAAAATCGACTCCGATGATACTTAAAAACAACTGCATAAAGAACACAAATTTTAAAAGTGTAAGCAGAAAAACAAAAACATAAAAGCAGGCACTCAATCAATGGAAACCCACATTTTTATCATTACTTACTTAAATAAAAGTTCATTTCGCACGTATGAAAACTATCGACGCGTAATTTATCAACCGAAATAAAATATTGGCGAGAATATCCGACGTTCGGCGTATGAGCCCCAATTGTATCAAAACGGTCTCTTTCACGAGTTTTTTGTGTAAAAAAATTGTGAAAAGTGAGTGAAAAATGAAAACATCACGAACATGTACCCCCCTCTCTCCTTCCCCTACCGAAGTGCATTGTCACACTACCCTCCCGCGGAGCAGAAAAATGACAATCAACATAGAGTATGCAGCAGATGCGACATTAATTAAGGTCTATATGTTGTCTATAACTATTGAATTGTGAAAAATAAGTTCTGTAAGAAGACCAGAGATGAAAGACGAGAATTGAAGATTAGATTGACGTAAACTAAACAAAAACAAAAAATCCACAATAACCGTCAAGTCTAATTTCGGCTCTAATATACAGTAGGCCGCACGTTAGTTGTATTAAACTGATATATGCTGGTCTCGCATTTTTTTGAAACTCCATACTTGGTTAAGCCAGGTCAGAGTCACTGTCAACGTGCACCCTAGTGTACAATTAATTGAATACTTGACAACTCATTTCTCAAAACGTACTGATTTTTATTCGGATTTTTAAAGATCACACCTTATCTGACAAAAACATAGAAACAAAATATTTTGCAAATCTATTGTCGTCAACAATAAAAAAGCAAAACAAATATTATCCTTTCAAATGAACCAGACATCAGTAGCATCTTTACTGTATCCATAATCTTTGATCTCCACAAAGGGCGGATATGTCAGAAATTTTTCAAAAGTTCGCTGTTTCCTGCTTGTTGATTGTATGCATCCAAGTGAAAGAGTGATTTTTTGTTTGTATGTACGTCACGGGGCAGCTCGCACAATGTAGTAACAGAGCCAGTCAGTTGCACTCCACTGCATGGATTTTGAGGATCATTGTGGAACTGTTCGGCCTTTTAAGTAGCTGGCTTCTTCGGGACTGCGAAGTGCAAAATGGAGGCAGTTGATTGGCGGAATGTTTGAGCGATCAGATTTGAATCGCCTATAGACAAATACAGTTATTATTATTAAAACTTTATGCACAAGTAAAAATAATCGTACAAAACGGACCTAATGCCTACGACCTTTTCTACCAGTCTACCTTAGTGTGATGCAGAGGCAAAACATAGTAGGTGCAACATGATAGAAAATTAACTTGACAGTTGTTGCAGGTCTTGGTATTTTTGCATGCAAAATAGCATCCATTGAGGGTGCTACTTTTTTCATCATAGGACTTTTCTAGGGTCTGGGAGACATACAAAAAGTGTTGACACTCCGAGAGTGCCGACAGAAGTGAAAACTTGAACAAGATTGCCTTGGTGGAAGAAACATACTTGTATAGAATATTGGTCCGTAACCTTATCTAAATAAAGAGCACAATCGCGTTTATAAAAAAAAATACTTCCGAAACCTTTGAAGCAAAACCACTTGCATAGAACATTGATCCGTAACCAAATATAAATAAAGAGCACAATCGCGTTTACAAAACCTTTAAAGTAAAAATCCTTGCATAGAACATTGATCCGTAACGTAATATAAACAAAGAGCACAATCGCGTTTACAAAAATGAGGTGTCGTCATGGTGTCGCGAAATCAATGGTTTAGTCCCATTTCAAAAATGCCCAACGCGCCTAAAGAAGTTTTCACTTAAAAAATCTATTTGTATCTGTTAGAGTATGCACTTAGAGTATTTAGCATTTTATCAGAGATTAGGCTTGTTGTGAGCAGTAGTAGCCCGTGGTAACGGCTCCGACTTACAAGTTGTAAGTCGCGGGTTCGAACCCAGGCAGGCGCTTTACTTTGCGTATTTAATGTTCCCACTGCTGGGACACATGCCTCGTCTCTGTGATAGGGAATGGACCGTAATCTACCACGCGGGCCCAGTGCGGGTTGGTAGATGTCACATGTCTTCGAATTTTTTGGTTCTAGGATATGCCGGTTTCCTCACGATGTTTTCCTTCACCGTTTTGAGAGTAATGGTGATGAAATTAAAAGCTGATTATGATAGGCATTGGAATAACTATTTGCACATTATTTGAAGCCAAGGATACTATCATACACACAGCACACCACAAAGAACAAACAAAATAAACATAAACCCGCAGATATACCTAACTACACCAAAGGGCAAACGATACAACATTGCGCAGTACACGACTACCAACCTCCCAAGACGTTTTCTTTACTTTGATTTGTTATTTGGCAAAGATCAGAGGCGTCGTTACCGATGCACCCAAGTAAGTTGATCCTGATCTTGTTATATCAATCTTCCTTGACAACTTAATGGATTATATAAAACGTCTCCGAGCCTCCGAGGGGACCAGAGAATGCCTACAGAACAAAAAGTTTGGAATACATGTATCGGTAACTAAGAATAAGTCATTCGTAGATAGAGTAAGAGAGATCTTCTGTCCTTGTCGTGTGGTTATGTTAAGACTTAAGAGTGATAGTAATGATATGGACCCTTGAATAAAGCCTGCATGAATAATGTGATATTTCCTTTAGAGTAAAATGAATCACGTATGTATAGCACCGTTGTTTGAAAACACTTCGTAAATGAGACTCGGCACAATGTATTTTACTTTAGAACTTGAATTTTGATTTAATACAGTTTTTTTATGTTATTGAATGGCAAACAAACCGACGGCCTTCCGACCACCGACCACCGACCACCTAGTAGGTCGCGCGCACTTTGGATGCGTTTTCGTACGATTTTCACCCGTGCGTACACGTACGAACACGCCCGATTGATCCCGACCTTCCAAGTACAAAGGGAGCGCGCAAAATGGGTGCAATTTAGTCGTAGTAGTCATAGTTCCAACGTCCGAAAACAATCCGAACTTGTTGGGATTTTTCGTGCGTTCAATGAGATATCACCGGAACACTACCTATTTTACGGAAAAAAACGTATCCAGCGCACTCAATTCGTACGACTATGGTCGTACGTATACGCACGAGTGAAATTCGTACGAAAACGCATCCAAAGTGCGCGCGGCCTTATGGTCAAATTAAATTGGCTAGCGAACAATAACGTTTCCTAATGCAAAACTTTACTGTAGAATACATAATTTAATTTGCGGGTATCTTACCTAATTTCTCACCGCACAGAACATAACACTAATAATTAGCAACCATTTACCTCATCTGCTCTACGTCCGTATGTCACTGCAGGGATCCAGCAGAATATCATCGCCAGGTATATTTGCCTGACACAAATGTTGAGCTGGACTCCGATTTGGTGCGGGTCAGACGCTTATCGCACTTCTTTATTTGAATTAAATGTGCCATATTCAATGTGATTCTTTTTTTAACCGACTTCCAAAAAGGAGGAGGTTATATGTTCGTCGCGTATGTTTTTTTTTTTTTTTTTTTATGTATGTCCACCGATTTCTCCGTCAATTGTGGACCGATTTTGAAAATTCTTTTTTTGTTTGAAAGGGTGTGCTCTCGAATTGGTCCCATATAAATTTTATTAACTTTGCTTGGATAGTTTTTGAGTTAGCTACAAAATACGTATTTTTTTCCCACTTAGTATGTAGATGATATGATAAGTTTCTGTCACTGGTAGCAGGTAGCGGTATTCGAATATGTGTGGTGTAGGTACCACAACTAAAAAGTGAAAAATAAAAACTTTTTACAAAAAAAAAAACAACCGACCTACAAAAAAAACACTACAAAGTGAAAAATAACTTTAATTTCGGAAGTCGGTGGCAAAAAACGAAAATACAAAACCCAAGACACCGACTTCCGAAATTAAAGTTATTTTTCACTTTGTAGTGTTTTTTTTTTTTGTGATTGTTGGCACCACGTTCTTTCAGATTTATATTAATTTACTTAGCTATCATTTAATTGTGCTTTTGTGTGTTGTGATATTTCTTTTGTGTGCACTAAATAAATGATTTAGCTATCTATCAAACACATGTACTTGAAATGACGCCATATTAGATTACGCAAATTCTAAAGTCCGCTCAACTATCGATTTGCCTGTATCGATAACAATAAAAATTCTATTGTCTCGTTAGTGACAGTAAAACTCATTTGCAACTATTCTTACTGCTATGTATTTGTTTATAATCTATTTCGAAACGAACAGAAATAAAGACATGCGGTAAACTTTCTAAAATCAATAATTAATATCAAGAGTTTTCAAGACGCAGCCCTAGTATTTTTCATGTCTTATTAAACGGGAATGTGCATCCATTTTGGCTCCGCTGAAGCGGTCACGCCCCCGCTTTTAGTCCGGGATCCCATACTAATAAATTCCCGGGATTGGTGGGAATGCGTCCGGGACTGCAGCGGGATGCGACGCCGCGGCGCCAACGGATTTATATGCAAAATTCGTTTTAAGATAGAAATCGAATAGAAAAGCGTTTGACGCTATCAAATGGTGTCAACAATGGTATTACATTTTAGAGTATCTACAATGTAGGGTTTAATATAAAAATATTTACCTTTGTTTTCTGCCCGTCTCACTGTTTTATCTTGCCCCATCTCAGGTAAAGCATAAGCTACACTTATCCTTTAAAATTAAAGTTCGCGAGCACATTCTTAGAAGCTAGCAGTATCATCACAATGTTTTCCCATTGTTTGTCTTATTTGTTTTTAGTATATTCGTGTATTTATGTGTTCTTGTATATTTATATATTTAGGCATAATATATTTTATACATAGTTTTAATGGGCATATTTATATCCTTATTTTTAAATTAATATTTATTTCACAATTTTCGAAATTGCACCTACCACTGTTTGTCTCTGCATCATCCAAAAGTTGACTGGTAGAAAATACTTATGGCATTAAGTCCGCTTCTGTACATTAATTATGTGCATAAAATCCTTAAATATATATATAAATGCGAAAGTAAGTTTGTTTGTTACGCCTTCACGATGAAACGGCTGAACGGATTTGGATGAAATTTGGCACATATATAGATGATGCCCTGGAAAAGAACATAGGATATTTTTTTTTCCCACGGGATCGAGACTTATGCGGGTGACACCGCGGGGCGCAGCTAGTATTAAATAAATATATTCCTTTTACGCTTTAACGCAGTCAGGTATTTTTATTTTTTGTGATTTTTATTTATTTATGAAGGATTACCAACAGCTTCTGTTTACAATATATTATTAGTATACTTAATGGGTAACAATTAGCCATGGCTAATTACAGATTAACCAGCATACTCAAAAATATGTGAAGAAAAACAAAACTGTTAATTTTTTTATAGTGGAGGATTCACACTTTATCTGAAGGTGTTTGCCAGTAGTTACCGGCCAGTACTAAAGTTCGCCCTTTGTGTTTCTCCACATCAGGGATGTAACGGATATCCGTATCCGCATCCGCAACTGCGGAGCATCCGCATAAATTTTGATATCCGCAATACATCCGCATCCTCAACTTTTGATTTTAAAAGCTCCGCATCCTCATCCGCATCCTCATAACTTCTATGAGGATGTGACCCTACGTTGTTCGCACAAATAGTGAATTTAAAAACTCGCGCCGAGCTGAATGGGCGGGCCGATAAGTGAGTTATGCCTTCCTATTGGCTGAATTCACAATATCCTTGTCCTTTGACAGTCGATCGGGTGCACGTGGCAGAGGTGGCACGACTGTGGTGTCACATGTCACAATTTGAGTTACTGGGTGGCGGGTGACGTGTTATTGTTTACTTTTTGTTTGCTCGTAGAAGTGAAGTTTTTAACAGGCAAATTACGCTACGGTAACCTACCAAATGATTACATACAACCTAAAATACAAATATAAATACTTTAAAAACAACGGCAATTTTTTGTACGACATCCGCACCCTCATCCGCATCCTCAATAAGGAATTTTCCAATATCCGTATCCTCATCCGCATCCGCAAACTCGATTATCTCGATATCCTCATCCGCATCCTCATCCGTTATATGACATCCGTTACAACCCTGCTCCACATATAAAACGAAAACATGATCTAAGTACTTAAATAATAGTCTTATTAGTCTTTGATCTCTACAATATCTATAACAATAAAGTTATTTCATGTTTGGCTATTATAACGTCATTGGCAGAATCACTTAATGCCTTTACGCACAATGAAATACTGTCATAAAAATACTGTTGACATTTACGAGTGGTACGGTTGCGCGGGAAAATAAAACTGTTATTAATATTGCTCGTAAAAACTAGTTTTGTGAAACTTGAGGTCATGAATTAGTGATTTCTTCTTTTAATTAAGGAAATAATAAAAAATAAGTGGGTATGGACGCATTTAATTATAATAATTTACCGTACCTAATCATTTTCTCGCCTGTTTAGTTGGAATAATAGATGTAGTGGTCAAATGCAAGCCTATTAATAATAAAAAATAAAACATATAGGTGGGTACTGTGAGCAACTCGCTTGGCTGCGGCACTCGGGGTCGTGTATTGTGTAAGAAATTAAAGAAACTTTTGGAAAGACAGACTATAATTCAACCAATAGTATAAAGCAAAAGACAATATTATGCGACCGACGCCATGGGCTCAACTCCTTTTTCTTACAACAAATGCACACCATAAATCCTAATTTAAATACAAAATGTTCGAATGTTCGGATACCATAGAGGGTTCTTGCCAGCCTGCATGATGTGTGAGGTTGGATTCCAATGATAAGTCCTCACATGAGCTACGCCCCCCTTGAATAAAGGGATCAGGTGGAGACCTTTATTCAAAGTATCCGAACAATCGTACCCTTCCTGCCTATACCTAACAGAAACGTTACCTAACGATGGCAATTAAAATACAAGGTGAGGTCTTTCTCTTGCAGGAGAAGGCTTAAGTCAGAACGTACGAATCGCAAAGTCCTGATACCAGGTTAGGTATCAGCCAAGTTAAATGACAATATGTGCTAACAGTGCACAAAAAATTTACATACTTCTGCTTAAACCTGACTGTACCAAAACCACCGCAAAAGATACAGCAAGCCTCTGACAACAAACAAACAGATGTGACAGTTCACATCTACCCAGAGGGGGTTTATGAAAATGAACTCTAACATCCTAAGCCTTAACTCCATCGGACATAATTGAGCCAGAGGGAACGAAGGATCAAGAAGTAAGCGCTCAACAACATTAAAAACTCACGACCATACTCCAGAGGGAAAATCTCAAAACCTCATATTATCCTCACAAGACTCAATCTTTACCAAGCGTCAGTTAGCTCTGACTAAACTGTGAGACCTGAGTCCTAAGTTGAACCAATTGTGTCAACTAGACACACCTTGCAAGGGCTATGCCCCCGTTAGCGAGGCTGGTGTCAACCAAGACAGAGTACTTCCCCTCCCTCCTGAAGGGATCACAGTTTCCAAAAAATATTTGCCTCTTCTAACTCGCATTAATAAATTCTGGAGTACGTTCATGCTAATTTAGACGAAACGACATATAACATTGAAGACGCAGACAGTGGCTCATTCCCTCCGACTTCTCAGCGATGTGAGGAGTGACAATACCTCAATCGCTCCCGGCAGCGTCCGATGGTTGCTCCCCATAATATGAAACGAGAAACCAGTTATAATGCATTAGAATAATATTATATAATCTTCACTAAAATAATGTGCTAAAATAATGAAGTCTACATCTAAGTGTCATAATATAACAATAGAATAAGTGACATAAAAACTAATAATTAAATTCTACTATGAAAAGGTTTTAATCTATTGATATGTACAATATCTCTAAGTCTCCTGTTATTTAATCTCCTAATAACGTAATTTACATCAGATAACCGTCTTATTATTTGATAAGGCCCTTTATATAATCTACATAATTTAATGCTTTTGTCGGTTGTACGCCTGGGCGTATACACCATAACTAATTGATTTGGAGCAAAAGTTCTTACTTTTGCTTTTCTATCGTAAATGGTTTTCTGTTTTAATTGTGCTTTTTTTAAATTGTTTAGTGCACAATTAATTAGGGCATTATGATGCATCTGTCGCTCTGTATAATTAATTACGCGATCATGACCATCATTGTTAACAATCATGTCGGTACGAAATAGGGGTTCCCTAGCATACATCAACATATAAGGTGAAATTCTAGTGCTTGATTGCTTACTGGAATTATAGGCATAACATACTAATGGTATGTAACTACACCAATTCCGTTGGTCAGCAGATACATACATGGAGAGCATCTGCGTTAACGTCCTATTAAATCTTTCAACTAGCCCGTTTGACGCAGGGTGAAATGCTGTGGTAAAACATGATTTGGCACCGAAATAACTTATTGTTTCTTTAACCAACCGTGATGTAAAGACTGAACCTCTGTCTGACACAACTTCCTTAACACCCCCTAAACGACAGAAAACGTCTTCGATCAAAAACTCGCTGATTTTTTCAGCTGTGGCCCTCGGCACTGCTTTACAAATTGCATACTTTGTAGCATATTCGAGACATACAATTACATATCTATTACCATTCAGTGACTTTCTAAAAGGACCTAACAAGTCGATTCCTACTTTTTCCATTAAATGGGTAACTGCTACTGGTTGCAATTGGGCCACTTGTTGAAATTTCTTCCGCTCCTGGCACAACACGCAGCTCCTTACATACCGATCTATTTCATTCTCTGCATTTTTAATAAAGTATCCTGCTCTAAACTTTGCTAATGTTTTGGCTAGCCCTAAGTGTCCGCCGGACCAGGGATCGTCATGTAGTTCATGCAAGATGTCCTGTAATAATCTTTTAGGGACCACTACTAATTCTCGAATGCTATTCGACCTCTTAGCTTTTCTACACAAAATACCATTTATAATGCTGAAACCTCTATAGACATTAGAATTATTTGCTGCCATCCTATCTAACAATTGTCTGCAGAATTCATCTTCTAATTGTTCATCCTTCATCTTCACTACTTCGATCTTATAAATCTGCATACCATCTTCTTGACACGTTTCTGGTTTCTGATCCTCTTCTTCTTGACATAGAGGGTTCCTACTCAAAAAATCTGCTACAACATTATCTCTCCCTGCGCAGTGAATGATATCAAACTCGTAAGACTGGATGCACAGCGACCACCTAGCTAACCTTCCATTCATATCCTTTCTATCTCTCAACCAACACAACGCCTTGTGATCTGTAACAACTTGAAACTTCAGGCCCCAAAGAAAATGTTTAAAATAATTTAATGCCCACACCAATGCTAGGCATTCCTTTTCTGTCGTCGAATATTTTTTTTCACTGTCACTAAGTTTCCTCGATGCATAGGATATTGGATGCATGATATCTAAACCCTGCATAAGACAAGCTCCGAGGGCTTCTCCGCTAGCATCGACGTAAAGGCGGGTCAGCATATGTTTATCATTTGAATAAAAATGTAATATAGGTGGGTTATTCATATAATTAATTATCGTGTCAAATGCCTCCTGATGCTTCTGTGACCAACAAAATTTTGTACCTTTTTTTAATAATTTTGTTAAAGGTAATGCTATTTCAGCGAAGTTGTGGATAAATTTGCGATAGTAAGAAAACAAACCCAATATTGATTTGACTTGTTTTGTATTGGTGGGAGGTTTCAATAATTTTAATGACTGTATTTTTTTTTCATCGGGTTTAACACCTTCCCCTGAGATTCGGTGCCCTAACACGGATATTTCATAATAACCGAAACTGCATTTATTCGGTTTTAAAGTAAGGTTTGCTTTCTTAAGTCGCAGTAACATGTCTTCCAAAGCTTCTCGGAATTCAGAGAAAGTCTTACCCCAAATTAAAATGTTGTCCACATAGCAGATGGCATTCTTGTATTTAATACCTGCTAGGACCTTGTCCATCGTTCTTTGAAAAACAGCCTGACTCGTCTTAAGGCCGAATGGTAGAACATTAAATTCATATAAGCCTGCTGGGGTGGCGAATGCCGTTTTGTGTTTATCTTTCTCGCATAAACGGTATTGCCAATAACCTGAATTTAAATCTAAGTCCGCAAAATAATGTGCCCCCGATAAATAAATCATAATATCTTCAATGATTGGTAAGGGATAACTATCTGTAATAACTTTTTTATTTAATTTACGATAGTCAATGCAAAATCGCCAAGTTTGGTCAGGCTTTTGCACCAATACTACGGGCGATGCATACGCGCTTTTAGATTCACGAATGACCCCGTTATTTAACATCTCTTCCACTTGGGAATTGATAATGTTGAGTTGTTTTGGTGAAACTCTATAAGGCGGTCGATGAACTGGAGTTTCATCAATCGTATTAATTTCTACTTCTACTAACTTACAGCTACCTAAATCTGAGGCCTTAAATGCAAAGTTTTCTCTATATGAACAAAGAAGTTCTTTTAGTGCTAACTTCTCGGTGTTTTCCAATTTTGGGTTGATGTTCAATTCGTCCATTGGATCCGTACTTAATGATGAAATCATCCTCTCATCATTTTCTTGTATCAATTTTGAAAAATAAAGATAGTCGATTTTTGAAATTGTTTTAGAACTTCTTTTTTCTATAGGTACATGGCCACTTATGACAGTATTATTTTTTATTAATTTGTCATTGTGGTTTTGATATACCAGGGTATTTGACATTGTCGTATCATTTTGATCAGAAAATTTACAAAAATCTGCACGGAAACGACCTTTTAATATTAAACAATTATTATGAAAATCTATGACTGCACCGTATTTGTGAAAGAAATCCTGTCCGAGGATCAGTTTCTGGTTTATGTTTTGAATTACCACAAAACTGTTAACAAATACACATGAGTCCACTATAAAGCTAATCTTCGTTTCTCCAACAACTTTTAAGCATGCACCTGAAATTGACTTCACAAAATGTTTCGCATTGTCACTGGTATATTTGAGGTTCAGCTCGAACATTAAATGCTCTGATATGCACGAAATTGATGCTCCGGTGTCTATCAGCGCAGTATAGGCCTGTTTAGCTATAATCACATTAATAAAAGGGTTATAATTACTTTGCACGTCGTTTTCTTCTGGGAGACGATCGTTACTGGACACAGCCTGCAGCTCCCAGTCATCCTCTAGCGTCTGTGTCCTTGGTAGTTTGGGTTACTAGGATTTTGTGGGTTTCTTGTACTGGGGGCAATTGGAGAATGATTATTTCTATTCGTAAATTGGTATCTCGGCCGTAAGTTATATCTCGGAGTGTGGAAAGTTTCCGCATCTCTACGGTCGCCTGACGAGCGTGGAGTGGTCGCCGCAGAGGGTGATGGCGCGGGGCTTGATGGTCTTGTAGCCATCGATGGTCTTTGGTAATCTACGAATGACGGGTGTTCTATTCTTACTTTGGTCAAAATACCTTTCGGAGGTTGTAAGGGTATATTTACCACCTCATGATGAGCTTCCTCAAAAATTTCTTTTATTTGTTCGAGGGTGGCTCTGAGCTCAGCTTTTGACGCATAAATTTTTGTCCCCAGTTTTAATTTATAATCTGGTGTAACCCCTTTTAAAAAAATCTTTATAAAATGTTTCTCATCTTTGATGTCTGCTTTAAGAGCAAGTTCTGCCAATTTATAGAAGAATGCAATTACGTCTTCATTGGCTTCTTGGCGCGCGTTATAAAATTTTTCCACGTAGTCTATGCTAGTTGGAAATTCAGCTTTTAATAGGTCGCAAATTGTTTTAAACTCTAAATTTTCTTTGTATATCAATTTAAAATACGCGAGAGCAGGACCTTGTAAGTATGCTCCTAATATGAGCGCTAAATCATTCTCTGGCCACTTATTTATGGCCGCCACAATACGAAATTGGATAAGGAATTCTTCGAAGCAAACTGCACCAGTGCCTGTGAAATGTACGTGTGACATGGTGCAATTCTTTCGTAAACCACTTAGCTTCTATCTCCGGCGTGGATCTCGTGTCTTCTTCAGCTCTCCGGAACTAGCTTTCGAAAGGCGCCTCCACCAATTGTGAGGACTACACTTTACAAGGGCGGCGCCTCCACCATTTGTGAGCAACTCGCTTGGCTGCGGCACTCGGGGTCGTGTATTGTGTAAGAAATTAAAGAAACTTTTGGAAAGACAGACTATAATTCAACCAATAGTATAAAGCAAAAGACAATATTATGCGACCGACGCCATGGGCTCAACTCCTTTTTCTTACAACAAATGCACACCATAAATCCTAATTTAAATACAAAATGTTCGAATGTTCGGATACCATAGAGCGTTCTTGCCAGCCTGCATGATGTGTGAGGTTGGATTCCAATGATAAGTCCTCACAGTACCTACATGCCTACCTTAAACGTAATATCATAACAATGGTAAAATTATTTACAGGGAATAAACCAAATGCATGCTTTGGGTTGTAAACAGTTTAGGATTCTAACCTCTAACGATAAGCTGACCGTTTGAGATCTAGAGTACTTGTTTTGATTAATTTAGCAATATTTTTGGAAATATAAAATATCGCTAACTAGTGAACTACAATTAATAATGAATTGCAATTATAACACCGAATTTGATGTTGTAACCGTTTTAGGTGTAAAAACCGGCCAAGTGCGTGTCGGACCACGCACAATGAAGGGTTCCGTGGTTGGGATGAATTTATCCCAAAAACAAACTTAACTTTGTAGTTGGAAATATGTTCTTCCATACGGAATGTATGGGAAAACATGTTTTTAAAACTGCAAAGTTAAGTTGGTCTATTATTACTCGTTAACCTGTAGAGCCTACTTAGTTGTGATAGTTTTCCTTTTAATTTCGTTATATAAACTACTGCTGTGATTTTTTTCACATATCCAAAACCAACCATTTAGCTGGCAGGGGGGGGACACTTGACTCTAACAAAAATTAGCACTTTAAAGCTTAATATTTCGCAAACGGATCCCTGAATCCAGAAATGGTTTTCAAAACTCAAAATGTTTTTGAAGGACCTTTTCAATGATACCCCACAACATGGGTTAAAAAAAAAGAAAAATATCACCACTTTACGAGTAGAAGAGGTACCCTAAAAAAAATGTTTTTCATAATTTTGTTTTACCACTTTGTCGGCATAATTAATATGTATACCTTTGCCAAATTATAGCTTTCTAGTACTAAGGGTCTCGGAGCTAGACCGCGGACAGACAGACAGACGGACATGACGAAACTATAAGGGTTCCTTGTTTACTACGGAACCCTAAAAAGGCATGTGTAAAGTTTCCAAATACTTTTTTTACATCTAAAACTAAATATTCGGTGTTGCGATATTAATTAGTCCATTTCACAATCAATGTTTTAGTTCACTAGTTAGCCATATTTTATATTTCCATACAGTAATATTGCCAAATTAATCAAAACAGGGTAATATTTGACAGCTATTTGCAACGTTGCCAACTTTTAGAATGAACGCTCTAGAGAGATGCGAAATTTTGTTTTGTATCTTCATAGTAGGATAAAGTAAAGGGTAAAGGATTTATTTGACTGATACTAATGTTTTATTGTCAGTATAACCTTATGCAATTAAAGTGGTAAGTTTGAGAACCTCTACTTTCAATGTTCCTCCGGTGGAGTAAGATAGATATATAGTTTTTTTTTAAATCGTTTTATCTTTGTTAACTAAAGGTATTCGGACACTACAGACAGTTGAGAGTTTTAAAGACACTTCAAACTTTAGACTAATGAACACCAACAACGTCTGATAATCATTTGAACGATTTTAGAAACTATTTCGATCTTTCCCCATCACCCTTTCATCTTCCCCCTGTTTCAGTTTCATGATAAAAACATTTTACTTAATTTTTTTTCTGCTTTTTAACAGATTTAGCAGGATGTTATCAATATGATGGAAAAATACACTTTTTGCTCTTTACTCACTACAAAGTTTTTTTTTGCATATACTAATATGTACTGTTCTACAAGACTTCAAATACAACACTGCTCATCTCATAAAAAAATCGTTCGATCTTGCCCCCACTCAAAGTCAAAGTCAAAGTCAAATCATTTATTTCAAATAGGCCCATGTATGGCACTTTTGAACGTCAAAAATTACAAAATAATAAAATTGATTCTAGTCGCCCCTTCCAAAAGGTAGTTTTCGTATGGAGAAGAATGGGCAAGAAACTCCACCGTTACTCTTTTAAAAATGTTTTACAATTGTTTGTATATGTACATACATTTGTTAAATAATTATTATATGTGAAGACGATGCATCTAGAATAAAATTACTATACCACAATAGGTAAAAAGAATTAAAAATGAAGCAACGATAGATAATTTAATATGTGATAGATACATTGTGCTCACATATTTACAAACATTGTAAAAGTAGACGATTTTCCTAAAATTTTACAATTAATAAGTGTGTGAGGAAGTAATCACAGAATGTAAAATCAATGTCATAAAACACAAAGTAATAAATTTTACAATTAAATTAGCAACCAGTTTGATTTTGTCTTGATTCTAAATTGTCCTATGGAGCAGGACCAGCATGTTTCCAAGCACTCTTATCTTGGATATAATCCTCTAATTTGTAATACGCTTGTTTACAAAGTGTACTTGTTATATGAGTTTTAAATTTTCTTTCATTTAATTGCAATATGTCACAAGGTATTTTGTTGTAACATTTAACACAGTACCCCATAAAAGATGTATGTACTTTAGATAACCTGAAAAATGGTTGATCTAGTTTATCTTTATTTCTAGTATTAAAATTATGTCTATCACTTATTTTATTAAAGAGATGTGGATTTTTCCTTACATACATAATATTTTCATAAATGAATTGGCAAGGTACCGTCATAATATTAATCCTTTTAAAAAGTTCCCTGAGAGATTCGCGGCGACGTAGATTATAAATGGCTCTGACAGCTCTCTTTTGCAAAATAAAGATGGATTTAATGTCAGCAGCCCGACCCCACAGTAAAATGCCATATGACATAATGCTGTGGAAGTAGCTAAAATAGACCAAACGCGCGGTTTCTACATCTGTTAACTGTCTTATCTTTCTAACAGCATAAGCGGCCGAGCTTAACCGCCCCGCAAGAGATGTTATATGAGGTCCCCATTGTAATTTCTCGTCTAGCGTGATTCCCAGGAAAACCGTTTGATTAATAAATTCCAGTTTTTCTCCATTCAATATGATGTCACATTCGCTACTTTTAACATTAGGTAATTTAAATCTAATGCATTTGGTTTTTTTTTTATTAAGTACCAGATTATTTACCGTAAACCAATCTTGGACTTGCAGAATAGAGCTATTCACGTCGTCAAGATTTTGTGACCGTCGGTTTATTTTAAAGATTAATGATGTGTCATCTGCAAATAACACCATCTTCGGTTGATTTTGAAGTAATTGGGGTAAATCATTAATGTAAACTAAAAAGAGGAATGGACCCAATATCGAACTTTGAGGAACGCCCATTGCCATTTCAGACCCTAATGAGTTTACGCCGTTTACCTGAACTTTAACCTTTCTATCTTTCAGGTATGATCTAAGTAAATCAAGAGCTGTATTCTTAATCCTATAGTGCTCTAGTTTCAGCAGAAGTGTCTCATGGTCTACACAATCGAACGCCTTCGAGAGGTCGCAAAAGATTCCAATGGCATCTTGTGCTTCTTCCCAGGCCTTAAAAATGTTCTTTATTAGGGTGACACCGGCGTCAGTAGTACAACGCCCTTTGGTGAAACCGTACTGTTGTTCATGAAAGATGGAATTTTTATTAAAGTGACGTAACATTTGATTGAGCATCAACTTTTCAAACACCTTACTGAGAACTGGCAGAATTGACACAGGCCTATAATTGTTGGGTTCTTTACTATCACCGGATTTGAACAATGGAACTACTTTACTGTGTTTCATGAGATCCGGAAAGACTCCTTGGTCTACACTGGTGTTAAATATGTAAGCTAAATAGGGCGCAATGGTTTCGATAATAGATCTACAGACTTTTACAGACATTCCCCAGAGATCTTCTGTTGATTTAATTTTAAGATCTTTAAAAGCTTTTATAACCGCCTGGGGGTTTGTATGCTGAAACCTAAACTCCAAAGGGCATGCCTTCACATTCTGTCTAAGTAAGGCAGCAGAAAGCGCGGGTGAGGAATTTAAAGCTTCAGTAGTTTTAAAGGGAATATTAGCAAAAAAGTTTTCAAATTCTTGAGCTATTTCTATATCTGAGTTAATGGGGCCATGTGCAGTCTCTAAATTAAATTCAGTATTTCGGTGTTTTTTCCTACCTGTTTCATTATTTATTACTTGCCAGGTAGTTTTTATTTTATCATCAGCTGATTTTATTTTATTGCTAATATAAAGAGCTTTGGCTATTTTGCAAACATTTTTAAAAGTTTTTGAATATTTTGCAACATACTTATGAAAGCTTGTATTATTCATATGTTGCTTTAAGCCATAAAGTTCACTCACCTAAACTTTAATAAATTCTGGTACAAAAAAAAAACTTGCAGCTCACGCATGAAAATGGAGGCGAAGACTAAACTCCATTTATTATGTATGAACCAGCCTGTCATACAAGATGAAATTCAAATGAGCACAAATAAATTTTTATGCGTTTCATGTTAACCCTCTTAAACGCGAAATATGAAGAAAGTCAAGAGAAAGGTATAAAATAAGATGGCTAAGTATATCTCTTCGATGTCCATCGTTTCTTTTGTTCAAGAAGTAGGAATCAATGAAGGTAATAAACCATCAATGTACGTAAAAATATTGTCCACTGAATACGAAAGCAAAAGCACTTTGATATTCATTGTTTTTTTTGTTTGAGAAGCAGCAATGATGAAGGGAAATAAAGAGTCAATGCACATCGAAATGTTGACCATTGAAAACGTTATGTGTCACCACAGACATCTTTTTTATCAATAAGATTTTATGAAGGATGGGCCTGTTAAATATTTATGTATTTCTTTTGAAGATCTTACGGTAAATAGAATTTATGTTTTCCGCTTTTTGGGTTTTGAAAGAATAACAAGGATTATGATGTGTTTACACTTGAAAAAACATGCCAAGCTAAATGTAAAAGAAAAGTAAAATTATCATTTAAGGTTGTCATCAATAAAACTGATACTATTTTCTGAATTTTCTTTACCTACTAAAGGAAAACCTAAAACTTGACTGCCCCGTTGGTCTAGTGGTCACAAACGCTACTGCTGGTCCTGAATTCAATTCCCCAGTCGGGCAAAGCGTTATTGGGTTTTTCCTTTATGATCCTTCATGATTATTTTACACTTTGTTTTTGTTTCCTTTTTTATTTCAAGCTAAATGTAAAAGAAAAGTAAAATTATCATTTAAGGTTGTCATCAATAAAACTGATACTATTTTCTGAATTTTCTTTACCTACTAAAGGAAAACCTAAAACTTGACTGCCCCGTTGGTCTAGTGGTCACAAACGCTACTGCTGGTCCTGAATTCAATTCCCCAGTCGGGCAAAGCGTTATTGGGTTTTTCCTTTATGATCCTTCATGATTATTTTACACTTTGTTTTTGTTTCCTTTTTTATTTTTTACTTGTGTTATAATTGTTGTGTTGTGTGCCTTTTTGTCTGTGCTAAATAAATATATTTTATTTCTTCTTTAGAAATTTCTCAGCAGCAGCCCGGAGTCTGGATGTGTGCCCGGTTGATGGCAATAGGCTCGCCCCCAATACTGCCGAAATATAGAAATATATGTATACTGTTACACCTCTGCCTAACCCTTCGGGGATTACAGGCTGTGATATTAAGAAACCCTAAAACAAAAAAAAAATATCTACGTAATAAGACCCACCAGTCCACTAATTTCTAAAACTTGTTCAATTGAGAAAGTAAAAAGCGCTGTGTCAACCATTTCGTTCCCACATTAATATCGAAAATTAATTTGTTATCGTGAATGTCTACCGGAGCCGTACCGATCGACAATTCAATGACTATTGGGCAAAGTTGCCAACTGGATATTAACATAAAACATCAAAACTCGCATTAAAGTGTCCAAATTTGGCGTGCCTCCCCTTAAAATATTCCCCCTTGCCCCTGCCTACTGTGTTCATTGAAGCGCGGGGACAACCCGGTGAAGTTGGAGCAAAGTCATGAGAGTAGGCGATGTGAACGAGAAAAAAATAATTAAAGAATATAAAAAAGAGAGAAGGAGGAGGGATGTAAATTTTGAAAGTTTATATGTAGGGGGTAATCTTCGGAACTATTGACCTGATTTACTAATATAAAGCTAGAGTATTACCGAGTGTCATAGTTATACATTTAATGTCAAATCAAGAAATTTTACGTGAACGAAAACCCGGGACGCGGCGATAACTGAGTTATTTTTATTTAAGCTCTTGTTTGTACTCTTGATCAAATCGATAAGATCATTAAAATACACACACGAAATGCGATGCAGATAGTTTGAATGGATTGAAATCACTATCACATCTGAAAAATTGATATGAAAAGATGAAGCAATTTTTGCAAAGATTGCACCAACTGGCTGTCCCCAAAAATGTTTTCATAGCCATAGGACGACAAAACCTATCATTTATTCCTAATAATATAATAATAATATTTATTATAAAGACGTATTTTTGAGTTTGTATGTAGGGGAATTACTGATCTGATTCCGAAAATTCTTTCAGTAATGGCTTCGACAATACTGTAATTTCTTCCAGTATTGTCGAGTGACATAGGATTTGGGTAATTCTTTTAAAGTTAAAACTTCTTTAGGCGCATTGGGCATTTTTGAGATGGGACTAAACCATTGATTTCGCGACACTGTGACGACACCAGCTATTGACCATAAAAAAGACATCAATGAGCGAAACATTTCGTGCACAATAAAATTGTTCAAGTTTTTACTTCTGTCGGCACTCCCGGAGTGTCACTGTTTTTATTAAATCTTTTTTTTATTTTAGTTTTACAATATTTTTTTAAAACGCCCAAGAACACTTCAAGAATGAATTTACTTAGCATTTTCCTTATTCACAGTTGCATTGTTCATTGTCTTTCTTTCTAGTCAAGACTTCTACAACTTAGACCACTTCGCAACAATGCCTATATATTATTCAGCTACATCGAAATACTTGAACAATATAATAATTATCATTTATCGTTGCAGGTTTTATGTCGCGGAAGAGATCGTGGGGTCCTACGAGCCGCTAACTCGGGGAAACACCACTAAAATAAGAAAAATCGCGCTGTCATCTTTCATAGTTACGGCTTTTTATACTCTTTTGTTTTAGAGAAATAAATGAAGAAATTGAATATGACTTTGTGTTGTATTCTTTTGTTCTTTAACTTTTATTCGGGCTACATCATGCTAGGGCTTTTACTGGCAGCGTCATCAGATGTACCTATGATAAGCGAAGGTATTCAGAGGAGTTTTCTAATCAATCTGCCTAACTTTTCCCAACTATGTTGGGGTCGGCTTCCAGTCTAACTAGATGTAGCTGAATATCAGTATTTTATATGGACCGACTGCCTATCTGACCTCCACAACCCAGTAACTGGGTAATACGAAACCTCTTGGTAAACCTGGTTGGCAGACTTTCGGGCTTCTCACGACCCGTAACGATTGTTAAAGATCCACAAATGACAGCCGGGACCAACGGCTTAACGTGCTTTCCGAGGCACGGAGTCTCGATATGTAAAGATAGTCGCCCATCCACGAACTAACCCTGGCAAGCGTAGCTTAACCTGATGGATTGACCCGTGTGGCTATTACTTAGCCACGAGGTCCTTAAAGTTAATTAGTTATTTTGGAATTTTCTAATAAAGATGGTAAGTAAATATAATTAGTTCAACAATTAAAATAATAATTTTCAACTAGATAATTTTTTTTAGAAGCCAAAGTTTACAAAACATCGACTAAAATTTTTTGAGCCACCACTCAGTAGATAGTTTTAAAGAGACAACTCGAAAATATACCAAAATCAGGCTATAGATCTGACAAAAATTCAGTCCCAAAACAAAAATAAGTACCTACCTACCTTACAGGAAGAAATAAACACCAAACGAATAGTCTTGTTTTCCTCTCCACACGCCACGCATCCAAGCACTCTTTTCTCTTTAGATACTTGCGTCTGAATCAGTTTGATTGCCAAGTGGTCTAACTACGCACTGAAACGCCTCATTAAGGGATATTTTACCCGACGATTTGCGCGTACGTTCGTCTGGGACGCAGACAATGCCTCATCAAATCAGGATTAAGAACTTAGCAGTTTGTGGGAAAGTGCAGCGGCTAGTAAGTACTTTTTTTTTTTTTTTTTTTTTTTTTTTTTTTTTTTTTTTTTTTTTTTTTTTTCGTTGCCCCACACTAGGAATATCTCCTGTATCGTGGGTGCGATTACAAACATTTAAACTCACATACAGAACAGCCAGACCCGGAACAACTACTGGTAGGTCATACAAATATTTGTTCCGTTCGGGAATCGCACCCGCGACACGCAGCGCAGCAGTCAGCCGCTTAACCACTGCGCCAACCGTGCCGTCTTAGGTAAGCTTTGATACTAGGTGATATGAGGAACTAAGTTTAATCACAGTGTTGATATGAAATACATTGCTTGATCTTCCAAAATCTTTCTAGCGTTAGTTACGCTGTTTTGCCCAGCCAAATTGTATTTCGCTTTATCGAAAACAATCTTACTAAGATCCTTATTATTTTTGTGTTTCGCTATTAGAGTGTGTCATAGTTTTTAGGGTTCCGTAGTAAACAATCAATCTACCTAGCCTTTTCCCAACTATATTGGGGTCGGCTTCCAGTCTAACCGGATACAGCTGAATACCAGTATTTTACATGGAGCGACTGCCTATCAGACCTCCACAACCCAGTAACTGGGTAATACGATACCTCTTGGTAAGACTGGTTACAAGGAACCCTTATAGTTTCGTCATGTCCGTCTGTCTGTCTGTCTGTCCGCGGTCTAGCTCCGAGACCCTTAGTACTGAAAGTTGTAATTTGGCATAGGTATACAAATTAATTACGTTGAAAAAGTGGTAAAACAAAATTAAGAAAAACATTTTTTTTAGGGTACCTCTCATACACGTAAAGTGGTGATGTTTTTTTTTTACCCATTGTGAGGGTGTCATTGGAAAGGTCCTTCGAAAACATTGTGAATTTGTGAAAACCATTTCTGGATTCAGGGATTCGTTTGCGAAATATTAAGCTTTAAAATGCTAATTTTTGTTAGAGTCAAGTGTTCCCCCTGCCGGCTAAATGGTTGATTTTGGATGCGTGAAAAAAATCACAGCAGTAGTTTATATAACGAAATTAAAAGGAAAACTATCACAGCTAAGTAGGTTCTACAAGTTAACGAGTAATAATTGACCAACTTAACTTTGCAGTTGCCAAAACATGTTTTCCCATACATTCCGTATGGGAGAACATATTTTTCAATTACAAAGTTAAGTTTGTTTTTGGGATAAATTCATCCCAACTACGGAACCCTTCATTGTGCATGGTCCGACACGCACTTGGCCGGTTTTTCTTTATTATTCCAGCCTACTTTTTATTGTATCAAGTCTAGAACTGATTGATTGATTTGCTGTGCCTAATGTGTTCATGTTTTTGTGTGAAATTTATGCCAAACAAACGTATACTAATTATATCTGTATTTAGGCAACTACTGTGGCTATTTGGATTAAATGTATTCATATTTATTGCATTCCATTATTGTAGAAAAGATGTTACATAAGGATGCAATGTTATGTAAGTACAGTTGAAGCCAATGAGACCATTTTACCAAATCGAATCGATTTGAAAGTGACATTGACTTTGAATTAAAAACTACTCAAACTTATATTAGTGTTATTTTTACCAAAGTGCTAAGTGATTGCAAATTCACGTCTGAGCCGAACTTCGACAGACTTGGATGTTGCCAGACAACGTATAGGTCGATCGTTATGCAAATTTCAACCCTTAACTTTGTGCACTCCGCACGGTTTAATCGCTGAAATTTTCTCAAAGTTTCCGCAAGAAACTGCCGAAAATCGAAGGGTGAATAAATTTAAAAACCTCTAAATGCTTAGTGGGTGGCGAAAACTTTATGTTTACGCCAGTACTGGTCATATATTTTTTCCTAATCTAAGTGAGTGCTTTCCGGCATTTGGGATATTTTTTAACAAGTTCATAAACTTCCCTGAAGGGTTCGAGTCTTGATTTATTATTTACGGAGTTAAGAGCGTCTGCGAGGTCGTTTTTGATCCGATCAACTTGTTTGAAAGTTATGGATTTTGGGGAAAATTAATTGGAATTTTTTGGATGGATGTCATAAAGTGAATATTTATTTAATGCGTGAATCAGGGTGTCGTGTTACCAAGGGTATTTGTTTAGGCTCGCATCATCCCCCATGGTGTCGACACGACAATACACTTAATACACTTTGCACTCTCCCCTCGCTAAAACAGAGATTGACAGGAGTCAGTGGCTCGAGCCACCGGGTGTCACTGGTATTTAACTAAAAGTGCAATACCTAGCTATTTAATCAGGACCGACTTCGAATGGGCACAGTCGTATTGCTCATCACTTTATAATGATTAAAAAAGCTTTCCTATTAAGTATTTACCTGATTTTAGAATGCCGTGGATCTTTAAATATCTTGTTAAAGAATCATATTTTTAACCGACTTCCAAAAAGGAGGAGGTTATATGTTCGTCGCGTATGTTTGTTTTTTTTTATGTTTGTCCACCGATTTCTCCGTCAATTGTGAACCGATTTTGAAAATTCTTTTTTGTTTGAAAGGGTCACTCGAATTGGTCCCATATAAATTTTATTAACTTTGCTTGGATAGTTTTTGAGTTAGCTACAAATACGTATTTTTTTCCCACTTAGTATGTAGATGATATGATAAGTTTCTGTCACTGATAGCAGGTAGTGGTATTCGAATGTGTGTGGGGTAGGTACCACAACTAAAAAGTGAAAAATAAAAACTTTTTACAAAAAAAAACAACCAACCTCCAAGAAAAAAACACTACAAAGTGAAAAATAACTTTAATTTCGGAACTCGGTGGCAAAAAACGAAAATACAAAACCCTAGACACCGACTTCCGAAATTAGTTATTTTTCACTTTGTAGTGTTTTTTTTGGAGGTCGGTTGTTTTTTTTTGTATAAAAAGTTTTTATATTAATTATGAATAGGAAGTTTTCAAGCAACAATTTTATTGACCAAAAGAATTTTATTTCAAGATTTTTTCGCCATTCTTAAAACCTCACAACAACCCTAGAACTACAGACACATAACAAAAGGCCATGACAATCTCAGCTCAACATATAACATCACACAAGGCAACATCATCCCTACACCGGAAGGTTAAGCTCGAACATCAGAGCAGAACGGATCCAAATACATATTCTACACAGTTTAACGTACGTACCGAGACGAATTTCCACATAAAGTTTACGATCCACCGCGTTGCAGGAAGAAGGGGACCTGTGACGTCAGACAATGGCTGCCGACGTGACGTGACGTGTGACGACGTCAACTCATGCGCTCATCGTGTCTACTTCCGCGGAACGCTCGCCACTTTGCTCTGACAAATGATGGGGCTAAGACCGTTTTGTTTTGCTGTGCGCTGTGAGAAGGAATGTTTTGTTTGATTCGTTGTGATTTAGTTTTGTTTTGTTTTCAGTAGGATAATAAACTTTATATAGAAAACAACAATGAGACTAAAGACGTGCTATTTTGTCAGTTATACTATACCCAGATACGAAAATAAATATACTCGTTGGTATCCATTATTTTGGGATGAGTAATTATGTTTTTTTTTATCCCTTATTACTGCCAACTGAAATAACGCCAACCCATATCACTCGGTCCGCAATTAACGCTATTCCTAAAAATTCCAACCTGAAACCAGATTTGTACAGCTCATTACATTTACGTTTGTTTTCGTTCCGTGAAAATTTTGGCGAAAGATTTTCTGATCCGACTGTACCTTGCAACAAGCAATTATTGTTGTATAAATTGTGACGAGTCAGGTTATAAAATATTAAACAAAAAAGTAATTCGTGTTTAAATGACGATGAATCGGAATTATCTTGTACTAGCTGCGCCCCGCGGTTTCACCCGCATAAGTCTCGATCCCGTGGGAAAAAAAAGTATCCTATGTTCTTTTCCAGGGCATCATCTATATATGAGCCAAATTTCATCCAAATCCGTTCAGCCGTTTTAGCGTGAAGGCGTAACAAACAAACTTACTTTCGCATTTATAATATCAAGGATGGAGTGATTTGATGTCAAATCGGAACAGTGACAAATCGAACATAACTCTCATATGTATGCTTATATTTTTATCAATACGTCTTTAAAATATGTATATCAATCACTTATCTACCACCACCATTACCATCACCACTTCAACCTTCCACAAACTTTACTTTTACCTACTCATCACTTCTCATAATTCACGCATCGTTGACCTGATGAAACACACTAAATCACCACCACGTCTTCAAACAAAAGTGCTCAAGCACTATAGTGCAAACGAATGCGTTAAAAGCACAATTTGTTATCTTTTGTGCTCAAAGTAGAACATTGTGCAAAGATTGAGTGTGCGTATAAAAGATATGAACTCGGGTTTTCTGAGGAATGCGGGATGTTCGTGGAAACAATGGCGTTGTCTTCCAATCGAGCATTTGTTTTATAAATAAGGTTTTCCGGTCTCCTAATAAAGTGTCTGCAGGGAATTGCAAAATTACAGCTTAAGGTTATTCTTATTTTTTTACATTTATTAATACCAAAAACTTCGAAGACGTAGACTACTTCCAATACCTAGTTTTATTGGAATCGTGTTATTCCGTTTTGGACCTCCGTTTCAGATAATAGAGAACTACTACTTTAGTTACTCAAATAAACTTGTTCGGAACGGAAATTAACACGAATAATCGACACTAGTATCAAGTCATTTAATTTAATCAAATTACAAAAAATACCTACCTAAACCTAACCTAAATTAACCTTTAAATTGCTCAACTGTGCATGCTTCTTACCGAATAGTAGGTTCAAAGTCAAAATTACACCGAGACAAGTAGCTATCTAGTATAATTTAACTCAATCAAATTAAATAGCCTAATCAAAAAAGAAATATCACTCAACCAGAAGCTCAACTTTTAAATTACTGGTCAACTGTGCTCGCTATTAGTATAAAAGCCGTAAGATCGTGAAGAGCAGTTGTTCACACGGAGAGCTCCTGAACTAAGTGCCCTACAATTAAGACCTGCTCTCACGAGTCTACAGGTCTACCTTGTGGCTGTGTTTTTAAAACCTGTGAAAGGGAGTACTTTTTTTTCATTTTTTGTTGCTGTGATTGTGACTTGTGTTTGTTTAACAGGCTTCATTTTTCTGCGTTTTCTTTGCTTTTGCTACTATCAAAATTTATATTCACTACCTTATACATCACTCTGGTATAATTCGGCAACTCGACATAATTAATACATAATGAAATTGAGCCACAGATTAAAAGAACAGCCGTAATTTTTTTTTAAATTTTCTACTTTTATGAGTTGGTTATGATTTCGCTGATTTTATTAGAGAAAGGAGTATATTGATAATATTTACTAGTGCGTCACTAATTCTTTTGCCAATCGATATCTCCAGTAAAATACGTAAGTACCTAGTTGATTCGTAGTTACCTACTCTTAGGTAGAGCTCCAAGGCTCCTAAAACTAACGACTTAATTTCATTTCCAATTTAAGCTAGATCAAAGAAAAATATATGAGCCTGGATATTATCTTTCAATTAAATATTAATATTGAGAGATTTGTTAAGGATGTTGAAATGTTAACTGACTTATGAAAACTGTATTTGATCACATGTTTCTACCAAGAAAAGTCTCAATTTCATTCGCTGAAGTTGCTTTATAAGTTTTTCTCAAGTATTACAATTATTTATGAGAATTTTTCTTTCCACAACAACGTCAACAACATACATTAAAAAATAGAAGTTAAAAACCTTACAGACTGATGTCTTTTTTAATAGAATCTAAGTAAACAGATCACGATCACAATCGAACCACAGGTAGTCATGACCCGGAACATAAAATCTGACTAACGTACCATGAATACGTACTGACCTACATGAATACTAAAACCGGAACAACTCAAACATCCCCATTTAACAAAAGACTATCTAATCACAAAGAATATTAAAAAGGAAAGGGGAGTCTACAAAAAATCAACGAACAATTTCTTCTTCGAAATTCACTTAGCATTCCGAAATTCACGTCGAGATATCACTAAATAATTTGGTTGGTATCGCAACATGATACGGCGTATATTCCACGTTCCCTGACCCAAATACTAGGTATTCAAGTATTAAAGCTAGGGTTGTACCGGCCGAGACGATTGCATTGTTTAATAATTGAAACCACGTTCCACGGTGTGCCGTGGGCCGCCTGCCGGCCCAAGTGAAATACGCGGGCGGGCCAAGAATTTATTATGCCTTGTATATACTGTTTTCGTTTTATTTTGTATTTAGTATGTATTTATGGGTTTTAAATTAAAACGTTTTTGCACAACATGTTTGTGAATTAGAGTCTGATTACATCGAATATGCAAATATCAACGTTTAAAATTATGTAGATTATACTTATTGTTGAAATTTCGCCTTTTCATGCAACTGAGAAAATAATGTTTTATTTATATCCACCATTGATAAAAAATATTAGTATTATTATGCTTTAATTCTGCCTCGTTGGTCTAGCCAGTAGATGCATTTTTTTTATTTTTTATTTATATAAAGGCTTACTCATAATTATAGATCTCGCATGTATGTAAATTATAAAAAAGCACGGCACTATTAATTAACGTACTTTTTTTCATTATATTTTTTTTTATAAACATCCAATCTTTATATATATAATTCTTCTGTGAGTGTGTATGTCACTGAACTTCTCTCAAACGACTAGACCGATTTTGATGAAATTTTTTGTGTGTGTTCAAGGGGATCTGGGAATGGTTTAGATTCACAAACGGACCCGATAGGTGGCGGTATTCGGTCAGGACAACGTCTGTCAGGTCCGCTAGTAATAATATATTTTTGATTACTACGTTGTAGCCCTAGATTCCGAGATCGGGCAAAGTGTGATTGGGTTTTTCCATCAGGAGTTTCTCAGTAGCAGCCCGGAGTCTGGTTTTGTGCCCGGTTGATAGCAATAGGCTGCACCCTATTACATAGGACTTAAAAATAACTGGCAAAATGTGGGTCTACTATACTCTACCTAACCCTTCTGGGTTTATAGGCGTGATGTTATGTTACACTTCACAACATAACTAATGAGGGGCTTGTGACTAAGTAATAACAGCCGCACAGATTGATAGATCAGGTAAAGCTACACATGCCGCGGATGGGTGACCAGTTTTACATACAACCAAGACACCTCAGTGCCTCGGAAAGCACGTTAAGCCGTTGGTCCCTGCTGTCATTCATAGTTCTTTGACAGTTGTTATGGATCGTTAGAAGCCCGAAAGTCTGACAACCAGTCTTACCTAGGAGTATCGTGTTACCCAGTAACTGGGTTGTGGAGGTCAGATGGGCAGTCGCTCCATGTAAAATACTGATATTCAGCTGCATCCGGTTAGACTGGGAGCCGACCCTAATATAGTTGGGAAAAGGCTAGGCAGATGATGTTATGTTACATTAAAATGCCTGTTATTTACAGTGTAGGTATTTTATGGTCATTTATTTATTTTTATGATAAGCTATATACTTTACCAAACCCTTATTCCTAGAATATGACGTGGCTATCTAAACATATTTCACTAGCTTCCGATAACGGCTTCCCCCACGTGATATCTTTATATATTATATCCTATGTTACTCAGTGATAACATAGCTTTCTATTGGTAAAAGGATTGTTCAAATCGGTCCAGTAGTTTTTGAGTTTATTCATAACAAGCAAAAATACTAATCTTTTCTCTTTATAATATTACTAGTTTCCACTAGCGGCTTCCCCCGCGTGATATCTTTAAAAATTATAGCCTATATTTCTCAGTGATAATATAGCATTCTACTGGTGAAAGAATTATTCAAATCGGTCCAGTAGTTTTTGAGTTTATTCATTACAAACAAAAATACAAATCTTTTCTTGAATATCTTCCGCCAGTAGATTCGCCTGCGTGACATCTTTATAAATTATAGCCTATGATACTCAGTCAACAGTCGGATAATATAGCAATTTTTTGGTGAAAGACAACAGTCGGATAATATAGCAATTTTTTTTTTAAATCGGTCCAGTAGTTTTTGAGTTTATTTATTACAAAAAAAAATAATATTTTCTCTTTAAAATATTAGTTTAGATATAAAATTCAAAATTCAAAAGTCATTTATTCAAACTAGGCTGAGAATCAGCACTTTTCGAACGTCAAAATTACATAAGACAGGCCCCCAAAAACGCCCACCCTTCAGATCAGTGCAGATAACAGAATCGCTTCACTCTTGTGGCTTGTTCCCACATGTAACAATTTTACCAGTTTCCGCTCAATTCTATCGAAGAAATCCTCTCGTAAAGAAGAGGTGTTATGGTTATAATCTCTTTAACCTATTTACTATTTCATGAGAAAATACTCTTTTGTGATGCAGACTCATTTTCTTACCACCTATTAAGAAGTGCTTGAGGTATCTATTTCCTACATGTTTTTCTTTGTTTTCATATTATTATTCTTTTCAATGTATATAGGCCTATGTTTTTCGTTTCATTGATAAATTAAGGTGATTCATTCAAACTTTTTCTGTGACAGTTTTGAACAGTTTAACTTTCTTAAGGCTGTCGCAAACAGACACGACCCGACAACGGTAATTATTCTACCGTGAAGTGTTCTTTGAAATTGTTTTATTAGAATCGCGTCGCACTGTTGCGTCGCGCCTGTTTCCGGGAGCTTTTATGCGAAACTATTATATGAGTCTTAAACATAACTGGCGAAATATTTTACAGGTGGTACACCTCTGCCTAATGCTTTGGAAAATACACGCGTGATGATATGTGAATCTCTTCTACTTAGCCTTTTCCCAACTGGTCGGCTTCCAGTCTTACTAGATGCAGGTCTGACCTCCATAACTCAGTTACTGGGTAACACGATACCCCTCGGTAAAACTATGATACGTGAATATCTCCATGAATTCCGTCTGTTTCGCTATTATTGTAAATATTACTATACTCCATTGGTTTTGGTAGTTAAATAAAGGTAAACAAAAAATCACGTGACAAGAGAGCTGTCAAGTAGCTGACTAAACGTAATACCTGTCGCACGCTACGTCACAGTTGTACTCTACAATTTAGCAACGTTATAATTCTTTGACGTTTAGAGAACCTGTCTTTACAATAGACAGATTACGAAATATTATATTATTATTAGAAATCTTACAAAAAAAAATTGTTCTCAAGCAGTTACATTTACGAAGAGTAGTTTATGAACAAATGATAAAGAGTAACATAAAGGAGGAACTATCGTAAAAATCGAAAATAAATTTAATTTGGTTATAACGTATTTTTAAACAAGAAAGTGTCATCCTAAAAACCCTTTTTACGATTTGTTTACCTTTATTTAATTATTTAAACCAATGGAGTATAGTTCTGTAACAGATAATCTGCTGTCAGTGCCCTTGAAAGTTTTATTAGTTTCAGGTTTATCCACAAGGATAATTATAATAGTTTTCAGACGAAGGATTAAATAAACAAAACAACAACTTCCAAATGTTTACTTTAATTCAAAATTTGAAATCACTACTTAATTTTCTTATCTAAACAATACAGTATCTATTTGGTTCATTAATATTTATTTATATACAGCTAATAATGTTTTTCAAACATACTCTTTAGTAAAATATTAAGCTTTCCTAAGTTAATCTCAATACTGATTAAAACATACTATAGTGTTTGCTAAAGTACCAAAATTCTTAAACTTCTCACAAAAAGAAAATTCTGACTTTAAAGTGAAGAAAGTATCAAGAAATCTAAATAGAAAAAGGAAACTATAACTTGTTAAGAAAGAGTAAATAAATAGCAGACATAATTATAATAACAAACATTGAGTTTGAATAAATGTGGAAAATACAAAACAAATCTAAGAATGTAAAGAAAACAAGAATTAAAACAAACATTTAATTTAAGTACAATAGAAGTGGAACAATCAAAAGAAACAAAGATGACATAATTGGAAAATAAGTTCAAACATTTTCTCAAAAGATTGACTTAATAAAGGAACTGAAAGAAACATTTTCCTCTATTCAAACTCAACAATTGTTTCACATTCCATATATTTTCCTCAGTTGGTAAAACAGCGCCTTTCCACAACTGTTGCACAATCAATCCTACCCATTTCCCTGAATATCCGCGACAAATTGACTAACATGTTCACGTCGTTATTTCTACACAACCATAAATTCAATATATTTTCCGTAGGAGAACAAGTATTGGAGAAATAATAATAGTAAGAGCAAACTTTCAATTTCTCTGCCAACAATCTCCAGTCATTCCCTTTCGTAGTCTGAGAGTCCAACAGTTTACACAGTATCACTCTGTCGGACTTAGTCAACACATTAGTCCGGTAATTATTGTCAACACTAAAGTAGCTCCTAAAGCTGTGATTCTTATACACAAAGTCATACCTACCCTCCTTCTTAGTCAGAGAGGAATAATTGAACGGGTTCTCTAATATATTAACAGTCTCCACACTCGCACAACTGAATCTCTTACAGTTGATATTAAAATTCAAGTCGTTAGTCTTGAAATTGAAATTGACAGAATTTGATAGCTTTTGCTTCTGGTAAACAGACACATTTAGTTCTAGACAGTTTATCGAATCGGTTTGTTGCAGTACAAATATACAATGCAGCGATCTGACAGACATGTTCCAAACTTGAGAATATGACAGTTCCTGGTATTTCCCACCGGACTGTACCTTCCAACCGACTCCTACATCCCTAATATTAATACACAAATCAGAACAATTCTCTTGAAAATAAATAGTTTTTGGATCACAGAGCAAAGAGCCGCCAGACCTTTTTTCACTTTCGAAGCATTCGTAGAAAGCGTAAGGTGTATCGTTAAACACATGAATCTTTAAACTATAGTAGCTGTCGTCCATTCTTTTAGATATAAACAGCGCGAGTTTGTACAACTTCGCGTCTAGACCACTAAAACTTCTTCCGACTAGAACAAAGTCGCTTAGAAATTCGCTCACTAGGTAAACTTTCGAAGGGTCGACTTGTGCGAACAGTGGGCTCCCAGGCGTTTCCTGGCCCAAAGTCAAAACTTTTCGCCACTCCCTCGAGTTGATTTCTTCGGGCCTTTGGAGGATCGAGAGAAGCCAGCTGGTGTTCTTCAAAGCTGCGCAATGCGGAAAGGATAAAACCACACCCTTGCTGAAGTGAAAGTTTTTGGGTCCGCAGCGTATAACTGGGCTTAGTTGAGTTTCCCCTGTGAAAAAGAAAAAAATCTTCACACATGTTTTCGTACAATACGTTCTTGTTTGTTTCCGCAGGAGCCATATAATTAATGTCCGAGTTTGAGAAATGTAGGTAATGTAATATTATACAACGTGTTCCTTTTGATGTCCCTTAACTCTAAAGGGTATGCTCTATGTAAAAATAATAGAAAAATTCCTAGAACAAGTTTTCCAAAAATACATAATTTCGAAGATAACAAAACACTAGACTCTCGATGTGTGTATCTAAGTTTCATTGATAAAGTAGGAGTAAATCATTTTCATTCAAAATCATTCATATTTATAGCTAAAAACACAATAAATACAGACTATAACACACGTACGAGTGTTTTACGTAAATAATATTGTGAATTTGTCGAATTATTTTTATGAAAAATTAAAAGGAAAAACTAAATAACGAGTGGCACTCGGGGACTGCCGCGGTAAAGCTATTGCATAGCATTTGTAACCTCCATGACAACATCACGTTTCCCATGACAACATCACGTTGTCATGGGAACCGTCATTACATGGTAGGCGGAGTGGGGGGTGTTAGGTTTTATTTTCGTTACTTTACGGAATTTCTTGATTCGGTCGCCGCGCTTAAAGCCCGCGATAAAATCTATGCAATAGCTTAAAAAAAACATATGGCAGTAATTCTTTGACATGATCTTATTAATACCCTAGAGTTATGGGATATCAAATACAACACGTTGCCGCGTTGTATAAATGCACCGCTACTTTACAACAATACAATAGAGAGATTCTTGGCCGTCAGTCGCATTCCGAACAGAATATAACCAGAACCATTGTAATCCTACGAATATCTAATAACCTACTGCTTTAACTATGTACGAGCATATTTGGAAGCAATCAATTTTGTGACCCCGCTCCGAAATAATACCGCTAGGTTGCTTACGAAGCAACGTATAGGTCAGAACAACCTGACATTTGAGATTTAGGTCAGACCACGGCTCAATGTAATCCTACTTCGATTCTGAAATGGCCAAGTTTAATATTTAGCACAACTTTCTTGCGTCACCTTTATTTGTTGCAGGTGTTCAGACGCAGGTTACGACACTTGAAGAGTTTGCGATTTAATATGTTTATAGTTTACTGTTTCTTGAAGGAAGTGAAAGCCTTTTTGAATCTCGTTTACGGAATAATGGTTTAATATTTCTTGCAATGTTAGTTTGTAAAATCGGTGAGATTGTTAGTTACTAGAGTCAACTTTACAACCACTTTCTAATCTTTCTAAACTTACGTATAAAACAAAACCGGCCAAATGCGAGTCGGACTCGCACACGAAGCGTTCCGTACCGTATTAAGATCGAGCATAAAACGCTGAAAAAATCACGTTTCTTGTTTCTATGTTCCCCTTTAATTAGAAAGAAAGAAAATACGTTTATTTGCGGTAAACATGATGTAAAGAAAAAAAAACACGTAATTAACAATTTGGGGGAAAATATGCGCCACATCTAAGCAAAACGGTTATCGCTCAGCAATTAGTAGTTTCGTATTTGCGGCAATAGAAATATGCAATCTGTGGAAATTTCGACTGTCTTTCGACCTTTTACGGTTCATGAGATACAACCAGATAGAAGACTACTAATACTGACAGACAGATGGAAGGATGGACGGACGGACAGACGGACAGCGGAGGCTTAGTAATAGGGTTCCGTAAGGCACCGTTCGGGTACGGTACCCTAAAAACTACCCTGCTTACTTACAAAAAATATTGGCGTAAAAATAGTTTTCCAGAAAAAAGATCTTTCTTCCATTTTTCAAAAGCCTTGATTCTACATTACAAAATTCATTTTCAAACTAAAACTAACCCCTATTTTAAACCGGATCGAAATCTAGCACACCGATCTCGATTCCCTTATCCAGGTCAAAAGGCCTAAACTTAAATTCAATTTACCTTCTTGCAGCAGCGGCCTATTCCAGTCGTCGTCTGCGACCTCAATCGAGAATAACTCCTCCCCCTTATCCACAACTCCATCAGGAATAAACAAGCTGACTCCACATTTATTAAGGGACAACCAATCACCATCTGCTGCAACTATTTTTGAAGTAGCTACATCTATGTGCTTAGCAAAGTATTTTGAATCTACTGATGCGTTGTTTTTCAGTGACGGTGATATTTCTACACTTTCATTGCCATACGACGAACCGGCTGTAAGAAAATTTAGATCATTTATAAAGTAAGCCAACTACGATAATCTCAGACAACATAAAAAATTAAGACATAGCGCTGTCAAGAGTGACGTGAAACCGGTTTCGTAAACATGTGTGCACTTAGTGACGTGTAGTTTTATTGTAGATGTGAGCGTGTATGCACAGAGTGAAGGTGTAGTTTTAGCATGCTTCACTGTATTGTTTGCAGCGCTATGTCTTGGTTTTTTATTTGGTCTGAGACGATAATGTGATGATTGTAAAAGCTAACAAAGCTAAGAGGCATTGGATTGAAGATGTTAACGATTAAAACCATAATGATATTTGTTTAGATGGTGAACATGATCACAAAATTGAAAGAACAAATAAAGTTATAGTGTTAGATTATTTAGTGTTTATAAAAATGAACGGTGTAAAATTATATGATAGTAGTTTGCAATCTGGTGCCTCTCGAAGGTGCATAGAAGAACTCACAGCTCAAAAAGCAACTGGAGTCAGATCGGTCTGACTCGACGCTGTCCTTGCAAGCGTAATTCCTTTCGCTTCCGTTTCTTTCGGTTCTTACCTCGTGGTCTATAGGTGTGATGTAGCTGGAAATAAAAATATATTAAAACATACTTATAACAAAAACATGACTGCCGAAATGTCGGTGTAGGTACACCTCTGTTTAAACCTTCTTGGAAATACAAGTGTCATATTATGATATGTTAAACTAAACAAAAGGGAAAAAAAAAATTGTTAACTTCGTCTTTGATTCTATAAAATATACCAGCAAGTTTATCTTTTCCTCAACTCCTGAAAAAAACGTAAATTTTAGACACCTTCATTCATATCTCTAATTTATTTAACACCAGCAGTACCTCACAGTTTCACCAGCATAAGTCTCGATCCTGTGGGAATATCGGAATTAAAAGTATTCTATGTCCTAACTCAGGTTATAGTCTACCCATGTGCTAAATTTAATCCAAATCCGTTTAGCCGTTTTAGCGTGAAAGCCTAACAAAGAAACCCACTCTCGTGTTTATAATATTAGTTCCGACTCTAGATACTCAATTAGTCTTCTAACTACGTCTCCAAGGAGCACATTGGTCATTCCATACTCCATGGTCTTAACAATAATCCTTGACATACCTGTTAGCTAATTGCGGTACTTCATACAAATGTTCGTGTCGTGTGTTAGTGGACGTGCTCATATGTCTGTGTGTCCTTCGAGAATCTATAGTTTGGAACTCTTCGTGAATGGTCAAGTCCGGCTGATTAGTTAAAGTTCTCTTTATTACGTTGCCGAAGTAATTTGATCCTGTGAATGAGATGAAAGTTAATGAAGTAGAAATAATAGCCAAGAAAGTAACAAATATTTTGATTGGACAGAAATAATATCCTTTCAACAAAGATGTTAATTTTACTTGGGAGACTGTCTCAAGTACAAAGCCAAAGGATTAAATGAAAATAATAAATAAATGAAATTATTACCTGAAGGTGGTTTCACATACGGTGAAGTGTCGTTCATTCTAATTTTTATATATTTAATTCCCAATATTACAACAACTATAAATATCAGGAAAGCTATCGATAACGCAATAAACAAAAGCCAGTATGAAGATCCTGTGAAAAAAGAATAATGTTAATTCATAGACGATTAAAACATCCATGAGTACTTAATGTAGTTCGATTATAGTACCAAGTCCACTGCACACAATGGAAAACGTTGAAAAAGAATTCATAACAAGAGGCATAAATTACATTTAGTACATTATAGTCATTAATGAATCATATAAGTAAAAAGTAAATCGCAAGCCACTGTGCACAATGGATTTAGTTAAATAATCGCAAATGCCATGAAGTTTTAAAATTTCAACATCACAAGAAGACAGACAATGAAAATCACTTACCATCATTGATATCAGACTTAGAAGTCCTTACACACAATGGACATTGTGCAACTTGATAGTCGATACCTCGACAGGCATTGAGAGCTAGACACCGTCTTCTTCGAGTTCGCAGGCAGTCCAAGTCACATCTGGACCACTCAGACCATTGGGACCAACGACCTGGGAAAATAGAAAATACGTAGGTTTTATTGACTTTCAGGAAAGAACAAAGAAAGTTTATTTTGGACAAACACACTTTAGATCTTTTGATTTTCGTAGAATCAATGATTAAACCTCTGACTTTTCGGATTCATGTGCGTATTATATAATTATCACTCGCTTCATAAACGGTGAAGAAAAACATCGTGAGGAATCCGGCATGCCTGAAAGATATTTCTCAACGGCATATGAAGCCAAGTCAGAGGCCCATGGGTGGTATAAAAATCCTGTCACCAGGTTTGTCACTAACCACACGAAAAAAGAAAAAGATTGAGAATATTTGGAAATTATTTGAGGAAAATTTAATGTTACCTAGTATAATATCTGGTGATTCATCGGCCAACTCATCTAGTTCATCTGTATGAGAAAAAAAATCTTTAATTTAACAAGCGTGGCGACAAACATAATTAAAGGTCAAACAGAAATAACATTTCAACAAATAATGAGCGACGAACGAATGAATATTTTAATTCAAAACAATTATTTTCTTTTCACTGACTGAAATATTTTTAGCAGCTTTAATATTATGATGTTTTTATTTGTTTCGGTAAGTCAGAGCTTGTAGTAGTAATTTGCTTATCATGTTCTTTTTTACGTACCTATTTCACAATCTAAGCAATCCTGTGTTTTCTGTACATTAGGTCCCATACAAGGTTGGCCTCCATTCAGAGGCCGTGGTGCTGTGCAAGTCCTTTCTCTCTTCCTCCCTGAGTGGCCCTCCCTGCCTTGGTCATCGCAGAAACAGTCAGTCCAAGCCGACCACGTACTCCAACCACCATTGACTAAGTTAAGGGATACTGTCAGGTTAACATTTTGGCTTGTTTTTCATGGGTACGAACTTATTGTTTACGATAATTATGTACGTATTTTACATTACATTACATAGCCGTTATTGTCCCACTGCTGGGCAAAGGCCTCTCTACTCTCTTTCCACCTCTCTCTGTCTAGAGCTTCCAAGGACCAGAGGTCCACGCTCGAGGTTTGCCAGAGAGCTATGGAACGGAGTATTCTTGGTATTAAACTTGTGGACCGGGTTAAGAATACAACAATCCGTTCCATCACTAAAAAATTATGTACGTATAAAGTAAGAAAAATTATGTGTTTTTTTTTTCTCTGTCATAGACAAATAAATGTTCAAATTATAATATTTTTTATTTGAATTAAATGTTTATGTAGATGACCTAATTCACATTCATTTTACACAACAGAAATAATTGTATGAAATCTAAACATGGTCCAAATAAGAGAGTCGAGGAAGCAAAATTGCTTCAACTTTATTTCAAAAGAAAGAAATAAACAAGTAGATATGAGTTGAAATTTTAACGTACCGAAAACTGTCAGCAGGGCGGGCTCGGATATCCTTTTCCCCGCTAAATTTTCAGCGACACATGTGTAGTTCGCCATGTCCTGAAAATTGTTTCACAATTGAAATCTGTCCGGACCCATGCCCGTAGAATTCACTTCTTTGTTCACTTGTTTATGGAAGTTTTGGATGTAACAGACATGCTTTTATTAATAAACTTTTTAATGTTCAAGAAAACGTTTACATCATAAAAAACGTTAGGATTTTTGTCAATCGAAAGTACATTTTAGTAATTATCTTCGCTCAAGTAATCATAGGTTATTTGAGCGAAAGATTTAATCATAAATAACATATCGAGCAGATATTAAGTCCGCCTTTGTGCTTTTATAGTGCATAAAGTTTATTAAATTAATCTGGCTTTACTGGAAGCAATAGTAAACCAAAAGGAAATAAACCATTGATGATCATTAACTCACCAATAACGTAGCCTGTTTAATAAATAGATCTCCTTCCTTCGAAACTTGCACGTTATCATCTTCGACGACCGGCGCTCCATTCTTGAGCCAGTATATCTGGACAAAGGGGGCGGCTGGCGGTGGCTCACAACGGAATGTCACCGCCGTGTACTGTTTGACGAGCTGCGATTGTGGAGCCACCGAGAAGTGCTTCTTTATGTCTAGAGGAGGTATTTGTGGGTATTTAGTTTACTGTGACCGAGGTCTAATTTAATGACAAGAATTTGGAACGAGATAATCTCTCTTGAGCTAGTATATCTGAACAAAAGAGACGGCCGGTGGAGGCTCACAACGGAATGTTACCGCCGCCGCCGTGTACTGTTTGACAAGCTGTGATTGTGGAGCCACCAAGAAGTACTTCTTTATGTCTACAAAGAAGTAATGGTGGCGTCTCTTTCCATTAGTGCGCCTATTTTACAACCACTTTATCTAATTTACTTATTTTTTAGATATGAATGGTCTCTGAGTATAATATTTTACGTTACGTAACAAAGGAGACAGTAAGAAGTGGTAGGTATAATTTTCGTACTAGCAACATTTTGGCTATCAGCCCAAACATTCACTTAGCTAATGAATATGAAAGCAGATCACGTCAATCTTAATCCAACATACGGACAAAATATTTGCACAGCGTTTTATTATCTCTTAAATTTTCTCAAAATCTTTGAAAATTCACTCACACGCTAGTTCAATAGTGGCAGGCTGGCTCCGAATGTGCCCTCGACTAGTCCAAGCAAAACAGGAGCACTGGTACTTGTCACTCCCGAAGTACTCCTCCACGTTTTCCCTCGTCACTTTGCACTCTCCCTCTATGATCCGCACCCCAGTTTGAGGATCCACAAACTCGAAGTTAAGCGCTTGCGTTTGTACTCCATTGCATTTGAAAAATACCTTAGCGGTTAAAAATGGTGTTGATTAATTTCAGTTTTGTCCTTTTTGATATTCGTAGGTATAATTTTAAACGCTTTGATGCTTGTTTTGCATGGTAGAAAATAAGAGAGAGTAAGTTTTGTTTTATTAATAAAATGGTCAAAATCTGACTGCTTAAAGACTATATCAATTCATTATTTTGTTGTCTGCACCCTAATTGTGTTACACACGATCAAGCACAATCTCTTTCAATTTGTCAGATCAACAACATTTATTGCGTTATTTACGTTGAGCAGACAAATTTTTCGAACATGATATGAAGCAATGAATTTGGAATATATTTCAAAATGATTCAGATTGTGATTAGAGTGCAGGTCTCATGCGAAAACAAATAAGTTGATGTTGTTTAAGGCACAGCAGCTTACAAGTTTTATAAATTGGAGCTAAGTGACTTGCCTGGTAATATGTGAGTATGACTAACTATTCCGCAAGTTTTATGCTTTATTAACGCTCATTTTTCTTTAGGTATGATATCGCAGAACAGAAAATTATATCATGAACAAAGCTGTCCCTAATTTATTCAGGAGTTTCAATTTCATCTGTATGTAAATATGCTACATGTAGAGAAAGGTGTACCTACTGTAGTAGGTATACCTTTCAACAGAAAGGGTTGTAATCTCTTCTGTTTAAAAATGCAATATTTAAAAATAAGAAAGAGAAATCTAAGCGCGTATTACACTATCATATATCTATGATCAAAGATATAATGAAATTGTAAAATAGACATATTATGGGTCATTTGTGAGCTACGTAAATAGGTATATGATATAATATAATAGTGGAATATCCCTATAAGGGGGATATACCCATAGTAAATGTCTATTTTACAATTTTATTATATATCTGATCATAAATCTATGATCACAAATATGATAGTGTAATACTCACCTAGAAGCATATATAAAATATTATTTAAGTAATCAATTTAAACTTAAAATCAGAGAAAATCTTTAAAAATCACTTAATTAGTTACTTACTTTTAAAGCATTAGCAGCTCGACATTTCAAAGTAGCCGGTTTATTTTTAACTACATAAGTATTTTCTGGTTCTAAAAGAAAAATTGGCAAGTTATCTTTCGCCGTATGCAATGGTATCTTATCGTCTATCGAAGATACGTCGTGAGCATCGCTGCGAACTGTTGCCAAGTCCGGAGAATCTTTATAATTTGAGTCTTTAGCATCGTAGTCATAATCTAAGTAAGCATTTTCGTCTTCTTCATCCTCTTCTTCAAGTTCCTCGTGATTAGTAAAAACTGGAGGTAGAAAATAATCTCTTTCCTGATTCGTTTGGTGACTGACAAGAAATTCTAGTGGTTTCTCTTCTTTTATAGCCGAGTTTATAGTATCATCTGTTCGACGATGAGAATCTACAATAGAAATTATGTTTGATGCTAGTTCCTTGAAAGATATTTGATTTGCTTTTAACTGACTTAAAACAGAATTTAGTTATTTTTGATTGTCTTCCGCGTTTATGTTCAAATAAGTTTCTGAATATTATATTTGTGTAGTGAGTTCGTAATTAAACATTGCATAAATTAAGCCTATATAGGTTAGTTTGTATCTAGTTTAATTTTTTATTCATTATTTTGTAGTCAAAATAACGAATAAAAAGTAAATTATCGATCAAATTAATAAAATAAGTTATGATTCTAACAGGTATTTACGTTCAATGTTTAGTTACTTAAATGTAAAATTTTAACACATTCTCATTGTTGATCTTATTCAAAATTAATATAAAAATGATAAACTTTTACTAATAAAATGTTGTACATGAGTCAGTTAAAAGCAGAACATTTTTTATAACAGAAAATTCAAAGAAAAGTCATAGGTACTCACTTTTGACCGTGTTTTGTCCTTTTACATAAAAAGCCAATTGAAATTGTATTGTAATGAGGCAAATCCAAAAATTCACTTCCATTTATAAACTTATTATTTTCCCAATTATTTAAAAAAACAACCGAAGTTTGGCGAACATCGTGTTCCATTACTGCTTTATAAATATTACATTTCTCCACTTTTATTTATTTATTATTTTTAGCACAAATTTAAGCATAATCCATGTCACTTATTATCACAGGAAAGATGGTAATTTACGGTTATTCACTTCACTACCGTGCACAAAAAACTGATTCGTAAAATCGTAAAAGTTTACGATTTGGCGCGAACGCTCGGCTAGGTGTGAGCCCCACGACAAATGACATTCAACTGGAATTTAGGGGATGAATGAGAACGACTCCTACCCTAAATACGCTTACTGCGCATGTGTGAGACTTTGAAGAGTTTTAATAGAACTTGGAATATTTTCGTTTATTCGTTTTCGAGTGGTCAGGACATAGATAACCTGGAGGTTATCTTTAAGGGTCAAATATAACATTTTATTGTTAGTCAACTACATAATAATCTCGTATAACTTTATATGTGGTAAAGTTTGCAATTCCAAAATCTGTAGCTCATCAAAAGCATGTTGTACTTATTTCTTTCTTTAGCCAAATACTTGTTATATTAGAGAAGTAGAACATATTTTAATGTCCAGGTAATTAATACAGTAAGTGAGATGACATGAGTAGCTTAAAATATTACCTACACCTAGGTTACAGTGTATTATTTGCCAACGGGGTCGGACTCAGGGTGCAAATTCTATAGTGGAGACTAGAGAGGTGATTTGAGGTGTGGTATGTGTGTATATGTAATGTGTTTGTGATGTGTGGCATGTGAGTGTAAGTGTGCGTATTTATTCTCAGTGTTCTTCGTTTAAATCGGTGTCTGTTCAGGGTCTTTATATTAATAGTTGCGAAGTCATCATAACCAGTGTTTTGCAATATATTTTTTTTGTAACTGAATGAGGTATTATATCAGACCATGCTGTCCCACAGTTGGGCAAGGCCTCTTCTCATATAGAGAAGGATATAATCATTGACCACCACGCTTGTTAAATAATGGCAACCTGTTTAAGATGCTCTTACAAAAAGTCTTGAGTATGTACCTTATTTGAAACCACAACAAGTAGGTACCTAAGTTTTCACTTTCGCTGTTAAACCCGCGATGTGTTGCTAAAACTAATTAGTTTGATTAATAAATATACGATAAAAAGAAACGTAATTCCTTATAATTTTTTTCTTATAGTCAGTAATTATAATCAATTGAAAATGCCTGAAAAATATTGCTCATGATGTGCTATAATGTAGAATAGGAAAGAATGCTGTATATCGACTTGTAAATACGTGACTTCTAATCATCATCAGCCTATAAATGTTCCCACTGCTGGGACACAGGCCTCCTCTCTGTGAGAGGGAGTGGGCCGTAATCCACCACGCGGGCCCAGTGCAGGTTGGTAGATGTCACATGTCTTCGAATTTTCGGTTCTAGGACATGCCGGTTTCCTCACGATGTTTTCCTTCACCGTTTTGAGAGCAGTGGTGATGAAATAATTTACACAAAGTAAAGCGACTGTCTGGGTTTGAATCTACGACCTACAACTCGTAAGTCGCGGCCGTTACCACTGGGCCACCACTGCTCTGACTTCTAATATCGGCACCAATTCCATTCCTGCAATCAAGACAACATCACGACTGTATTTCTGAAAGGGGTAAGCAGATTTATGTCTATTCTATAGTACACCTTTCTTCTGCTATGTTCTCAATCAATCTGCCTAGCCTTTTCTCAACAATGTTAGGGTCGGCGTCCAGTCTAACCGGATGCAACTGAATACCAGTATTCTACATGGAGCGACTACCTATCTGACCTCCACAACCCAGTAACTGGGTAATACGATACCCCTTGGTAAGACTGGTTGTCAGACAATCGGGATTCTGACGCTCGGATTAACGTGCTTTCCGAGGCACAGAGGAGTCTCGGTATGTAAAGATGGTCACATATCCACGGACCAACCCCGGCAAGCGTAGCTTAACCTGGTGGATCGACCCGTGCGGCTGTTATTACTTAGCCACGAGCTCTTCTGATATGTTCTGTTAACTACAATGTTACTGAGGGTGGGCCTATTGGCATGGACCTGGGGGCCTACCACCAGCTCAAAGGCAGTATTATTTTAATATTACTTCAGTTGGAGAATGAGATGGAGCTAGACGACCTGTAGAGCTTCATCTCTTTCCCACACTGAAGTAATATTAAAATAATACTTACTACTTTTTAATGCTTAATAATATTGATTATTATATTATTAGTGTGATGTTTTGTAAATTGACTTCTATGGGCCCAGTTACCCGAAATAAATGAATTTTATTTTATTTTTTATTTATGAGCTGGTGGTAGGCATAAATACCTACCCGTTTGCTAAGAATATCCTATTATAATGGAAAATCTTAATAACACGGCAAGATCTAGCGGTCGAACCTTAATAAAATTAACTTAAAAGTACATGTAGATGTAATACTTAGTTAAGCCGCGTATTCATAGGAAAAAAAATGAGAAAAAGTTGCGCAACATTTTTGTTTTTGCTACCGGGTACTTACATAAAATGTTGCTGACAACAATCTTGCTTGAAATTAAAGTAGTAATGTAGTGAAAAAAAAATAGCTTTCGTTTTTTAACTAATGTGTCCTAAAACATAAAAAAATAAAATTTGAAACAAATATGTACTCAATTTTATTGAAATATCAAATCATTAAATTATCATCCACAGAAGATTCCCGCAAATAATTGATCTTGAATAGCTCTGATGATAAAGTAAAACGGATGATTTGCAACAAATCTAATTTTTGTCGGAGGTGACGGAGCGAACGACGCGCCGGTTATTACCGCTGCAAGCATAATTTATTAAGTTAAAACTACTTACGAAGAAATAGACATGTTTTTAAGGCCCTTTCCTCACTGGTCGGTACGTCTGCGGTGCGACATTGTTTCGGTACCGCGTGACGTCACGCGTTTTACTGCATCGGTACCGAAAGCTTACCGAGCGCATTATATATATATGTCGGATCTGGTCATTAGTACGGACACGAAACGAATCGCAAGCGCGCCACTGGCGACATCAAGAGTGATTTACCGACACCAAAAAAGGCGCGCTTCAACAGAGTCGTGATGTTTGATGGCCAAGGCGAGGAGGACAGTCAACCTTTGGTCGCATTGGAGTCAAGACGTCGCGAAACTGTTCTCGATTCGTGGTGCTCAGTTATTGTGATAGTTGTAATTTGTGATCATTGTGTTAATTGGTGATTCACGGTTAATAAACGCCGTCGCACCCAGTGTGTGCATAAGTTAGCTAGTGTGATTCATTTGATAGTAAATTATAATGTGATCTGAACTGCAAACCGTTTTTATATTGCGCATCAACCAACACTACCCACACTACGCCCACAGTAGTTAAAATATCGCTGAAAATAACGAGAGTCACTTACCCGTCTCCGACATCATAAGTGGGATTCGTGTTGGTTCAGGCGCAAAATAAAAACGTTGAAAAATACCGTTGGCGTACCGTTTTTGAACATTAAAATAAAAACATGCAATCGTTTATGCGTGATCATGGTGCGCGACAGCTGAGCCAAGCCGATTGACAGCAGAGGAAGATCGAGCCAAGCAGCCCCGCAGCCGTCGGCAAAGCCCTTCGTGCTTCTTTTCTTTTCTTCTCTGCTTCATTTTCAGGTGGTGTTTCGCGATGGTGAAGCGTCCTCACGGGGCGCCTCGCCTGGCACGAGATGGTGTCCATTTGGGGGTGGAATTGGAAACGTGGATGCGCGAGTGGGAGCCGGTGCGGCTGTGCGCCGGTGCGGCTGTACGCCGGTGCAGCTGTGCGCCGGTGCGCCTGTGCGCCGGTGCGGCTGTGCTCCGGTGCGGCTGTACGCCGGTGCAGCTGTGCGCCGGTGCGCCTGTGCGCCGGTGCGTCTGTGCGTTGGTGCGCCTGTGCGTTGGTGCGCTGGTGCGCCTGTGCGCTGGTGCGCCGGTGCGCCTGTGCGCTGGTGCGCCTGTGCGCCGGTGTGGCTGTGCGGCTGTGCGCCTGTGCGCCAGTGCGCCGGTGCGGCTGTGTGCCGGTGTGGCTGTGCGCCGGTGCGCCTGTGCGCCGATGCGCCTGTGCGCCGGTGCGTCTGTGCGCTGGTGAGCCTGTGTGCCGGTGCGGCTGTGCACCGGTGCGCCTGTGTGCCGGTGCGGCTGTGCGCCGGTGCGCTGGTGCGCCTGTGCGCCTGTGCGGCAGTGCGCCAGTGCAGCCGGACGCCGGTGCAGCCGGACGCCGGTGCAGCCGGACGCCGGTGCAGCCGGACGCCGGTGCGGCTGGACGCTGGTGCAGCCGGACGCCGGTGCAGCCAGACGTCGGTGCAGCTGGACGCCGATGCAGCTGGACGCTGGTGCAGCTGGACGCCAGTGCACGAACAGTGGCAGCCAGTCGGATGCTGGAGTACGTGTTGCAAGCAGTGAACGGCGAGTGGAAGTCGTTGCACAATTACCCTCAGGCACGTTAAAATAAAAAGGTGAGCTGTATAGTTTTGTTAATGATTCTGGTGTTGAATGCTCGTTAGTAAAGGAGAGTTGTGTAGCCAAATTAAGTGGCAAACGAGTTAATAACGTTGTTGCGTTGACTGGTATTGGTCAAACACGTGTATTCAGCTCAGAACCAATCTTATCTCATCATCTGTTACGACGCCTCATTGAGGTGGATAACAATTAAAATTCTATTGTGTCTCGTTAATGACAGTTGAAAGGTTATGTAGCGTAACGATTAGCGAACACCAACTTGAGGTTTTTGTGTTTTAATTGTTTTGATTTTGGGATGTGCTTCCCGACACTAACTTGCAAAGTAGTTAAATTATTACGATAGGACGTTGATGAAGTCCGTGAGATTGCGTTAGAAAATATTAGAAAAAAGCAGATATAACAAAAATTTAGTTTGGGGTTTCGTGTTATTGGAAAACGAAGAGCGTAGTTAAATTAAGCTTGACCTGAAGTAAAGGGCCAAGGGCAGAGGGCCAAGGGCTGAGGGCCAAGGGCCTAGGGCCAGGGGCCAAGGGCAAAGGGCCAAGGACAACGGCCGAGGGCCTATTGAGGATTTTGAAGAAAACGGGATAGTGAAAGTAGAGTCAAATTGAATTGTTCGTGTGAGATGCACGGGTTCTCGATTCGTTGGGTCGGAGACCGTACCAGAGTATCGTAGTCATAGCCCGTTAGAAATCGGCATCTACTTGCTAGACCGTGGGAATTTGGTGGGCGATAGCTCTGGCTGGTATGGTCGGGTCTAGCCTGGTAGCCAAGACCGTATAGGAGACCGTACCAGAGTTTCGTGTGCGGGATACGCGATAGCTCTGGCTGGTATGGTCGGATCTAGCCTTGTAGCCAAGATCGTAGAGTCAAGGACGACTCGGCATTCCTTTGGGAAGTGCGCATGTGATTGTTGACCGCGAATGAGATACCCGGGGCTTTGTTAATTGGTTAATGATTTTGGGTCAATTCTTAAATTATCAGTTTACATAATCCTCAATAGTACCTGGACTCTGATTGATTGTCATGTTGCTTATTTAATTGTTATCCCTGCCTACAATTTGACTTTTTGAAGTTAGTAGAATGATGTTAGAAATGTGATGTTAGTTAAATAAACAAACTTTACAGAAGCTCACGTTTACGTTAGGTGAAGAAAGATGCCAGTAGGTCATGTACCAGTCGAAGTAGATGTGATCACTGTGGTGATGAGCAAACCTAAGTTATGGGTACCACGCGAGTAGGGTTCTCTAACGGCCGTATTGTGTTCGACCGTACCAGGGTGCGCGATGGGCGTGTATCTCTGGCGGAGGTCGGGGTCTGGAGAGACCATAGTTTTGATCCATACGCTGGATGTGTGAGAGCAATGCGATTGCTAGTCGGCTGGAGAGCCATGGCTTAGAGTGGTTTACTCGTGTGTGGGTTTCTAAGGCTCTTAGTGAAAAGACGATTGTTAATGTGGAAAACGATGGTACCTGGCTCTGGTTGATGATTTTTGCCATAATTAGACGAAAGTTTGTGAGTTCATTGAGAAGTAGGAGTATTGTTTTGTAAAGTGTTGAGGATTAAAGTTTCCTTATCTCAAAAGTTGGAACCCGTAAATGGTCAGAATTGGCCGAGTTGAACAGACACTGTTGTTGAGTTTTGGTTGCAGGTAAACACACGAGGACGTGTGCATAGCAGGATGGCCGTGTCGGATCTGGTCATTAGTACGGACACGAAACGAATCGCAAGCGCGCCACTGGCGACATCAAGAGTGATTTACCGACACCAAAAAAGGCGCGCTTCAACAGAGTCGTGATGTTTGATGGCCAAGGCGAGGAGGACAGTCAACCTTTGGTCGCATTGGAGTCAAGACGTCGCGAAACTGTTCTCGATTCGTGGTGCTCAGTTATTGTGATAGTTGTAATTTGTGATCATTGTGTTAATTGGTGATTCACGGTTAATAAACGCCGTCGCACCCAGTGTGTGCATAAGTTAGCTAGTGTGATTCATTTGATAGTAAATTATAATGTGATCTGAACTGCAAACCGTTTTTATATTGCGCATCAACCAACACTACCCACACTACGCCCACAGTAGTTAAAATATCGCTGAAAATAACGAGAGTCACTTACCCGTCTCCGACATATATATATCAAATTATAAACGCGAAAGTGAGTTTGTATGTTTGTTCGTCTTTCACGCTATAACAGCTGAACGGATTTGGATACAATTTGGCACATGGGTTGACCATGACCTGGACACACACAGGACAACACGTACAAAACACGCACACACACATTCGTAGACACACAAACAGGACACACTGGGTACAGGGAGGGGGAGGATACAGGGTATATAGGATACTTTTTATCCTGATAGTACGTTCCCGTGGGATAATTTTCGACATGCACGCGAGCGAAGCCGCTCGCAAAAGCTAGTAAATTATATAGTACGAGAGCCCACGACCAAAACCATGTCACATCGTTTTACGGCCAAAACCGTATTAAAATGGTTAGTTTTGATAATTCTGAACCCGACTGGGTGGGCAGTGCAGGTCAGAAACATCACAGTTTTCTGGGGAGAGTTTTATGGGGAGCCCATTACTGCTATGTCAAAAAAAAAAATAGGCAGACGGTTTCATCACAATATGTCTGATGTCAAATGTGGCCTGAGCGCATTTTCAAAAAATATCAAAAAAAAAATAAACCGATACGTCTCATAGCAACCTGGTATTTTTTTTTTTAAATCTCTTGTTCAGTTACCGTGGTTACTTAAACCTGTTTTCAGAATTTTTTAATGTCACTTATAATTCCAAAAACCAAAACAACGTTTCGGAGCCGCCCGAAAAACGCGCGGTGCTTGTTACGCTCCCCAGGACACCGAAGATGAGTCCGACAATGATTAAAAACAATGATTTTTTTTCAATAAACAGTAGGTATTTTTCAAACGTTAACCCAGTTTCCTTTTGTCCAATTCATAAAAAAATAAAATGTATATTAGTTCGATAGTTTTCGATGGTTTTGGTGGTTTTGGCTCTTTATTAATCGTACATAAAAACGGCGCAATATGATTTATTAATAATTTCTAATTATCGAATAGTTGTCTGATTAGTAATGTGAGACACTAAATTTGTCTGATATAATTTTTGTCTACATCTGATAAATAAATGATAAATGATTTTATTTCTGTAAGTAGGTTTGTACAGACACTTTTACACGTCAATCATATTTTAAAAACTAGATGAGGTCGGCGTTTCCTATCTGACTACTCTGAGAAGAAAGGCCGAAACAAACTCAGAGGTCACAGTCTCTTTTAAAGTTCAGACATAATCTTGGTCAGATCATGTGAAGGCCATGTGGATTGGTGTCTGAAGTGGTTTTTAGAGGAAAGCACCACACAGATTGAGAGGGCCTGTCCAGTCAGTGCACGCATTTGTCAGTTATCGTGCAGCTCAACTCAGAATTTAAGGAACTCAACGATTCGACGAACTATACCAAAAAAAAGGACATTTGTGTAGGCCACATAAATTACTCAAACTGTCAGACCATGATTAGAACTAAATGAGAAAAATTAAAAACAAAACAAAAGGGACAACCTTTTTCATTATGTCCAACAGTTTTCAGACAGAATGCTATGTTACCGATCGGTAAAAATTTTCAACAAGTTCAAAATGGTTTCAACATAAATAATATATGATGCTCACATTTTCTTCTGAAAAATGATTCGCATCAACTGACCAATGTTCCTAACAAAACAAGATTTTCAGACGGGAAGCTGGGTTTTGTTTTTTGCCTCATTTTTTTTTCTCAAATTATAGTCTCCTGGGTACGTGTGACGTACTGGTTTCTGAAAATTGTGTTTTCGGTATCTAAAATCTATCGTTCAACTACATTCTGAAAATCAGACAGATTGCTATAAAACAGTTCGGTATTTTTTTTGACATATTTTAAAATGCGGTCAAGTCAGACGTGACGCGGAAATTTTCTAAAATTAAAATTTTTGAATTTCAGTATAACCAAATCTATTGATTTTATAAAATTTTGTTCGTAAAACGATGAGGCAAAAATTTTGGTCATGGGCTCTCGTACCAATATTTAATCATTTGAATTTGGAATTCTAGAAATGAAAGCAGTTACGCATGCGCGCGTGCGGTACCTTTTCGGTACAGAGTGCTTACCGACCAATGATGAAACATAAGCAGTACTGAAACGGTACAGAATCGGTACCGAAACGATACCGTACCGACCAATGAGGAAAGGGCCTAACACGTTTTTATTAGCTGCACTATAGTCTCTCACTACTAACAAACAGACAATGTACTGTATTTCTTTTTTCTTAATGTTCCTCGGGAATCATCGCATTTCCAAAAAACTTATGCTAATTTCCATGTCCATCAATTATTAGATTTATCTTGTATAATAATTTGAATTCAGAACTAATTATTTTATTATTGTTTTGTTTTGATTTTCGTGTGAACTATAATATAGAGCTGTAAAACTATTTTCGTATCCGTCGTGCCTGCGACCTTAGCAGCTTTCCTACCATTTTAAATAAATTACATTAAGTTAAAAGAGTATTAACAACTCTTTATGCTTCCAAGTCGATTGAGAATCCGGCTCTAGTTCAGGCCATGGTACGGAGCGAGAGGAAATGGCAGGCCGTCACCTCCTTCTGCGAAGCGGTAATACTCGCGAAGGAGGAGGCGGAACGCGTGAGGGAGAGGCAAAGTTCGCGCCCTCACGCCCCTAACCGCCGCAGGAGGAGACGCCCGGAGCGGGAATCGCGAGTAGCCGATTTCCGGCCACCATAGGCACGGACTTGCGGACGGTGAGCAATGGGTAGCTCGCCGTCCGATAAGGACCAAGCCCGGGTCGACGGCGCATTGTGTTCCATGCGCGCCTCAAAGAGATGTCAGCAGAATTGAGGGGATCCGCTAGGGCCAATGCCTGCCGGGGGTTCGAAGAAAACCGATAGGGAAATCGTGGCCCCCGGCAACAGGGCAACCGAAGGAACACGGGTGGGTTTTAGTCAGTAAGAGTCTGACACGCCCTCCCGCTCCGCCCAGAGCGGGAGAAGTTATTTGATAATATGCCACCAAAAAAAAAAAAAGAAAAGTCGATTGAGAACAAAAAAATAAACTCTTCAGCTTTATCTAAACTAATATTATAAAGAGAAAAGATTTGATTTTTTTTGTATGTTTTTTTGTTTGTAATGAATAAACTCAAAAACTACTGGACCGATTTTGAAAATTCTTTCAACAGTACATTGCTATTTTATCACTGAGTAACATAGGCTATAATTTATAAAGATTTAGAAACGTAACGCAGTGGTTAAGCAATTGACTGCTGCACGGAACAAATATTTGTATGACCTACAAGTAGTTTTTCCGGGTCTGGCTGTTTGTGTATGTGAGTTTAATGCCCGTTTTCACCGACATCCCCTAAGTTTAAAGGATCCCTTAGCATGGTTAGGGGGCTGTTAGAAGGTGGCAGGTGGTTTACCAACAGTAAGGGGTCAGTTAAAACGTTAACTTGTAACTGACCCCTCACTGTTGGTGAAACAGAAACCACCTTCTAACAGCCTCCTAACCATGCTAAGGGATCCTTTAAACTTAGGGGATGTCGGTGAAAACGGGCATAAATGTTTTTTAACGCACCCACAATACAGGAGAAATTCCTAGTGTGGGCCAACGATTTATAAAAAAAAAAAAAAAAACGTGTGTCGCTCGGGGACTGCCGCGGTAAAGCTATTGCATAGCATTTGTAACCTCCATACTTCCTATTTGTCAACGCTACACTTGGGATGATGACGTGATGACATAAAACAAAAATTACGTTCCCGTGACAACATCACGTTTCCCATGACAACATCACGTTGTTATGTTCGGTCGCCGCGCTCAAAGCCCGCGATAAAAGCTATGCAATAGCTTAAAAGAAACAAGTTTTCTTTTCATAAAAACCTAATCCGGACTGTTACGAACATTTCATTTTAAAACAAAAAATTGCCAAAGCGGTCCAGCCGTTCTCAAGTGATGCGTTTACCAACGACCAGCATTTCATTTATCATTTATATAATTACTGGCTGCGCCCCGCGGTTGCACCCGCATAAATCTCGATCCCGTTGGAATATCGTGATAAAAGGTATTCTATGTCCTTCTCCAGGATATGGTCTACCCATGTGTTAAATTTCATCCAAATCCGTTCAGCCGTTTCGCGTGAAAGCGTAACAAACAAATAAACTCACTTTCGCATTTGTAATATCGCCGTCCCCGGCGAATAAAATGGTAAGTCCGCCTCTGTACATGTATGTGCTTAAAGTATTAAATAAATAAATAATGTGCTATTACGATAGTTTTAACTTTATTGCAAATTCGATATTTAGAGGTCCGATTTCACTCGTTAATTTTTTTATTCATTTTCTACGGTTATTTCAGAAGTTACGAGATTTTAAGGTGTATTGTAATGAACGTAAAAAATCACTTTTCTTTTGGTATTTGAATAATTTCGCTATATTATTATTCTTTATTATTTTTATATAAATTAGTTAATAAGATATTCACAAAAAACAGTTTTTTATTTTTCCTGAGTTTTTACGATTACGATTTTATTCGCCGAGGACAGCGATATTAGTTAGTTAAAGATTAGGACGCCAGTAAATAATAAACTACAAAACATTAGTAACCCATGTTTATTGCAATAAAAATCAATTATAGTCCCGTGCAATAATCATCCATTGTAGATGCCTGTAAACAATTGTGATGTAGAAGAAAAATGGTCGGTTGGCTTCGAATTCTATTGGCTTTGATGGTTTTGCCATTGACGATGCTACCATAAGCAACCCTGCAGCAAGAAATTGATTAGATTATAGTTTACTATTTCAGAGGAGAAGTAATCGACGCTGTCTCCTACACTCAAAGCCTAAAGTGGAAATGAGCTGGACATGTTTCCAGATACAATGACGATAGGTGGAATAAATCAGTCACAGCATGGAGAGGGCCCACCGGTTACAGGCGCAGAGGTAGACTAAAGGCACGATGGAAAGACGAGTTAGAGGCAGTTGCTAGCAAAAATTGGACTTCTACCGCATCAAATAGAGACTAATGGAAGGCTCTGGAGGAGGCCTTTACCCATAGATGGGTTAATGCATCTTAATTTAAGTGTTATTTATTTATTTGGAAATTTACAATTATTTACTTTAAGTTATTTATTTTTACGTATAATTTTTTTGTGCAATTATTTATTGATTATATAATATGAATTTTAATGATTAAAATATAAGGTTATCAATAATTTATTTATTTTTAAAAATCAAGAATCTCAATCAATTGTTAATAAGTCACTATGTCGAATGAAGCGTTTGAAACTTATCAATTTTATTTAACAACTAACTGACCCCGGCAAACGTTGTATTGCCAATTATTTGTTTGGGGTGGACAACCCTTATCACTTAGGGGTATGAAAAATAGATAGTAGCCGATTCTCAGACCTACTGAATTAAAAATTTGGTAAAAATCAGTAAAGCCGTTTCGGAGGAGTAAGGTAACTAACATTGTGACACGAGAATTTTATATATAAGAGATAAACTATGTTCCATAATTATAATGCATGAAATTTAGCATTCGAAATCGTAATTTTAAATTATTTGCACTATATTCAAAGATTGCGCGAAATAAAGAGGGTTTTTTATTTATTATTTAAGAAGAGCTCGTGGCTAAGTAATTACAGCCGCACGGGTCAATCCACCAGGTTAAGCTACGCTTGTCGAGTTTAGTCCGTGGTTGGGGTGACCACCTTTACATATCGAGATTCCTCCGTGCCTCGGAAAGCACTTCCCGCCTGTCATTTATGGATCTTTGACAATCGTTACGGATCGTCAGAAGCCCGAAAATCTGACAACCAGTCTTACCAAGGGGTATCGTATTACCCAGTTGTTATGGAGGTCAGATAGGCAATCGTTCCATTTAAAATACTGGTATTCAGCTGCATCCGGTTAGACTGGAAGCCGACCTCAACATGTTTGGGAAAAGGCTAGGCAGATTGAAAGTTTACTATTTAAATAAGATATCCTAAAGTAAACGATCGATAAGAAATAAGAAGAGATATATAAGTTCATAAAGAGGAAGAGAGATAAGTTGTGTTGCAAATGTTACCAATTGAATATGACGCGTATAAAACTTTTTACAAAAAAAATCAACCGACTTCCAAAAAAAAACACTACAAAGCGCAAAATAACTTTAATTTTGGAAGTCGGTGTCTTTGGTTTAGAATTTTCGTTTTTGCCACCGACTTCCGAAATTAAATTATTCGCTTTGTAGTGTTTTTTGGAAGTCAGTTGAGTTTTTTTTTGTAAAAAGTTTTTATTTTTCGGTTTTTAGTTATGCTACCTACCCCACACAAATTTAAATACCACTACCTGCTATATAAATAACAGTGACAGGAACTTATCATACCATCCATAGTGGGAAAAAATAAGTATTATTGAACCCAACTCAAAAACTATCCAAGCAAAGTTAATAAAATTTATATGGGACCATCTTGAGAACATACCCTTTCAAACACATACATACTCTCGAAAAACATTACCCTCCTTCTGGGGCAGTCGGGTAAAAAGCAAAGTTGGAATGCGGTGTTGTCAGTTTTTTGCGAAATCTCGCCGGACGAGAGTGAGGAAAGATCAAGAATCAAAAACAGATTAGCTCTAAGTTTCTCATAACATTTATATTATTTTTACACACTTACTATCCGGAAAATACTCCAGTAAAAAACTGTTCTTTGTCAAATACGACGTAAAAGAGGAATGGATGATTAGCGCGGAACATGATCTTATCCAACTTCAAGGCCACGAATTCATATGTTCCTCCTGCAACCAAAGCAAAGCAAAATAGTAATAATCTGGTAGTTGGGAGTATTTTATGTGGCCTACCCAAATGTCCCCTCTTTGGTAATTAATTGTTCGTCGAGTCGTTGAGCTCCTTAATCTTCCTAGATATGAGCAAAGCTTTTGCAAAATATTACTGGGTAAGTTAGAACGCTATGGTATCCGAGGAAATATATTAAGCCTAATCAAGACTTATTTAAGTGGAAGAAAACAAATTACGGTTTTAAATAGAATCTGTCCTATTTCTAAGATAGAAGTTGCTTACAGTTCGTCCATTAGGTATACAACTTGTGGTGTACCCCAAGGAAGTGTCCTTGGGCCCTTGCTGTTCCTCATATTTATAAATGATTTGCCAAAATGTACCGACTACCAAACCGTCCTGTTTGCAGACGACAGCACGCTTATTGTACCGTGTAAAAACTTAGAATTATATGAAAATGATATAAATAATTCGATTCAATGTATAATAAACTGGTTATTTAAGAATAAGCTAAAAATAAACTTAGAAAAAACACAGTATATGACGTTCCAACAAAGAACAAAACAACAAAATTTAAATATATGTTACGCAGACCAGAAAATACCTGAAACCAACAGTGCCAGATTTCTAGGACTTTACTTGGACAGTCATCTAAACTGGAAATGTCATGTAGAAACTGTCTGTAAAAAACTAAACCAGTATTCTTATGCGCTTTATAATCTTGCAAAAATAGCAAATGAGTCCGTAGTTGTGATAGCATACAAAGCGTACGTCACTTCAACGTTACGTTTTGGAATAATCTATTGGGGAAATTCCACTGATAAAGACATTTCTTTCAAAGCTCAGAAAAAGTGTGTACGTGCTGTGTTTAAGCTAAAAAAAACGGAAAGTTGTAGTCCGTTTTTTAAGAAACATAAATTGCTTACTCTACCCTGTCTATACATCTACGAGACAGCAGTATTTGTGAAATCAAACTTGCATTTATTTCAAACATTGAAATCAAAACGACGCAACAGAGAGTTATGTGCTATTCCACACAAGACTGCGCTATATTCAAAAAGCTTTTTAGGAATGGCACCCAAAATATATAACAAGATACCCAATCCAATAAAAGATCTCGACATACACCATTTTAAAAAGGCTGTTCTTAATTTATTAAATATAAAAGCTTATAACACAGTCAATGAGTATCTGGACGACAAGCTATAATATTTTGACATTTTAATTTTTTTTGTTCGATATTTTTAATTTGTTATTAATTAAATGATTATTAAAAAATGAATTTTAATGTTTTTATGTAATTTAATGTATTGTATGATAAATAATGATAATTGAATGAAATAACAATGAATAATGTTTTTAAGTATCTATTAATTTCTAATTGTTAAAATTTTGTTTTATTTGTTAATGTAAATGTTTTGTTTAATTTATTACTAATTAATTTATAATCAGAATATTTGTGCGCCGTTGACGGCAAGACATAGCGTTCATTTTTATTATTATTAACATCTGTACTTTTTTTGTTTACCTATGTTCTACAAATAAAAATATTTGAATTTGAATTTGAATTTGAATTTTGATCTCGTTAACCACTATACACTACTAGATAAATGTGAGCGATACGGCATCAGAGGTCCAGCGTTAGAATGGCTGAAAGTTATCTCAGCAATAGACAACAGTGTGTTGAAATATCGCATTTGAATGATAAACTTGTTGCGATGGTTTACAAATCCCTAATTAGACACAATGGGTCTGGAATACCTTAAGGAAGCATACTTGGGACTCTTCCCTTCCTTTTATATATTAATAACTTGCCAAATATAACAAGCCATAAATATGTACCTATTATTTGGGGATGACGTGTCAGTAATAATACCGGAAAATAATAAAACATTACATCAACAAAAAGTAAATCAAACTATCAACGAAATAATAAATTGGCTAAATGAAAAACTTTTTACAAAAAAAAACAACCGACCTCCAAAAAAAAAAAACATTACAAAGTGAAAAATAACTTTAATTTCGGAAGTAGGTGTCTTTGGTTTTGTATTTTCGTTTTTTGCCACCGACTTCCGAAATTAAAGTTATTTTTCACTTTATAGTGTTTTTTTTTTGGAGGTCGGTTGTTTTTTTTTGTAAAAAGTTTTTATTTTTCACTTTTTAGTTGTGGTACCTACCCCACACACATTCGAATACCACTACCTGCTACCAGTGACAGAAACTTATCATATCATCTACATACTAAGTGGGAAAAAAATACGTATTTTGTAGCTAACTCAAAAACTATCCAACCAAAGTTAATAAAATTTATATGAGACCAATTCGAGAGCACACCCTTTCAATCAAAAAAAGAATTTTCAAAATCAGTCCACAATTGACGGAGAAATCGGTGGACACACATAAAAAATAGATAAAAAAAAACAAACATACGCGACGAACATATAACTTCCTCCTTTTTGGAAGTCGTTTAAAAACAACTTAAAAGTAAATTTATCTAAACCAAAATTTATTCAATTTGCAAACTATAAACAAAACCCTCCAAAAATTAATTTAAACAATAATAACAAAATAATTAACAAAGAAAATGGTAGAACATTTTTAGGTCTGACATTAGATAAAAATTGTAATTGGGGAATATATGTTGAAAATCTATGTAAAAAAATAAACAGATTTGTATCAGCACTAAGAGAATTACGTAAAACAGCGAATGAAGAAGCTGCACGCAACGCCTATCACGGCTATGTAGCGTCTGTACTGAGGTACGGCTTACTTTTCTTTGAATATGAGACGAGTTACCCCATAGGGTCTCATATTCAAAGAACTTTCATAGCGCAAAAAAAATGCTTAAAAGCAATAACTGGGGCGCCTACATATGAGAGTTGTAGACCAATTTTTCAAAAGTAAAAGGTTTTAACCCTAGCTTCTATAAATATTTTAGAAATAGCCATATTTGTTTGGAAAAAATCACACTTCTTCTCCACAGTAACTAAAACAATAGATTTACAAAAAGAGATTCCACAAAGCCAAAAAAACAATTTTGTAACAGCAGTCTCCACTATAGAAAGGGCTTGAGGGGCTTGTGGCTAAGTAATAACAGCTGCACGGGTCGATCGATCAGGTTAAGCTACGCTTGCCGCGGTTGGTCCGTGGATGGGTGACCATCTTTACATACCAAGTCCCCTCCGTGCCTCGGAAAGCACGTTAAGCCGTTGGTCCCGGCTGTCATTTGTAGATCTTTGAAAGTCGTTACGGGTAGTTAGAAGCCCAAAAGTCTGACAACCAGTCTTACCAAGGGGTATCGTGTTACCTAGTCACTAGGTTGTGGAGGACAGATAGGCAGTCGCTCCATGTAAAATACTGGTATTCAGCTGCATCCGGTTAGACTGGAAGCCGACCCCAACATAGTTGGGAAAAGGCTAGGCAGATGATGAGTCTCCACTATAGAAACAGCAACCTTATATCCATAAAAATTTACAACCATATTCCAAAAGTAATAAGAGAACAACCATTTAACTACTACAAAAGAAATCTAAAAACATGACTAATCCAAAATATTTTTATACACTAAAAGATTTTTTTGATTATAAGAGTAATATATTCATTTAGTTTTATGATACCTCCAAATATTGTTGTTGTGTTTTATTTAAATTTTAATAGAGTTAAATGTATCTTTATGTCTATTTGTATTGTTACTTGCTTTTACGACCATGTAAATATTCGTATGCCACTTTGAGCGGCGGATGTGTCCTGAACATAATTATACCTTACCAATTTTTTATATATCATATCCAACGAACAAATGTCTTTGTCTTTGTCATAAGTTCTGAGTTGTGCTACACGATTACTGACAAATGCGTGCACTGACTGGACAGGTCCACTCAAATCTGTATGATTCTTTCCTCAAAAAACCATATCAGATATTAACCTGCATGGTCCCCATATGGCCTGACCAGGATTATGTGATTAAAAAAAAATATTGAAAAATGAAAAAAAAAAAACAAGATGGACCCCTTTTAAAGTTATTTTTCCATAATTTTTCATGAATATTCAGAAAAATGCGGGCGGGCACATGCCCATGGGCGACATTGTATACAACGTCCCGGCATTCATTGTTGGGCAGAAGGCTACCTACCAGACGCAACACCCGTCTGGTCGGAGAATCCTCCCTTTTCCATGTAGGATGAAGAACTTCACTCCTTGTTCCTCATACCTCTATATTCGTGACTCCGAACATGACAAAGGACATTGTCACAGCCTTCGAGCAACTAGTTCAGCGTGACGTCATCATCATCACTTCGTCAAGCTTTCGAACGACGAGTGACACAGCCACCTAGCACCCAAGGCCACAACCGGTGTCCTGACCGCCAGCATGCAGCGGACGCGCATATCTGCAGGCTAATTATGTAACCCACATAAAGTGGCAATCGATCGCAACGCCTTTCATTTTGACTGACTTTCGAAAAGCGACTTTGTTGTATAATATTTAGAGATACTAATTTATTTACTTAGAAGTATAAAAATTATGTATTAAGTATGTCACTTGTCCCTAAAGATTCATTAAAAAGCTCAGCGTCAGAAATTATTTGACTGGCGCCAATTTTAAATGAACCATTTTGGCCCAGCCGTGCGTGAGGCACAAACTATTGTTGTTAAAACATTATTTTCACTTTTTAGGATTCAGTACCTCAAAAATAAAAAACAGAACCCCTAAAGGATCACTCGTGTCTGTCTGTCCATCTGTCACAGCCAATTCGCTCCGAATCTAATGGACCGATTAAATTGAAGTTTTGCACACTTATATATTTCTGTAACCCAAACAAGAACGTGTAACGTAATTATGAATTTAGAATATGTGGTCACTTTAGTGGGTATTTGCAGATGCAATATACATATAAATATTATATGGCCTATGTCTCTCCCACAATACGACACCTCATATGGTCAAATTCATCAAGCCGTTTAGGCTACAGAGCGTGCCAAAGAAATTGACACGTACATTCATATATACTCTTGAAAAACATTACCCTCCTTCAGTCAGTAGTAGGGTAAAAAGCAGACACTAAAAGGCACTCTAAAGACAATTTCCACGCAAGCTCCGCCCCCATGCACTTCACCACTCCACTATGTGCTAAACGCTAACACATCAGTAATAAAGTTCAAAATCGCGTGCGCTCTTTGATCGTGTTCGAGCACGGAACCAAATGGCGTAAGTTTCAATTCTTCTTTCGTTTTTAACTAAAGTAATAATTGATCTAGAGAAAAAATATCTTGTGGTTGGATAATGAACTATATTTTCTTACTGTGAATACTTATTTAGACATAAAAGCCAAGTAATCTTGATTTCAATTATATAGTCATTAAAAAAAGACATGATTTTCGAATAAAAAAATTTATCGAGCGAAAATATTACAATTACGTAACTGTCTTATACATAAAAAGAAAAAGATCCAATAAATCATATACTAAAGTTCCATTTTGATTGTATTCGGGACCGTTTCAGAAAATTAACACACAATTTAGGGAGCCCCTCTTAAATCTTTCTTTTTATTACTTAATTTCTTCATAAAAAATATTCCGGGAATAAAAAAAACACGGTGTTGTCAGTTTTTGCGAAATCTAGCCAGACGAGGGTGAAGAAAGATCAAGAATCAAAACAGATTAGCTCTAAGTTTCTCATGTCATTTATTTAATTTTTACACACTTACTATCCGGAAAATACTCCAGTAAACAACTGTTCTTTGAAAAATACGATGTGGAAGAGGAACGGACGATTTGCGTGGAATATGGGCCTATCCAACATCATGGACCCCAATTGCATTACTACTCCTGCAATCAAAGCAAAGCAAAACAATGATATATAATCTGGAAGTTGGAGTATTTTATGCGGCCTACCCAAATGTCCTTTATTTGGTCATTGTCCGTCGAGTCGTTGAGCTCCTTAAGTTCTGACGCATTCCATAAATTCATTGAGGGACCCGTATTAGCGGGTCACCGTATAGCTTCTGCGGGCGAGGGGCGAAGCTCTGACCCCGTTTGCTGCGCCCCCTTGCGGGGGCGTCGCGATATCTCGACAATCGTTGGGCAGTAGCCTACGAGACGCAACACCCGTCTGATCGGATAATCCTCCCTTTTCCATGTAGGATGAAGAACTTCACTCCTTGTTCCTCATACCTCTATATTTGTGACTCTGAACATGACAAAGGACATTGTCTCAGCCTTCGAGCAACTAGTTCAGCGTGACGTCATCATCATCACTTCGTCAAGCTTTCGAACGACGAGTGACACAGCCACCTAGCACCCAAGGCCACAACCGGTGTCCTGACTGCCAGCATGCAGCGGACGCGCATATCCGCAGGCTAATTGTGTAACCCACATTAAGTGGCAATCGATCGCAACGCCTTTCATTTTGACTGACTTTCGAAAAGCGACTTTGTTGTATAATATTTAGAGATTATTAGTTTATTTACTTAGAACTAGAAGTATAAAAATTATGTACCTAATAAGTATGTCACTGGTCCCTAAAGGTTCATTAGAAAACCAGCGTCAGACAGCATTTGACTGGCGCCAATTTTAAATGAACCATTTTGGCACAGCCGTGCGTGAGGCACAAACTATTGTTGTTAAAACATTATTTTCACTTTTTAGGATTCAGTACCTCAAAAGGAAAAACGAAACCCTTAAAGGATTACTCGTGTGTCTGTCTGTCGACGAGTGTCACAGCCAATTTGCACCGAATCTAAAGAAACCGATTAAATTGAAATTTTGCACACTTAAATATTTGCAAATGCAACATATAAATATTATGTAGTCTCTCCCACAATAAAGACAAATTTAACGACACCTCATATGTTCAAATTCATCAAGCCGTTTAGGCTACAGAGCGTGCCAAAGAAATAGACCAAGAATCCTTGTGATATATTACAATTAACTGAAAGAAAATTTAAAACTCATATTAAAAGTACTCTTTGTACACAAGCATATTACAAATTAGAGGATTATATCCTAGATAAGAATGCTTGGAAGCATGCTGGTCTAGCTCCATAGGACAATTTAGAGTCTAGACAAAATCAAACTGGTTGCTAATTTAATTGTGTAATTAATAATTATAACATTTATTTTACATTCTGTGATTACTTGAACACTGACTTATTAGTATTACTTGTAATTTTTTAGAAATATCGTATAGGTACCTACTTTTACAATGCTTGTAAATATGAGAACACCATGTATCCATTACTTACATAATTATTTTTTTCTGCCATTGCTTAATTTTAAATTATTTTTACCTGTTGTGGTATAGTAATCTTATTCCAGGTGCATCGTCTTCACATATAATTAATGTAAAGCAGGCACTAAAAGGCACTCTAAAGACAATTTCCATGCAAGCTCCGCCCCCATGCACCCCGCCACTCCACTATGTGCTAAACGCTAACACATCAGTAATAAAGTTGAATATCGAGTGCGCTCTTTGATCGTGTTCGAGCACGGAACTAAATAGCGTAAGTAAGTCTCAATTCTTATTTCGTTTATAACTAAAGTAATAATTGATCTAGAGAAAAAATATCTTGTGGTTGGATAATATTTTCTTACTATGAATACTTATTTTAGTCATAAAAGCCAAGTGCCAAGTAATCTTGATTTTATTTATATAGTCTTTAAAAAAAGACATGATTTTCGAATAAAAAATTCATCGAGTGAAAATATTACAATTACGTAACTGTCTTGTACTTACATGAAAAGAAAAAGATCCAATAAATCATATACTAAAGTTCAATTTTGATCAAAATGGAACTTTAAAGGCTAGCCTCTTCTTAAATCTTTCTTTTTATTACCTAATTCCTTCATAAAAAAATATTCCGGGAATAAAAAAAACGCGGTGTTGTCAGTTTTTGCGAAATCTAGCCAGACGAGGGTGAAGAAAGATCAAGAATCAAAACAGATTAGCTCTAAGTTTCTCATATCATTTATTTAATTTTTACACACTTACTATCCGGAAAATACTCCAGTAAACAACTGTTCTTTGAAAAATACGATGTAGAAGAGGAATGGATGATTAGCGCGGAATATGGGCATATCCAACGTCAAGGACCCGGATTGCGTCATTACTCCTGCAATAAAAGCAAAGCAAAATAATGATATATAATCTGTAAGTTGGAGTATTTTATGCGACGTACCCAAATGTTCTTTATTTGGTAATTGACCTCCATAAGTTCTGAGTTGTGCCACACGATTACCTACCAACAAATGCGTGCACGGACTGGACAGGTCCACTCAAATCTGTATTATTCTTTCCTCAAAAAAAACCGACCAAGTGCGTGTCGGACTACACACAATGAAAGTTTGCGTATTTGAAAAACATGTTCTCCTAAACATTCCAACTGCAAATGTAAGTTTGTACGCCCAATATTGAGAGATTTACCATGTCATTTTAAGAAAATAGACTTGTTATAAATTTTCCTGTGATCAATGAGTGAAGAACCAATATCTGCATTTTTTTTTATTATAGGCTCAGTAGTGTCGGAGATAAGGGGGTCAATGGTCAATTTATACAAATTTTCTCAAATATCTTTTATAGTATTTATTTGTTTTATATAAATATTGAGATACTCGCAACAAGCCCTTCATCATCATTTGATAATATGTCACACGGTACAGTTTGCAAAACTTTATTTTTATTTTTCTTATTAACCCCCCAAAAGTGACCCCCATATTCAAAATATATTTATTTACGTTACACGTCCGTGTTTGGGTTACAGAAATACATATTGTATCAAAGGAGACAAACGATTACATGTACTCTTGGGCCTGAATAGTAACGAGATGTAAATGGTGTGAATTTATAGATTCATACATACATTAGTGTATTGCAGTGACTAGTTGCTATCCCACAATTCACATAGCGATCCATAGTTTCAACAATATCCAATCCAACAATTCCAAAACAATCCATTTTAACAATTTCAAGTCAATCGAACCGAGCGATCTTTGGTGTCAGAATCCGTAAAAATCAAAGCAGCGATAGTTGAAAATGAAAAATAATTGGGAAAGCACTCAAAACACATCCGAAAACACGAAATAAGTGAAAGCTGTCTAGTTCTAGTAGGGATGGGCGTTGCAACAACGAACCGTTTACAAAGACCGTTTTGTGATGATGAAACCATTTTACGTCCTGAGTTCAACTTCAAACAGTCTTCATGGCACAAACCAGTCTTCGAATTACTTGGTGCGATTTTTACATCTAAGAAAATACAGTCGGGCACAATGATTCAACTATCTATCACACTCGTAAAACAGTCCTTCCAATAAAAAGTGAACTCTTAGAAAGTGAACTCTTTGAAATGAAATACAGTCAGTAATGTATTACCAGTTGTCAATGCTGTTGTTCGTGATGCGAAAAAACCATTCATACATTTCAAATCGTTGATAGTTTTAAGAAACTGCGCTCGACGAAAACGCAATTCTATTCCATGTTGGATTAGTTTCGTCCTTTAACCGTTTACTGCAACCATTTTCGTCGTCGGGAAAACAGTTTCGGTCGCCAAAAATGCCCACCACTAATGTGTCAAATTGTCAATGTCAGTCTGCCAGTGCAGAATATGTACTGCCAGTGACATAGACAAAAAAATAAAACTGATTTGAATCGATATGAAATTGATAATAATCATTATTTTGGTTTTTCAGTAATTAATGATGTTTTATTTGAATTAAATGCACTATATTGTATAAAAGTATATAATATATACTTTATACAATATAGTGCATTTAATTACTGTTTATAGTGTACATTTAATTACTTTGATTTAACTATATTACCTAGTGCTACCTTTTTTTTCTTTTGGGTGGGACATTATCAAATAACTTCTCCCGCTCTGGGTGGAGCGGGAGGGCGTGCCAGACTCTTACTGACTAAAACCCACCCGTGGTCCTTCGGTTGCCCTGTTGCCGGGGGCCACGATTTCCCTTTCGGCCCATATTCGCAGCCCCGGCAGACCTAGTGCTACCTAGTGGGTAGGTTTATTTTTGTAGTTGTGTAATCGATTACTAAAATCGATGATTTCACGAAAACTATCTTTATCATATTTCTCCGCTTCCAGGCAAAGAATTGAGCTGATTTTTGATATTCAAGGTTAAAAAAATATGACTAATTTTTAGATCATATCTCAACTTATTACACTTGGGCCCAACATTTACCATCTCCTTTCAATTTAATCGGTCCATTAGATTCGAAGGAAATTGGCTGTGACAGTCGAACAGACAGACACACGAGTGATCATATAAGCTTCTTTTTGCTTTTTTCCGTTTTTTCATTTTGAGGTACGTAAAAAAAACTATCTCAGAGATTAATCTGCATGGTCCTCATTTGACCTGACCATCGACCTCTGAGTTTGTTTCGGCCTTTTTTCTCAGAGTAGTCAGATAGGCAACACCAAACTCATCTATACTCCATTTGAAATAAGATTAGACATTTATAACTAAACCTTTTTTAAAGTCCGTTCAACCGATTTTGACTTCTATTGCGTTGGTATTGACAAATGGCAGCTGCAGTAAACAGTTGGTATTGCAACCACTTTTTGCTTTTAATGCCATCCTTATGCATACGGTATAGAAATCAAAATCGGTTGAACGGACTGTAAAAAAGGTTTGTTTAAATGTCTAATCTTATTTCAAATGGAATATAGTTTTAAAACATCATTTAATTTTGACGTGTAAAAATGTTTTCTTGAACCAATTTACAAAAATAAATATCATTTATCAATCATTAACACGATATAAGACCATCAAAAAGTGCTATTGGCAATGCACATAAATATCTAATTAACCTATAAAGCTTTGACTAATAAGACACAATTAACTAACTTTTGGTGAGCCACCTCTGAGAGCCCAACGCGCATCAATCAGTTTAATATTAAAACTATAAAAAAAAGTATATGGTTCGGTTATTGACAAAGGAATTAAAAATACTAAGTATTGTTAGTTGTAACTCCAGAAGGCTAAGGCTAGAAGGCCTACACTGACCTTATGGATGATATCCTTAAAAAAGGACAGGTGCATAGTCATCGCAAACGGTAGGCGTAAAATATGTATGAACGGGAATGAAGCTAAAGGAGTATATGTACATATACCTACTCCCCTACCATACACTCCATATACTCTCCTTTTGCGTTGAAAGGCGTTCTTTAATTTCAAACCCGTTGGGAAAAGGAGTGATTATATGCTTAACCTCTTGTCCGGATGTGTCAATATTTAAATGATACTATTCAGTTTATTATGTAGATATTGCCCTAGTAATAACCTAGCTAGTGTGTAATTGCTCATTCAAATCAATATAATTGATTTTGTTTTATGATTTTCTTCAAATTGTTTTTTGAGGACCACTTAATTTCCGATTTCTAATACTATTTTGTCTACGGTAGTAACTGATTTGTACTTTTTTTTAATGATAAATGTATTTAAATGTATATTTTTTATTGTCTTGTATAACCCAATCTATCCCCTAACGTTTACGTACACTTTTGTAATCTCTTTCATTGCAATTTCCATTCTCTTATCCGTGGTCATTCTGATGTCTATGTTTGAAGAAAATCAAATACAATAAGTTCCAATTGTTTATTTTCATTTATTGATCACTTTAATATTACTAATTCCCGCAAAAGACTCCCGAAAACAACTGCTCTTTAAAAGCCACGATGTGAAACAAAAACGGATGATTCACTTTTATTTCGTGTTCCATGGTGGCGGACAATTTAGTGATTATTACTCCTGAAACCACGAATACACATGTGTCAAGAGATCCTTTTGTATTAATTATACGAAGACTAAATGATAATAACGATGCTGACATATTTTAGCCTAACCGCAAAATATATTGAATAGGTACTTATAAAGCTTTCCTTAAAAAGTATGTGCTTCGGGAATCATCGTCTTTCTTCAGAAATACGAACGCACGATGATGAGATTTAATAAAAAGTAGTTATAACTGTGGCGGTATCCGTCACATGCGTACTACGCACCACACTGACGTCACGCAAACTACCGCGCGACTAGCAAAAATACAACGCCTTGACATTCATTGTTGGGAGTAGCCTACCAGACGCAATACCCGTCTGGTCAGAGGATCCTCCCTTTTCTGTGTAGGATGAAGCAATTTACTCCCTGTTCCTCATACTTCTGGTGACCCCGAACATGACACAGGACATTGTCGCAACCTTCGTGCAGCTAGTTCTGCGTGACGTCATCATTTTCACTTCCTCAAGCTTTCGAGTGGCGAGTCACACAGTCAGCTAGCACCCACGGCCACAACGGGTATGCTGACCACCAACATGCAGGAGACGCGCATATCTGCAGGGTAATTGTGTAATCCACATAAAGTGGTAATCGATCGCAATGCCTTTCACTTTGACAGTTCAGCCACGTTTATTGCTTTATTTACGATGTCGAGCAGACGAATTTTTCAAACCTATAAAGCCATGGATTAGATATTTCCTTCAAAACCTTCGGATTTTGATTTAAAGTGTGTTACGTTTAGGTGTTGGTGCTCACGCATAGCACAATGCACTTTCTGCCGGTCAACTAGAAAAGCTCATCAATCCTATCTGGAAGACGCCAGCAGTCAGCTTCAACCCCGCACTGTACCACATCCGAGTCACTGGAGCATAACACATCGCCACCGCGGCTCGCTGTGGTACCACCACTGTACTGTTTCAACTCACCGAAGACTAGGTGTGCGGCATCCGGTTCCGACTCACTGGAACCCTTAACTGGCCCTGGCAAGCATCACAAGATGTATTGACTCAGCCCACTATCGACCTCCGGTCTCCGGAGGGGAATGATGTGGCAGCATTACGACGCCACATGCAAACTACGCATATCAGTGTGATGCGTCACGAAAAATCCTGCATCGTGCATGCAAAGTCTACCACGTGATAGCATATACAGGGTTATTGGTTATACGTTCGCAATCCGTTAAGGTAATGTAGGAGAGGTTATTTGCAACCAAATTAACATTCATTTTTGTTAGTTATATTTAAATATTAATATTCTGTGATAAGATAAGACTGATTTAATATTTTAATATTAATATTAGGTACATAACTCTGTAGTCTGACTCCAGATTGTATTTTTAATAGAGTTTAGTGTTGTTCTGAATTTTTAAAGTTTAGATATTTAAGTATACGATAGTGGTTTGCAAACACACACCAAATAAATTGAAAAAAAAAAAACTTACGACTAGTAAGTTTTTTTTTTTCAATTTATTTGGTGTGTGTTTGCAAACCACTATCGTATTGGGGTCTTGGTAAGATAGTGTGTGTTAGTTTAAAAAAAAAAAAAAAATACCTCTGATGACCCCTATGCCAATGTCAACCATTTTCGAGTAATTAAAGATTCTGAAGTGAAAACAACTTTAGGCGCGTTGGGCATTTTTGAGATGGGACTAAATCATTGATTTATTTGAAAAATATAATATATGATTAGAAAAATATCGATATATTGATACATCGATATTTTTCTGCAAGCCTACGTGCCGATATCGGCGGACGACACAGTGCACTCATTCACAGCTGCCATTATTACCTCGAATACACTATTACACTTTTGAAATCGCGCGGCGATGTATGCGTTTGCTGGCGCAACGCGACTATCCGAGGCTGCTGTGGCATACCGCATGACAATAAGCTGTTGGTTACATCTTGTCACATACCGATATCGTCCCGATATTGTCGGACGATATCGTTGTCGTTCGAGCTGACGATAAGTCGGTGTCGTTACCGTCGCAGTGTGAAAACGGCCATCCACGGTTATAACAGCTCTATAAGATCGCATAAACGCGCATTTGTATTTTAGAAGATAGATGATGATTCCCGAAGCGCATAATTACTTTTCTTCGGAAGTAAAAAACTTAGCAGCATTGCCACTGTAGGAGATAACTCCGAGGCACGACGTTCGTGCTAATTCAAAAACCCGAAGATTACCGAAGCGCATACCTTTTCTAGTTTACTTGTACGAATATAACCCAAAAAGAAAGACACAATAAATAAAAACTTAACAGAATTTTAAATTCACACAGCCACGCAGACCCAAAATTTTACTTTGGCCTACTCTTCTAGTAGATTTCCAGAAATTGTGTTACTAGCTTTTGCCCGCAGCTTCGCCCGCGTGGATGTCGGAAAATATCGCATGGGATTACCCTACAAGTACCCTACGTGTTCATCCAGGTTATAAACTATATGTGTGGCAAATCTGTTCAGCCGTTTTGGAGCTAATCCGGAACACACATCCAGACAAACAGACAAACGGACAAAAATTCTTCGTTACTATTTTATTATAATTATGATGAAACAAATAAAACCATAGAAACAGCAAACAGCGTATGAATAAATAAAAAATGGAGAGCCCAGGTAGTTTCTAGAACTGTCCTTGTTTTTTTAAGTGGTAAGTACAGCCAAAAAGTGTAGAAAATAGGAGCTAGAAGATATGAGTGTCTCTGCTTCCTAAGTTAAGCAAATTGATTTTAGTCACGATCACGTCTCAAGAGATGGCTTCAGATATTTTACTCGATACAATTCATAGTGCGAAAACCTCTCCATTTGTCAAAGTCTACAAATAGCCCTCTTTCGAACAAACACTTTCTAACTTTCCCCAATCTTGAGTGACTGCGCTATCAATGAAATCATGGGTACGATTCTGATGGAAACTAATGATACGTTTACATGTGCAATTAAGATTGCGCAATTTTCGGCAATTTCTACACAATCTGGGTATTGCTGTAAATTGCTCAGTGTTGCCGAGACGTTTATTTATTATTTCCAAACGGGCAATTAATTGTGCTAGTTTTGGCAATTGTGATTGATATCACTTGGAAATAATAAATGTAAGTATATGCGGCAACACTGAGCAATTTACCGCAATACCCAAATTGAGTAGGAATAGCCAATTTATTTGTTATAAATTTGTCTTTTCCGAAATTGTTATTTTTAGATTATAAGTTTTTTTTTTGTTTTTTTATCTTAATTGTAGCTCTCATTTTGTAGCTTGCTGTAATAATAACTATATTCATATAATATACATTTTTAACACATGCTGTAACTGCACACGAGCACGGCACTATTTCTACTAAACATAATTACCTTGCTATGTAATCTAGTCCTAGTTGAACAATAAATCTTTACTATTATAATAATATTTATGTGTTTGCATATCTCGGGACCATGGGGTCCCGGTCCTTTAAGGTATACAAGAGGCCGAAGTCAACTCGCAAAGTCCCTTGGACAATTTTAAATGGAATGAGGCACCAACCGACGATTATCCCTGTATGCACTATGCAAGTACACCCAAGGACAACCCCCGGTTGGTGCAGGACTATTGCAGAACATGGAAACAAAACATATTGGGCTATGGGTTTGGGTGGCTATAGTGGATTGGTTACCTAGAACTATGGAAGGCCTTTGTCCCCTGCCTGATCAATGTTATGGTATACACGGATAAAATGGCAGGAGATGATTTGCACACTCAATAATGGGCCCCCGAAAACTGTCGCTAGCACATATTGACATAGCGACAAGGGGGCAACATATACTGAGGTGCTTGAGGCGTGGAGAGGTATTCCACGGCTTTCAGAACAATCCTAGAGCACGGAAGATGGTCAAGATCCCTACAAGCACTTACTGGAATACTTCCTTCCTACGAGAACGTTTGCTCTTGCGAATCTCCACTCAAGCCAGCCAATTAAGGCAAGAATGAGTTGGGAGCTCCGTTCTTCGTCAGTGTTCACTTCAGCCGACCAATAAAGGCAAGCCAGAGGCGCGGAACAAGAGTTCTCCCGGGAAATAGGGTCCGTGGGGTCGCTACTGCCCAACAGCTCGCCACATGCTGCACTGCGGGTTTTTGTAATTATGTCTGTAATTTTTATGGTGTACATAATAAAGAATATTCTATCTATCTATCTATCTTGGTCTGGCTCCTCATCCCAGACCCGTTCCGGCAAAGTAAACTCTATCGGCATAGGCCTAGAGTTCGAAGCGCGCAAGCCCCACCACGACGTCAACATAGAGATACGGCGGTGGGGCTATTATTATTATAAACATGGCGTTTCGGCAACACAGCAATTTACGGCAATATCAAAATTGTTTGGAAATTGCCAAGAATTGAGCTATTTTGGTTGCCTATGTAAGTGCACCATTAGGAGTTAGTGTCATAGACACTACTTTGAAAACTAGAATAATAAAAATATTAATAACTAGCTTCTGCCCGCGGCTTTGGCCGCGCTGTATGTAAATAAAAAGTAGCCTATGTCCTTCCCCAGGGTTCAAAATATCCCCATACAAAATTTCATCAAAATCGGTTCAACAGTTTAGCCCTGAAAGCGTAACAAACAAACATACCAAAAATCAAATCTTTTATCTTTGTTAAAATATATATTAGTTTAGATAGGCTTACCAGTGGCTGCGGCTGCTTCTGTCCCTTTCTCATTAACTTCAATAATTGCTTTGTGTACTGATGTGGATACATACACCTTTTCACCGTTGATAATTCCCGACAAATCTGAATGTCTACTATTAAATATATTGTCTAACCCAATCTGTAATTTTTAATTTAAGTAGTTTTTTATTATTCACACTTCATCCATTTTTTGTGGATCTATGTCTTTACATGACTAAAAACACCTGGTTGCACAAAGACAAACATTAATGCCCTATTACGTAATGAATCATTAAAGCTAATAATTTCATTAATTACATCAAGAACCATTAAAATCGAGCCTAAGGCTGCCTGTCTACTGGAGCGGAGCGAGGCAGCGGAGCGGAGAAATGTGCCAATACAATGTACCAGTAGAATCTAAACTCCGCTCCTACTGGTTAATATTGGCACATTTCTCCGCTCCGCTGCCTCGTTCCGCTCCAATGGATAGGCAGCCTTATGTTGTTCTACAAAAAGTTAATGGAAGATTTGTATACATATAATGACAGCTTTAAAAGTTAAAGTTCGTTTTCTGAAAATGGCTGTAAGTAAATAAAAAATGCAGATGGCTGACTGATAGGAAAGAATGGCAATGTCTCTTGTATTTAAACACCACGTATTAATAAATGAAGACTTACCTTTTTATACAAATCGTTCAGGTCGAGTTCCGACTCTATTTTAAACTTTGGCATCGATAGTATCACGTCTGTTCGCTTCATCATTTCCAAAGCCTGATTTAATTGTTCTGGGCGAAGTTTCAACGCTCGGAGAAGACTCGGCAAGCCACTGCTGCTAAACGGTAGCACTATTATCATTGCCGCCTGCGAACCTTCGTAAGGAATTTCTACGATCTGGTGAAAATTATTAGTATTATATTTACGTCCTTGATATCCTGGGTTTCTCTTGGTTTGAAAGAGGAAGACGTTAAAAATACTCTAAGTGCCTGATAATATTTATCATAAATAATCTACAATGTTAAATGCTAAAATACAATAGACATAGAGATATATATATTTAGTAACCTGTTCCGCTAAGCTATTTCTAAAGAGCCATATCTCAACGAGGCATCCTCAGGATGACGATGGACTTCTCGCGAACCCGAACACGGCGTGTTGCCACATGGAGCGCTGTCGCAGACTGACTGACTGGCTGAGGTTACTAAATATATCCACGTCTATTGTATTTTATTTATAATGGATTTCCGCAAGGTCACGCCTGAATCAATTAACTATGGTAAATGCTTGCAATAAAATAATCGCTACAGTTCAATAACACTCAGATAAACTGTGGCCCACAGACTAGATATTACAAAAAAAGTTACAAGCCACACTAAAGCCAACGATACGAGATAAATTTCATGCTTTGGGATTAAAAACTTTAACATAATTGCGTATGGTTCAGATTCCATTGCAACTAAAATTATTTAATGACGTCTATCGATAGTTTTTTTCATTCAAAAATCAACTTAGATTACCTATTTGGGTTCAAAGTTGTTAATTGTATAAGTTGCAATTTTATGTATTTATCTCGTATCGTTGTTGATATTTTTTAGACAAAATAGTCGAACATGATTATTTTGCACAGGACGAGGATCATTAGTAGGAGGTCTATAAATAAAAATAAAATAAATGGTGTTTTAATTCAGGCAAAATACCCATATACAAAAAAAAAGAATAAATAAGAAGTAAACAGTAAAAACATTAAAAATATTCAAAAATTATCATTAAAAATTATCATTAAAAAATTATAATTAAAACTCATCATTAAAAATTTAAATTATCAGTCTTCAAAAAAAAAACAAAACATTTCGTCATTTTTTATTCTCGTTTAAGTGAACAGAAATCCAGTGCACAAATATGGGACTTGCCAGGTTGCACGAGACAACCCCCAAAATGCTGTTACTGGAGCGTCTCAAACTTTGCCAAAAAGACGCGACCCTCGACCTCATGATGGCGTAAAAGTCCGGGACCCTTGCTTCGGCAAACATGCTTGAGGCACTGCAGCATCTTGGCAGTTTCATAAGGGTTCGGTAAGCATTATTGTACTGAACCCTTAATGAATTGTACATCTTTTTTGTGAAGTTGCACCAGAGTTGGCAGGTGTACATTGACAAGCAATAAGCTCTGAACAGAGTGTTTTTTACGTCCTTGGTGCACTTCACAAATTTGCGCGCGAGCATGTTACTCCTCACTGAGAGGGCCCTCCGCTCTCTTTCGATGTCGCAGTCGTCGTGAAGTCTGTCTGTCAAAATGTGCCCTAAATATTGAAACTGCCTTACGACCTTTATGGTTGCACCATTCAAGTATAGACTGGGTATGTTACCCGGACCAGCTCCAGACCTGAATACCATAGACTCGGTTTTGAGTACATTATATTTCAGTCCGTGAGCACCAGCATAATGCTCACAGACAGACAATAGTTTCCTCAAGCCTTTGATCGACGGACTCAAAAGAACCATATCATCAGCATAACTCAAGCTGTTCACGCAGACATTGCCTAGGTGACAGCCAACTTTGGTTCCTCTGAGTTCCGTAATCAAATCGTTAATATAGAGGTTAAACAGGTCCGGAGAAGTCAACCCTCCCTGGCGAACACCACAATCTAACCTGTAACTACTAGATAGAGTGTCACCCCATTTTACTCGATTGGTTTGGCCCCCATACCAGACCCTCAACAGATCTACAATTTGGTGGGGTACTTTTGACTTTTTAGGGTTCCGTTAAAAAACGGAACCCTTATAGATTCGTCATGTCTGTCTGTCTGTCTGTCTGTCTGTCTGTCCGTCCGTATGTCACAGCCACTTTTTTCCGAAACTATAAGAGCTATGCTGTTGAAATTTGGTAAGTAAATGTATTCTGTAAACCGCATTAAGATTTTCACACAAAAATAGAAAAAAAACTAATAATTTTGGAGTTCCCCATACTTAGAACTGAAACTCAATTTTTTTTTATTCATCAATCCCATACGTGTGGGGTATCTATGGATAGGTCTTCAAAAATGATATTGAGGTTTCTAATATCATTTTTTTCTAAACTGAATAGTTTGTGCGAGAGACACTTCCAAAGTGGTAAAATGTGTGTCCCCCCCCTGTAACTTCTAAAATAAGAGAATGATAAAACTAAAAAAAATATATAATGTACATTACTATGTAAACTTCCACCGAAAATTGGTTTGAACGAGATCTAGCAAGTAGTTTTTTTTTAATTCGTCATAAATCGTAAACTTATCGTTACTTGCTGCTACGGAACCCTTCATGGGCGAGTACGACTCGCACTTGGCCGCTTTTTTAACTTGTCCCAGAGGATTTCATAATTCACCAGGTCAAAAGCTTTGCTCAGGTCTAAGAAGCAAGCATACACTGAGGTTCTCTGGTGGGTGTAGTAGGCAATCGTACTCTTAAGGCTAACAATCGCAGAGTCTGTTGAGAGTCCGGGTCGGAAACCAAACTGAGCATCGTCAATTTTTAGATTTGTCTGCAGTTCAGGCTGTATGAGACGCTCCAGCACCTTGCCTATAACCGTACCTAGTGAAATGGGTCGGTAGTTACTAGATGCACTCAAATCGCCTGTTCTATTTTTGACGACTGGAACTACCACAGTTCTCATTAAAAGTTCCGGCAAGTAGGCGTGTTTGACACATAAGTTAAAGAACTCAACCAAATGTGGAAACAAATTGGCGCTTCCCCAGAAAAAGTGCTCCACACTGAGACCATCGTGTCCTGGTGATTTACCACGCTTCATATTCTTCACTGCAGAGATTACATCTTCTAGCGTAAATGGTGGCAGTGAGTCAGTCACGATGGCATCATTGCTGAGCTCGCAATCCGCATGCAGGGGATCAACTTTAAACTTACGGGCAAATAAATCAGCTATTTTACATGTTTCCTGCAATCCATCAACAGATACCGGAAGGCTCTGCTTAGAATTAAACTTTTTAGTCGCGTTCCAAAACTTAACAAAATTATTTTCTTTTCTATGTAAGGCCAATATATTCATTTTTATAGAATCTTCATTTTTCTGACACCACTTGATTTTACTTTTAAACACTGAACGACTACTACGCATATTTTCAAAAATCAAACCTTGTAAAGGTCTACCAGCCTCCACCCAAACCTTGAAATGGTATCTAGCAGTTTGATGATAATCCCTCACGTGGTAGTTCCATCCAATCACCTTTTTGCATCGCCTCTGTTCACCTAAACGAGAACTCAGTACAGCAGCAGTCTGCAATGTTTCAACAATATGAGTATAATAAAAGTTTATTGACTCACAATATTTGTCATAATGTTCGCAATTTATATTGTTTTCACAATCACACTTAAAAATATTAAAATCGCCACTTAATTTATCAGAACAATATTGTTGGTATACATTAATTTGTTCTTTGGTGCGCGTGCCCCATTTGATTTTATTTTGGTGGTAACTGGAATCGGCGACCGCTGTCTCAACAGTCTTGCAAGTTATATCGCAAACAATACGCGAGAGATAGTGATATGACCACATGACGTCATATATGACGTCAGCCGCTATCACAGTATCCCATGCAGCCTTTGTTGCGATGCAATGATCCAACCACCTCCGACACCCGTGTGACTCACTCATAAATGTAAAAGTTTCTGAATCTAATCCAAGCAAATTAAAATCGACACATTCCCACTCCATATCCGTACAAAACTTTATCAACTCAAGGCCAAACTTGGCGGAGGGGTGCGCATTAAAATCACCCAACACATAAACACATTGCGCATCTCCTTCTTCAATAATCGCATTTATTGCACCCAAACAATCAATGAACTCAGTCAGATTATCGGCATTATCATATACACATTAATAATGATTACACATCCCATACTAGTCGATATTCGCACAGCCGCTAAGCGGTCGCTACTACAACTAATAGGTGAGACATACGGAAATTTAGTTTTATTCCACATAATGGCTAAGCCCCCATACGGCCTACCCCTTAATATCCCTGCTGAAGTATCTACAGAAGACTTAGCTAGGCACCCAAAATCCTCATTAATTTCATTTACAAAATTTAAGTCGTGGGGTAGTAACCAAGTCTCCTGCAGTAACACAATATCATTACTTTTAGTAAGTTCACGTACACTTTGCTTTGATCGTTTAATCGATTTGCAATTGTAGGATAGTATTGATATAGTAGATGACTTACAATCCATAATTAATTATTTAGATTCTTAATTCCTCTCGCCGTATACTCACGGAATCGCCTAAATCTGACGCCCACAGGCCAAAAATCAACATTTAAAAATCTTTCAAGCCTACTTCTATCTATTGTAACTTTAAAAGAAACAAATTCTGTATCGTGTTTCTGAGTAAGTAGTTCCACTTTAACACATTTTTCACCCATGTCACTGACATATGTCTGAATATCATCCATGGTAGTTGCTTTGTTCAATCGAGACACGTAAACGGCCGAGGACAATTGAGCAACCCGTAGTTTAGTCGAGCCTAGACCGGTGCCACTCATGTTGGCAAACTTCTTCCGCTTCTTTTTCTCCACCAACGTAAAATTATCATCATCCTCAGTCTTAGATTTATCGACAGTATTTGTTTGCACTGCGTTGGTTAACATGTCTCTGTATAGCGGAGTATGCGATAAATCAGCTGTTGTTTGTCGATCAGGCGACCTTGAACTCGAGCTCATTACTGGTACAGTCATAATATCATTAAGGTGACCGCTTGATGCTTTAGTAGGTGTGAGAGAGCGCGAGGATGCGCTTTTCACTTGCTTCCTTGATTCCATAGCAGGTGCAAGCGAGCGCGAGGATTTGCCCTTCACTTGCCCGCATCCTTTCTCTGTAACACAGGTAGGTGCATCTACCTGCACTTGTTTACATTTATTTTCTTTAAGTTCAATCACCATATGTTTTAATTTATCTATTTCTGATTTTAGGATCTCCATATCCGAGGTTGAGGGTGCCTCGTTAGTCACGACATCCCTTTTAGCTTTAATAGAAACCACATCAGTTTTCAATATAGCCATTTCTTTTAAAAACGCAGTCACATCCACATAGTCAAATGTTACAGGAGGCAACTTATTTAGATTTTTCGCTACGAATACTGGAAGGCTGTCAGGTTCAAATTCTTTAACGATCTTGATAATATCTTGCAAGCTTCTTTGTTCAAACCCATCTTTACGTCGCATAAGCTTTTTTGTCGGTGCTAACAACTTATACACAATAGATCTAGCTGTTTCCACTTCCTCATTAGAATAAGTACTGAGGCAAATCTGCAGTATTCCAGTCTCAGGTATAGTGTCTATCTTATGGGCCACAAATGTCAAGAGTTCGTTAACTACCACTTTACACTCCTTGCAACGATGTTCACACTCACTCAACTTGTCAACATTAGAACCGCCCGGTAAGCCACTATTTGGCGAACGTATCATCGGCATTTTGCGAGCGAGCGACCCGCGCCGCGGCTAGCAAGAGACTATGATCTACTATGAGCTAATTGAAAGCCAGAAAATTTGTTTAAAAGAACATTACCTCAGCGTTCAAAACGTCACACTTCCAGTAATTGTATGATCCTTGTCGCGACATCATCGGCATTTTACGAGGTCCAGAGGGCGAGAAAAACTGGTCCGTGAATGTTTTTTCGAATTTATGCTTCCAGTTACCCTAGAAAATATTTTTTTCTTTACCTTTCTTTATTCCTGAAGTTTGGTTTATAAAATAATAATGTAATGGTGAAAGTATTTACAGTCTCTACAAGTTGGATTTCGACAGCCAATATTATGCACTTTGCTAAAATACTAACGCCCAAAATTGTTTAAAATTGCTTTATCCACACCCATGCTATAAATCCTCAATAAAAGTTTCTGAAACAGTTAGCTTATTGCCAACATTAAAATAGCCAGTGATATTGTAACCATAACATCATCCAAATGAGTGTTATAATGTTGTACTAAATTTCATTATGCAACTCGTTTCAACGTTTAAGCGGGGGACAGCAGCACCCGCTGCATGCTTGTGCGGTGATGTGCTGCTACAGGCGACATTCATACGTGCAGTTGTACTGAATTCCGTGGGTTTTTTTATTCTTGATCTTGAATTACAAACAACAAATTTTCGGAACCTTTTATAGAGGATTCATATCATGGGTGTAGATAAAGTCTTGTATGCAACTGTACATAATTAGGTATTATGAAATTGTTGTACGTTCTTCCCTATTCAAGTTGGTCAGGAATTCAGGCTTTCGATATGAAAGGAGAGCCTATGATTGGAAATAAACTTAGTATCAGAAGAAAATGGTACTCATTTGCACCTACATCATTTTTACGTCTGAACTGCACGGTTAGCATGACCACAATAGAAACGGGTTTTGTCGACGGAAGAATAGACGAAATGACAGGTAAACAATCACAATCTGTCATTTTTTCTATTCTTCCATCGACAAAACCCGTTGAATACCTGCTTCTATGGTGGTTATGCTACGCTTGCTACTAAAAAAATTGTGTTACTTTAGAAATACCATTCCAAACTATAGTTGTAGCTTTAATGTGTACTTACCGCAAAATATATAGCGTTGACCAAGACCAATGATGTATCTTTCGTTATGTCATCTGGATTTATCAATTTTCTGATTTTATTCCTAGTCTGTTCGGCCACCTGATTTGGAAAGAGAAATAGTTAAATGCAACATAAACTATTACCAGAAATATGTTTTAGTTATAGGTGTATAAGGCAATCGTATTTCTTCTTAGCACAAGTGAGCTCAGGCGATATTTTTTCATACATTGGATTTTCAACGCTCTGCTTAGCGCCAAGAGTTGAAAATCCAACAGTGTGTTTTTTCGACGCGGTGGGTTGCAGTCTTTTAGATTCTCAACGCTCGGCTCAACACTGAGAGTTGAAAATCCAGTGCGCGATAAAATCCCGCCACGATATTTTTACGTCCGTGCGAACGTGGACTTAGTGTGTTGATGGCAATCTAAATAGAGTCGGCCCAGAATTTGGCTACGAGTATGGCACCTTCACTAGCGTCCAGTTCCTGTAACGTGCAGACAACAGTACACGCTGGACACGATAGTTCCATTGTTCGTGGAACAGCGCCACATTTACACTCCAGGACGGAGACATTTGAGGACACTGGAGTATACGGTGGAGGTCTGCCCGGCTTGGGCGGAGCATCGCCGTGTCCTCGTGAAGGCGATCGGCGGCGGTGATCTCTCGCGTGCGGCCCTGGTCCAGGCCGTGGTACGGACTAAGAGGGCATGGGAGGCCGTCACCTCCTTCTGCGAAGCAGTAATGCTCGCGAAGAGGCGGAACGCATGAGGGAGAGGCAAATTTCGCCGATTCCCAGCCACCGCAGGCGCGAGCTTGCGGACGGTGAGCAATGGTTAGCTCGCCGTCCGATAAGGACCAGGCCCGGGTCAATGGCGCGATGTGTTCCACGCGCCCCTCTAAGAGATGTCAGCAGAACTGACGGGGTCCACTAGGGTCGATGCCTGCCGGGGTCGCGGGAAAGTCCGAAAGGGATACCGTGGCCCCTGGCAAAATACAGGCAACTGAAGGAACACGGGTGGGTTTGAGTCAGTAAGAGTCTGACACGCCCTGAAAAATTATTTGATTCATTTGTGAATCTTTGCAATCTCTGTCATCAGGCAATTGTGCTGGTTATCAGATTCTATCAAGACAGCTATCTTACATTACTGCTACGTGGTTAGAACGGGCCACGGGTTTTTTGTGTGATATATTTTGTTTCAAAGCATACGGTAGATTCAAAGACCATTTTGAATGTTCCGTAGCAAAACAAAACTGTTTAGGTTCATCAAGTATTTGTGGCTGTCTGGTACTACTTAGTACTGGAGTGTCGTATATGCATAAGTATCGAGAAACTCGAAGGCTTTTTCAATGCAAACATAAGCTATTATAAACTGCTACTTATTATAAATATTAGATGAAATGGTGACAGATCACAGGAACAAAATTGTGGCCCGCATATTTTTAATCGATTTCCAAAAGGAGGAGGTTCTCAATTCGACTGTAGTTTTATATTTTTTTGTATGTTTGTTACGCGATTACTCCGCCGATTATGAATTGATTTTGATAATTCTTTTTTGTTTGGTAGGTCACAGTTCAGAGGTGGTCCCATATAAATTTTATTAACTTTGCTTGGGTAGTTTTTGAGTTAGCTTCAATAATACGTGTTTTTTTTCCCATTTATTATGTGGATGATATGATAAGTTCCTGTGACTGTTATTTACATAGCAGGTAGTGGTATTCGAATTTGTGTGGGGTAGGTACCATAACTAAAAAGTGCAAAATAAAAACTTTTTCAAAAAGAAAAACAACCGACTTCCAAAAAAACACTACAAAGTGAAAAATAACTTTAATTTCGGAAGTCGGTGACAAAAAACAAAAATCCAAACCCAAAGACACCGACTTCCGAAATTAAAGTTATTTTTCACTTTGTAGTGTTTTTTTGTGGTGTAGTGAGTGGTATGTAACCCACACATACACACAAACTTAGAACTCAAGTACTTAAGACGTCGCCCGTCTGTGAGTTCAGACCAGCCCGCTCCATCTTTGATGTCCTCCCCCCAGCGACGCCCTAAGCCGAGGTTCGTACCTACAGGGGGGCCCTTAGCGAGCGCTCGCCTAGTATATAAGTCTAGTTTGTATGCCCCTGGCTGGAGGCTTTGAGTGTAGTAGCTTAAGGCAGCCACAGGAAAGCCCGTTTAAATAGTCATGAGCTTAAAGGTCAGCTGAGAGATGCCTCAAAGAAAAAAAAAAGTGATTTCAGAGACAGTTCGAATACGATACGACACACAGGCAGTCACTAACTCGGACGGTGAGCAATGGGTAGCTTGCCGTCCGATAAGGACCAGGCCCGGGTCGACGGCGTAATGTGTTCCACGCGCGCCTCAAAGAGATGTCAGCAGAATTGACGGGGTCCGCTAGGGCCAATGCTTGCCGGGGGTTCGAAGAAAACCGATAGGGAAATCGTAGCCCCCGGCAACAGAGCAACCGAAGGAACACGGGTGGGTTTTAGTCAGTAAGAGTCTAACACGCCTTCCCGCTCCACCCAGAGCGGGAGAAATTATTTAATAATTTCCCAACCAAAAAAAAAAACTTACTGCGTCCCGCGTCATTCGCGTCATTTTATATTAACCTAAACTCCATAGGTTTAGGTAGTTAAAAAAAGGTAAACAAATCGTAAAAGGGGTTTTTATAGATGACACTTTCTTGTTAAAAAAACAATAAAACCAAATTAAATTTATTTTAGAGTTTATCTATAGTTTCCTCTTTTATTAAGTATGTTAAACTTTATCGTTTATTCTTCACTACTTTTTTGTAGATGTAACTGCTTGAGCACAATTTTTTTTGTTTGATTTATAATATTTTGTAATCTGTCTATTGTAAAGAGCCCAATTTCTAAACGTCAACGAAATATAACGTTGCTAAATTGAAGAGTTCAACTGTGACGTAGCATAACAACTGAAGTGACAGGTATTACGTTTAGTCAGTTACTTGACAGCTGTCTCGTCATGTGGTTTTTTTTGTTTACCTTTTTTTAACTACCTAAACCTATGGAGTATAACTACTTTTAATATTGTTTATAAACCGTGTTTAGTAATAGTAACTTCATCATGAAATTACCTAATTGTGTTTTATTGAATGAACATTTAATTTGATCACACTATAAAATCTCCACCATATCCTACCAAAAGTTCTATGGTGGTTTGATGGTATCCGCAGATACCTTCCTCTTAAAAAGGCAGAGAAAAGAATATGTTAGGAGGCAGACGAAGAAGGCGAATAAAATATTTAGCTCTTTTGTCCTTACCCAATCATTAATAGTATCCGCAGTTTTTCTTGGATTCGATGATTTGATCTTCTGACAAGAGGACTTGAATATGAGCTTCGTGTGTTTCATAAACTTCTTGTTGATGCTTTTTTCACTATTAACATAAACTCTGCTAGCCACATCTAAATTTACTCCTGGCAGATACTCCATGTTGATGATAAGTTCAGAGAATGCGGTATGTATCTGTGTAACGAAGATTGAATAAAACAAAAAATAAACGATTTAAATTAAGTATTTAATGTTCAAATTAAGTTGATTTGTCTCATGAAATCTTTTAATATGCCTACGGCATAAAAGTCTTGTTGGTACGCGTTTGCTCCGCCAATTATGAATTGATTTGATGATTCTTTTTTTGTTTGGTAGATTATGATCTACCAAACACAAAAAGAATCATCAAAATCAATTCAAAAAATACAATCATCAAAATTTATATGGGACCACCTATGAAGTATGCTTCATAGGTGGTCCCATATAAATTTTATTAACTTTGCTTGGGTACTGTATTTTTCCCACTTAGTTTATATGGATGATGTAATGATGTTAGATATAATAAGTTCCTGTCACTGTTATTTACATAGCAGGTATTTGTGTAGGGTAGGAACCACAACTAAAAAGTGAATAATAAAAACTTTTTACAAATAAAAAAAAAACAACTGACTTCCAGAAAAATACTAAAAAGTGAAAAATAACTTTAATTTCGGAAGTCGGTGGCAAAACCGAAAATTCAAAACCTAAGACACCGAATTTAAAGTTATATTTCACTTTGTAATGTTTTTTTTTGGATGTCGGTTGTTTCTTTTTTTGTAAAAAATATATATATTTTAAAATAGATTCCTCTTGAGAAGTTCCTATTCATTTACTCTTTTTTTTTAAATTTTATACTTAACCTTAAGTCTTGATCCTTCAACTTACAAATAAGAACAAAAAAGTCCATGACATGATATAAGAGTTACGCGATATAAAGAGGCAACTTCTAGGTGAATATAACTGTAAGTAATTAGCGCTGTGCGACCTGAATTGCACTTTATTGTGTCGACCCAAGAGTCGCTTTTTATTTAAATGATTTTGCGGAGTGAACCGTCTGTGTTCATCTGTGACCGTGTACCCAAATACACGAGCGGCACGTTGTCGACGGCTGCAGTTGCCTCTGTGCAGTTGTCGCCTGCGCTCTTACGGACGAGACTGATAATGCTGAAGTCGAAATACCTAACTGTTGAATTTTTATATTCAACCTTCTCATATCAAATATTCCAGAGCAATTCTCAGCACACACGGGCTACGAATAGGTCTACGGTCACCAATCCAATATCCAGCAGTCGACTGCCTGTACCTACTTACCATTTTTAATTAATCGTATGCAATAAATAACTACCTGTTTCCTGCTAGTAAGACCTATGGCAGCTAATAATTCTCGTTCTGCTTTTTTCTCTGCTCCCAATGCCAATTTGCCCAGCGGCATCATTACTGATAATGGAGAACATATCATACTCCTGCCGTGATCTCGCAAGGCCGCTTCCTACAAACAAAAATAAGTTTTTCTCATACATGCATGGAAATATTGTCATTATTTTCGAAAAAAGAACACGCGAAGTATCGAATTTACGGTCAAAGAAAATCAAATCCATTGCAGGAGCGTTTTTTGAATTGGGAACATTACAACGCTCCAGCAAAACATTGCTGGAGCGTTGTAATGTTCCAAATTCAAAAAGCGCTGAAACGGCGTGCCGGGGTTATTAAATACTCTTTGATTGGATCTCTTTTATCACTCTTGGCATACCAAAGTCTTTGCTTAGTACAAATTGCGTTCACGTGGCTGCATAGCCATAAATGCGTTTGCCTTTCGGCACAGATGATAAATAGAAAATTGGTGGCAAAGCTGAAAATTCGTCTTTATTTGTTATTTTCATACATAATAAACAAACATATGTACCGGGGAAATCAATAACATTTTGTTTTAGTAATTGCCCCAATATGACTAATGTAACTTTTAATATTAATTAAATTAAATGTATAATATAAAAAAAAACCGGCCAAGTGCGTGTCGGACCACGCACAATGAAGGGTTCCGTAGTTGGGATGAATTTAAATAAACTTAACTTTGTAGTTGATAAACATGTTCTCCCATATGGAATGTATGGGAAAACATGTTTTTGCAACTGCAAAGTTAAGTTGGTCGATTATTACTCGATAACTAGTAAAGCCTACTTAGCTGTGATAGTTTTCCTTTTAATTTCGTTATATAAACTACTGCTGTGATTTTCTTCACTTAAAAGAAAATGGAACGAGCCTTGAAAAACGAAAAAGTCTTTATTCTTATGTAGAATAATCATGATTATGGACTCGACTTATTACTGGTTCACAAAAAAAAAGAAGAACATTTATTTTTGAAAATGGAACTAAATGCGGCTATCTCTTCGGTAGAATGCGTGCATTGCGTTGCGGCTACAGAAGAAATAAAAAACGGTCAAGTGCGTGTTGGACCACGCACAATGAAGGGTTCCGTAGTTGGGATGAATTTATCCCAAAAAGAAAACATGTTTTCCCATACATTCCGTATGGGAAAACATATTTTTCAACTACAAAGTTAAGTTGGTCGATTATTACTCGTTAACCTGTAGAGCCTACTTAGCTGTGATAGTTTTCCTTTTAATTTCGTTATATAAACTACTGTTGTGATTTTGCGGACAGACAGACAGACAGACGGACATGACGAAACTATAAGGGTTCCTTGTTTACTACGGAACCCTAAAAAGTACCTATGTTTTATTTTCCTGCATTATTTTGAGAAAAGCACTAAATATCCTCGGCGGAAATGGCAATTGCCTGTCTCATATTAGTGAAGTCCTCGCCTACGGCTCGGCCTTCAAACTCATACTCGACCTGCAATTGCCTATTTCACGGCCTTTGCAATAATGTAGCTGATCAGCAGCCCACTGCTAAGCTATGCACGTGTAGGTACAGACGCCAACACATCAAGCTACCCGAAACTGTCAAATTTTCCCAATCAACTTTGAACCTTAGACATCAGCGATAAAGTTGAAAATCTATTAAATAAATTTGACAGATTGTAGTAGCTTGATGTGCTGGCGTCTGTACTTAGCTTCGCTTTTAATATCCCCAGCTGGTCGAGAAAATGTTACTCAATTTTCGACAAGTTAGCTTGATAGTCTGTTAACTAGGTAATTAGGTAGGTAGCCGAGTGAAGGTAAGTCAACGATATTATAAGTACCTAATAAGAGGTAAGTAGATAGGTTATAGGTAGAGATGCCGCGAATACTCGCAATAGCGAGTATTCGCGGCATCTCTACCTATAACAAAAAAAAAATCGAGTAATGCACCGAATAATAATTCGGTGCATTACTCGAATTTTTTTTTTGTTATTCGTCGAATACCGAATAATAGTGTCTATTATTCGACATTCGGCGAATAGTTGTCTCTAAATAAACTTTTAATGAACAGAAAAAATTATAGACTTAAAAATAATTACTTATACTTTTATTAATCTTTAAAAACAAAACACACTAAGTAAGTATTATTATCATTAATATAAAAAGTTTGCCAAAAATCAGTCATGTTGAAGTTAATTAGTTAGGCTTTTTAATTAATAATTTAATATTTAAAGTCCAAAAGGGGCAGATTGTGGTGAAGAAAAACTTGTTTTTCTGTACGATTGGGATCAAGTCAGTTACGCTTTTTTTATATATCAAACCTGCCTCAGAAAATAAATAAACTATAATTATTATTTGAGAGCAAATAAACTTTTTTATATACTTATTTTTTTATGTCGAGTAATAATGGCGTGTATTCGACTATTCGCCATAGGGAATAGCGATTATTTGGTATTCGACTATTTGCTATATAAAACAACTATTCGCGGCATCTCTAGATATAGGTACCTACGCGCTCCGCGAGTGGCACGTCACAGTGTTGTTATTGATACGGCAATTGCCGTATTATACGGCACTCCACGATTTTTTTTCGGGAAAATACAGCATACGGCAGGCCTCTCATTGCCGTATTACAGAATACGGCAATTGACTATAGGTTAAACGAAACGTTTTTTCACTAGCTTATTAAAGATACGAAAATAGTCACAAACATAGAAATTTTTTCGTCAATGTTAAATGTTACCTCTAACCCAGAAACTACCACGAATTGTCAAAACTGAAAATGACCTTACAGAAATCGATGACAACTGATTCAAAATCAAGGCAAAAATCAAGGATACTGTACTAAGTTTAAGGTGTCCCGCGACATGTTCGAGAAGCAAGGATTAGATAGACATGAATCTAAAGTTATAGAAACGATAAGAAACTTTTATGGAGAAGAAACAAATGCGGAATAGATTCGTCAAAACTTAGCTGGCAAGCCAACTTATATAACTAATGGACATCTGTTTTTCGCTCCCATTAATTGCGACATCTATATATCTCATCCTTTTGCCATACAGAGTCACCTAACAGCGAGGCATTGTGCCGTTTTTGAAGATCGAATGGTGCCTAGTAACCTATCTACCTCTTTTTACTAAAGGCACACAGTGCCAGCGGCAATACCGCCGAGCAAGCCGCGGTTCGCTCGGTTTGCCGGCACTGTGTGTAGTAAGGTTATTCAATAGTACATTGTTATACGAGGGGCTAAAATAACCCATTGTAACGAGCTAGTTTTACTCCCGAGCTTTAGCGAGGGAGTAAATAGAAACCGAGTTATAATGGGTTTTAGCGCCGTGTGTTACACTCTACTTTTCACTACGATTGCGAGAAAATAAAATAATCCAATACTATATTAAATAGGTAGTTTATTTTATTTAAATGTACAATTTGTACAATTGTGGCTATATTTAACGAGATGTTTTTTCCGGCAACTTAATTTCAGTCCTCTGTGAAGATATTCTCACTATACTCCATAGGTTTAGGTAGTTAAAAAAAGGTAAACAAATCGTAAAAAGGGTTTTCATAGATGACACTTTTTGTTAAAAAAACAATAAAACCAAATTAAATTTATTTTAGTGTTTATCTATAGTTTCCTCTTTTATTAATGTATATTAAACTTTACCGTTTATTCTTCACTACTTTTGGTAGATGTAACTGCTTGAGCACAATTTTTTTTGTCTGATTTATAAGATTTTGTAATCTGTCTATTGTAAAGAGCCCAATTTCTAAACGTCAACGAAATATAACGTTGCTAATTTGAAGAGTTCAACTGTGACGTAGCATAACAACTAAAGTGACTGGTATTACGTTTAGTCGGTTACTTGACAGCTGTCTCGTCACGTGGTTTTTTTTTGTTTACCTTTTTTTAACTACCTAAACCTATGGAGTATAGATGATGACATTTTCACTGTTGTAAATTATATTACGGTCACCAATTCAATTCGTAATTAGAGAAAAATTCTAAAGATTTCGCGCCAATGCCTTTTTAGGGTTCCGTAGTAAACAAGGAACCCTTATAGTTTCGTCATGTCCGTCTGTCTGTCTGTCCGCGGTCTCGCTCCGAGACCCTTAGTACTAGAAAGCTGTAATTTGGCATAGGTATACATATTAATTACGCCGACAAAGTGGTAAAACAAAATTATGAAAAACATTTTTTTAGGGTACCTCTCACACACGTAAAGTGGTTATGTTTATTTTTTTACCCCATGGTGAGGATTGTAAAGGTATCATTGGAAAGGTCCTTCAAAAATATTGTGAGTTTGTGAAAACCATTTTTGGATTCAGGAATTCGTTTGCGAAATATTAAGCTTTAAAGTGATAATTTTTGTTAGAGTCAAGTGTCCCCCCCCCCTGCCGGCTAAATGGTTGATTTTGGGTGTATGAAAAAAATCACAACAGTAGTTTATATAACGAAATTAAAAGGAAAACTATCACAGCTAAGTAGGCTCTATAGGTGAACGAGTATTAATCGACCAACTTAACTTTGCAGTTGCAAAAACATGTTTTCCCATACATTCCGTATGGGAGAACATATTTTTCAACTACAAAGTTAAGTTTGTTTTTGGGATAAATTCATCCCAACTACGGAACCCTTCATTGTGCGTGGTCCGACACGCACTTGACCGTTTTTTATTTCTTCTGTAGCCGCAACGCAATGCACGCATTCTACCGAAGAGATAGCCGCATTTAGTTCCATTTTCAAAAATAAATGTTCTTTTTTTTTGTGAACCAGTAATAAGTCGAGTCCATAATCATGATTATTCTACATAAGAATAAAGACTTTTTCGTTTTTCAAGGCTCGTTCCATTTTCAAAAATTAAAAAGAAATTACTTTTTCCCCTAGAGCAAGAAATGCTATTTTTTCCCCGCTCTGGTACTCTACAATGACGGCATTTTTGAGCAAGAGGAGTGGAAAATAATGTAGGTACTTACCAGAGCGAATTCTCTCCGCACTCCTCCTCTGAGGTCCAAAAAGCCGTCGGCGAATGGCACATGTTCGATACTCCCATCTTCAGGGTATTCCAGAATCTTTTTATTTTTCTTATGTCTTTTCGCCGAAACTATGAAAGCTAAATAAATAACTGCAAAAGAAAATATTATAATCATTAGTAGGCCACACTGCCACCATTCAGTTAAGTAGCAAAAGAGGATGTAACGGCCTAACGTGCAGTAGATAAATTCCGCATTCTTAGATACCTACCTACAGAGATTTGGAGCCCTATAGTTATAGGGTAGATAGTCAGCAAACTTGGCTTAATTGATTTATTATCAACCAATGGTGCCGATTCCCTTGTTCACAAACTAAACTAAATTTAAGTTCAGTGCATCTTTTTCTTTCTATTTCATTAAGAAAAGGACAGAAGATAAATTTTAATTTAGTCCTGTCAAATTAATCAGCCCTTGACGTAAATTGACGTAATTTTAGTAGGTAGGCAAGTTTTTAATCACATCTAAACTTGTATGGAGTAGTGACAGGCGCTGATTAATTTAAAAGGCCTAAACTAAAATTTATCTTCTGTCCTGTTCTTAATTAAATAGAAAGAAAAAGATGCACTGAACTTAAATTTAGTTTAGTTTGTGAACAAGGGAATCGACACCATTGGCAAAATACTGAACTTCATCGTCTCAACAAGTCATAAAACATTTTTTTTTATCATCATTTAATTTTAAGGCATACGGTGGGTGCCTGAGGATGGGCGGCGCCACACAGGCCGGGTCAAGTAGAGGTGGCGAAAGACGCGTACCGCAAGGGTTGGATCGAAGTGGCTGAGGAAAAGGATGCTTGGAAGGATTTGGGAGAGGCCATTGCTCACCAATGGGACAGGATAGGCTAACGAGAAAAACATTAATAGTTTAAAAAACACGCTTGAAACCTGATCGTGTTCAAAGTCCATTACGTGGCCTTTCTCTCAAGTGCAAACACGACTATGATACGATATTCTATCATGGAATGCCAGTGCCTATCTTCCGGCTTCATCATCAGACCTTGAAACCTAATCGTGGTCAAAGTTCATTACAAGACTTTTCTAAGAAATCCAAAACAGCTATGATACGATTTTCCATCATGAAGTTCCAGTTCATATCTTCCGGCTCCATCATCAGATCAGTTCGACAGTACCATATTATTGAATTGTCATCAGAACTACATACAGCTGCCAATTTTCATTACGCTACGACCCTTGGAAGATGGTTAAATTAGTTACCTTAGATTCCATTACATAGTTACATACAGGTCGACCTAATAAAAGCGTGTTAAAAAAAAAAACTTTTCAGTTGAAAGGCGTCCACTGCCGGACATAGGTAAGTAGGCACCAATGCCACTTATGCCCAGCAGTGGACATCTACCGGCAGATTTTTTTTTTATCCGCTATGCGTCACCACATCGACCAGTACCTACCCTAAATTCCTAATTGCGTAATACACGATCAATCACAATTTGATTCGATTTGAAACAGATTGCAGATCCATTGCTTCATAAGTTGGAAAAAAAAAATCTGCGCAACGTAAATAACGCAATGAATGTTTTTGAACTGTCAAAATGAAACAAATTAGTCATAATCGTTTACGAAAATGTATGTAGGTACATTTTGCAAACAAAAAATACTTACAAATAAAAGACAGTCTCATTTTATAAATTTAAAATAGCCAATTGAAGAGACTTAATAGACCACACAATAAGAAATGACATGACTACTGATAAGTGTCCATCGTTTTTTCAATCAAGTGATTCGTTTCTTCTGATATTGTGTCCGCCGAGACCAATCGCAATTATCCATCAATTTATCATTGTGATGTTGTGCAAGATCTTTTATCGTAGGTAATTTGGCTTAGTTTATACTTCGGTTTTGCTACAGTAGGTACCTGGAATTAAGTTTATTTTTATATGAATATCAGCAACCGTTTTTCATGTCTTTTGCGGAGCTTCTAATCTTTTGGTTCATATTTGTTTTGTTTGTCAATAATTGCGCGCATAAAAAAATCACGCAACTTACATACTTTAAATTTCGCGCTATTCAGGTGGTAACGTTGATAAAGTGCTAAGTGCTGCCAACGAAAAAAAGGCAGCATGACAGCTGAAAAGTAACGGTAACAGTATCGCGAGCACAGACATAAAAAGTAGCAGACCAAACATTAATCCAAAGTTATATTTATATCTAAGGACATGATTCTCTATCTTTTTTTTGCTAAGCGACAAGTCGTAAATTGCATCTTGTTCCGTCACCTGTTGTCACACTGACTCACACATAGACAAATTTTGACGCGTAGCTTGTCTATCCCGTGCCGCCATATTGATAAGCAACATCATCTGCATCGTGTTCTATGTTTGAACCGCGTTATTTAGTCGGGGACGGATTTAGCAACAAAGACAATTTTTTTAAATAAAATATTTAGGTACAGACGCCAGCACATCAAGCTACTCGAAACTGTCAAATTTTCCCAATCAACTTTGAACCTTACATATCAGCGATTAAGTTGAAAATCTATTTTAAAAAATTGACAGATTGTAGTAGCCTGATGTGCTGGCGTCTGTACTATTGAATTATCAAATAGAGCCTCAGTTTAGGTACTCTACGATTGTTAAAATCTTTTTGGTGACATTGTTCCAGAATACTGCAAAGTGCAGATTGTCAGTGTACACACACATGCTATTGTAATAAATTTTAAAATGAATTATATCAGCCTGTATCTGTGTGATGGATAACATGAACATAGGCATAGGTAAGTATACATAAATAGGCCAATCACATAACTTTAAAATTTTATTCGGCAGGTAATAATTGATTGATTGATTTTATTGGTAATTTACACTTCTTATACCCAGAGAATATCGATTATCGCGGATTTTCAATAAGTACCTTTAATGGTTGTTTCAATATCGTTAGATAATACCGGCAACCCGCCCTAGTCTGGCCCTGTATTGACAACATTCCCTTTCTGCGTAATGGCTACGCAGTTTCTTGCGAATATTTGGTCTGCTACTCTTTACATGTCTGTGGTCGCGAGTTCAATTTTTTTCCCATCTCAAAAATGCCAAACCTTTCACTTAAAAAAATGGACCGCTTTACGAAAGAACAACAAGTTTTCATTGTTGATAAATATTTTCTGTTCATTGTTTTGGGTCGTGTAATTTGGTTATCAGTAAAATATAACCCTAGACTTAAATTTTATTAGCCGCCCATATGAACGTTTTTCTTCGAAGTCGAAGGTTTAAACCAATAGGCAACAAGCCCTCCGTGACCACAGTACCCACGCCATCACCCGATCAAAACCATAATGGCATAGAAATCTTCCTCGGATCTGGTAACATTCATAATCAGTATTGATTGTTTTTTTTGTACTTCTCTGAATCTGAAAGTGACAGTATTGACAGCTAAGATTTTCAAAATGTCCGGGAGTAATTGTTATGATCTCACGTCCCTTCCCGGATCATTGGCTCATGTGAATGTAGAAATATCACCCGAGGAACATTATTATTACCATTATCAATACCAAATGCTTCGTCTGTTAGCATTGCTCCAGGAGTACACCGATAATTAAATCGTTGTACCGTTCGGCGTTCACTTGCATCCATTTCAGTTGTGTTTATCGATTGCCTAAAAATGATTCCAAGTGAGATTTTCGCTGAAGATTTGATGAGTACAGTGATTCGATATGGCTTGTATATCGGTGCAGCCTTCCAGCTTGTCTGTCTCATGGCTTGTGTGACTCTAACTGACGAACAAAGCGAGCCACATCCCTACGAAAAGGTAAACCATTGTTTTATCGACACTACAAGTTTATTTATATTTACGTGTCTAAAATGACTCCTGGACCACGGCTTACTATTTACCTTGTAGTAATAGCCAATAGGTAGCATAGAATTCCCTAAATATCAACTGCTGAATACCGCTTCACAGATCTGTACTTACCATAAAAATTTGTTTCTTGATGCATCCTGTGCATCCACAAACATTTTGAAAAGGCTATTGGTAGGTCCTACTGATAGAACAAAAAAATTTAACACCTGCAATGTTGTCCCAACTCATAGACTTGATATGAATGGGAAAAAATTACCATAATCTTTTCTTATCGCTTTCAGGCTTACACAGACAGTGATGAATGTAGCTCTGAGCAGTCTTCACCAGGGCATCGAGCAGCCATGTCTCGAGCAAGGCGGCATGACAAGAAGAAAAGGCGCTAACTTCAGCTGAAAATATGGATCTCGGAATCATTTTCTAATATCATCTTTTTTTTATTAATCAGTGTTGTGTGTAACTTATGTATTGTATTGATCAAAAGGGTATGGCACCATTTTGTTGATAATTATGTTTATTTCGTGGCTACTTTATTCCATAGAAAAATTTAATGAAATATTTTTTTACATTGTTTACAAGTGGTGCAATACTTTTGAACACAATTTTACTATAATTTTAAGTTATAACTTTTTATAAGTAGATGATTTTTGTAAAACATTCCTTTTGTGTATTTGTTGTTGATCAATGTAAGAATACTCATACTTTTATAATGTACTAGTATCTATAATCATGTATTTTGGTTTTTATTTAATCTGTCACAAAAGCAAGTGTATTGTAAACCTGTATTAATTTCTGTCAAACTGTAGCATGATGCATTTTAATATTTACCATGCAAGTGTTTGAAATTACTCAACCTACACTTGATATATTGCATACTCACAAACTCACAACTTTATGTAATGTTCAAGACTTAGAATGCGTCCTATTTAAAAGTGATTGTCGCGTAACAATCACTTTTAAATAGGACGCAGGGTTCAGTAGTCAAGTATTTGAGCATAATTTTACCTGTCCCTTTAGTGTCCCTACTCAAGCATGCTTTAAAATGATTGTAATTCCTGATAGAAACATTGAACATTGTATTGATCTCAATTTTTAATCAAATAAAACAAACAAAATAATATAAAGCATTTTATTTGTTATGTGGACTAGAAACCTTATAGCATTAAGATTATCGCATCTATATTAAACTAATTAATAAAAATCTCATATAAAATTATTCAACATTTGTACAGTTTAAGCACATTGTAAGTACAACATTTAAGGCACTGGATAACTTACAACTAGAGATAGCACCAAACATTAACGTTTCTTACATCATTTGATCGAATTTAATTAATTATCATTACATCTTTTTTTTCACTTATGGCACTTCAATTGGCACTCTGTCTCATAGGAGAATTATTATTGTATAATAATATCTTATTCATGTAATCATACATTTGTTTTATTTGCGTAAATTAATGTAAAAGTAGGATAAGTAATACAATTGCAGTAGACATGAAAAGCCGTACAGTAAAACTATTTTCTTAATGTCCCTCGGCAAATTTCGTGTTTCGTCAGTCGTCGGACGTTTCTATCAGTTGCCCTTTGCACTTGGTGCAAACCGGACGCTCTCAATCGACTTGGATGTATATAGATAGAGTTGTTAATACTCTTTTAACTTATGTAATTTATTTAAAAAATGGGAGGAAAGCTGCTACAGTCGCAGGCACGAAAATAGTTTTACAGCTCTATATAGTTCACACTGAAATCAAAACAAAACAATAAAGTACTTAGTTCTGAATTCAAATGTTTGTATCCGATAAATCTAATAATTGATGGACATGGAAGATAGCATTCGTTTGTATTCGGAAATGCGATGATTCCCGAGAGACATTAAGAAAATATTCAGACTGTATGATAATATGATGTTGATGAAAATTCATATCTCAATTTATGTATTGTTTGTACCTTGGAACTTCTCGTATTTCTTTAACAAAATATTTGTCAGACAGAGAGCAAATTGTATTGGAGAAAGATTGTTATCAAAAATCTAACATTACATACAACAATAAAATAGGTATACAACATTGTTTCCCCGAAGGGTTAGGCAGAGGTGTACCTACATAGTACACCCACATTTCACCAGTTACAATAAAATACGTAATATAAAAAAAACAATTGACATACATTACGATTGTACAAATTCATTGTATATGAATATATTTTTCTATCCATTATAAAATTACTACGGCAAAATACATTTGTAAAAAAACAACCAAACACAGTTATTTGCATAAAATATTGCTTAAATTGGACAAAATATCACTTAGGGCAGACTAACAGCGTAAGGATGGCAATGCAAGAAACTCAATGCTTTTGTACGTAGTTAAATGCAATGTTTTGTAAAAGCTACAATTATTAACTTGTTGTTAGGTTAAAGTTATGCGTTTTCAATGCGTGGATGAGGTCGTTGTCAGAAAGAAATTGTTTGAACGCATCAAGTTTCTTGAAACATATTGTAACGCAACACGACTTGTCACCTCCACAACAGGCTTCCTTTTCGCCAGTCGAAGGCTTTTTGTCGCTACAACACGACTTTTCATCGGAACTGGACACTTTTGTGCTGCAGCACGAAGCTTTATCTTCACTAGCAGGCTTTTTCTCACTGCAACACGATTTCTTTTCCACTTTATTTCGATCGCATTTGTCACTAGATTCTGCGTGGGAGCTACATGAACATGTCAAACTTTTAACCACAGCTGACGATTGTAGACTGTCATCGCTTTCGTGAATAGTAAAAATCCCTAAATCTTCCAAGTTTGAATTGTTGTGTCGTTTATGGTAATGTAAGAATGTGTTGTGGTTCGTGTCTGTGGCCTGGCCGCACCCCACTGCGCACTTCATTTGCGCATGATCACATTTACAATCAACACAGGAACATGTATCCTCGCCGCATCCTTGCTTCTTAGGAGGATCGTCAGGTTCAATTGTGCCCATACAGTTCCTGCACTCTCCCAAACTCGGATCGCACTTACAATCTGAACACGAACAAATGCCAGCGTCAGCTGCCAACTGCTCGAGGGTGTTCCTTTTCGCCACTTTACCAAATATATTCTCAGTCCTCACCACATACATATCAGAGGGTGGTTCATTATCAAACAGTAATGTATCTTCCAAATCTAAGTCAGTGTTGAAGAGGACCGAGTTGGCTGGGTTTATTTCGATGTTCTGCTGCACTCTCGATGGCGGTGGAGTATTCAAAGATCTATCGTCATCAGAACCTAAAAATAGATCTATGTCGGTTTCAATTTTATTTGTTTCGAGATTTGTAACTATTTCACTATCGTTGAAAACTTTGTCACCGACGTCCAGTACACTTGGGGTATCTAAATTGAACGAGTCGTGGGTTATAAGATTCGCGGTTGGTGCAACTTCAGTATTCAGGTCAATGTAGCTCTGCATATGAGTGGGGACGAAAGTCGCGAGTGTGAAAATGCTTTCAGGGGTTTTCTCTTCGATACAAACGGGTGTTTCTGATATTGAAGCCGCTAGAGCGCTGACGTCTACCCACGGTGCCTGGTCTTCGATTTCATTAGCTAAAGCTAATTGCATCGCTTTCGACTTAATTTCTAGTTTAGGATGTCCCATCTCTATTGGAGGTGTTTGCAAAGGCACTGTTGGTTGTAAATCGTTGACATCAACCCACGAGTCTTCGTTAGGGTGTTTCTGTTCAGTCTTTTCGAGGGCAAATGGCGATAGGGTGAGGCTGGCCAAGTCGTAATCTACAGCTAAATCGTCAGGTTCGATATTTTTAACGTTGTGACTGTTCTGTGGGAAGAGTAGATCGGTAATATCGACGGTATTGCCTTTCGTGATGTCTTCAAGACTACCATCGGTGGAGTTCGACTCTGTCGTGATTCTGCCGAAGGATTCGAGGAGACTGTCCCAGTTCATGAGATCGTCGGCCGTTTTGTTCGCTGGTGTTTGTGTTGGTTTTTGGACAGGTTCAATAACTTCTTTGTTGACTATCAGCTCGGCTTTTATCTGTCGAAGAAAAACGGTCAAGTTTATAATTATGTGTTTTACGCCCTATGGTATGAATACTCTTTACGTCGTTGTTGTACATATGATTTGGAATAAAGACAAGTTAGTCACTAGCGGCCGAACTTAATAACCTATCTAACACCAGATTTGGCATACTGGAGATAGAAAAACCTATCTATGTATGGTTTTGACGTCTCAATAATCTCAGAGAATAAGGACCATAAGCCGACGTTCACTTGGACGTAATAAAATCGTGACGGGATTTTATCACGCACTGGATTTTCAGCTCTCGGTGTTAAGCCGAGCGTTGATAATCCAACGCGCTGGGACGCACTCTCGTCCCAGCGCGTTGAAACAACACTGTTGGATTTTCAACTCTCAGCGCTAAGCAAAACGTTGAAAATCAAGTGCACGAAAAAAAAATCGCCGCGATTTTATTACGTCCGTGCGAACGTGGGTTAAGGAATTGTGAGACGACATTCAATGACAGATAGAATTATACTGTCTACCATCAATAGCGATCTGTTATTTACTGAAAATAGGTTATTAGGTTCATCCGTAAATCAAACTTCCCGGATCGTCGTTGATGCATTCTTCGACTATTTAGAACTCGAATAATAATTGAAAGTCATTGAAATATCCGGGTACCGCCTACGTTAACTACAATAACGCATTTCTACGCATGACTCACACAATTTGCGGGGGCTTGGGAACTGATTCACAATGTTTTTCAAACAGTGTCAAAACATACAAAAAACAAAGAAATGTGGTCCAAATCAACTGTGCTATACACACATATAACGATGGTATACCTATAAGATTAATGCACTTGTAAACATTGAAAAATTACATCTTCAGAGAAAAGATTTGTATTTTTGTTGGTACTGAATAAACTCAAAAACTACTGGCCCAATTTTAAAAATTCTTTCACCAGTAGTATGCTATATTTTCACTAGAGATAGGATATTCGGATGAATATTTACCAAAAGTTGAGCTGTTGGCTAATATGGAATGCACTTTGTATTGATCGTAAAAATCTCACGATTATGGAATTGATAAATTTTGTACTTTTTTACTACAGAAATGCTAGCTAATGTGGTAAAGTGGGTTGCCAAATTGGCATATATATATATAGCATAGCACACAGCGACATACAACTAGGTGCCTTGAGTTTCGTTAAAAAATGTTTTCAGTATGTACATTTTTATGTTAACAACGCAAAAATAACCTTTATAAGAGGGCTGATAAGTTGTTTCCATACCATGTATCCGATTAGTTGTGCATTGCCGGATTTTATGGAATTCCAGGATTTATATAATTTTTTTAAATATTCAGAAGCCACTTCCATAATTAGTTAGCCAAAAATTACTCTAGGTAAATATGCATCCGAATATCCGATCTCTGATTATCACTAAGTAACATAGGCTATAATTTATAAAGATATCACGCGGGCGAAGCCGCTGGCGGAAGTTAGTAATTATATAAAACGTCTTAAAATTGTTTTTAACCTGTCCACATGTTGAATGGTCGAGCGTTTATCTTTCCATCAAAGCATTATTTGTACGTTGAAATAATATTGAATGTTTGGGTACAAGCCAAAATCTTTCTTTCACTAATTTACTATATCAATGGCTTGTTTTCGAACCTTATGGTCTGACAGTGAGTTTAAAAGAGTATCGGTGGAGTTTCTTGCCCATTCGTCTCCATACGAAAACTACCTTTTGGAAGGGGGCGACTAGAATCAATTCTATTATTTTGTAAATTATTTGACTTTTGACTTTAGAGGTAGCGTTGCATTTTAAGTAATGTTTTTACGTCGATCAATTGCAACCTTTTTCAATAGATCTCGAATGACTAAGTGAACCAAGCGTCAGCTGACGCACCCGCGGTGGGCGTGCGATTGAAAGGTTGCGGAAGAGTGAAAAATTAATAAAATATAGTACGCCAAAACTTTTTTCATAAATAGTTGAATACTGAGCTGAAAAAAATTGTCAGCTGCATCGTGGAGTGGGGACTATGCGTCAGCTGCTCGCATAAACTTCTAAAAAAAACCAGCCAAGTGCGTGTTGGACCACGCATAATGAAGGGTTCCGTAGATGGGAAGAATTTATCCCAAGAACTTAACATTGTAGTTGAAAAACATGTTCTCCCAGACGGACGTTCTTGTATGGGAGAACATGTTTTTCAACATGTTCTCCCATACATAACATGCGTAAAACAATATCGAATGAATTTTTTTTGTATTGTTTTCTAGTTTTATTATATTTATATGAACGAAATGCATAATTTTAAATAATATAGTGTAAAATAGAAATAACATAAACTAATATAAAGGTAATATAATAAAAAGAAATATACAAATTGATAACTTTGCAGAAATTATTCGTTATCAATGGTATTTTAGGATATGTTTATTTTGTATGTGATTAAAAGTCTCTTTGGCGCAGTCATTCTTTTAATTAAGTAAATTATCCTAATTACAGTTCTGTGTCGTCACAGCGAGCGTTCGGGAGCGACTGTACGCAACCGTAATCCGTAGGAGCCATAGCACAGACAGTGTCATATGTACAGTGGGCTGCATCAATTGGGTACTCCAGCTGTATTCAAATTTTAATACAACTGGGGTACCCAATTGATGCAGCCCACCGTACACACGGCTACACGTCAAGCTATACATTTCCAGTATAAGCTGACCTCGCATTATACGGAAATTCTATACAATGCGAGATCAGCATAAACTGGAATTGTATAGCTTGATGTGTAGCCGTGTGTACTGCCGCACTTGCAACAACTGCAGTAAGTATCATTTTTGTCAAAATTGAGTTAAATATAGATTCAGAATCAGCGTAATGAGCTGATTCCGAATCTATATTTAACTAAATTTCGACATTAATTATACTTACTGCAGTTATTGCAAGCGCGGCAGTGCACATGTGGATAAATGCTATCCCTACAATATACCCCCTTATTTTTAAGATATAAAAAGAAAATTAAATATATCGATAAACGACAAAATCGTAATCGTTCTCTGATGAATCGTCATCAAAACTGTCCTCTGTTACACCGTTCTCTTCATCTTGTTCGATTTTTTGAACTCGATCCTCATCACCCATCATCTGTAAACGAACATGATAATCATCAAAATTAGGTTACCAGAAAATATACACGCTCAAAGAAAGAAATCCATACCGGCAATATTTTCGCTGCTATCCGTTATACTGGGGGTACTTGATCTCCCTCGAATCATTTGAAGATACATTTCTCTTCTTTTTCTTCCCATTCCCAGTCAGTGGGAGATAATTGAGAAGGTTCTTGAAGGTGAGTATGGCTCCAAAGGTGCGCTATGTACGATGTGTGCAGTAAATGCTGGCGTAGCTCGAATTTACATGGTGGGAAGATTGCCCCGTCGATACGGTAACTTAATTTCGTTCTTGACATTAATTTGGTCATTTTAATTACGTGTAGCGTTGACATCGTTTATCCCTTTAAATCCGTACAGGCGACAAATTCTGACTGCGTCAGAATTCTCTTTCCACCGCCCACGCAGCTGATTGCTGCTTTCGCATTTTTAATTATTTAAACAATCACCTAGTTAAATTTCATTTTGTATTTGCAACGCTAACTCCCGGACTATTAACCGCATACTAAAACACTTTTCAACGGATATTAGTTTCAAAATGAAGAAATATTTCAATATGTTTCTGGTACAGACGTGTTATCCACCACCTCACCGCACCCGCACCAAATTTGGTCGTTTTTGGCGCATCTAGCTCCAAAAACGCCCAAATTTCTTCCAAAAACGTATAAATGGCGACGTGTCGCGAAAGACTCGATGGGGAAAAGTTTCCCAAATCTGGCGCCATGTCTTCAAAACTCACCTGATGTTTCATCGCATGTGCCTTAAGACTTGTTGCGGTAGAGAAAAGTCGCCCGCAGCTGGGCTCTGCGCACGCATGCGGCCGCGCGCCCGAATGCGTACGACCATGCGCCTTGAGGTGGTGCGATGCAGTGAAAGACTTGCCGCAGCCTTCTGTTCGACATCTGGAAAATGAGGAAAGTATTAGCTGGAAGCACCTTCATGAAAATTGGCCCACAGGAAAAGAACATTTTTAGGGTTTCGTACCTAAGGGTAAAACGGGACCCTATTACTAAGACTCCGCTGTCCGTCCGTCTGTCTGTCTGTCCGTCTGTCACCAGGCTGTATCTCATGAACCGTGATAGACAGTTGAAATTTTCACAGATGATGTATTTCTGTTGCCATTATAACAACAAATACTAATAAACAGAATAAAATAAATATTTAAGGGGGCTTCCATGCAACAGACATGATTTTTTTGCCGTTTTTATAAATAATGGTACGGAACCCTTCGTGCGCGAGTCAGACTCGCACTTGGCCGGTTTTTTACGTTATTTTATAATGCAAAATATCGATACCGGAAATTTCAATTGTCGTAAAGGACATTGTATTCCCTGTCCTTTACGACAATTGAAATTTCCGGTGTCGATATGGTAAGAACATTCGTAAAACGGCAAACTTACCACCGGTTTCTGAAACCCTAAATTGAAAGTACAATTTGATGAATTTGATTACAGTTGAATGAAGATATAAGAGATTTGAGAAACCGAGGTTAAGCATAGCTGTTTATCATTTGCCCAATAATGCGAGTAGTCAGTCAGTGTAAAACAACAATCTTGCCGAAATCGTGGAGAGCGATAACAATATAATACCTCACCCTCGAGAATAAACTACTGAAGAAATAGGAAACTCCATTTGATTTACTGATGTAACATAGTTTGCCAGTTTACCTCCTACGGACCATAATGACCCATTTATCAGTGCTACAACTCGAACGATAAGATCTTAGAAAACACGTGTTTACTAAGCTTACATAGTTGGACACGTGCCAGGATACACTTTCACAGAGCATTTGGCAGTAGACCCACAAGAGAAACTCGAAACCTACTACATTACCAATTTGTCTTGTCAGTCATTTCTAAAATTATGTAGCGACAATTGTCGAGTAGGGAACGTTGACTGATGATCAAAGAGACGTACAAACATATGGCAGACAGTTGTCTTGTCTCAGTGAAATGATATACTCCGTACAGTGGTTTAATGATATTAAGAGCCTATACAACCTCAGCTCAAATTCACTTTTTATCTCGCTCGCACCATACTGCTCGCGGACTGAGTGAGAGCGAGACAGAGTGGGGTGCTAGCGGCTCCGAGGCGCCAATAATTTAGGTAATTGCTTTTTACGGCGAAAATAAAGGTAATTTTAAAAAAAATAAAAAACATAGTCGCTGCTTTATAGTTAGTTCAATTATTATGCAAAGTTTCAAGATCTAATTTGAAGTATTTTTTGAATACCAGCGGTTTATTGTTCGGTTTGGAGGTAACTTTGGATTTTTTTTCTATCGAGAAAATTTTATGGAATCGTGTTTTCGTCTAACATAGTACTTAACATTAATCCTTAACTTTAACATATATTTATTTCAAAATTAATGCTGCAGTATTTTCGATATAACGGAGGATCATGTTAAGCCATTTGAGGTAGTATAGGCCCTTAACAGCTTGGAAAGGCAACAAGTAATTGTGTATGGAAGATGGATTTGAGACGTTCGCTCTCCGCCCATGTCGAACGCGTTGGATTACTGAAGTGGGTAGACTGTGTCTGTAGTATCGGATGAATTCAGTATTACAATAGGGATGATGCCTGGGTCAAAGAAAAGAAAATCTACTTAATCCGTCAGTCAAATATTAAAATTTATTAGACACGTATTTTTTGCGTCATCTAATAAAAAAACAGTGGCACTCCGGGAGTGCCGACAGAAGTGAAAACTTAAAAAAAAATCGGCACCGCGGTAATCAACGCGTTTATGTCTTTTACTCCACACATCGCGGTAATCAACGCGTTGATGTCTTTTTAATGGTCAAAAGCTGGTGTCGTCACAGTGTCGCGAAATTAATGATTTAGTTCCCATCTCAAAAATGACCAACGCGCCTAAAGAAGTTTTCACTTCAAAAATGACTTTGATAAAACGCATTAAAATTAGGAGTGGAGTTCGCTACGTCACAAATAAGTATAAAAACTACATACTCGTGACGTCATGGCACATTTTAACTCAATGTATCCCCGTAATCTTTACATAACGTAAAAAAAAAACCGGCCAAGTGCGTGTCGGACCACGCACAATGGAAGGGTTTCGTAGTTGGGATGAATTTATCCCAAAAACAAACTTAACTTTGTAGTTGAAAAATATGTTCTCCCATACGGAATGTATGGGAAAACATGTTTTTACAACTGCAAAGTTAAGTTGGTCGATTATTACTCGTTAACTTGTAGAGCCTACTTAGCTGTGATAGTTTTCCTTTTAATTTCGTTATATAACCTACTGCTGTAATTTTTTTCACAAATCCAAAATCAACCATTTAGCTGGCAGGGGGGGGGGACACTTGACTCTAACAAAAATTAGCACTTTAAAGCTTAATATTTCGCAAACGAATCCCTGAATCCAAAAATGGTTTTCGCAAACTCACAATGTTTTTAAAAGACCTTTCCAATGATACCCCACATCATACGATAAAAAAAAAACATCACCACTTTACGTGTAAGAGAGGTACCCTAAAAGAAATGATTTTCATGATTGTGTTTTACCACTTTGTCGGCGTAATTAATATGTATACCTATGCCAAATTACAGTTTTCTAGTACTAAGGGTCTCGGAGCTAAACCGCGGACAGACAGACAGACAGACGGACATGACGAAACTATAAGGGTTCCTTGTTTACTACGGAACCCTAAAAAGATAAAATACGAGCCCAATATTTTTTTAATAATTTACAAGGCGGACAAAAAAATATATTTTTAATTGGTTGTATATTTAATTTTCAGCTTACTGATTACGTCACGTGTTTTTTCTTTACGCGTCTTTGGTGATGCTTGATGTCTATTGGTAATTTCTACTTATAAATAGAAATGGCTGACTAGCCACTATAACGTTTAATTAAGTCTGGGCAAGCGTAAACGTCCACCAACCCGCACTGGGCCCGCGTGGTGGATTACGGTCCGCTCCCTCTCACAGAGAGGCCTGTGTCCCAGCAGTGGGAACTTGATCGTGGGCTGATGATATAAGCGTACACTATTAACATATACGAAAATCGCGTTTGAGTTCCAAATAATCCTAATTAAAAAATATTTATATCTATGACTAGCTTGTATTTGAAGAAAAATACATAATGTTCGTCGACGCCAAATAAATTTGGATACGGACTGGAGAATGGTGATGAATTGATGATCTTGTTGACTTCTGTGTCCGCGACTTCGCCCGCGTGGAAGTCAACTATGCCATAAAACATCCTATGGCACTCGGCAATATTGTAGGTAAGTACAATCAGTGAAAGAATTTTTGAAGTAAAAACTTCTTCAAGTGCGTTGGGCATTTTTGAGATGGGACTAAACCATTGATTTCGCGACCTGTTACCGACACCGTGGAGTAAAAGACATCAACGCCTTAATTACCGCGGTGCCGATTTTTTTTTTCAAGTTTTCACTTCAATCGGCACTCCCGGAGTGCCACTGTTTTTTTTTATTTTACCTTTATAGAAATGACAATACTTTTTTTCCTTTTAGCCTTGTACATGACTTTCTGCTTTCATTTTCATTTCAGTTTGTTTTTTTTAGATAAACCAACTCGCTGTTACCCTATTGGACCATAAAAACTACATATTCCGCCTAAAAAGGAAACGAATAGGCTCAATTCAAGTAGTGCTTAAATTGAAATTTTGATGAGGAGACATGTCACAGGATGCATCAAACTCCAATTGCCATCGTATTAACCAACAGATCTGATTATAGCCAATGGCTAATCGCAGATGGATTAGTAGAGAAAAAAAAAAATGTTTTTATGAGTGTGTTTAGTTTTATTTGTGATCTCCTATGCGAGTCCCAAGAATACTTTTTATTTCTATAAAATATTAATTTAGATGTTGTATAATTATATATTTCTTGAAGTACGAACGAGTTATATTTATCCTCGGATTATCATAATATAAATCGAGCAGAACACTCCATCGATACGTCTCTAAATCAAGCCTAACAAGATATTTTATCTCAGTTGTCAATAACAGCCAATTAGCATGCAACAAGTTTCTACTTCCTATTCAAAGATATGATTCGATTCTAGTTTTGCTGGGCGTGAATCACCGTCTAGTCTAGTTAACGCAGCGTTGCATTGCGATTAAACATCGGTGCCATTTATCCCGAGCATATAATTATAGAAACTAAATGTGACTATTATCACCGTCATTCATAATTAATTCCGGAGCGATGCGTACGCAACGTGATATTGTACAGTACCCACAGAGATTAAAATTACAGATATCAATGTTAATCTAGATAACAGCAATTGCATGAGTATAGGAAACCCGTGCATTTAACCCTCCTACCCATTTAAGGACTATGTGGTTTATTTTTATTTTTTCTCAGCTAGTTTTATTAATGGTCTGACAGTTTTGAGTAGTTTAAGCGGCCTACCAAAATGTTTTTTCTTTGGTATTGTTCGTCGAGTTGAGCTCCGTAAGTTCTGAGTTGAGCTCCACGATTACTGACAAATGCTTGTACTGACTGGACAGGTCTACTCAAATCTGTGTGGTTCTTTCCTCCAAAGACCATTTCAGGTACTAATCTACATGGGGGACCAAGATTGTCATATGGCATTTTACTGTGGGGTCGGGCTGCTGACATTGAATCCATCTTTATTTTGCAAAAGAGAGCTGTCAGAGCCATTTATAATCTACGTCGCCGCGAATCTCTCAGGGAACTTTTTAAAAGGATTAATATTATGACGGTACCTTGCCAATTCATTTATGAAAATATTATGTATGTAAGGAAAAATCCACATCTCTTTAATAAAATAAGTGATAGACATAATTTTAATACTAGAAATAAAGATAAACTAGATCAACCATTTTTCAGGTTATCTAAAGTACATACATCTTTTATGGGGTACTGTGTTAAATGTTACAACAAAATACCTTGTGACATATTGCAATTAAATGAAAGAAAATTTAAAACTCATATAAAAAGCACACTTTGTAAACAAGCATATTACAAATTAGAGGATTATATCCAAGATAAGAGTGCTTGGAAACATGCTGGTCCTGCTCCATAGGACACTTTAGAATCAAGACAAAATCAAACTGGTTGCTAATTTAATTGTAAAATTTATTACTTTGTGTTTTATGACATTGATTTTACATTCTGTGACTTCCTCACACACTTATTAACTGTAAAATTTTAGGAAAATCGTCTACTTTTACAATGTTTGTAAATATGTGAGCACAATGTATCTATCACATATTAAATTATCTATCGTTGCTTCATTTTTAATTCTTTTTACCTATTGTGGTATAGTAATTTTATTCTAGGTGCATCGTCTTCACATATAATAATTATTTAACAAATGTATGTACATATACAAACAATTGTAAAACATTTTTAAAAGAGTAACGGTGGAGTTTCTTGCCCATTCTTCTCCATACGAAAACTACCTTTTGGAAAAGGCGACTAGAATCAATTTTATTATTTTGTAATTTTTGACGTTCAAAAGTGCCATACATGGGCCTATTTGAAACTGACTTTGACTTTGATTATGTCTGGACTTTAAAAGAGACTGCGACCTTAGTTTGTTTCGGCCTTTCTTCTCAGAGTAGTCAAATAGGAAACGCCGAACCCATCTAGCTTATTTTTTTAAGTGAAAACTACTTTAGACGCGTTGGGCATTTTTGAGATGGGACTAAATCATTGATTTCGCGACACTGTGACGTCACCAGCTTTTGACCATTAAAAAGACATCAACGCGTTGATTACCGCGGTGCCGATTTTTTCAAGTTTTCACTTCTCTCGGCACTCCCGGAGTGTCACTGTTTTTTTTTTATTATATGATGTGTAAAAGTGATTCCGATATCCTATTTACAGAATAAACAATTTCATTTCATTTCATGGAAGAAATCTTTTTGCCACGTCGCCAGCAATACCGTGAAGATGTTGAAGATTGTATTCCTTAGTTGTTTGAAAGTGTTATCTTGTCAATAGATCTCAGTTCCCATATTTTTTTGATCATCAAGACTGACTTATGATCAAAGTTACCCATGAAGACAGAGAAAAGAAGAGAGTGACGTTACCCCATGAGATTTCAGAAGATTTGTAGTTATTTCAATATAATTTCACGACACCCATTACAAGAATTGGTAGACTTCTACTGAAGATCGTTCTTTACATAATACTAACTTGTATGGCCTCTCCTGTGTGTGTGTTCGTATGTGTTTCTTTAGATCGCTGAGTGTCGTGAAGAACTTCGTACATCCGTCCGCATTGCAGTTGAATGTGTCGCCGCTGTGCAGCCGTTGATGTGCCCTTAACCTGAAGATAGAAGAATCAAACATTACTATGGCGTCATGTTTGCAGAAGGGGAACAATAGAGGGTGGCATTTTAAACCCCCGACGCAACAAAAAAAGGGGTGTTATAACTTTGACCGTTATGTGTGTGTGTCTGTCTTTGGCTCCGTAACTCTTAAACGGGTGAATCGATATGAATGCGTTTTTTTTTTCCTTTGGTCTTTTTTAGCATCTGCCTAGCTTTTTTCATGTTGAAGTCGGCTTCCAGCCTAACCGGATGCAGCTGAATATTTTACATATAGCGACTGCCTTTCTGACCTTCATCCCTTGGTAAGACTAGTTGTCAGACTCTCGAGCTTTTGACTACCCATAAGGTTTGTCAAAGGTCTACAAATGATAGCAGGGACCAACGGCTTAACGTGCTTTCCGAAACACATTTTTCCTTTGGATTTTATGTTTTAAAAATTTCTACGAGAACGTAGGTACATTCGTAATGTAATATTTTGTGTTAAGAGCATCCCCATAAACAAGCTTTTCACCTCTTTTTCTTTCAAAATATATACATCTTTATTTTATCTCCAAGAATCAAAGTATGAGGTCAAGGAACCTATAAAGAATTGACTTGAAGAGTACCTAACGACATTTGTATAGTGGTCTCATAAGTATGTACGCACTTTAAAATAGCTGACAAAACCACTTATTTTCCTATAAGATACGACGTAATAAAGTTGACTAAGGTTCGTTATCTAATCTTAGGCAAAAATACGGATAAGTATTATGTAAACAACCAATAATGTTTACATCTAAGATTCACGTGCTGAAGGTTAAGGCGACAGCGGCGTTTAATGCTGTATACAAAATTAGGAGCTGGGTGCAATGATACGCTTCTTGTCTTTAGTATCGTCGGTCGTCGTCCAAGTTCATATCTGGGATTAGTCGGCACCGGTTTGCACTGGTTCGTGCTGATTTGGAAAAAAGTATCAAAACTGCCTGCGTTGACTAGCGTTGGTTGTAATAATTTCTACTACGATTTGGACTCGTTCGGACCGATTGGCTGAAAAAGGCAAAACACCTTTGCCAAGCAGTAAATCGCGAAAAAAATCTGGTGTTCCCTATATTTTAACGAACATAAAAAATGTAGGGAACAACAGATTTTTTTATTTTTTTTTGTGATTTCAAGTTTGGACCCATAGTAAAAGTTGTACCTACAATGCTCCCCTTAAAAGATTTTTAAGTGTTTTACCAATAACACTGTTTATAAATCAATTGCCGTGACAAAAACTCGAAAATGGCTCAACCGACTTGTTTAAAAAAAAATGAATACTTCTTTAGGCGCGTTGGGCATTTTTGATATGGGAAAAAACAATTGAACTCGCGACACTGTTACCGACACCAGCTTTTGCCCATTAAAAAGACATCAACGCGCGATACATTTTCTTTGGGATTAATGACATTCCAAACATTGAGATATGACAACGACATTATTGACATTCCCTTTTTTTACCGACTTGTACCTATATCCTGCACAAGAAAATTGTTCAAGTTTTCACTTCTGTTGGAATTCCCGGAGTGCCAGTTTTATTTTTTTCGCCTCATGTCTGGGGTGGCTTAGGAAAAAAGATTTTAAAACCCAAAGGAACAGCCGAAAAATTGAAATTTTGGCTCACGTGACACGAAGTTTACCGGATCATCTAGAGGGTAATATAAAATTTAAAATTGTATGGAAAACAAGCCAGCGCCTGCCTGATGGTAGGTAAAGGATCACCGCCAATTACCAATACTGATCCCAGAAACAACGCTGAAATATTTCAGTTGCATATTTATACGGGGCGCCCAAACTACGTCTATCTACCGTTTACATACTCTTCAACCCCCAGTTTGACCCGATCGGAGGCCAATCAGTCACGAAGCGGTTTTTTAAAGATTTGTTTATTTAACTATAGCTTTAGTTCATTTGATATGCTGATTTCCCAGCTGCCTGATTCTGTACACAGGGTGGCAGGGACACATCTTTGTAAACAAGCATATTAAAAATTAGAGGATTATATCCTAGATAAGAATACTTGGAAGCATGCTGGTCTAGCTCCATAGGGAGTCTAGACAAAATCGAACTGGTTGCTAATTTAATTGTGTAATTAAATATTATAACATATTTTTTTTTTTACATTCTGTGATTACTCATACACTGACTAATTAGTATCACTTGTAATTTTTTTAGGAATATCGTATAGGTACCTATTTTTACAATGCTTGTAAATATGTGAACACTATGTATCCATTACATAATTATTTTTTCTGTCATTGCTTCATTTTTAATTATTTTTACCTATTGTGGTATAGTAATCTTATTCCAGGTGCATTGTCTTCACATATAATTAATGTATACAAAATATTGTAGAACATTTTAAAAGAGTAACGGTGGAGTTTCTTGCCCATTCTTCTCCATACGAAAACTATCTTTTGGAAGGGGCGACTAGAATCAATTCTATTTTTTGTTTTTGACGTTCAAAAGTGCCTTTTTGTGCCTAATTGAAATAAATTATTTGACTTTGACATCGACGCAAAAACTTTTACCATGGATTCAGTAATATGTAATTTTTCGACGGTTATTTAAAACAAAATCTGCCGTTTCATACATTTTGACTGCGTACCTAGGTATGTATTGCACTTTTCTATAAAACAGAAGTTTTTGAAGTGAAAACTTCTTTAGGCGCGTTGGGCATTTTTGAGATGGGACTAAACCATTGATTTTACGACCTGTTACCGACACCGTGGAGTAAAAGACATCAACGCGTTGATTACCGCAGTGCGTGGAGTAAAAGACATCAGCGCGTTGATTACCGCGGTCCCGATTTTTTTAAAGTTTTAACTTCTGTCGAAACTCCCGGAGTGCCAGTTTTTTTTAAAGTAACCGATGAAAAATTTCAACGCACGGGAGTTCAGAATCATGTACTGAATCCATGGGAAGTGACAGTTTTCGCGTCGATGTATGCCACCCTATAATTTAATATTTGCATTCAAATTAGAAGTAAAGTATAGCCACTGCATTATGGTCGTCTTACCATGTTTCTATAACTTAACAAATATAGACATAAACTCACGCCTTCTCCCCACGGGAGTAGACTGAAACTACAGAACGCCACCAAACCAACCAACCAACAAAAAAACCAACCTAAAAATATTCCACAAACAAAGATACACGCTAATTAGCTATAAAATGACAATCAATCTTTTCTTTTCCATCACGTGAGAACTTCACACATGACTGCTAAATATTTCAGACGACATTCCATTTAGGTACAACCTTCAAATTATCATTATTTAACACTTTTTTACCAATATTAAGGTACCTACGCAGCTAAAAAAGAGATATTAGATAAATTAGTCAAGAAAAACGAAAAAAAAATAATTTTCGTTGTATGTGTGATCCATTTTTAAACATAAGACACTTTAATAATGTTACTATACTAAACAACGTGCTTCGACAGTCGTCACGGTTAGCCAAAACAGAAGCCTGACAACCAATAGGTAATTGCGTAACTTATTTTCGTAAACAATTATGCCTAATTTGTTTCATTTTGACAGTTCAACAACATTCATTGCGTTATTTACGTTGTTGAGCAGATTTTTTTTCCAACTCAAGCAATGGATTAGCAATCTGTTTCAAATCGAAACAGATTGTGACTGATCGTGTATTACGCAATTAGGGTACTGTCCAATGGTTGCCAATGCAAATGTAAGTTTGTACACACGGCTACACATCAAGCTATTATACATTTCCAGTATAAGCTGACCTCGCATTGTACGGAAATCCTACACAATATGAGATCAGCATAAACCGGAAATGTATAGCTTGATGTGTAGCCGTGTGTACGCACAATTATTTTAAGATGTTATTTTAAGACCATAGACTTCATATGGGTTTTCCTGTAATCTATTATGAGTAAAGACACTCTCCGTTTCTTTTTTAATTTTTGGCTCAGTAGTTTCGGAGATAAAGGGTAAATTTTCATATATTTTCTTAAATATCTTCAAAAGTTTTTATATTAAAATAATTTTAAATAAAATGATCCTCGCAACAAGCCCTTTCATTTAATATGTCACATGGTACAGTTAGCAAGTTCCCCGCTGTCATTCGTGGATCTTTGACAGTCGTTACGGGTCGTCAGAAGCCCGAAAGTCTGACAACCAGTCTTACCAAGGGGTATCGTGTTACCCAGTAACTGGGTTGTGGAGATCAGATAGGCAGTCGCCCCATGTAAAGTACTCGTACCTATTCAACTGCATCCGGTTAGACTGGAAGCCGACCCCAATACAGTTGGATGAAGGTTAGGCAGATTGATTTTGACTGAGCAACATGGTTTAAAAGGAGTTGGTAGTCAGCTTCCTGCTTACTTAGCATGACCACAATAGAAACGGGTTTTTTCGACGGAAGAGTAGACAAAATGACAGACTGTGATTGTTTATCTGTCATTTTGTCTATTCTTCCGTCGACAAAACCCGTTTCTATGGTTGTCATGCTACGCGTGCAAGTTACTTAGCGATTTTCTTAACTGTCCCTATATTAACACGTTTTCTATTCAGGGTTATCATTTGGTAAATACTTCGGTGTTATGAAATACCAACTTGAAAAGAAACTTGATTTAAAAGAAAATATTAATTAAATTCAGAATGTAAGTACAACTTTGGTCCGATTTTTTTTTTGCTGAGTAATGATGTGTGATTTTTATTATTATCAGAAGATTATTTATAACTAGGTATTGTAACGAACGACTATATTGAAGCTATATAGCTATGTTTAAATATGATGTAAGAATTTTTTATCTGGTCATAACATCTTATCTCCGCAAGGTGGTTTGGCTATCTTATCAGTCACGCCCAAACATGGTAATGAAATGTTGTGTATGTCATGTAGGCCCAGACACAAACACCCGCGGAAACATGAGGTTAAGCAACGTTGAATGAAACCAGATTATTCACCCGTACACACGGCTACACATCAAGCTTTACAATTCCAGTATAAGCTGACCTCACAATTGTACGGAAATCCTATACAATGCGAGATCAGCATAAACTGGAAATGTATAGCTTGATGTGTAGCCGTGAGTACCTAGCGGGCACTTGTAATTTTTTCGGTTTTTTCATTCATAATAACGTTGGCGTATAGCGCTATGAGGTTCTTATGACGCGTGGTCAAAATCGGAACTAACATCATGTTTTTTTCAATATATTTCACAAAACAATAATTGCTCAAATGTTTAGCAACAGCGCCCCCTGTCAAGGCAGTAGGACCACTTTTCAACCTTATTACTAAGGACATAAGGGTGAAAATTGGTCGACCGCCATGGTCCGCAGTTGTACCTTAGGGAGAACTAAAAAGGCACGACCGGTGAACCAAAAAGACCTGGTTTTCAGAAACCTAACTAACCAAGTGATAAGGCTGTCATAAGTAATGGTTACTAAGCTTCAGGTGTTAAATTAATATAGTAGGTAATTATTCTCCTTTTACTCAAACACATTTAAATTACATTTTTAAATATTCGGTTTTTTTTTAAGCATTAACAAATAAAAAAAATATAGCCCACCGGTATCGGGAATAGGGTCCCAAAGCTACCGGCGGCAGCGGCCAGGGTACCAAAGAGAGGAACCTCCTAACTATATGAGCAATGTCCAAAAGTAGGTATCGCTTTCTGAATCAAGCCACCTACCTAACGAGAGCCACCTCAGGTGTTATTATTATCGCAGGAGGAGATGCCCGGGGCGGGAATCGCGAGCCGATTTCCGGCCACCGCGGGCTTGCGGACGGTGAGCAATGGGTAGCTCGCCGCCCGATAAGGACCAAGCCCGGGTCGACGGCGCATTGTGTTCCACGCGCGCCTCAAAGAGATGTCAGCAGAACTGACGGAGTCTGCTAGGACCGATGCCTGCCGGGATTGCGAAGAAGTCCGAAAGGGAGATCGTGGCCCCGGCAACATGGCAACTGAAGGAACACGGGTGAGTTTTAGTCAGTAAGAGTCTAACACGCCCTCCCACTCCACCCAGAGCAGGAGAAGTTATTTGATAATTTCCCAACCAAAACTCTTCGCAGGAACTCTCTGATATTGTGTCTGTTATTTAACATCCTTCACAACCCTAAAACGCCATCCTATCTGCGGGAACGCTTTTCCTACGCCCGTCCCTCTGATGCACTTTGCAGGTCGCATCTTAGAAATCTCCTTAAATCCCCTCCCCACTCAACCGACTTCTACTCCTACTCCTTCAGTGTGCATGCGGTTCGGTTGTGGAATTCACTTCCGCGTGACATTAGGGACTGCCAAACTGTTGCGGTTTTTAAAAGAAGAGTGAAAGAACACTATCTTTCCACTTCGTCATAGTTGCATAATATGTATTTATTATTGTATAAAGTAATTTTATCTAAGTATTTTAGTGATATGTATTTTAGAAGTATGTATTTAAGTATATTCTTATGTTGTATGTTTATATTTAAATTAGTGTATAGTTAAGTTTTATTTTATGTATTCTGTTTTCTCTTCTACTCTTACACACGTTGTCTACATCTCTTTAACTACTTTCCTATCGCAGGTATGCTGGAAGAGATTTCTATAGAAATAAGCATCACCTTTGTACGTATCTTTCTGTTCCTTTCTTCTTATCTGTTTATATGTGTGTACATAAACTGTTAAATAAAATAAATAAAACAAAAAAAAAAGGTGTTATTATTATTAATAAATTATTATTGTAACATGGTAAGTATAAATAGATTGTATAATATTTTGTTTAGCTAACCACATTAAGTTCACATGTCATTACATAACCTATTAGTAGTTTGTTTGTGTAACTTACGAATTTTGATAGTATCTTGCTTATCTATACTGTTATGACTACGATGATACGAGCATTTTAGTACAGCAAATTCTAAGAGGGTAAAAGTTGGGAGATACTTAGTCATTTTTTTTTTTGGTTGGGAAATTATCAAATATCGTCTCCCGCTCTGGACGGAGCGGGAGGGCGTGTCAGACTCTTACTGACTAAAACCCACCCGTGTTCCTTCGGTTGCTCTGTTGCCGGGGGCCACGATTTCCTTTTCGGTTTTATTCGCAACCCCGGCAGGCATCGGCCCTAGCGGACCCCGACAATTCTGCTGACATCTCTTTGAAGCGCGCGTGGAACACAACGCGCCGTCGATCCGGGCCCTGGTCCTTACCGGACGGCGAGCTACCCATTGCTCACCTAGATCCGAATTTTCCTTATACAATTGCAACTGCTGCGTCACACTTGGGCTGGTAGTCCGTCTTATATTTATCCAAGAATCGGTAGATTAGATTTCATATTTTACAGTATGTAAAGGCATAATGATATGTGCCTTAAGTCTCGTAATAAGCTACTACTACTCGGCTACTAGAGTCGCGACAGGAATGAAAAACATTCTGGAAACCTGAAATGGATCCCTGATCAGCAAATCTCTTATGTCAACTCAAATGTTAGCAGTTATTGGTTGGTTGTAATTTTGCAACAGATCTAAAAGAATAGGCTTGGCAGTTATTATCTTCATCATCAGCCTATAGCAGTCCACTGCTGGGCATAGGCCTCTTTAATTGCAAGCCAATTCTCATCCAGCTGCTACCAGCCACCCGGCGAAGATCGTCGCTCCACCTAGCCTGAGGGCGTCTTACTTTACGTTTGCCGAATCGTGGTTTCCACTTTAGAACACATCTATCCCAACGGTCATCGGCTTGCTTATTCTGTGAACTATGCGACAACTTTGGTTCTTTGCCGGATCACTTCGTTACGGATTCGATCCCTCAGACACTTCAAGCATAGCCGGTTTCATAGCTCACTGAGCGACCTTGAAATTATGAACCAGCCGTATCGTGAGTGTCCACGTTTCGGCTCCGTAAGTCATAACAGGCAAGACGCACTAATTGAAGACCTTAATCTTTAGGCTCTGTGGAATACACGACGAGCAATTTGACGAAGGTTCCCAAACGCTGCCAAGCCCAGCCTTATTCTTCTGTTAGCCTCCCTCTCAAAGTTTTTCTTATCAAATCGCAGTTTGTTCGAGGTAAACATATTCTCGAACAACCTTAAGAGCACCGCCATTGACAGTAATCGGTCCCGAAGTGACGTGTTCGTTGAACATAACCTGGGTTTTGTCCAAGTTCATCTGGAGGCCGATGCGTGCAGAAGAATCAACTAGGCCGTCCAGCATCTCGTGCAAGTAATGCAGCGATTCAGCCAGTATGACGATGTCGTCTGCAAATCTCAAGTGTTTAATGTACTCGCCATTGATGTTAATGCCTTGTCCTTCCCAGTTCTGCATCTTAAACACATCCTCCAATGCGTTGGAGAACAATTTCGGGGAAATTACGTCTCCTTGTATCACCCTTCGACGTCGGGGGATATTTAGTTCGCTGATCCTGAGTTTAAACTCTCTCTTCTCATAGTCCACAAACGCAAGACATAGGGGTCGATTATACTCTTCGGACTTCTATATAATTTGTCCCACTGTGTGGATGTGGTCTATGGTGCTGTATCCTCCTCGAAACCCGACCCACCTCGATGGCTGAAACTCGTCGAGTCTTCGCGCTAGACGATTATTGACGACTCTTGAAATCAAATTATATACGTGGCTAAGGAGCGAAATGGGTCTGTAATTCTTTAAAAGTGACTTATCTCCCTTTTTAAAGAAGAAAACGACCACGCTTCTTCGTCACGCTTCTGGAGTTCTCCCGTAAAACAGGACAGAGTTGAAGAGCTCCCGAAGCTCCTTCAGTACAGGACTTATCATTGGTGGCCAATTTAGTCAGCTGAACATTTCACCGATTTGCAAGGAGAGAACGTAATGAGTTTTCCAATAATTCACTCCTAACTTGTTGCGGTTTACTCGTTCCGAAAAATTACATTTTATGCATAAACACATCTTTATTAACAACATACGAGAACCGTTGTTGCTATTTTGTTCAATCAATTGGCAAACTTCCAAAGACATAAATTACGACCACTTTCTGACTCACTAGTGTTCTGTTTGGAAATTTTATTATTTATGATCACACAAGTCAAAAAAGCTGATCGACTTGTTGTTATGTTCGATTCTCATTTCGTAAACATTTCGATGTATTTTCTGGAAGTCGCAGTCGCCATTTTGCATGCTACGAATATCATTCTCTCATAAACAATTATATGTATTGTTATGCGTTTCCTAGTGCGGATATCCTTCGCGTAATGCCCTGGGGAAGGCATAACAGGCCTCTAAGGCAGAAAGTGAGTGAGTATAATGATAATATATTGTCGAGTCCTGTTTCTAATGCATGACGTCCAACAGCTATTTATTGCGCAAGCTTCTACAACTGACTCGGGGGATTTTTATCGACTAAAACTGTCAAAAAGTCAACTTGCTCAATAAGACTTGCCAGAGGATTAAGTGCTTTAGGGATGACGAAGAAAGTTCTTTTTGCAGCAAGTGATTATGTTAATTGCAGGAGGAAACTTTTTATGGTCTTCTTAGTAAGTAGGGTGCAAAAAATAGCTTCTATATTTATGACAATTACATGTAGACTTTACGTCCGGCTTATTCTGGGCAGTAAGCCTCGCTGGCCCAGGGGACCTACCACCAGCTCAAAAGCAGTATTATTTTAATATTACTTCAGTGGGAGAAAGAGATGGAGCTATACGTCTTATAGAGCTTCATATCTTTCCCACACTGAAATAATATTAAAATAATACTGCTTTATGAGCTGGTGGTAGGCCCCCTGTACCATCTTGCTGAGTAACATAACATCATACCTGTTTCCCCCGAAGGGTTAAGCAGAGGTGTAGGTACACCTACATTTCGCCAGTTATGTTTGTTTTGTTGTGTTTGCAGAATATACAACTCAATACTCCCTTATATTTTTATTTCATGTCTTCGAGAGAAGAAGTAGTCATGTGCTTAGAAACGTGTTTCATATTGATAAAGACCGTTTTTACAATCTCGACCTCTCGTTAATCGACCTCTAGTAAATTAGATTTTTTATAGTACGTCTGAGTACGCCCAAATCATGTTTCATATCTACTCGTTATTTCTATTGAAGCTGTCCGTCACTGTTGAACTGAATTAATCTTTCTGTATTAGTTGGTACTTTATCACTTTGACAATACAGAAGACTAGGTTAATATCAGAATAAATTTTATAGATTTGATTTTGAATAGTATAAGTATTTAAGCATAATTTGTAGGGTCTCTTCTGACCTTTATAGGATTTTTTTACGGAGGGTTCTTTGATATGTTATAGGATAGTTAGAGTACAAACTTCTACTCTTTTTTGACTTTAGACTAGCGTTTTGGGTAGAAAAATTTACAAATTGAGGAAAGACAGCAAATTCATTAAGGGGACGATAGCTGACTTTTAATGATTTTATACTGAAGATGACGTCTGAACGAGTAGTGTTAATAATTTGGATGGAAATTAGAGCATTTTCTTAACATTTTAATATAGGCATATTTTTGATTATGTTTATATTACACAGTGAAATTAATTTGTAAAGTTATGTCTAACGCGGATAAAAAACTGAGAATGACGCAAAATCCATCAGCGTATTTTTCTGAAAACTTCACCATATTAAAGATAATTAAATTACTGATCTTTTAGTATACGTGTTTTATTAAAATACCTTTTGTTTTACGTGTAATAAATTAATAATGCGTCTAATTTGGGACAGCGCTCCTTGATGGGCGAGTCCTATTACCGGCTGGACGTACGACGCGTTGCGTGAGCTCAGTACAGAACACGCAAGCTAACCATTCAAGGTCACTGTCATATATCTGCGTCTTAAAGTATCAATACTGTTTTTTTTGGGAAAAAGAACCCCTTAAGGTACCATTCCGTTATTCTGTAGTCGACCGCAGCAGGTGACGTGTCGCCGCGACACAACTGTATCCTAATTGAGTAATACACGATCAATCACAATTTGTTTCGATTTGAAACAGATAGCTAATCCATTGCTTTATAAGTTGGAAAAAAAATCTGCTCAGCAACGTAAATAACGCAATGAATGTTGCTGAACTGTCAAAATGAAACAAATTAGGCATAATCGTTTACGAAAATAAGTTACGCAATTAGGGTACTAGTTTCTATGAATTTCAATGAAATATCTTCCGTAGCTAGAGACACGTCGGTTTCATAGAATACATAGAAACCAGTCGGGTCGCGGCGACACGTCGCCTGCTGCTGCCGCCTGCGGTCGCCTACCGAATTGGACCTTTATCGTAAAATATCTTAAATTCAATGTAAAATATCGCGAGGACATAGTCGGAGAAAAGAGCTAGTAATCAGATTCCTTAAGTATTAGAGTATTGCGATATGCAAACACGTTTATGCCCGTCATGACCACAAAAAATCGTTTCATGTCTGTAAATATGTTCGTCTATTTAGAGTTAATTTAGATTACGTCACGGTCATACTTGTAAGTGAATCCGCAAACTGAAAAAAAGTGTTTGTTAGAGCCGCCATCGCCAGAGGAAGAAATGACGAAGCCTGCCGAAATCTGGGCATAATGGCTCCTTCAGAACAGACATAACCCTCACCAATAAGGAACTTAAAAAAACAACCGACTTCCAAGAAAACACTACAAACCGAAAAATAACTTTTATTTCGGAAGTCGTTGGCAAACAACGAAAATTTAAAACTAAAGACATCGACTTCTGTAGTGTTATTTTTTTTGGAAGTCGTGTGTTTTTTTTTTTGTAAAACTTTTTCACTTTTTTGTTGTAGTCCTTACTCCACACAAATTCGAATGTCTACCTGTTATGTAAATAACAGTGACAGGAACTTATCATATCATCCACATACTAAGTGGGAAAAAATTCGTATTATTGAAGCTAACTAAAAACTACCCAAGCAAAAGTTAAAACAATATATATGGGACCTCTGGACCTACCAAACAAAAAAAGAATTATCAAAATCAATTCATAATTGGCAGAGTAATCGGGTAACAAGCATACAAAAAAAAACTGTCGAATTGAGAACTTCCTCCTTTTAGAAGTCGGAAAAAAAAAGAAAAAGACTCCTTCTACTGGTTGAAAAAAATAATTTCTCTAGTTGTTATTTTTTTTTTCTAAATTGATCATTGATATACCTACTGCTAGTGCTGTTATCGAATCCAAGCACTTTAGAGTAGGTAGTAGGTGGGTACTTAAGCACCTAATTATTATCATCAGTCCATAATCCTATCTTAATTAACCGACTAATTATTATTAGAATGATTATCATCGATATTATCGATATGACAATCATTGCGATCAATTGTCATTTCTATTGACAATGACGTATTTGCCTTGCTCCGCTGTCGGGAAAATGACGGTCGTCTATTTACTACTATCACAATTTTCGAATTTGTGAATAGCGTTTAGAGGACTCTTTAGATACCATTGGTTGATGTTCGATTCGGCTCGGTAGCGTATCAAATGGTTGTGAACAGCAATGCTGAGCAAGCATACATCGTTCTTGCACCCCGAAAAACGGGTAAATTAAAATTAAATGTAAAGTTTCTTACCTATACAGAGTATTGAAGGCTTTCCTGCAGCCGCTAATGGTACAAGCGAAGGGTTTCGCCTTTGTGTGCGCGCGTATGTGAATCTTCAGACTGTATGACGTCAGAAATGCTTTCTCACATGATTGCATCGGACATTTGAACCTGTATTCACCTGGAAAAAAGAAAATTAAAAGATTACTTGTGTGAAAACATTGCGGACAAGCGTTCTGCGTTCCTCACCATAATTTATAACTGCGTTTCTTGCTGCGTCCGAGAGATAATAACGATTTGCGGTTACGGTCGCCTTCGGAATTGTACCAAAAAAAAATAGCTAAACGTCTGACTGCAATGATCCAAGGGAACGCGGACGTTCTAGCGTCCTAACACTAACTTATCACTTGCTTCAAAAACGGTGAAGGAAAACATCGTGAGGAAACCGGCATGCCTGAGAGATATTTCTCGACGGCATGTGAAGTCAATTCAGAGGCCCAAGGGCGGCTAAAAACTCTGACACCAGGTTAGTCAGTAACCACACAAAAAAAAAGAAGAAGAGCGTCCTAAAGAAAACTGTCATAAAGAACATCATTGTCGCACATCATTTTGAGTTACATTAACGCACTATTGTTGACTATCGTCTCGCTAGATAAGCATAAAAACACAAATTTTGTACAGACGAACAATCATCGTCATCATCATTTCAGCCAAAAGACGTCCACTGCTGGATGTAGGCCTCCCCCAAGCACCGCCACTTCGACCGATTCTGTGCTTTCCGCATCCAGCGGATTCCTGCGGCCTTCACAAGGTCATCGGTCCATCTTGTGGGAGGCCTTCCAATGCTACGTCTTCCGGTAGGTACGTGGTCGCCACTCCAGAACCTTTCGACCCCATCGGCCATCCGTTCTGCGAGCAATGTGCCCTGCCCATTGCCACTGAAGTTTGGCAATTCTTGGGGCTATGTCGGTTACCTTGGTTCTCCTGCGGATCTCTTCATTTCTGATTCGATCACGTAGGGAAACTCCAAGCATAGCCCTCTCCATTGCCCTTTGGGTGACTTTTAGCCTTCTGATAAGGCCCTTTATGAGCGACCACGTTTCAGTACCATAGGTCATCACTGGCAACACGCACTGGTCAAAGACTTTCGTCTTGAGACACTGAACAATAATTAAAGAATATTGTAAGTAAAAGTTTGGTAGTGGTGTGAAAAGATCAAGCCAATGACGTGTTCAAGTATCATTATTATGATAGTTTGTATGTTTTGTTTACTATGGATTAAATTGAAATTTTTGTAGGTAGGTAAACTCTGTAGCTGTAAAGTAGATAAGTAGAGTTCAAGTGTCAACTACGTAATACTATATTATGTATAATATAACGCAATACATCGTAGAATAACGTCGCCAAAGAAAGCGTAAGTTGACAACTTTCTATTGGAGTTAAGTTTCAATGTAAAACCTCTTCCTAGGATAAGTTACAATGTGGTTTACTAAGGTTTTGAAAACGTAAACGCAACGATACACGTTTGAGATCTTTAAAACAATCAATACTTTAGACGAGATAAAACTTATTGGAATCTATTTTATTTTGTGGATAAGGAACTGTATGTCTGTGCCATTCTCTCCGTGCTCAAGCTCTCTTGGAAGCTAGTCGGTAAACCTGACTGTTATGTGTTCGCGAATGAATAGAAGACGATGATGTCAGTAGGTAGGTAGGTACCTATGTCTGGAGTTCTGTGAGATGGGTGTATGAATTTTGTCTAATTTCGTCTTTTACTAGGTACTTAATTGGCTGATGACCGTTTTGTGTTTCTGGGGAGTTTGTTGTGCCACTTCTTTCCAGCTAAAACTCGTAAGAAGTGGTGAAGTACAGGCGTTTTAGGGGACTGTCTCATGTAATTTTGACGTTCCAAAAGTGCCGATTCTCAGCCTATTCAGAATTGAAAAATAAAATAGTCTTCGTGCATTCAGCGTGCATGTCGAGGCTGATTAGGGTGATGAAAAATTTTTTTTGTCTCTGAATTAAAAAAAGTTTGCATTGCTAGGAAATATCATGTCTATAATTGTCTATGGAACGAACGAGAACACACAACACAGTTGGAAAGTGTAACAAAGAGCGTGGGTGACTAAGATTAACCTACTGCAGCAAATGATTTATTTAGAAGTTTTCGCCAAATCAGTTTCGTTCCACATAATCATTATGAACTTGGCGAAAACAAGTTCAGCATCAAAGCTTTAAGAAAGTAGGTTTTTCTAAAGGCAATCCTGAGAAGATCTATCCACACATATATCAGGGTCTTTAGGATTCTGGACCGACAGTGATTGCATAGATTTTGTCGAACATTTTCACATTATGTCCGGATTTCGAGCCTTCCGGCTCTCAGAATTTCACACAGCTCGAACAGCCACAGCCAGCACCACGTATAATCGATCATGCTCTGGAAGGAAGTCGCAGAGCGAAATCGGGACAGGAACGACCAGACTCAAGACAAAATTCGGTTCAGCCCTACTGCCTACTGAGCCCAGTTAAGCTTGGATGTCGAAAGTTGCCGACACATTAATGCGGCAGAAAAAATTGGAAGTTCTATGCATAGAATAGAAATTCGAAATATGCCTAGTTGTAAATTATCTCAAACAGTAACGAAACTAGTAAAACATAATGGTACTACACACATACTTTTCACGAGACTTTTTTGCGAGGATAATAACCACCTGCTCACTTAATATACTACAAAAACAACCTAACAAAAGTTCGGCATATATGTCCAAGGTCGATGAACCTACATCATATTATTGCGCGGAATTATGACCAACACTAAACTGTAAGAAACATCACTAATCATAATTGTAAAGTTCACAGCCAGAGGCATGCTCATGTGACTGACCAAATGGGCCTGCATAGTATGCTATGCAGGCCCATTTGGTCCGTCAACCTTTCCCACTACTGGGAGTGAGATACAGGCCTCATCTCTGTGAGAGGGAGTATCACCACGCGGCTCTAGGCCGGTTGGTGCCGTCTGCTTCTACTTAGTACTATTCGCTAACTGCATTTCTGATACATGACATATAATTATATAATTAATGTATACAAAATATTGTAAAACTTCTTAAAAGAGTAACGGTGGAGTTTCTTGCCCATTCTTCTACATACGAAAACTACCTTTTGGAAGGGGCGACTAGAATCAATTATATTTTTTGTTTTTGACGTTCAAAAGTGCCTTTTTGTGCCTAATTGAAAATTTGAGTTTGACTTTGATGCAAGGGATGTTCTATTTTGCCAACAAGGAGCGGTAACCCATCTAAAAATTGACGCCTTCGATGTTACTTCTTAACCTCAGAAGTTGTTTGATATGTGTGGTGATATGAAATGATAAGAAAATAATAAATGGGCACTGCCTACTAATTAATACCTTTGTTTTTCTGAAATCCGTACCTATTAAAAGAAATCTTTTGTTTTGAGAAACTTTATTTCCTAAGGCAAACTTTTCCAGTTTGTACTGGTTTCCGAGTGATAACTTGCCTTAATCATGTTATCAAAGAAAACCCGAATTCGGCGGTTTGGCACAAGATTAATCAGTTACTAAGCACTTTTTTTTTCAATGTAGGTAAGTACTGGTTTAATTAATAGGTAGATTTCATTTCTCAAGGTTATGTAACTAATTCTGGTTTTAAAACTTTTATTTAAAAATATTGACTATTTTATTTCATTTCAGAAGATCTGCTCGCCCGCATGGACCCACATTCTTTTTCTAAAAGCCTTAGTTACTCCTTATAACATCAGCTATCTGCCAGTGAAAATCCGGTCAAAATCGGTCCAGCCGTTTCGGAGATTAGCCGGAACAAACAGACAGACAGACAAAAAAAAAATGTTTTTTTTTTGTTACCTATGTAACGTATATGTACTTACTTTCATATTCATTTAGTAAAAAGCTGTTATTTTGACATTACAAACTGACACTTCAATTTTATTTATTTGTATTTATGTGTATTTTAATATCATGGCAGAGGGATGTATATATATGTATACACACACACATTGTAGTACAAAACTGATTTACATCCGTCACCTCACATTTCAGGTCCAGTTGAAAACCAGCGTCAGGCACTAGTTGTCTGGCATTTTTGCTGAACTGGGCCTATTTGGCGCAGCCGCGAGGCACACTAACTTTCATGTTAAATTATTATTTTACACACTGTTTTTGTTTCCTTTTTTATTTCTATATTTTACTTGTGTTATAATTATGTTGTGTTGTGTGCCTTTTTGTCTGTGCTAATTAAATGTATTTTCTTTCTTTTCTATGTATTTTTTCAATAATATGTTTAAAGACTTTTGCTTAGTTTTATTAGCATTTGTAAGTTTGTAGGATGTTACTGTAATTTGAATAAAACAGAAACATAAATCAATGAAACTCTGGTGGAAGTTAAACTGTGGTTTCTTGTTATTTACAAATATAAAACAAAATATTCTGTACATTCCATGTGAGTGACTAAGGTAATAAAACTTTGTATACAGTTGCAAAGTTCGGTTTAACAATGTTCTAAGTGGCAATAACATCTCACAAACTAACAAATATTTTTGAGTACCAATGGCTAATATACTCAAGAAATTTATACTAAAGTCCCCGTCACGAGAAGCTATAATTTTTGTAAATAAAGAACTTCTACCAAGTTACGTAGCGACAATTTAATCAACAACAAATAATCCCAAATTCAATAAAGTCAAAGTAACGTACGTGTTATACGAAACTAACGAGCAATTTCACTTGATCGGGTTATATTTTAGCGATATAAAGCGCTGTCGTCTAAGGTTTTGTGGTACTGGAACGCATCTGATTCATGGAACGTAAACATTTGAGCCACGATTTTGAAGTAAGTTCACGCTGACGTTGTCTCAGCTGTCTTTCGAGTTTCGAATGCGTCTGTTTGTTTGTGGTGTTTTCGCGGATTAGGTTATATTGTTTGTTTGTAATTAGATGTGCGTGTTAATATAATTATATCCCTGTAAATAAATAGTACAAAACTGTTTTTATTTTATTTTACCCAAAGATTGCAAACCCCTGAATGTGTGTTTACAAAATTTATAGCTTCTCGTGACGGGGACTTTAATATTATAAAGAGGTACAATTTGTAAGTTTATATGTAGGGCTTAATCTTCGAAACTACTGATACGATTCAGATTTTTTTCACTAATTGGAAGCTACAGTACCTACTGCAGTTCATCATCATCATCATCAGCCTATAATGTTCCCACTGCTGGGACACAGGCCTCCTCTCTGTGAGAGGGAGTGGGCCGTAATCCACCACGCGGGCCCAGTGCGGGTTGGTAGATGTCACATGTCATCGAATTTTCAGTTCTAGGACATGCCGGTTTCCTCACGATGTTTTCCTTCACCGTTTTGAGAGCAGTGGTGATGAAATAATTTACACAAAGTAAAGCGCCTGTCTGGGTTCGAACCCACGACCTACAACTCGTAAGTCGCGGCCGTTACCACTGGGCCACCACTGCTCCCTGCTCCCACCTACTGCAGTGTGTCATAGGAAATGTTTAATGTGAAAACAAGAAATTAAGTGATTCGTGGAATATATTATTTGGCTGTTAAAAAAGCAGATGTTATTCAGTGAGATTGACCAAGGAATAAGTCCAATTACCAGCAATGGACCATGATCTGAGTACATCCTAACTTAATATTATAAATGCGTTTGTTTGTTTGTTTATTACGCTTTCACGCTAAAACGGCTGAACAGATTTGGATAAAATTTGGCACATGGGTAGACCATGACCTGTATTAGGACATAGGGTACTTTTTATTTTGATATTCCCACGGGATCGAGATTTATGCGGGTAAAACCGCGGGGCGCAGCTAGTATTAACTATAGGTACTTAAATGCTGTAAAATCTATTAATAAAGCTTGCAAGGCAAGTGTGCTTTTCTCACAACTACAACTTTACATAAAGATTTGCATATAAATGGATGCAACATTGTAAACAAGCTAGGTATTAAATGTAAATGAATGAATAACATATTACTCATAGTAACTATACCCCATTTGAAATAAGATTAGACATTTAAACAAACCTTTTTTACAGTCCGTTCAACCGATTTTGACTTCTAAACTGTAGCCATAAGGATGGCATTAAAAGCAAAAAAGTGGTTACAATACCAACTGTTTGCTGCAGCTGCCATTTGTAATGCCACCAACACAATAGAAGTCAAAATCAGTTGAACGAACTGTAAAAAAGGTTTATTTAAATTTGTAATCTTATTTCAAATTATAAAAGCAAGAAAACTAGAATCTTACAACCTTATTTTTTACAATTTCAAATGTGCGTTTGCCGCGTGGACCCTAATTCTTTTTCTAAAATAAAAGCAGCACAAGTTACTCCTCATAACATCAGCTATCTGCCAGTGAAAGTCCCATCGAAATCGGTCCAGCCGATTAGCCAGATCAAACAGACTGATCAGATAAACATTTTTTTTTAAATTGTAATTTAATTACTTACTGAATATACTTTCATATTCATTTAGTAAAAAGCTGTTATTTTGACATTATAAACAGATACAATTTTATTTATTTTTATAGATGTATAAATTATCAGATTGTACAAGAACAGATTGGACGGGTGACCCCCCCAAACTAGGCATTTGCCTGTATCTTGGGTGCTGTTAATGCATGTAAGCAGTTAAAAGGTCATTATCTTTTATTGTTTATAGAAGCCATTGTTCAGTAATTGTTTGTTTAATAACTTTATGAGGTCCTTTAACAACTCTGAAATGATCTTTCGTAGGGCCATGTTGCATGTTGAGTGGGTATGAAGTATGCAAAAAGCGTATGTATAGAAGGGTAATTAAAAAAGCATTGTGTATCTACATTTGCGTTACAATGTTCTCACCCTTGTGTGTTTTCATGTGTGTGCGCAGGTTTCCAACAGTGCTGTATGTGCGTTCACAACCCTCATATTCACATTTGTACCTCGCACTGCTGTCTTCTTGTTTCCTTTTGCTCTTATCCATGTTAGATGCGATGTCCGAGTTTTGTATATCCGATACTGTGTCATCATGACTAAAAAAGAAAAGCTTGTCAGTTTCATACTTGTCTATGGAAGGTATCAAATGTCTTTAGATTGTTATGGTTATGGTAATAAAATAGTAGTGGCTAAATGGCATCCAAGTGGCAACAACAGAGATAAATAATAAGTTTATTAACATGGAAATGTAAAGCGATTGAGTTTTATTATGAAAATATTGTCCAGTGTAAGGAAATTGTAGTGAATTTTTGGAACAACTCGGGTTACTAAAGTGGTTTTAAGTTACTATAATCAAACTATCTCACAACAGGTGTTAAATGAAAAACTAACACTAATTGACATACCTCTTACTCGTCTTTCAATAGTGTACTCATAGGAGAACACAAAATTAGGATATTCGCATCACATCGTGATGGTAATGTACCAAAATAGAATGCCCAAAAACGATACATCGGCTAAAAGACCACTTATATACAACCCCGCAAGTGCGAAAGAGATAGAACACTATTGACAAACAGCTGATTGGATCAAATTGAATGCGAGAACTAAAAAGCGGCGAAATACGCAATATTTGTTATCATTCTTTTAATAACTATAGAAAATATATTTAAATAAAAAACAAAACTTACGGCGAAAATCCAATTAGATTTTCTGTGTTTTTGTCCTTGGGAATTATTTCGCTTTCCGACGTCACGCCACTTTGAGGAGCTTTTTCGTCGTAATTACGCACTTGAAAATTATCAAACTTGCTATCTAAGTCAAGGTATTTTAAATCTGTGTTATTATCGTTTGAATAATGCCCAATCGTAAAGGGTTTAAAAGTGTTTTGTATTGAGATATCGAAGCGGCCGCTGTCACCGAGCCATGCGGCCATGTTTCAGAATAGTGTTGTTCCGTATCACAAGACGAACTGTCATACGCTGTTTTGTAAAACCGGCAAAAGATGAATCGGCAAATTAAGTCATGTTAAACTATATAGATGGCGCTAATTTCAAATACCCATAGAGAGAGCTACCGCTATGGAAGGTAAAGTAGGCGCCTGTGCCCGCTCTGAGGACTCCCGGCGTAACTCCCGTTATAATGAACACCACTTGTTGTCTGCGCGGGCAGTGCGTCGACCGCACGCCCTTCTACTCACGCGAATGTATCATCTTCACATTCGGACGATAATTCGCGTATAAAAGTGTGCCGCACAATTTTTACTATTATTATTTATAGAATTAAATCACAGTTTAATTGATAAAATGTGTTCAAGAAGTTTATCTATTTACATTCATTTGGTAAGTAAATAAAACTTTTTTTTCCCCCTGAAACTAAAAATAATATAATTCGATTCCATACCTACCTACCTATTTATTTATTTATCCTGTAACAAATATATATATTTTTTTTCAATTGCTTGGTTGATTTCCAATCCTATCGATCGGTTCTTATCAAAGTTTACCGCTCATTTATGGTATGTTGACTCGTTTTGCGCCCTCATTTTTTTACTATGAGATAAGGAAAATGAATACCTACCTCTAATTGATGGAATGATGATATCTTCATCCAATTAAAATATTTCTGGTTTCAAACATATTTTATATCGACTAGTTTCGACTCTACCTCAATGTTTTAAAACTTTGATCATGTTTTTTTTTTTCTCAAGCCATATTTCAGGGAATCATTATTTTTGCAGTCAGCTTGAATAATTAAATTCCAGACAAAACATAAACTTGTAACGAACCTATAAAGCTATCTTAAGTCATCTGCATGGTTGACTGACTCATTGCCTATGCATTTGGAGCGAACAAGCGCTCAGGAGATAGGTAAAAAAAGCATAAAACAGTGGGTGAAGTTTATCTTTATTTTACTGTTACCCACGGCACCCATTCGCCGTCTAGGCGCATTAACGTATCATTAGTTGAAGGTTGCTGACCGACACCATGTTCTAATCTTGACGACATGGTGACTCTCCGCAAAAGGAAGTTATAAGACTTTTAATGTAAACCAATATCATAAACCGCAAACCTCTTTCCATTACTTTAATGTACAGTTTCTACGTAAGCTTAGTGTGTTAATTATAGGTTTGCGTACATATAGATAATTGAGTTTATAGGTATGCGTGATAGGCGATCCTAATGTAGCTTACAACTTTAGTATTAAACTAAAAGTATTAAAATAGTATTTAGGTACTCGCAGCTTCAGCTTTAAGCCTAAATTGAAACCCTAGTTTAACAAAAGTACTTATCTAACTAATTTGCATTGTTATAAACTTTCAAATTCCTCTTGAAGCAGCATCAGCAACTTTTAATCATGATAAAAAGAAACTACTTACCTACACCAAACTGATTCATCCTGCATCCGCATTGTGTTATAAAGTTACTGTCGTGGAGCTTTTCTTTAAACAGAAATCCATATGCATAACTGTCATTTTAGTAGAAAGTTGTATGTCTACCTAGTAAATATTAAGCGCATGACTAACATTTGATAACGTGCCAAAATAAACAGAGAAACTATTGACAGCATGGATGATAAGTAGGTACCTATTTCAAGCTTTCGAGATCTCTCTTGCCTACACTTATTTGGGTAAACGATAATACTAAGACCATGATGGCTACTACTCGGAAATCGAGCTGCAAAATGTCGTTCAAGAACGTGCTGTCCATGACAATAGACCCAAGAGACCGATGAACACTTTCGCTGCTTTTTCTTTATTCAAATTTCACTTTTGATCTATTCCTCGTGTCCACTGAGACTTTCAATGGACATTATAATAATAAAGTAATCGATCCCAGGGGACAAAACATTGCGTCAAAGGAAACAACGTGATGCGAATAATAAATTTCAGCAAAAAAGGCTATGATGCAATTTGCATACCTGCTGAATTACTTACATAATTATGTTTACAAAAAAATCTGCAAGCATATTTTAAGCTCGTATTATCATAGGCAGTAAATAATTATTAAAGAAGAAATAATATGCTCTAGTCGAAACATTTGTAACAAGTTTCTCTGAAACTGAAAATCGCTAATGACAGTTAAAATAAAATAAGACTATGTACAGACGCCAGCACATCAGGCTACTACAATCTGTCAAATTTATTTAATAGATATTTAACTTTATCGCTGAAGTATAAGGTTCAAGGTTGATTGGGAAAATTTGACAGTTTCGGGTAGCTTGATGTGCTGGCGTCTGTACACTTGTCACTAGCCTGTATACGAAGTGAGTTCAATGACATGTTATTCACATATGACCTAGAAATCTGACACTGACACTTTCTTCTTGAGGGTCTTTTCGATTCATCGCACATCACTACGTTACCCTTTCGTTTCCAATGAAATGAAATGTACTCCGGACATGTCATATTGGTTTTGGAATTTTACTGTAAAGGATCACAAAGTTAATTAAGGATACGATCAAGAAACGATAATTGTGTTTTCTAAAATAATAATGTAAGCTGATGAGCTTTCAGAAATTAAAATTAAGTTGTTGGATCTGAGATAATATCCTTGGATTTGAATTTTGAAGCCTGCATTTAATTTCTTGAGACAGGTTCAATATTTTTAAATATTGTGCGCTTTTAGGAGGTATATTCAAGAGCTTTGATCCATCTAACTCTTCCGCATGCTCTTAACAGTGCCACACAGTCTTCAACTTTTATGACAGCAATGTTTTAAACAAACAGCAAATAACTGAGTCAGTATGTTAAGTCCACGGTTAAGATCGTGTTATTATTTAACTAAATAAGTATACCTACTTGTTTAGTCACGTTTTCAGTTTGATGGCAGGCTATGTTCTTTTTTTTACTTGCGATGTGCAATTCCTGTGATAGCTATCCAATAGAATTAGACAAGAAAAGGACTGGTTTTGTTTGTCAAAGATGGTCCGTGGCAGGGGGATCTGTGTCATTCGGCCACGACACACATACCGCCCTGACGGCGACTCACGCGCCAGCGATGAATTCGTGCGGCCAATCATATTTTATTTATGCAGTGACTTTTTATTCCATACAAAGTCAGAAGTAATATGTATAAATATTGGGTATAAAACTTCCTTAAAAAGCAGGAAATACGACAGTACGATTTTTTACTAGTGTTTGCCTAATTGCACTGCAATCGCATAAGCGATATGCATGAACAAAATCAGAAATCACAAAAATTACAATTGAAATACTTTTCTACCAAGTATCACCAAATTAGAGCATTACTCGTGCGTGCACTGCATTAATTTATTCTTCATGACATTTAACTTTTCTTTTCACGTACATTCCAGGCACTCGTAGCATGCTGCGTGGTTGCAGACTGTGGTCCAAGACTGAAGTACACGTGGGGTGATGCATTACAAGGAACAGATTGCGCAGGTCCGGACGGAACAGCCTATCCTAGGTAACACATAATGATAGTTTATCGGTTTTTAATTTCCGGTTTTGTATGTTTCAAACACTACTCGATGAAAGAAATCAAGTAAAGGAAATAAGTATAATATTGTGACAGTTTAGTTTAAGTATCTATTGCAATCAGTGCCGGGATTAACAACGTAGCAAGATTAGCAATTGCTACAGGCCCCGCGCAAAAGGGGGCCTTGCGTATCCGAACCTGGCTCACCTCCGACTGAGCGTAATTTTTTGAGTGAAACACAACTGGGAACGTAACACCTTTTCCGAGTAAGACAATCTACGTCAAACAGTCGGTAACCGATTATTTCGTTGGCGAAAATAAAACGCACATACAGTAAACGCACAAGTTCTACAAAAAGTCGCTTGTATAAATGCATATAATTTTTATCGGCCGATAATCGGTTCTACAAAAACTCTGACCCGGGCGACTGGCGAGCACCCTTACTCGGCACTCAGTGTGGACAGGGCTGGATTAGCCACGTAGCAGGTGAACAAAATGCTACAGACCCCGCGATTTGGGGGGAGCACAATTGAATAGAAGGTCCAATGATGTAAGAATGGTCAAAACAAATTTTACCTCCGTGGCGCGGTACACAAAAAAAATTCGAGCTAGCTGCACAGCTTTTTTGCATAAGTTAATAAAGCAACTTCTATTTCTGTATGTATTGTCAAAAGAAAAGAGGTGCTAAAAAATTTCTACATCTTTTTTTGCAAGTTTCTCTTTTCATTCCTAAAGCTTTTTGAACTATTTCAATATAAATGTGTGAATAGGTCACCTAAAAAATCGGGAGGTTAAAAAAAATTGACATCGCTTCGCTCGCACTTGCATCTTAGTTTCTCTTCCTTCATAAAATTTTCTACATTAGTCGACGAAGTAACTCCTATTTCAGTATAAACGGTCAATAGAAAGCCTAGACTATCAGAGATGCAAAAATATTTCGAGCTCGCTACGCTCTTATAATCAAGGCTCTCATAAAAGAATTACAATTAAATCACTGCCAGCACTAGCTATTCTAAAAATTCACTATAAAGGTATATAAAAAGTACCTACTTATTACAGTTAGCATTGTTTGAAAAAAGTCATTAGGTACCTACTTGACTGTTTAGGAACAGGAACAGAACGTATTGTCTAGAAACATTGATTTGACTAGTTTATCTAAACTTTAGAACCACAGGGGGGGCCCTTAGGTAGAATTTGCTACAGGCCCCGCGCTCGCTGGCTTAATCCGATTGCAGTTGTGGCTAACATTTACCTCTACGGAGGTAAATGTAACGTTACACCTAAGTGTAAGAGGGTGTGAGGTTCATAAGAATTTGGGCGCCAACGTTACACAATCCAAGAGATATATTATAAGTACGTAGTATTATTAAACTCCACCAACATTGTAATGCCTGGGGTTTACGTAGAAAACAATAATTTAAGTCCAACTACATCGTTCATCGTCAAAAGTTCGTCTGAGCAGCGCATTTAATAGATTCGCTTGATGGGGATCTAATTTTCACAGTTTGCCCGTTCGCTTTCCACGTATCGATTATGCAAAAACGCAGCTCGTAAAATGCGACTCCATTTGCTAATTGACTGATTGAGCTGTTAAAATATAACTTAGGTAGGTAGATTTATTTCGTTTGCAAGCAAAAAAAAAATAGGTAGGTACTTTCTGAGTTGTTTGCCATTATTACCTATGACCCTAAGGTCACACGTAGGGTGTAAGCCACGATACCGTACTTGGTACAAAAAAAGCTAAGGACTATAAATACTTACCTATTGCTTTAAAGTTCCTTCTTTATTTTGTAGAGTGACATGACTTCCATACCTCGAACCCTAAAGTGTATCGAGTTCTATATAACGAGATAACGAGGGTAACCTTATTTCTATAACCGGGTCCAAACTCCATGCCGACATGACTCACTGTGACCAGTGGCGTAGCTAGGTAATCAAGGGCCCTGGGGCAAATAAAAAAATGGGGCCCCACTGCTATCTAAACTGTTTAGGTTTTATCAAGTAAAAATAAACGTTTACCATGGGTTCAGCACATGATTCTGAAATCCCCTGCGTTGAAATTTTTCATCGGTTATTTTAAAAAAATCTGCTGTTTCATAGAAAAGTGCAATACCTACGCGGTCAAAATGTATGGAACAGCTGTTTTTGCAACCTATCATATTTATTTTGAAAATGGGAGAAATTTTCAAAAGTTCAGTTCGATCGAGATTTTCTGGAAAGGAAGGACTCGAGGGCCCTCTAAGCTTGAGGGCCCCGGGGCACTGCCCCGCCTGGCCCCTAGGTAGCTACGCCACTGACTGTGACCGACTCGGGAACCGCCGTCCGCACGACAAAGCTATAGGCCTTCTATACTCGACATCCAATTATATCCAGTAAGGAATCCAGGCTCATTTAATTGGTGGTTTTGAGTAATTAATTAGAGAGATTTTAGCAACAGCTCGATCATGGGTTGTTGATCGTATTGTATAGGTACTTTTACAATGCTTGTGAACACCATGTATCCATCATGTAATTAATTTTTCTGTCATTGCTTAATTTTTTATAATTTTTACCTATTGTGGTATAGTAATCTTGTTCCAGGTGTATCGTCTTCACATGTAATTATATGTATAATTAATGTATACAAAATATTGTAAAACATTTTAAAAGAGTAATGCTGGAGTTTCTTGCGCATTCTTCATACAAAACCTACCTTTTCGTAGGGGCGACTAGAATCAATTCTATTTTTTGTAAATTTTGACGTGCAAAAGTGCCTTTTATGTGCCTAATTGAAATAAATTATTTGACTTTGACCTAGATAAAAATCAAGCAGTTTATAAAACAGCCTCCGGTGCATAATAATTGTGTAATTCTTTGATCACGAATATTGTTTGCGACTTCATCGTCAGTGGAATAGGACACTTAGCATGCAGTATTTATTTAATAGATAATATTCGTTATTTTTAATATTTTGATTGAGGTGAACGTAGAGAATTTTTTTAAAAAGCTGATTGAAAAAATACTTAAGTTTACTAGACTGTCAAAGTCTATAACCGTAAAAATATCGATAGAAATAGCTGCTTTGATGCATTAAAATATTTCTAACGGACATGTGGTCGAAAGTTGATAGCGCGGCCTGTGCTTAGGAGTTTTTACAAAAAGGCGTATAGTAAACTTTAATTTATTCATAACTGTGCAGGTAGGATAATAATCAACCTTTAAGTTGACCCAGTTAGGTTTTTCTCTTTCAGTATATCTACATTAATTATTAGCACTCAAAACTAAAATCAACAAATACATGGAACTAGCAGTACCTATCGTGATACGTATATACGTTAGTTTTATTATCTACAGCCCATGTTATAGCTATAATAATTTAGCTAGCTAAGCAACTGGTTAATTGGATTTGGGTAATACGCATTTCCCCTAGGTGGTGCGGTGAATTGACTGTATGCTAGAGAAAGACGCGTTATGTTCGGCTCTGTCCGGACCGCGCACTCGGACAACTTCGGGCATTGACGCGTCCGCCATGATGGCATTTCGTGCCCTCCCCAGTCAGTGTACAAATATTTTACACCATCGAAGCGTGTTTTTGTTCCGTTGTTACAAGTTTTTTCCTAAAATACCCGGTTAGGTTATGTTAAGATGGATGATTGTGAATCAAAACCACATAAAAAGACAAAAGGCAATAAAGATGTCGATCGTGATGCATTTTACCGGAGATTAAACGAAGTGTTTAACAATAAGAAGACGCCAAATTCAGTATTGTTATCACGGGAGAAATATTACTGGCTCATTGAAAAGATGAAAGCTGCAAAAACTACTACGAGGAAAACTCCGGCGGATTATCGTCGATTGAAAAAGTTCGAAATTGTGGAAACGCCTGACGGAGAAAAACTGTACGCGGTTCCAGTTCCTGGCGATGACAGACGGCAAATGTATGTACCGATGGATGAGATGTATGAAATTATAGCTCAATACCATCTCAAGTTGAATCACGGAGGGCGAAGTCGTATGATGGTGGAGTTAAAACGGAAATACAGAAATATAACTGCAGAGAGTGTAATAGTGTATTTGTCAATGTGCGCATCGTGTAAAAATAAAGCCTTGAAAAGACGCGCAAGAAGACTTCTGGATGCCAGTAAAATAAGTGAAGGAATTATAGATGAAACTTTTAACAACAGTTCTTGCGACCAAATCGCTGATTGCTCGACTTCTAAACTGGAATTAGAAGCTGTAGATCTGATTAGAGATCTAGGAAATACAACATATAAAAGTCCGGAGCTTTATTCACGTGGACAAGTCGACATACTTGGCGTCACTAACGAAGATGGCGATGAATATAAATATTTGATGGTGTACAGACATTTTATTTCGAAATATACACACTTGAAGCCAATGAAAAGTTTAAGTGTTGTGGAAGCGGTTGACGAGTTATTAGGAATATTTTTGGTATTTGGTGCTCCAAATATTTTGCAATCCAAAAACGGACTGGCCTTGGTAAAACCTATTTGTAGACGGATTTCTAGTTTATGTCCTCTAATTAGGGTTGTCTCATCAGGATCCGTTTTTAGCAAAACTGATTTTAAAGGGAAATCGAACGAGGACATTCTTAAGAAGTTAAATGAGTGGCTGTTTAAGTCACAGAACACAAAGTGGCAGGATGGAGTAAAGTACGTGCAGTATGAGCTGAATACAGCATTCAACGAGGTATTGTGTAGAACACCCAGTGAGATGGTTTTCGGCGAGAATCCGAAAAGCGGTCTCGCCGGTTTTATGACAAAAAATGTATACGAAGATTTGATAACGGAAGAAGATTTGATAACGGTTTTAGAAAATAAAGATCCCATTGCCCCAAAACAACTTAAATTAGATGAGTCACTGATGCTGCCCAGCAATTTTATTAAATTAGAGGCCGAACTAGAGGATGAAAATGAAATGGAAGGCGACGGAACAGATCTTTGAGTTTTTCAATATGACATGACACGTTACGTAGTGATTCTAGCATTATAGGTAATATACGAAAATTAATAATCGGTAATAAGTAGTGATTCTGTTGTATCGTCTCCTGACTTTGATCTCAACTCATGTTCGCATTTACTTAGTTACATAATAAAAATAATTTAATGAGCATTGAAATTATTTTATTGGTGTGAATTTGCAATGTTCAAAAATCTTACTCAGCTAACCGAGTTTTAAAAAATGCTAATATTAGGTCACACATAATTTTTTATAACCGGATTTTGTGTTTCTAAAGTGTTTGCTTATCAAGCATTAGGAAATTACCGAAAATTGTCAGGTGTTTTGGTTATGGTACAGCGTGAGAGACTAGCGATAGCCAGATTTTATAATCATTTTTGAACGGAAGGAATTATTGATGCCTAGGTAGTAATAGATAACCGGAATTCTAAAAATCGCTAATTTAATCCCAACCCTACAAGCAGCAGTGTCGTTGCTGAGTAAGCTGTCACAAACTGTCACTTTTTGACAGTGACAGGATCACTACCCGCGCTTCGAATTACCGCGGGTTCGATAATTTTGTACAATATCGATAGTATGAGTGAATATAAAAATTTAAGTTACTGTACATTATTATGATAGATTAGTTATAATTAGATGATAGATTTATTATTTTTATACATATAGGTAATACACAGATATTGAATCTTCATTTTATATTTATTTCAGTTTCTCACACTGTACACACACATGTACCTATGTCACAACATTTATTTGATTTAGTATGAGCTTTTTTATATTATCCTATCTTATATTATCTTTAATTTATTTATTAAAACGGACTGACACTTCCATATTTATGTTTATTATTATTCTTGCGTATGACACTCGTGGGTTGCAGGTGAAAATCAGCGTCAGGTGGTACACTTTGTGTTGCCATCTGACATTATGCTGAGCTGAGGCCCTTTTGGCATTATAATCATTGTTTTCTGTTTTTATAGTTTTAAGGTGTATTTTTCTGTCTTAATGTCAATAAACGCAATTTTCTTTCTTATTATTGGGATAAGGGCAGGAGAATGATGATTGAAAGCAAATTTGAAATTAGATCTAACATTATACTTGGGTACCTTTTATACCTAACCCCTATTAGGTACCTATTTATTATCTTTTTCTACCCAGTTGGGGAAGTGGTACGAGGAAGTCTACTAGTTTGTAAAAATGATTGTTTATGCATGCGTTGCGAAAACAATAGCATACCAATCATGCAAAATCCAATTTTAGATGTAGGTAATAAAATATGAAGTACGCAAAAGTTCCGTTAGTTCAAATGCACGTTCCAACATCCATTCTCCGCTCGTGGGAACTTTCTCACTAAGCTTCTTCTTTGTTATTTTGCTACCTAATGCAGTGTACCTTATATTTTCCGCACTTACTGTAATTGCAAAATGATGATTATTACGTCTGTTGATTACAAAGCGTAACGGAACGTAAAAATTGTATTCTTTAGTTTCACGACATCTAGTGGTGACTGGCGTAACTATCAGTTGACAATTTGGTTTAGGAAAAAGTTCACAAATATGATCATAGACGCCATCAAATTTAATGGATGTAATTTAGGTTATTCATCAAAAGATGGCGCTTTTTTGACTATCCTACTGTCCCAAAATACAATAGTATTAAGGTCTTCATGACTGTTGTGACGATGCGATATGATGATGACCAACTAGGTGTTAGAGTAGTAGGTTAGGTTCTTGATACGAGAGGCATTCGTCATCAGAGGACGGAATCTCTTCCGAATTTCCGAGATTTGGAATTGGATTGCAACGGGCTAAAACGTAGCGTTTTCTGAACACCCAAAAGCATATTATTGGATTCATCGATAAAAAAATTAAGAAGGTCTCCTTTTCGTATCGGCAGTAGTTATAATGAATTGTTTGTACACCTGATAGGTGGCCACGTTTATTGCGGTGTCAGAGACGTTGTTCAGAAACCGAAAGAAGTACCTACTAAGTATTAACCGCTTATTTTTTATTCCAGGCACTTAGTGAACAGAGCCCTAAAGTCAGGTCCATGGCAGTCTTCGCGGCAGGGTCGAGGGGTTCGGACGGTAGACCCAGCCATCATGAGGAGAGCACTGTTAGATGCACACGCTGGTTATTCTGAGGGTGTACTTCCGCATAGCAGTGGAAGCAATAGAACTGGTGAGACTGGATTTTTTACTTATTAGGATTCCATACATCCGTATCGAGCTCGTGGCTAAGTACTAACAGCCGCAAGGGTTGATTCATCAGGTTAAGCTACGCTTGCCGGGGTTGGTCCGTGGATGAGTGACCATTTCTACATACCGAGACTCCTCCGTGCTTTGGAAATCACGTTAAGCCGTTGGTCCCGGCTGTCATTCGTGAATCTTTGACAGTCGTTATGGGTCGTCAGAAGCTCGAAAGTCTGACAACTAGTCTTACCAAGGGGTATTGTATTACCTACCTAGTTACTGAGTTGTGGAGGTCAGATAGGCAGTCGCTCCATGTAAAATACTGGTATTCAGCTGCATCCGGTAAGACTGGCAGCCGACCCCAACATGGATGTGAAAAGGCTAGGTAGATTGACATTCGAATGAAAAATGAAACCCTTATAGGATCACTCGCTGGCTGGCTGGCCAGCAATCTGTCCGTTTGTCACAGCCAATTTGCTCCGAATTTACTGGACCAATTTAGTTGAAATTTGGTACATATATGAATTTCTGTGACCCAAACACGGACTTGTAAAGTAAATAAACCAATTTGAAACAAAAAATAAGTTTTGCTGACTGTATCGTGTGACATGGGTTTGTTGTAAAGATCTCAATTTTTTTTTTAATTTTTGAAAACCTATGAGAAGTCCATGGACTTAAAATAACAAATTCAAATTTTTATTGCTCAACACAGTACATAATCATACATTTCTAAATGTCAAGTGAATGTGCAGTCCACTGTGTTGCACCAATTCAGGCATACAAAATTATTATTAAAATTATAAGCACCATTAAAATTATACCATTCCATAAATTCACATTAATAAGTGAAATGTAACATGTTAAATCTCTGGATAATGTGCATACAAACTTATATTAATTTGCAGTTGGAATACAGGGTGGCAGGGACTTCGACGCGAAAACTGTTACTATTCATGGAAATTTATCGTCGGTTATTTAAAAAAGAAATCTGCTGTTACATACATTCTGACCGCGTAGGTATTGTACTTTTCTATGAAACAGCAGATATTTTTAAAATATCCGACGAAAAATTTCAACGCCACTGCGTTGAAATTTTTCAGAATCATGTACTGAATCCATGGTAACAGTTTTCTTGTATATGGAAGAAAAATGTTTTTTTTGCGTATTGTATTGATGAGGTCACAGCCAGAGATGGTGATTAAGATGCATGGAGGGTGCGAAAGTGTCGTGTTCTAACATCGCTTCGATAGAATTGATGGGAACAATTTTTTGTGAAGAAAACATTTGCTTTGTTGTGATGCTCTAAGAAAACTCCTGTATTAGCTGTACTAAGCAAAAGAAAAGCTATTTTATTGCCTTGAGATACTTATTAGTTACCGGAAGAGGCCTTTCATTTGTTTGAATTTTTTATTTATTAAAACTATGCAAATGCAAACAAATACTGTACTAAGGCGGACTTAATGCCTGAGGCATTTTGTAACAGTCAACCTTAGGGTCATGCAGAGACAAAACATTTAAGTTTACCAACAATTTTAAGTTTACCTTTGAATTTTAAGACAGCGTCTTTTTTGCCTCAGTCAATAAAATGAGTGTCAATCAGTTTTTTCTCCTACTGTTACTCTACCAAGCATTAAAATATCCTAAATCTGTTTGTTCCAATTCTAGGTCGCGCCACAAATTTGCCCGGGCTATCTCCAGCGTCGACAAACTCGTGTGGCGGCACGCGCCTTTGCCGGACACGGTACAACACTACTGCTCCTATGTACGGAGTGTCCCTAACTTCGGGACAGCCCGTCACCATCGTGCAGAAGTTCCCTGATTTACTGCAGCAAGTCGTGTTTGAGGTTTGCGAGTGAGTATAATTTTATCAGATATTGGAAGTGTGTTTAGTGATTTGAAACAAATCCTTGGATTTAATTTATGGCTATGATCAATAGGTATACCTAAGAAACTAAGGAGACAATGTCATTAATTCCAAGAATGTCACTTGCATGCCGTTCTCGTTTGAGCGCTTTTTGGATAGGCTTACGCCGGGAGCAGCAAACACTGCGTTACCGTGCTTCGGGTGATAGATCTCGGCGAATAGAATAAGTCCAGGCATGTGTGGCCGGGTTTGGGTTTCATCTCGATGGGTCTCTTGCACTTTACAGAAACTTATGGTCTTATGGAAGCTAGTAATGACACTAACCACTTAGCCGAATTCTGGGCCGAGTCCATTTAGGTTGACATCGACATGCTAAAGCCGGCAATACATGTTGGTCATAGCTCGGCGAGCAAAGGCGAGTACTAACATATAAACAGCCCATTTGTCTGGCCTCGCCATTGCTCGTCGATGCTCGCCTAGCTGGCCGAGTGCAGGCGAGCGCCAACGTGTATACGGCTCGATTGGCTTGCCTTGTCACCACTCGGGATCGCTCACTACGACTCGTCTCAATTTGGAACAGTGTCGGTTTTTCTGTACAAATCAAAGACATGTGGATAACTCAACAAAAACTCGTGAACATTAACAGTTGCAATTGGTCTCTTTCGAACTTGACCAACATGTAGACCATAGTACTCGCCTTGTATCAATTTGCCTACGCTCGCGCTGTCTGAGGCTTGGCCAACATGTACTGCCAGCTTTAGAAGAAGAAGTATGATCCGTCAAGTTGGTTTAGTATGGGAAAATCTGAAACTAGACGAGATAGATTCTTTTCTGAGGAACCACGTCGAAGATTTTAGATTTCCCTAAGAAAAACTACATTCAAACATTTTCTATACTGATCTATCTCAACGAAGCAGCCTGTAGTTAAACCTACCCTGGAAAGGAACTACCCAAAGTCAAGAGGGTCTTTTCTAGATATTATTTTCAATATTTGCTTCTCTTTTTTCCAGATCAAGTGAATGCTCGCTGATAAGAGGCACATGTTCACAAACGTATGTGCCCTACCTATTCTTGGTACTTCCACTGGGTCCAGTGACACTAACAGGTCAAGACTACGTGCTTGTAGAGTCTGGGTGCGTCTGTAGACCAGACCCGGCGCCATAGACACGCTATAGATATAGAATCTAGACCATTTGCTATGAAAAAATTAGGAGAAATTAAAAAATAATCCGTCCATTAGTTTGCAAGATGGCGACGGTTCCCGCCATTTTGGGTTTAAAATAATTATAATTGAGAGAAGAGTAATTATTTTTCGACAGTTTATAATAATCTGCTTGCTTTTTGCTAGCAATGGAATTAAATAATAGTTTTTATATTTTTTTTAGAAGTCACGAAGATTGTGAAAGAAACACTTCTCACTACTTTGGGGTTATTTTTCAGTTAAGGTAGAAAGAAGTTTATACTTTGGCCATGTCAGGCTTTTTTTATTAAGATTCGATGAAAAAGTATACATTGGTGGCAGTTCTAGCACAATTTACTAACTAAATACGAAATCTGCAGCGTGTATAAAACTACTGTATACTGAAAATCTTAAGACTTTCGATGCATTTATTAGATTTTTTTTATTTTGAATTGGTCGTATGAAAAGTATTTTCTAATTGAGGGAGACTTTACTATTGGTATTAAAGGGTGCATTTATTCAACTGTAAAATCGCCGATAAATTAATAACTAATAATTTGTCGGCCATTTTTCATTAAAAGTTAACTTATTAAACAGACTGAATATTAATTTTATTTTTTTGTTAATTTATTATAGATATTTATATTTATTCTATGTCCCGTTATTTGACGGAAATATTTATACAATAACGACTAGATTTTATGAGAGAACTTATTTGTGAATAATTTATTTTATTTTATTATGACTTCGCGAATCGCTGATGTTACGTTAAATTATGAACAACGAATGTATCAAAGATATAATAAATTTTAATGGAAATAATTGTGATTGTTTCATTATTTAGCGATGCATACTTTGTATTCGTTCTTATGCAGTACAAGTAATTGATTGTGTCGAAAATTTCTTGTGTTTTAAAAAACATGGAAAAATTAAATGGAGAGCAGACTCTTTACTGTCACTAAAAGGCACTCTTTTTAGTGACAGTAAAGAGACTGCTCTCCATTTTATTTAGAGAAGTCTCTTAAGAGTCTCTTCTCTATCCTCTCACCTTTTTATGTTGTTCAACGAATCTGTGAAAGCTGGATTGCTGGTACTCCAAAATTAAGGTGAGTAGGACCTATTACAATAATCACAATGAATGTCGGTGGAAAAAGAGAAGGCCTTGGGGCAGGCCAATAAAACATTTTTATTTAAATAATAGTAACTTTATTAACATTCAATAAGCTACATATTCTGGCATACTTCTACACAATCACAAAATTTATTTTTGTTCAAATGTAATAGTTTTTTTCATTAGAATTTTGAGGAGAAAATGTAGGTACTTACTCATTTACCATAGAAAATTACAGTAGCAAAGGCAAAAAATAAACTCATGCTTTCAACAATCCTTTCTTAATAGGTTCTGAGAATATAAATAAAAATAATAATTACTAAAAAAAAAAACTTCACATTATCGCCTACATTTTAGCTATTTGTCCTTATTAGTAAGTAATTTAAATAAAGACAATACTCGAATACTCATGACATCCATAGCTTAATTTACGAGGCACGGAGTATCTACATACAACTATAATAGTACACGCTAACTTACAATAAAAATGTCTACATTTTCTATGCGATATTGGTTTGAATTACTAAAATTATGACTTGATAATTTCAAACCAAATGGGAAATCGTTCTATGAAAAGGTATTTTCTAGAGATGTTATTTTGATGGTCAAAATTGATCAAATTTCTTGAGATTTTACCTTATTGGAAGCTTTATTAGTTATTCATTTGTATATTAAACGGGTAATTAATACCCTAATATTTTTTATGTGGTCCATATCTCAAGCGTAAAAAAACATCAACCTCTATTTAACAACTGTCATTTTTTCACAGATGTTTCCTCCTTGTTCCCCTAAAACACAATAAATTATGTAGACAAGTGTACTATTCTATAGCTTATTGCTCGTAGCGGTAGTACTGTTGTGGGTTGGCGTGTTGGGGTTGGGGTAGATGTTGGGGCTGCTGCGGCCTGGGTTGCGCGTGCGCTGCGTGCTGTACTTGGGGCTGGATCAGCTGTTGCGGTTTGGGGGTGGGGACCTTTACGACAATGTCTGTGGGCTGCCTTGAGACCTGGAGAAAGATGTTTAATATTAAAATGTGACGCTAAATCTTTATTACCTAGTTTGAATAGGTACTATGTCAGTTTCCCTGTGTTAAACTGTTTTAATAATATGGTTACTGAGCAGACAAATGAGTTTGCTACAGTACCTAATGTGATCTTATATTTGGTGAGATTCTTTTTGTATTTGAGTCAGTCTAGTTTGCCAGTTATTAATGATGATACTGATGATATGCACTTGACACTTCAAGTAAAACAAGTTATTGAACTAATTAAAAAAACTACGAGACATCTTTTTTTATTCAAAATGAAATGGCAATGGAAATGGCTTTGTCGCACTTGCGAAATGCTGCCCTGGTTGGCTTAACAAAATCCTACTAATTCCTATTTCAGAAAACCTCAAGCCTGCACTACACTACTCGTGAAGTTGAGCGAAGTTAAGCGAATACGAGAGTGTAGAAGGGCACTTTGGTTCGGACTTCCAATCGTTGTCGGTTTTTGCGCCCGAGTCAAAGGACTCGAAGCGTCCTGTAGTTCTTCGCACGAGTGTGTTGTCACGTACTTCGGATAACTTCGACGAGTACTTCGTTGATTGAACTTCGCGAGTAGTGTAGTGCAGGTTTTAGCATAGCTAATTTGTAAAGTACGAGAAAAACGAGACTTCTTAGGAATTTAAATTAACAATATCTTTCGCTAATAGTTTCAATTGTAGGTAAGCAAACAATACATAAAACCATATTCCAATATTAAGCCATCTAAACTAGGCCAGGGACACACTTAGTTGGCATTATTTAATCGCATTAAAGATCAGGTTCACCTACTTATTGTGAATCAAGTCTAACTTGACCATTATTTTCAAAGAACCGAATTGTTGGATTACAACAATGAACGTATTTTATTATTTTTTCTGATATTATCATCTCTTCCAACTTAAGATTCAAGTCTTCGATAGTACAGCTATTAAAAATCGTCTATTATCGGGTTGTTCTTTTAAGAAATTCTTGATAGTAGTCTAGAGCAGTGGTCGGCAAACTCTTTAGCCAATAGAGCCAAATTGATATTTATTTTTTTATTTTTTTTTTATTTTTATCTTAATCGTTATAGTATTGATATACTATAACGATTAAGATTTCTTATGAGAGCCAATCCTTTCTGTGTTCAAAATTCCAAATCCAGATTTTCTTAATCCTTAAAAATCTCATCCTCTCACTCCACAACACTTCCTAAAATAAATTCGCAAAGAAGTAGGATGCCTTCATCATCATCATCATAACGGCTACTAATAATATGGTGAAGGCATCTCGCTTCTAACAAGTTAACTTTGGAAAAGTTTGAAAGGTACAAGGTACTTTGTAAATGATTAATTTTGGATGTCCTGATAATTTTTGGTGAAAATACTTCGGAAATAAATCTTTGAAATATAGTTTGCATTTTGAGTAGGTATCCGGTAGGCTCGCAAATCCTTCCTCATCCTAAGGGCACTTCCCTACCTAATGGTAGGGAAGACGTGGTGGAGTAGACCAGGGGCCACGGTAATCCGCGCCCCTGGTCTACTCCTTGATACGCAATGGCCTCTGTAACCTCATGAAGCTTGAGGCTCCAGGGTCTAGTGAAAATCTTGAGGTTCATTCGACTTATCGAGTCTGGTTAAACCACGCTGGAGTCGGTGCAATTAATTAATTCATTCATTCGAAATATAGTTTGAATTTTGAATGAAACTTGATATCTTGCTTAATGACCGAAACCACGACGCTCGCGCTTATCTGATCTACGCTCACACTCATCGACATTTGGACAAATAGACATTGTCGAACACTGGCCTAGAGTATAATGGTAAATATGGCAATAGGTTCGCCTTCTGTCACCTGGGACTTAAACATAGCTGGCAACATTTAGATACACTACAGCTTTATCTATTTCTTCAGGGAATACAATGTGCGATAATATATTGTTGAACATCATCATCATCAATATTACCAGCCATGTTTCACCGACTGTTAAAAATGCTAACTCTTTTGTGTGTCCTGTTTTCTTAGGGATCTCGTGCACTAGGCGGCCACTACTCCGACCAGTTGTTGCTAGTTGGCTGTTGCGACCAAGTGCGCGATTCGTATCAGTTTCTATAGTTTTACTGGTCACTGCGGCCACTAGTCGCGGTCGTGGCCGTCTAGTGCGCGAGATCAAATCTATGCTAATTGCAACCATTTTAGTAGGACGTCCGTCAACCTGGCTGCTTGTCAGCCATTTATGAATATCGATAATTTTATAAATACAAGTGCCTACCTCAGCCTTGAAACCCTCCTTGGGATCAGCAGTGTAGGTGACAGTCCTGATGAAACCATCGCTGTCGACCACGGAGTAGGAACCTTTGATGGTGTCACCGTCTCTCTGTTCCTTACGGTTCTGGTAGTTGGTGTACTGGTCATCGTTCACGTCGAAACCGAACTGGTAGGAAGGATTGGACTGCAAGAAGATGGTATATTAGTTATTTGTGGTACAGGTGACACGAAGTTTGGGATAAGTAAAGAAATATTGATCATCCACCAGTGTTAATACTGCAGACCCTGGACAACCAGATTCGTTATTAACTTTGCTTATTGAGTGGTTGTTTCATGAAGAGAGGATAAGAACCAACAATATTAGTTATAGAGTACATCATAAATTCATAGTTATTATATTATACGTAGTAGAACAACCGTTTTCCACAGATACATTGCGATTGCAGTTTATTTACGGAACAAGGACCCAGGTAAGCATTGTTCAAAAAATTGGTACTGGACAAAAAATCTGTGTACCTACATGAGATCCAATTGTTGAGTCACTGCAAAATATTTAACCGATGTAGAGTAAAGGAACTGTTTTATCTTCAAATTCATTTAGGGCAGTTAAAAGTTCTTCTATGCATTTATGATGATCCAAACATAATTCATGCAGTACCTGTTCCTATTTCCTATACCAATTCACGTCATCACCCATCAAAAGATTGAAAAGAAACCATTAATCGCCACGCAATGATCAAGGAAAGTTATTTCCCATCAACTATCGTAAGCCGATCTCACGCAGCGAGCGCTAAACCGCTTTATCTATAATTCTACAGCGGCGACGTATACGAGTTTTAAGTGAAAGTTGCAGCCGGCCGTAGTCCCGCTCTTGTTAATTTGATCCATCCGTGTTGACTATACATTGGACACTGTATCGGCTATAAGGAAATGAGAACTAAAACTAGGTTGGATGTATTCCGGAGTCGGTTTACGTATTTTGATAGTTGCCGCAGCAAAATATTGCGGAATGGCTTCACTGTTACTTTTAATTGTTGTTGTCAGACGCTTACCGTTAGATTGAAAATAAAATGAGATGATGTTTCCTAGTTCTCTCTGTTATTTTTATTAAAGTAACCTAGTTCTGGTTGTTGCAGTTTATTTCCTAAAAACGAGTCTGTGCCGTTTTATTTAATCGTTTTAATTATACGTTGAAATAAAATATTTCAGCAATTTAGGCTATTGAAGAAAATGCAGCAATTTGGACTATTCAGGCTAACACAATATTACGTGGCCGCAATGACCGTTATAAGTACTTGACAAATATACTCCTCAGAGAGCTGTTTCGGCTCTATAACCATCACTTTTACTTCATGCTGATGGATGTTATCATCCACCACCTCGAGACAGTGGATGATATTATTATGTTGGTCCTGACTCGTTCGTCTGTTGTCATCGTCATACATCAGACTCATCTACAAACGTTACAATTTGCGTCCTTGCTAAACTACCATCGCTTCTCATATCTGCATTGTTTTTGCGGTACTTCTGTCTCCATTGGAGTTGCTATTGACCCTGATTTTTTACCATCAACACTAGTTCAATTTGATGTGAAATATTCTTCAACTTACGTCATATGTCTCTTCAGGTTCGCGTTGTTCCTGTTGCCTCTGTGGTTGGTACTGCTGCTGTTGCTGCTGTTGTCTGTATTGCTGCTGCTGTGGCTGTGGCTGATATTGGGGCTGGTGTTGGGGTTGGGGTTGGTATTGCGCCTCGCTCTGGACCGTGTACAGTGGTTGGGGAGCCTGGTGGAAGAGAAAATTAATTTAATAATAATATCTTTATTTTCACTTCAAGACACAAACATTTGTGTACTGGGAGTTCCTGCATCACAAGAGCCAGAGCAATTGGGATCTTGATAATAACGAGTTACTTTCGGATGGGATTGTACCTTACGTTTTCAGAAATCTATCACATATCCTGCCTGTAGTGCCTAAATTGGTGACAGAATAATGCTTACAAGACAGTAGTTCGTAGAGAATAAATGAGAGTGGTCTTGCTGTTCCTTCAGCTGTTGTCTAGTTAAGACTAAGGGATTTGCTTTTGAATGCTACTCATGTGGCTTCCTATGTTATGAGTAAAAACAGTCTATAGTTGAACGGTAATATAGATCTCTTTATGAAGGGTTCGTGGCTAGGTAACAAATGTGATTGCGGGGGCGCTTGCCGCGGTTTTTCCGTGAATGAGTGACCGACACACCTTGCGTGCCTCGGAGAGCACGTAAAGCCGTTAATGCTGCCTCTGATCTCCGACCTGCGACCGAAGTTCGGTCAGGAGTAGAGATACAATACAATTAGGTAGAGCTCTAACTTTATTTTTAAGAATACCGTTGTTCGATAAAAACAATGCTGCAGTATTCATTTCCTTAAAGTTCTTAACTGTGATAGTTGTTGTTAGTTGTCTTCTCTTTTCGTGTGGTTAGTGACTAAGCTGGTACAAGAGTTTTAAAGCCATCCATGGGCCTCTGATGCCTTCGAGAAATATCTCTCAGGCATGCCGGTTTCCTCACGATGTTTTCCTTTACCATTTAGCAAGTGATACTTAAATGTACAATATGCACATGAATCTGAAAAGTCAGAGGTGCCTTATGACTTGGCAGTCCGACGGTCACTTCACTAGGCTATTGTCTTGGTCATTAAAGGTGTTTAGATAATGTCCTGATAACGTTAGATAAAGATATCTTACAGGTCTTGGTGCTGCCTGCTGTACATGTTGTGGCCTTTGAAGGACTTGTGAATGCGCGGGCGCCGGTGCTGCGGCCTGTTGGTCTGCGAGGTACTGTCTTAGTAGGTGTGGGTCAAAACCTCCAGCCTGCTGATAGAAATAGATGGTGGTGAGTGGTTTGTTCATTGGTATGTTGGTGGAAGACAGTGGTGTTAAGTGTGGATGGGGGTAAGGTCGTATGAATAAATTAGTAATAGAAAGTTGTTGTTAGTCTGCTGAATTGTTCCCAAAATTTGATATGGTTAGGGCGGGCCTGGTAAATTATGTTACAGTACTTAGTGGAAAAGGATACAAAAGTTATTGTTCGACTGGGGAAGCTCCAGAATTTAAATAATCATAATATATATGCGTGAATTAAGGTTGAGGAACTAGAGATTAAACTGATTGCCGCTAAATCTTGTTCATGATATTGCTAGATGAATTTCATATAACATTGCAATGGTTAAATGGAAAAGCTTTTATTCACGAATTCAGTAATAATAATTATAGTAGCGTAAGATAAGATCTTTTACTCTATTGCTGAGCATGAGCATGTAAAGTTACATAGTAATGACTCTATTATCACAAATGCTAACACTACATACTTAAAAACACATAAGAATCATAATAATAACCACGACCAATTAACTCCAGACGACGAGATACCATTTCACGCCGTTGCATTACCAGTCATTAGAAAAATAAAGCCAAACTGCTAACTGCCAAGTAGGTACAGTCAAGTTAATCAGTGCGATCAAGAGCTTACATAACATTAATCCAATTATGTCTCGTTTCAAATAAAACGCGCCACTGACATTACGAAACGTCAAAAGTGTAACAAGCAACAACATTGTAATAGCGTTCGGCGTACCCAGTTACGTCTCGCTCGATTTGCCATGGGTTGCCGAAAACACGTGTGTTTGTGTGCATGTTTGTTGTGTAAAAACTGACGTTCAGTTTTCCGGTCTGTTTGCACTCATTATATTGTTCGGTGAAGCAATACGGTCACATGTGTTGCGATTTAATGTCGGATGTGCCACTTTCAGATTTGATTGATTTCTACTTTTTTTATCGTTGCATGTCAGTAAAGTTAGATCATACGAAGATAATTGAATCACGCTACGATTTTTGTTATGTGAATTTTACGTCCATAAGATTTGGGTTATACCTTGTACCTACTTCTTTAGAAGAACTAAGGTACTATTAATAATGACCTATTTTTGTTAATGTTTAAAGTTATAAGAGAAGAAAATTATTATGGTTATTCCTTGTTGTACAAATGCAGATAATTTTGAAATTATTAACGAAACAGCAACTCTTTACAAAACTACAAAAAAATTTAGAAAACAAACAAAAGACGACCGCTTTACAATGCGTTCAGTTAAGTCATGACATTTGCAAAATAAAAATAAAACAAAAGAGAGATGCCTTGACCTAGTCCTCTACAAAAGCCTAGAGCACGGTCAAAGAAACACTTTACATACTAATGAAGATTTTGAAAAGGATGACGTAACAACCACTGCAACCATAGAAAAAGCATAATGAGAAAAATCTGTGGATTTGAAAGAGGAAGAAGATCTAGAAGAAATAAGTGCAAAAGGAACAGACTCTTAGAAAAGTTTGAATTTGGATTTAATAAGATAGAGGATGCATTTGGGTAACCAAAGAAAGAATATCAAGGATTAAAATATTAAGCAGTAGCAGAGTCTGGATTTGTGCCCGGTTGATGGTATGAGGCTCGCCCCCTATTACATGGGACTTAAACATAACTGGCGAAATGTGGGAGTAACTACTTTGGATACACCTCTACCTAGCCAAAAGGGGAAAACAAGGCGTGATATTATGTTATGATAGAAAGAAGGTAGAAGAAGAAAATGACAATAATAATAATGCAACATAAAGGAGAATGGCTATAATTTACTAAAAGTGCAAAACTTTTATCTGAACGAAACTCATGTGGAAATAGTATCCTTTCAAATACCTAACGTGAAAAGATAAAGCGAGCCAATCGATATTCGATCACCTTTCCATTGACCGTGTACTAGCTTTTTATTATGCTTCTAACAATTCATTCATCTGTTAAAATCTTTCAATGGCCATGCAATCGGATTAGTATCCATTAATCATAATTCCTTGTCTGGTTTTGTATGACGCTTTAAAATAATTTTTGTATTATAAAAGATTTACAGGTATTCCTAAAGAATTTTTCTTTTCGAATTTTCTTATGACACTCTCATCAGACGTTTAATTACCATCATTATCATAAATTTAAGATTTTGTTTTTTAGGTTTCAACTTTATTAAGAGCTTTCCTCTTAAATTATAATACATTTAGGTAAGACATATGTCTTATTTAAATTTATTTGGAAAGTAAGTAATTGGAAATTGCATATCACACAACACAGAACATATAACATATGTTATTGTATGTCATTAATAATGATATGCAATTTCGTAGCAATAACTTTGAAAATAACGATCTATTCTTGAATTACATTGTAAGTTTGATCACAAATCTGAGCTTAGAATATTATGTTCACACTATTCATGCCACCCAAATAACAACGGTCCTTGTTATTTAGATGCATTTGAGACTGGGACTAACGCAATCTTTAACAATAGCTTATAGGTGCTCGTTGGTGGCCTACACTGCTCAGCGGTGAACGACATGCCGAGTTAAAGGTTAATCCTTAAGAATGCATAATTTCTAAGGACATTTTGTATTGTAATTACTTGGTGTTTAATGCAGAGAAAATATTTGAATTAAATTAATTAATAGCTATATAGCTATGTCGAAGTCATTATGAAAGTTATTCATGTTTAATGGAAGGTAATAAAATTTTAATAAAAGCTTTTTACGATAAAAGTTTCGTGAAAAGTTTTTGTTACTTTTTATATTTAGTTTTATTTTTTATTAAAAAAATCATAATTATTAACTAGTTATACGATACTAATATTGTATAAGTTATCATCAATATTGGGAACGGGTAAATTAGTTTTAATTATAAGAGATTGCAATGTAACGAAAAACTGTATCTAATAGAAACGAAAGCTGAAAACTACTGCAGTTTAGATCTTACGACTTTTACTTTTCCCATTAATTCTTAATTTTTGGTCATTTATAAGTTAGTAAAGAGTTAATTTATAATTTTACAAAACTCTTTGTTACTGAATAATTAATTATTTTTAATAAAAAAAACCTACTTAATTGTTAAAGTCAAAGAACTGAAAACTAATGAAGTATGAAATTAAGCCTAATAATTTAAAATAAACAAAATCACTGATTAGTAAAAAAAAAAACTCACTTGTTGATGCTGAGGTTGGTACTGATGCTGGGGCGCGGGAACCGCCAAAACACACCCCAATACTGCCAACGTGACACACTGACGTAACATGTTGCACACACAAAAAAATATTTATTTCAAAAAAAGAACTCAAAATGGCCACTGCACTCGCGACGTATTTACGTAGGTATCATGCGGTGCGTGTAAGTAACTGTGACTATATATAGGGGCACCCCTTCTAGCTCGTAGGTGGTAAAGGCGGGAGTGGTGTGGCAAAATCCACGTATGTGTGTGTGATTCGAAATTTAATTTGGAGCATCGGACTTTTTTGAGTATGCTCTTGGATTTGTTTGTTTTATGTTGTGTTAATTTAAAAAAAAAGAATAAAAATGCAGTTTTTTTGGGAAGTGCAGCGGCGTTTCTCGTAAGGTGAGTCGAATAATCAAAAGATTTACGATACATTATGATTTTTATATTTATTTCAAAACTAGCGATAACCAATAGACAGCAAAAATTGGGCAGAAAATGCTATGAAAACTGTAAGTTATTGGTTTGACATAAACATGGCTCTTGGTATCCTAGTTATTGGTACGGGATTTCCATTCCTAGATCTATTAATTAGTGCAGTTATTGCTGTCAATGATGCAGTCTGAAATTATTTGCATACTTGCTAATGGCGCCTATGGAGAGATTTTCTAAGTATCTTATTCGGCGTCAGTTACTATATCATGCGTATCGGGGTCTATGTATATACATAGTTATAATTAAATAATTATATCTACAGATCCTGCAAACCCTTTATTTACAAACGTTGCTTAAAGTTAAGAGACGTTTAAACGTCAAAAATTTTGGGAAATGAAATGAAATTGTTTATTCTATAAATAGGATATCGGAATCACTTTTACACGTCATATAAAAAAATATTAATAAGCTAGATGAGTTCGGCGTTTCCTATCTGGCTACTCTGAGAAGAAAGGCCGAAACAAACTCAGAGGTCGCAGTCTCTTTTAAAGTTCAGACATAATCTTGGTCAGGCCATATGAGGACCATGTAGATTAGTGTCTGAAAAGGTCTTTTGAGGAAAGAACCACACAGATTTGAGTGGACCTGTCCAGTCAGTGCAAGCATTTGTCAGTAATCGTGGAGCTCAACTTAGAACTTAAGGAGCTCAAATCAACGAGCAATACCAAAGAAAGGACATTTGGGTAGGCCGCAAAAACTACTCAAACTGCCAGACCATCACAAAACTAGAAGAGAAATAAAAATAAACAGTAGCTAATCATTACTCTTCGTCCAGGCGGTATTTCTTTGGAATGCGCTCCCTCTGAACATCAGGATGGCAACCAGTCGGTTATCTTTCAAAGTGAAAGCACGTGAACATATTCGTGAAAAGTTGGCAAAATCTTTGCAGCGCTGATTTGCTGGGTTTGTTTTCTCCTCTACCTATCGTTATTTCTCCTGACAAAGTTTATTCGGTTTATATGTATGTATTTATGTATCTATGTATTAGTATGTATTCATTTTCAAGTTATCTGTTATTATGTTGCACCTGCCATGTTTTGTCTTTGCATCACCCTAAGGTTGACTGGTAGAAAATGCCTTAGGCATTAAGTCCGCCTTTGCACAGTATTTTTTTTACTTGTGCATAAAGTTTTAATAAATAAATAAATTACTTAAATATAAACCCCTTTATGTGTTCTAATGGTAGCCATGAAGCGTGCTAAGAGGTCACGGCTTCAAAATCCTGGTTAGGCAGAAATACATATAAAACTCAGTAATAAACTCATTGAAAACGTGCCCAATAGACATCGCTCGATAGGTTCGATCCCATGACATTTGACATAGTGACGTCACCAGCGAACTGCATAGAATAGGTCTCTTTGTAGCGCATTGTATCCATGAAAAGGACATGGGCGCATCCTCTTTTGTGATATAGCTTGACCGAAACCAATGTACCGTGCCTTAAGAATGAGCGGCGTTCACGAATGAGCGGCGAGACGCCGTGAGCGTTGACGAATAAGCGACCTGTAGTGCCACACACATACCTAAGGCGCGGTACAGTACAGTGGTTTCAGTCAAACTATAGTTAGAATAATTATGTTTTCCAATAATGGGAAAAGTTATTCAACAGGGAATGCCTATGAATATCTTATTTTCTTACGATGAAAAGCCGTGTACGTGATGGGTTTTCCCATCGACAAAAATTACGAACTTCCATCCCCTCTTCAGGGAATGAATTTAAAAAAAATCTTCGTTAGTACTCACTTTCGTTATATACAGGGTGGGCCACGAAACAAGGTCTAAAGAAATTTTTAGATGCCTCTCACCATAGGCTTCCCGAAACACCCCCATTTATGTTCAGCGATCATTTATAGTTTAGGAGCTAGACAGCTTTAATCATCATCATCATCATTTCAGCCGAAAGACGTCCACTGCTGGACATAGGCCTCCCCCAAGCACCGCCATTTCGTCATCGGTCCATCTTGTAGGCCTTCCAACGCTACGTCTTCCGGTACGTGGTCGCCACTCCAGAACCTTTCGACCCCATCGGCCATCCGTTCTGCGAGCAATGTGCCCTGCCTATTGCCACTTGCTATGTCGGTTACCTTGGTTCTCCTGCGACAGCTTTAATATATTTTTGGGAAATTCTCACTTGGCTTCAGACTTTTTATTTTCCTCTATCTGTGTCGCATATATTGCAATTTAAAAATATATATATATATCCTTAAATTATACCCAGTGGTGTTGGTTGTGCGCTGTCTGTCAGAGAATTTAAGAAGAAAGAAAGAAGACATAATGAGCCAATTTTAAAAGACTGCGCTTTCAGCAATTTATAACGATGATAGAGCAAAACCTAAAGACACTTATTAGCTATTAGGTCCAGTGACATAATAATCATTATGACAAAACTGTCTAGACATTGAAATTATAACTTCACTTACCACTAGTTCCGACAACTAAATCATTTATCTCTATAAATAGAATCAAATTACTACCTAATAGAATCTAGGTAGTAATTTGGTTCTATTTATAGAGATCTCTAGATATCTTATAGAGATCTATGTCCTAGATCAGTGGTTCCTAACCTTTTCAATATTGTTACCCCTGTGACCTATTAGAAAAACTGATTTTACCCCGACCTTAAAATTTTATCAATACAAACAATATAAGCTTACAATTCTTACGTATTTTATATATATAATATCACGGCTAGTTTTCCTGAAGGGTTAGGCAGAGGTGTACCTATACTATATACACATTTCCCCAGTAGTCGCTTATGTTATAATACGCGGAAGTCATCGGATTTGTATCAGTGTTGAACAGAAATGAAACTTTTTTTTTCTCCCGTAAAGTTGCGTATTTTGACATCCGCGGTGTTAGAACTTAAGCGACGCAGTTAAGTCCCATGTAAAAGGGGGCGAGCCTATTGTCATCAACATTTATCTATAGAAAATGTGCCTTTGTTTTATTTTTCATTGCTTTTTTAATAACCAATGACATACGTAACGACTTTTTTAATGGAGGAACACTCCCAATTCACAGGTATAAACCTAGTTTGGGAGCCAGGGGACCTATGATTAAGACACTTCTTCTGTATGTTGTAAATGTATTTAGTGTTTGTAACAATGTTGTAACTTTTTTTTTTTTGAATAAAGAAAGATATTATATACATTCCCTGATAGACATACATCATAAATCAAATAAAAAAAAAGCAAGAGATCAACCGGGTCCAAATCTAGACTAATAGGCTACTGCATAAAAAATCCAAATAGAAAAACTGAAATTTTTGACACTTAACACTTTTACCCGACCCGGAAATCGAACCCAGGATATCATGCTCAGCAGTGGCGTTTGTGACCACTAGAACAACGACTCTGTCCCAAAACAACCGTAACTAAATAATAACATAACATCACGCCTTGTCCCCCCGAAGGGTTGGACAGAGGTGTCCCTGTAGCAGGTACACCCACATTTCGCCAGTTATGTTTAAGTCACATGTAATAGGGGGCGAGCCTATTGCCATCAACCGGGCACAAATCCAGACTCCGAGCTGCTACTACTAAATCATTTAGCTCTAAAAATAGAACATAATGAACGCGAATTACTATCTAGATAATAGTTGAATAGGTTGGTAAGTGCATATTGTATGGTTTTGGCCTTGCACCGTACTTAATGCCAATGCACTCTCAGATTCACAAAATATCAATTGCTCAACAGCACAAATGCGTTCACTTTTGTTTTATTTTAATTGACCTTTGTAAGTATTTAGTGCTGGTTTGTTAGGGGCGGAGACAATTGTTTCTTTCAGTTTCAGTTTGAAGGATTTGTGTTTTAATGGTAATCATTATTATAATGCTAATAATTGAAGTGAAATAGTAGTTTATGAAACTGTTGCATAATGAGGGGTATTTATATATGTTTTAATACCTAGTTATGTGCAGTTTCATACACTACTTTATCTACTCTCAAAAATTGGGATTGAACCTTATACTAAATAAAAGATCAAAGTTAAAGATCAAGAATAAATTTGATAAATCCCACGAAATTCATTACAACAAAACAAATGAATGTCGCCTGCACCAGCTCATCACCGCACATGCGCTGCACAGCGGGTGCTGCTGTTCCCCGTTTAAACGTTCCAATGCAAAAGTTGATGGAAACTCCTTGGTGATATTAACATATTGGAATAGAAAAAAAAAATTGTTTTATAGTATTAATTTGTTAGAGAAAACATGTTATAATATGATTCTATTTTTAAATTTCGGTATTGTGTTTATAAAGTATGTCAATATAAACTCGTTTTGAATTTTATAATTCGAATATTACGCTATGAGAGTAGACAAACTTCTTTAGGCAGGTTGGGCATTTTTGAGATGGGACTAAACCATTGATTTCGCGACATTTTTACGACACCAGATTTTGACCATTAAAAAGACATCAACGCGTTGATTACCGCGGTGCGTGGAGTAAAAGACATCATCGCGTTGATTACCGCAGTGACGATTTTTTTAAGTTGACACTTCTGTCGGCACTCCCGGAGTGGCACTGTTTTTTTTTTCTGCTAATGTTTGGCCATTTAAAGCGTAACAAAAATTATTTTATGGAGTTATCTTTTATGGATCATAATTCAACAGTTATTTAGATGACAATTCGATATTTTTTCTCCCTTTCAATGTAAAATCAACAGGTTTTTGTTATTAAATTAAAATCTTTTATTTCAGACCCATAAATGTAGTCCATTTGGTTAGTATACATACGACTTAGAAACTAGTGTTAGTACTTACATCTACTAAAAAAAAAAACAACACAAACTATTCATTAATACGCCACAGTGGCATGTAGGCGTATCCAATGTCCCAGTATGGGGCTGTCCCACCTATCAGCTATTGTTTTCAGGATGCTGTTGGGGCTGGCGCGTACCCTGCGCACAATGGAAGCGCAACGCTTGCGCATGATGGCGTGAAAACCATCGATTCGCGCCTCTGCAAACATGCCGGAAGCACTACAGTAGCGCGGCAACCCCATCAACACCCTGAAAGCATTATTAATATGATGAGTTAGGTTGTGGAGGTCAGATAGGCAGTCGCTCCATGTCATCATCATCATCATCATCAGCCTATAAATGTTCCCACTGCTGGGACACAGGCCTCCTCTCTGTGAGAGGGAATGGGCCGTATTCCACCACGCGGGCCCAGTGCGGGTTGGTAGATATCACATGTCTTCGAATTTTCGGTTCTAGGACATGCCAGTTTCCTCACGATGTTTTCCTTCACCGTTTTGAGAGCAGTGGTGATGAAATAATTTACACAAAGTAAAGCGCCTGTCTGGGTTCGAACCTACGACCTACACAACTCGTAAATCGCGGCCGTTACCACTGGGCCACCACTGCTCTCCATGCGTCGCTTCGTCGCTTCGTTGCGTCGCTCCATGTAAAATACTAGTATTCAGCTGCATTCGGTTAGACTGGAAGCCGACTCCAACATAGTTGGGAAAAGGCTAGGCAGATGATGATGAGTTATGATGAGTTAATAATATTAGACACTGACTTATGATATTTTTCATGCGGTTATAATAGTTTTCATACGAAAAATAAAAAAATAGGTACTATGTTTTGCGGCCTAGAAGGAAATATAGTGACCTAATTGATGATGTCAGAAAGGTCAGGTACACACGGCTACACATCAAGCTATACATGTCCAGTTTATGCTGATCTCGCATTGAATAGGATTTCCGTACATAGTACGCGCAACGAACGCGAGTGTGATGTATCATCGTAAACTAATCAAAAGGAGTATGTAAGGATCGTAGCAGGTGGCGTTCTGTAGTTTCTAAATACCCCCATGGGAAAAAGGTGTGAGTTTATGGTATGTGTAAAAAAAATAAAACAACCGACTTCCAAAAAAGTTACTACAAAGTGAAAAATTACTTTAATTTCGGAAATCAGTGTCTTTGGTTTTGAATTTTTGGATTTTGTTTTCTTTTTGTTTTTCACATTTTGGTTGTAGTACCTACCTCACACAAATTCGAATACCACTACCTGCTATGTAAATAACAGTGACAGGAAGTTATTATATCATCATTACATCATCTATTTAAACTAAATAGTAAAAATTGTGTATTATTGAAGCTAACTCAAAAAGAACCTATCCAAGCAAAGTTAATAAAATTTATAGAATCATCAAAATCAATTCATAATTGACGGAGTAAGCGCGTAACAAAAATAAAAAAAAGTATAAAGTTAAATTGAGAACCTCCACCTTTTTGAAGTTGGTTAAAAATAGGCAAGAATCTTAAAGTAACAAGTTAATGAAACATGATCCTAATTGTAACACAGGATATTTAAATCATATTATTATAGAACGTAATATTACGTTCAAATCAAGTTTACAATTCAAAAAAGCCTCGCGGCTTATTTTAGCGAGCTTTTGCAACACGTACATAAAAGTGAGTCACTACTTATAAATCAGATCTATTTATTACTGTTACATAAATGTAACATACTAGCCGATATATTTTAATTGCCTTATAACATACAGTGATACACGATAGTAAGACAGATATGGGCATCTATGTAACATCGCTTAAGGCTAATCATATGATTTTATTCGAGAAAGCATTTTAAAGGTGCCACTCCACGGTCACGCGCGCCTCAAAGAGATGTCAGCAGAATTGACGGGGTCCGCTAGGGCCAATGCCTGCCGGGGGTTCGAAGAAAACCGATAGACATCGTGGCCCCGGCAACAGGGCAACCGAAGGAACACGGGTGGGTTTTAGTCAGTAAGAGTCTGACACGCCCTCCCGCTCCGCCCAGAGCGGGAGAAGTTATTTGGTTAATTTCCCACCAAAAAAAAAAAGGTTTCACTCCACAACAGCCCACATCTAAGCTACGCACTTGTACTTAGCTTGGCTTTGTATAAAAATTAGGCGAGATCGTCTACAGGTGCTAATAAACTTGAATTCACTTGTAACAGAACATAGAGCATTCGCCGTTTTTAAATTTGTCGAACTGAACAACGAACAGAGCCAAGTATAGAACCAAACATCGCTACGAACATTATCACGATAATTTTGGCGAATGCTCTAGCTAGTCAATGCTCGTCAAGGGGTGCGGGAGGCATAGAGCAGCGGTAGGCAACACGCGGCCAGCGGGCCACATGCGGCCGCCGGACGTCTTACTTGCGGCCCGTGAACGTTTTGTAAATAAGTTATAAATAACGCGCAAACTTTTCAATTGTAAATTATATAAAAATAAATATGCTTCTCGTCTCACAGATGAGCATTTGAGAGCCATTCTATGAATTACAACTACAAATTTGACAGCTAACATACAAGAAATAGCATCCCAAATGCAACCTCAGACATCACACTGTTTGTATAAAATCGGTTACCTATTTAGGTACTTTGTAGTTTTCATTTCAGAATGATTTACGGTGGTTATTTTTCTAGCTATAAATCCCAAACATATAAACATAATGTAAGTTTAACGTGTACGAATTAAACTCCGTATGGTTTAACAATTTTTAGTAGCATTTTAATTTTTTCTATAGGATATGACCAATTATACGTAGGTAGGTATATATATTGGGCTTCTTGCCAATATAACAAGTGCGACCTGCCTTTAGTTTATTTTGCCACCTTGTGGCCCTTGCCTGGCAAAAGGTTGCCGACCGCTGGCATAGAGGAATATCGGCGGAACAATGACAGAATGGCTTGGCTTGGCAAAAAGCTCGAAACAAATTTACTGTCCTTTCGCTAGAATGCTCGCTAAAACGCTCCAGTTTATTTTGCTGTATTGTAACATTCGCTAGAATGCTTATTACAAGTGAATGCTCAAGTTTATCAGCACCTTACTGCGACCCACGGCCAAGCTACGCTCGAATGCGTGGTTAACAAATGAACCGTGTAGCTAATGTGGGTAACCTCTCTGTGCAAAGCCTAGCAGTGGACGGTCGACTTAATGCCGTTTTTTTTTCTTTTTTTTTTTTTTTTTTGGGTGGGAAATCATCAAATGACTTCTCCCGCTCTGGGCGGAGCGGGAGGGCGTGTCAGACTCTTACTGACTAAAACCCACCCGTGTTCCTTCAGTTGCCGTGTTGCCAGGGGGCCACGATTTCCCTATCGGTTTTCTTCGAACCCCCGGCAGGCATTGGCCCTAGCGGACCCCGTCAATTCTGCTGACATCTCTTTGAGGCGCGCGTGGAACACAACGCGCCGTCGACCCGGGCTTGGTCCTTATCGGACGGCGAGCTACCCATTGCTCACCGTCCGCAAGCCCGCGCCTACGGTGGCCGGAAATCCTCTCGTGACTCCCGACGCCCAGGGCGTCTCCTGCTGCGGCGGTTAGGGGCGCGAGGGCGCGAAATTTGCCTTTCCCTCACGCGCTCCGTCTCCTCCTTCGCGAGCATTACTGCTTCGCAGAACGAGGTGACGGCCTGCCATTTCCTCTCGCTCCGTAGCATGGCCCGAATCAGGGCCGGACGCGAGAGATCACCGCCGCCGATCGCTTCCACGAGGACACGGCGATGCTCTGCCCAAGCCGGGCAGACCTCCACCGTATGCTCCACCGTGTCCTCCGGGCGATCCACACAGTGATGACACCCGGGCGTTTCCTCCCGCTTTATCCTGAACAGGTACCTCCCGAAACAGCCATGTCCGGTGAGCACCTGTGTCAGGCGGAAGGTGAGGACGCCGTGGCGCCTCTCTAGCCACTCCTCAAAGAGGGGTCTTATCGCCGCAATTGCGGCGTGCCCAGTCGACTTAATGCCTGCGATGGTGATGGATTGTGTCCAGTATAGGTTAGCAAATTCGATCTATAAGTCTAGATTAGATAAAAGCTTTCATTTTGCTTCATTGATTTTACTATGCTCTATCTTAATAAGGTTATTTTGGGTGGTGGTTTGCTTGCTCTAAGTTCGCCTGGCTAGCTCCCACCATCTTATCTAAGTCTGTCGCCATAGCAACAATGTTAATAGCATTCCTGTTTTTCGGCACTTAGCAGCTAGTTCCTCTGTGGTTGAGGATTTCGCGTCAAGCTTGCTTCCACCTTCAGCCTGATCATCACTTACCATCAGGTGAGATGCAGGCCAAGCGCTTCCCCTTAAAGGTTAAAAAAGTGGCACTCCGGGAGTGCCGACAGAAGTGAAAACTTAAAAAAATATCGGCATCACGGTAATTAACGCGTTGATGACTTTTACTCCACGCACCACGGTAATCAATGCGTTAAGAATGCGGCGACGCATGAAATATCCATACAAACGTAATACATAAATCATTTGAAATTTGAGCATATTTCCACCATATTATGTTGACATTTGGATTGAGACAGTATTTATCTAGGCTCCTACGTCTTTTTATTTCCTAAAACTTACCTTTAAATAAAGTGTAAGCGAATTGCATTTCGTACATTTTTATAGCGTAAATGACATGTTTTAATATTGTTTTTTTTTGTATTATAAACAACAATATTTTTAATATTGATTAAGCAGAAGCATAGTTTATGTTATCAAGTTACAAATTACCGAAAAAAAAATGGAAATACATTAAGTTTTCATTCATAATTTTTTGTATTACTTCCGTAATCACATCCAAATTTATCATAAATTTTTGAAAGCTAGTAGTGCTTTCGCGTCAAGCAATAATTGTCAACTTGTGCGTGGTAGTATTGCTCACTGTAGGTGTATATCGCTCCGACAGTCACTCACACTAGCGCAACGTGCTTGGAATTGAATTTTGCAAACATCTCGATTTGTAGTTGCGAGCCGTGTTCGCCGTACTCTTAATGTCTTTTTAATGGTCAAAAGCTGGTGTCGACACAGTGTCGCGAAATCAATGGTTTAGTCCCATCTCAAAAATGCCCAACGCGCCTAAAGAAGTTTTTACTTCAATAGAATTGATTCTAGTCGCCCCTTTCAAAAGGTAGTTTTCGTATGGAGAAGAATGGGCAAGAAACTCCACCGTTACTCTTTTAAAATGTTTTACAATATTTTAATACATTAATTATATGTGAAGACGATGCACCTGGAATAAGATTACTATACCACAATAGGTCTTGAAGTAGTGTACTTTAATGAATTATTTTTCAGTGTCAGATAGAAAGTTTGACTAACCGGTGCATAGGTACTTAAAAGAACAATCGCCAAACTAAATCTTTATTATAATGTCTTACTTATAGACCTCTAATGTACCCTATAATGCGGAGTTATCTTTGTGGAACATCTGCAAGCAGTATTACGTCTCGTTAGCTTATGGAAAGTAAGTAAGCAGTAATGTTAGTAATACTTTATGACAAAATTATGCACGTGGATCTATTATTATATATTCGCAGCACGTGTGTTCTAAGAGAATTTTGTAAGTATCCGTGGATCCATCTGTGGTTAAGTTATGTCACCTGTCATTACGGTAGAGAGGTCATTACTGTCCTATTCTTTGCAAATTACACCAATTTGCTTCATTAGGAAGTTGTCATTTTATGTATTAACACTTTAGACTCCACCTATTTTTCATAGAGCTCATACGCCATGCCGTATATTGCAAGTGGACTCCAAGAGGGTCATCGGCATTATGTTTGTACTAAATTTAACCCTCGGGGAGTGTCGCCGGAATTATGTTTGAAATCTTGTTAAAATATACAACTGATTTTATTTTCACAGTTTATAATGTTGAAATACGCTAAGAAAAACTTACATTTAAAATGAGCTCTCCGCGATGGCTCCCGGCATCCTATACGCGACTTTAGTGAACCCTCCAGGAGGGCTCCCGGCACTAAACGTGTTAAAATAACAAGAGTTTAGGTATCTCTCATATTTTAATGTTATTCGGTCTTTAAATAAAAAATTTGACTCTCAAAGTACAACAAAAACACTTAATCTATGAAGTACAATTTTCAAGGTGTTTGATGGTTGTACAGCAGCATGTATTAATGATATACTAACTCCCAAACTAAGTCAAGCTTGTATTTTGGGAGTTAGTGGTTCTACACAGGACTTATAAAGACACAACCTTGTAGCCTATGAGCCTATTTCAAAGTTATGTCCTGACTGGAGACGTTAATTTATTGAGGCACCCACAGGAAAGTCCGGTTAAGCAGAGGACAGCCTCCTAAGTTGACCTGCGAGATGCCAAACATTATTACATTATTACATATACATTTACTCTAAGCAATATATTTTTAAATAATAGCTTCGATCATACTCGAGCTAGCACGTCCTGCCAACGTCGAATAAGTACACACTGCACATGCAAACTTAAGCAAACCGTCAGTACTTCTACAGTCATTACAGCCTACAACGGCTATGTTGCACCTACTCTAAAGTTTTGTGTTTTTTTTGGGGTAATTCTACTAACAAAGAAGCAGTATTTAAAGCCCAGAAGAAATGTATACGAGCCATAACTAGTATAAAAGTAACTGACAGCTGCAGACCTTTATTTGTAAAATTAAATATTCTCACGTTACCATGTTTATATATTTTAGAGGTTATAATGTTCGTTAGGAAAAATACATACTACTTTAATAAGTTACAAAGCAAAAGATACAAATTCCATATATGTTTACCAAGCAAAAACAGCGTTATTAAATAAAAGTATATTATGTATGGCTCCACGCATATATAACCATTTACCAAATTCACTTCTGGAGATAAGTGATTTAAATATATTTAAAAACAATGTCAAAACACTGTTACTAAAAAAAGCATAGTACTCTGTCACTGAATATTTACAGGACAAACTTAAATAATGTTACTCCATACGATATTTTTATTGTTAAATTCCAGTTTCATAGATACCTGTGTATTTGTAAATTTGCATGCCTTATGGTAGGATATGGCTAATGGACACTATTGTTTGTATAAGACCTTTTCTTTTGTACCCATGTTCGCAAATTAATAAATGATTGATTGATTGCAGTTTGGCATTTTAGTTGAATAATTCAAAATTGTATTCTTATGTCATCCAGCCAAATTGGCCACAAAACAAAGCTTCCAGCTTAACATAACTAAAACATCATTGTATATCTGTCAATAGATTTAAATGAACAGAGACAGAATTACAATTTAGTTATGTTTACCTCTAATTATAATTAGTGAGTCGTCGTGCAAAAGCTTGGATGTTTATTATAATTTTATTTCCTTCTAAATCTGTATTACGTGGCTATTTCTCTTACTGAGTGAAGTACGGGAAACACTTGCTGATTGTCATAACAAATACATAAAATAAACATGCTTAGAAAGTGCATTGAGTTTATTGATGGATGACTTATATTCAACAGTCGTTTATATGATAGATTTCCAATAAAATGTAAAATGGTGGCATTGCAAAGCAATTTAGTGGAAAGGCGGCATAAAATTTAGTTTATTTTTATCAAATGGCACATAGCACTGCTACAGGTGGTGGCGGTCGTGGTATACAAAAAGAAAATTTAAAACTCATATTAAAACTACACTTTGTAAACAAGCATATTACAAATTAGAGGATTATATCCAAGATAAGAATGCTTGGGAACATGCTTGTCCTGCTCCATAGGACAATTTAGAATCAAGACAAAATCACACTGGTTACTAATTTAATTGCATAATTTATTATATGACTTTAATTTTATATTCTGTGATCACACTGATTTAATAATTGTAACATAACATAACATAACATCACGCCTTGTTTCCCCGAAGGGTTGGGCAGAGGTGTCCCTGTAGCAGGTACACCCACATTTCGCCAGTTATGTTCAAGTCCCATGTAATAGGGGGCGAGCCTATTGCCATCAACCGGGCACAAATCCAGACTCCGAGCTGATACTGAGAAATTTCAGATAGAAAAACCCAATAACACTTTGCCCGACCCGAGAATCGAACCCAGGACCTCATGCTCAGCAGTAGCGCTTGCGACCACTAGACCAACGAGGCGGGAGTGATGTTAATAATTGTAATTTTTTGGAAAATCATCTACAATGTTTGTAAATATGTGAGTACCATATATCTATCACATAATTAATTTATCTGTCGTTACTTCATTTTTAATTCTTTTTACCTATTGTGGTATAGTAATTTTATTCTAGGTCCTCACATATAATTATTTAACTAGTGTACCTATACAAAATATTGTAAAACCTTTTAAAAGAGTAACTGTGGCATTTCTTACCTATTCCTCTCCGTACGAAAACTACCTTTTGGAAGTAGCCTATATGTGTGAAGGTATTCTAGATATGTAATAATACTAATAATATATGCACCAGGTACGAGCAAATTGGTACGTACAAAGAACCAGAATAGGTCGGAATACTAAGACCTGACATTTGCACTGGCAGCCAATCTCGGGTCACCATCGTGAAGATGCTCGCAACATGTAAATCTAGAATATAACAAGATATAATACAAGTATGGAAAACGGTGTTCATGAACATGAATCTGTATTTATTTAGCTTTATTTTCAACAAAGTGGTGATTGGCTATTCACTTAAAGCAGTGGTTCCTAACCTTTTCAATATTGTTACCCCTGTGACCTATTAGGAAATCGGATTTTACCCTCAACCTTAACATGTTATCAATACAAACAAGACAAGCTTATAATTCTTACGTAATTTATATTTAAACATAAACAATGAATTAATTAAAAATACAAAGTGTGATGGTTGGTATTGTTTTGCATTCAAAAGTTTTTTATGTAAGGTTTAGTTTCGCTTAAAGCGCATCTTAAGTCATGTTCCACATTGAAACGGTGCCGGCCTTTGTTTTCAGTGTAACCAAGGTTGAAAAACCACTCACATCTATAGGTGGTGGCAAAGGGTACTCATAATCATTTTTATTAAAGCTCTGTTAGCTATTAACAGTATATTCGGCACCAGCTTTGGTCCCACCAGATTAGGTTCTTTATTACCCCCACTGAATAGCTGATTTACCCCCGCGGGGTTAATTACACCCAGGTTCGGAACCCAGGATTTAAAGCATTATGCTGTGACTATTTGTAATAATAACTGAATTCCAAAAAGGAGGATATATCGTTGGCGTAGGTGGAGAACTAAATAACAAAAAAAATGTTGTTTGGAGAAAATGCGATTTATTTATGCGGCATGATTTGGATGTTACGAAAATGGTAAAAATTCAATTTGATCAAAATCGCAGTTATTTAGTTCTCCACCTACGCCGACGATAATATATGTTCGTGGCATATGTTTGTTTTTAAGCTATTGCATAGCTTTTATCGCGGGCTTTGAGCGCGGCGACCGAATCAAGAAATTCCGTAACGTAACGAAAATAAAACCTAACACCCCCCACTCCACCTACCATGTAATGACGGTTCCCATGATAGCGTGATGTTCTCATGGGAACGTAATTTTTGTTTTATGTCATCACGTCATCATCCCAAGTTGACAAATAGGAATTATGGAGTTTACAAATGCTATGCAATAGCTTTACCGCGGCAGTCCCCGAGTGCCACACGTTTTTTTTTTTTTAGCTGGTCCCATGTCCCATGTAAATTTTACTACCTTTGCTTGAATAGTTTTTGAGTTAGCTTCAATAATACTTATTGTTTTCCATTTAGTATGTGAACGATATGATGAGTTCATGTCACTGTTACTTACATAGCAGGTAGTGATATTCGAATTTGTGTGGAGTACCAAATAAAAACCAATACATAGCGCTGCGAACAATACAGTGAAACATGCAACTACACTGATAGTATCTATGCGTCGCCGCACGCACACTTAACAAAGTCTCGACCCGTTTCTCGTGAGAAACCGGTTTGTATGAAGATAGCTTACTACCTCTCCTTATACTATGTACTAGGTTCTTCATTATTGACACTTGTGTGGCCAAAACATGTTAAGATCCACAACGCCGTGATCATTATATATTATTAGGCATAAAACAGCCTACTTCTTCTTTATTTTCGAGTCGATGGCAAAAGTAAAATTATTTTATTATGCTACTAGCTTCTGCCCGCGACTTCGTTCGCATGGAAATCGTAAGACATCACAATATACTACAATAATAGCCACATTTTTATAAAACTTCCCTGTATACTACGTTTGTAGTTTTATTCTCAGCAGCCAAAATATACAGAGAGTCAAGAATGGTGACTCGGGAGCAAGCGACGTAACAGTTGTCCGTGTGAGAAGCAGCTTATCCTGAGGTCGACACCCGCAGCCTTCAGCCTTCAGTGTCGGCCCCTGTAATTTGTTGATCGCAAAGCATACACTCCCAGAGAACTGCACGTGCTTTAACTGGTAGTTATGGGGAATTTGTACTTTATACGCGCTGTAAACACTGTCTCACCATCGCCACAACCTGTTAGAATTTCCACCTCGATGACGTTTCTCTGCAAAGACATGACTTTGAGCTGGTTTCCGTTACACAGATATACAACCGGAAGTCCACTTGCCATTTGTGAATTGAGAAATTCTACGGGGTGGTATTATTATAAATAAATAAATAATAATAATAATAATCATCTTCCTCCACATCAGTATTAATGGAGGTGTATATCACTTCACTCCCTTCAATTTGTGAGAGAATACTGTGGTTGATCGCTGCAGCTTGATCATCTTCGGAGTTAAAACGGAAACACGCCTAAGAATTCTCTTGGTACGGTATTTAACTGATATCCCCGTATATCAGACGAATAAGATCTTCTAAAGTGGGATCTACTCTACCAAGAGTCTCTGGTAGAGTGCTTTCACCAACTTTTAGAAGAACATCGGAGAATTCTTGAGCATTTGAATTACCGCCAAGCCGAGCTCGTATGATGATGGTCAAGCGCAGTTTATGAACTCTGGACCATAGAGTCGACCTTTTCAACGAAGTATTCACTTTTTTTGTCAAAACTGTGACACCACTCATCATATCTTGGTTTCTGCGGATGTTCTGCAGGGTTCTGTTTACAGTTTCCACTGCTTTCCTTATTGCCATAATGCATTCATCCCATACGACGAAGCGCAATCCCCTAAGCACACATCCCTTGTTACTGTTGCGTGACACCCCACAAACAGGCGTTTCGTTGCTCTCTAAATCGATGGGAATCTTAAACATTACGTGCGCTGTTTTGCCACCAGGAAGTAGTGTGGCAGCGATTCCAGAAGATCCACACACATACATATTTTAAAATCGCTAGGACAAATCTGCTGTCAAAATCTGTAAAAAAAAACATTTTATTCCTACAGTCTTTTGCTCTAAAATGATCAGAATACAACCTTGAATGTTTTGTGATTGTAAAGTACTTGTAACTTAGTAGTTTCCCATAGCTTACGAAGTTTTCCATTTTTTGTGAATTAATACGTTCTATGAAACAACCCAAAAAAAAAAATCGTTTTACAAAAAGAGTTTTAAAAAAACAGATGTAAATCGAACTTACTACCCCGGGCGGCCTACCACCAGCTCATAAAGCAGTATTATTTTAATGTTACTTCAGTGGGAGAAAGAGATGGAGCTATACATCCTGTAGAGCTTCATCTCTTTCCCATACTGAAGTAAACTAAAGTAATATTAAAATAATACTGCTTTTGAGCTGGTGGTAGGCCCTCAGGACTTCAAATCATTCGTCCAACCGCTTACTTATTCGCTTTGTTGAAAGTTAGCTAAAATAGCCGTTCCTATATTAAAGGTAGCGTGATGATAATCATTTAAAAAGTTAAATCGGTAACTACCTATCTACAATATCCCAACCTTTTGGCGCGTCCTTTTACAATTTGCAGAGAAAAATACGAACATGATGTAATATTGCTCATCCCCCATAGCAAATAGCGTGATAGTTTATGCCCTACAGTTGGTACAGACAAACATTCTAAAAACTTTATTTTCCGCATAAGAATCGATCCCAGACCTCGTAGCAATAACTTTCTTTAAAAAAAATTAACTTCGCTACGATTTTATTATATCTATAGATTATAGGTACATAATAAAATAAAAAAAATAATCGTAAAACAAAATGTGAAAAAAAAGAAAAAAAACCGTAGGTGGGAATCGAACTTACAACCCCATGTTTGCAAAGCAACCGCCCAACCGCTGAGCTAATTGCTTTGTTGAAACTTGCCTAAAATAGCCGTTCCTATATACTTCATGATTGACTGCTTAGTTCCATAAAGGTATAGCGTGATGATAATCATTTAAAAAGTTAAATCGATAACCATCTACAATATCCTAAAATTTTGGCGCGTTTTTTTCCAAAAATGCGAACATAATATAATATTGCTCGTTCCCCATAGTAAATAGCGTGATAGTTTATACTCTATAGTTTGACCAGACTTATAGGGAACACCTATGCAAAATTTTAACAGGATCTATCGGGTAGAATTTGCGTCATGCTAGAACATAAAAATACAACATAATGTAATATTGCTCGTCCCCCATAGTAAATAGCGTGATAGTTTATATCCTATAGTTTGACCAGACACACAGGGAATATCTATGCAAAATTTTAACAGAATCTGTCCGGTAGAATTTGCGTCATGCTGGAACATACATACAGACAAACAGACAAACAGACAAACAGACAAAAATTCTAAAAAAAATATTTTCGGCATTAGAATCGATCCTAGACCTCGTAGCAATTACTTTTTTTCAAAAATATTCAATGTACAGTTTTGACTTCGCTACGATTTTATTATATGTATAGATTTTCCAACGTTACCTACTTCATCGAACTAGAATTTGAACTGCACATAACATAACATCATGCCTATAATCCACGAAGGGTTAGGCAGAGGTGTACCTATATTACACCCGCATTTCGCCAGACATGTTTAAGTACCATGTAATAGGGGACGAGCTTATTGCCATCAACCGGGCACAAGTCCGACTCCGAGCTGCTATTGAGAAATTTCAGACGGAAAAACCCAATAACACTTAGCCCGACCTGGGAATCGAACAGCAGTAGCGCTTGCCACCATTAGAACAACGAAGCAACTATAAAATTTAAACCGCTTGTTTCGAATTTCGATTATTCACAAACTCATCATGATGGCCGCCATAACAGTTAATGTTATTACAATTTAAACTCTTTTTCTTTACGATTTCACATGAATCGAGTAACTTGCTCTTCGTTCACCGGAATCAAGTGAATAGCACCATAAAAAGGTCGTTTTAGGTACGGAACTGAAGAAACTATTATGATTTTATGGATGGCCATTGATTGAACCGAATTAATTGACGGCTATGTGGGCTGATTCTTAGAAAGTCGTTTTATCAGGCCGACTATAAAGATCAAAGACAAGACCAGCACACGTAGAATGATCATGAGAAACAGAAGAAACGAAAGACAAAATGACAGGTTGTAGAAATATTTCTACGGCGCGATGACTAATGTGAAAACAAGGAATGTCAATTTGTATAAGGGTGGCAGGGAAATCGACGCAAAAACTGTTTCCATGGATTCAGTACATGATTTTGAAGACCCCTGCGTTTAAATTTTTCGTCGGTTATTTAAAAAAAAGCTTAGGTATTGCCCTTTTCTATGAAACAGCAGATTTTTAAGTGAAAACTTCTTTAGGCTCGTTGGGTATTTTTGAGATGGGACTAAACCATTGATTTCGCGACACTGTTACCGAATTTACTGACACCGTGGAGTAAAAGATATCAACGCATTGATTACCGTCGTACCGATTTTTTGAAAGTTTTCACTTTTATCGGCACTCCCGGAGTGCCACTGTTTTTTTTATAACCGACGTAAAATTTCAACGCAGGGGGATTCAGAATCATGTACTGAAGGTAACAGTTTTCAGTTAACAGTAATAAATATACAAATAAAAGTACGAAGAATGTATTTTTTCTTTTAAAAACCAGCGTGTCAGGCTTCCAGGGTACAATATCCGGCTAGATATGAATCTGTGTCCGGCTTTTCTATTTTTGGGCCTGGCTACCTTAGTCATATAGGTATCGAAGCAAAATCGGAGCAGGAAGTCTCATTTCTGTTCTATATTGGGAGTCAGTAAGTCTGCATTTCGGCGCAAAACCATACACATATTTATCAAGTAGATTGCACAGTACATGGCCGACTTTTTGTCACATGTAACTGATAACCGGTCGGTTCATACGTTGCGGAACACGCAACTTGCTTATAAGTGTTCTAAGACTTATAAGTTATAACCTAATTTAGAGTGGACTTAGATAAGTAGTAGTCTAGTGTGTAATGCTGGGCGTTGTCTGAGATTTCGTGCGAATATACGAATTGATTTGAAATAAAATGGTTAATTCTGTAAATCACTTTTACATATCATAATTAAAATAATAATGAGCTAGATGGAGTCGACATTTCCTATTTGACTACCCTGAGAAGAACAGAACAGTATTACTTACTAATTACTTAACTAATAATAAAATTTATCACATTAAACACCCAGTTCTCTTCCTCCTCTCTCCTACTTGATCTATGCTGTGCCCGATAGGGTCCATAATTATTGTGACTAATATAATTATTTCCCTACCAACTATACAGGGTGTTTGGTAGAACGTTGAACATACAAAAATGGTGGATAGGTGGGGTCGTCTGCTACTTACTCAGCTCTAATTTATTTGGCCCTGGCCCCCTGGATATTTTTTTTTTTCTTTCTTCTAGTTTCACCACTTTCTTAACTTTTAAGTGTATTTTTTATTAAAAATGGGTAAAACACATTAAAGATTTTTAAAAAAACAATAATATTGCCTATTATTGTTTTTTTTTAATCTTTAATGTTGGCAGATTCTTATAAAATTATTGCTTTATTCAGATGTTAGCTAGAAAAAAGTTATGAGTTCTCAAACTTACAGAAAGATGTAAAAAATACTTAAATCTTATTTTCAACTTGCATTAAAAAAAAATATCCAGGGGGCCAGGGCCAAATAAATTAGGGCTGAGTAAGTAGCAGATGACCCCACCTATCCACCATTGTCGTATGTTCAACGTTCTGCCAAACACCCTGTATACATTATGGTACGCAATAAAGAATTGAATTGAAGAAATGGCGAAACAAACTCAGGTATCAGTCTAATTTAACATCAACAAAAATATCGTGTACCTAAATTACAGCTTAGTATCATTTGCCACTGACATAAAAATCACAAAAAAAAAAACAAAATCAAATCAAATTATTTACCTATTTGTTAGAATGCAGGTAAACAAATAAATAAGGTCGTGAAGAATTAAAGTTGAGTCATACATTCTGCCCAAGATTTGACATGCAAAATTTTAATAAATGAATACGATGATATAATAAAAAAATAAGAACAATAAACATAATTATCAGATAAAAATTAACAGTTCAATACAATTTAAATTAATTCAGTCAAAATGCAATTAATAAACATAATATCTAGTCAAAATAAGATCAAAATGTCAAAATACAGTTAAAATGTCAAAATACAATTCCAATGTCAAAATATAATCATCATCATCATCAGCTTATAATGTTCCCACTGTTGGGACACAGGCCTCCTCTCTGTGAGAGGGAGTGGGCCGTAATCCACCACGCGGGCCCAGTGTGGGTTGGTAGATGTCACATGTCTTCGAATTTTCGGTTCTAGGACATGCCGGTTTCCTCACGATGTTTTCCTTCACCGTTATGAGAGTAGTGGTGATCAAATAATTTACACAAAGTAAAGCGCCTGTCCGGGTTCGAACCTACGACCTACAACTCGTAAGTTGCGGCCGTTACCACTGGACCACCACTGCTCTCAAATTTAAAAAAAATACTATTAAAATGTCAAAATACAATTGAAATATCAAACGAAACACAATAAAAAAGTCATTTTAGTCGATATAATTATTAAAATGTTCAAAATTCAAGTTATCACGAACCATCCTTAGTTGAAAAGTATCGAATATCGAACAAACACAATGAACGAAATAAAAAGAAGAAAGAAAATTGTAATCGCGATGGCAGTGACAATGTACGAGGAATTAATTACTTCATAATTATACACTGCTTCCATTACAACAGTGAAAGTATGAAGTGCTTTTTCATACACGGTCGTGCAAATTAATGCTGATAAAAACTAGGGGACATTTTAAATGTAATGTAGTGTACTTTAAATGCAATCTGACATTGTGATCTTTATTCATTCAGTTTGACATTTGAATTTAGAGATTAAACAGCTGATTGAGGATTTGTAATAGTATCTTAAAGTATTTGCCGGATCTAGTTTCTTACTTCAGATATAGATGTTAATTTATTAAATAGCCTTTTGCACGTGCGGTCATTAGTAAGTGTAGATAAATGATATAGTGAACTAAACTGTTTCTATTATACGACCAGTTTTGGTTGCTATGAGACTGGCTTATGTCCCTCGACATTTTGGGATGTAAAACTGTCTGAGGGTGGTAGATATGATGTTGTTTCTTAGGATAAATATTCTTAGTTCAGGACCTATCGAGAAGCAGGGATCTTAAAACAATTATACTTTCTTGAGATTGCAAATGGAATTAAAAAAATATCGATAATTATGTATAACTAGCTTCTACCAGCGACTTCCTTAAATATTGGGCTATTCAATGTAAAAAGAATTTTTCAAATCCGACTGGTAGTTTCGAAGATTACCCCCTACATACAAACTTACAAACATACAAACAAAAAAATTTTACCTCTTTATAATATAATATTAAATTATATTAAATATTATAATTATTAGTATAGATAAAGGCAGATCTAGATGAGCTGCATATAGATATATATATAGGATTCAATTATTAATTTATTCTTAAGATATAATAACAATAAATTATATAAAAAGAAATTAAATTAAATCCTTATTAGGTACACCTCTGCCTGACCTTTCGGGGAAATACAGGTGTTATGTTATGTATGTTATTATAAAAACTTTTATGAACTTTTCTGCTCTCATTAAAATACCCAAGATTTGCGTAATCGAAATTAGCAGAACCATAAATTTTAAAATGCCCTAATTGGCCAGTCGGAAATCCGACCCGCTATTGAGCCGAAGTTTTGAAGTACCAGTAGTGACATAAAACTCTACATTGCGTCATAAAGTACTTCAAATGAACATTTAATGCTTACTTAAGTCAAGAGTTTAAGTAAAAATTTCCGTTCTGACTTTCCAACTTTCTGATTAAAATTTAACTGGAGTAAAGTAATTTGAGACGAGAATGACTTGCGACCTTTCCTTATTTTGACATTTTATTGAATATCTTTGTAACATTATTTCTTTCTCTAAACTGAACAAGATCATACTTATTAAATTCAGTGACCCACACTGATTTACAAACATATACTAATTCATAGAAATCATTCCCTTTTGAAGTAATCGATTCCATCCTGACTGTAACACAATTAAAAGCATACTCTGCGTTCAACGCTCGGCGTTGCAACACTCCGTGTTCGGGTTCGCGACAAGTCAATTGTCATCCTGAGGATGCCTCGTTGAGACGTGAAACACGTGTCGATTTCTTTCAGGGTTTTTCATGGCTCTTTAGGAATAGCTAAGCGGAACAATTCACGTCTATTGTATTTTATGTAGCATAATCAACCTATAATTATGTTTCCACTGCTGGGACACAACACAGGCCTCCTCTCGGTGAGAGGCAGTGGGCCGTAATCCACCACGCGAGCCCAGTATGCGTGGTAGAAGTTACACGTCTTCGAATTTTTTGGTCTAAGACGTGCTGGTTTTCTCACGATGTTTTGCTTCACCGTTTTGAGAGCAGTGGTAATGAAATAATTTACACAAAGTAAAGCGCCTGTCTGGGGTCGAACCTACGACCTACAACTAAGTAAGTCGCGGCCATTGCCCCTGGGCCACCACTGCTCCTGCAATTAAAATAAATAATTTAGAATGTACTGGTGAAGTGAAGGCATTTTGCAAACATTGATGTTATTGTTCAATAAATATAATAGTGGGACAGCATAATGCATTCGCTTGTAACTTTAAAATGCTCTTATTAAATACAAAAGACGTGGATATATTTAGTAACCTGTTCCGCTAGCTATTTCTAAAAAACCAACGCAGACACGCGTTCAGCGGTCGGTGTGGCAATACGCCGTGTTCGAGTTCGCGACAAGTCAATCGTCATCCTGAGGATGCCCTGTTGACAGGTGAAACACGTGTCGATAACTTTCAGGGTTTTTTATGGCTCTTTAGAAATAGCTAAGCGGAACAGTTTACTAAATATATCCACGTCCATTGTACTTTATAATAGATTTCCGCAAAGCCACGCCTGAATCAATTAACTATCTGCTCTTATTAATACATTCCTATAGCTCATTTCAAGCACACGTAGATTTAATTATATCATCTACCACCGATATCCGTGCCAGTCCGTAATATGTATGGTCCGTTCAAAAAGTATCTCATGAAAATATAAACAGATAGATGATAAAATGTATCAGAGGAAGCTAATTGTTACTGCCAGTTACACTGCTTTGATTTGATTATTTGAATACTACTTAATAACAAAATTCTAATTTAAATCGTTTTTATTTGACAATTGAGGTTAATTTTATAACCTCCAGTAAGTAATTGTTGGAAAAAGTGGTGACATATAAACTTGAAACTCATTTAGAACTCGCTTTCACCCGCGTTGAGATCGGAAATTATCCCACGGAAACATACTACCGGATAAAAAGTATTCTATATGTTAATTCAGGTTATGAACTACTTGTGTGCCAAATTTCATCAAAATCCGTTCAGCCGTTTTTGCGTGATTGAGTAACAAACTCACCAACATACAAACTTTCATATTTATAACATTATAAGTAGGATAATAATAATATATTGCCGGGCTACGGGTTTGTCCGAAAGGATTACTGTGGCCCCTGGCAACATACAGGCAACTGAAGGAACACGGGTGGGTTTTAGTCAGTAAGAGTCTGACACGCCCTCCCGCTCCGCCCAGAGCGGGAGAAGTTATTTGATAATTATTACCCACCCAAAAAAAAAGATAATATTATTATATTATATTATATAGTAGAATACAGAGGAATGTGTTACTAATTCCCCTTAGTGATTGATTGCGTAGCATGATCAGCCTATAATGTTCCCACTGCTGGGAGACAGGCCTCCTCTCTTCGAGAGCGAGTGGGCTGTAATCTACCACGTGGGCCCAGTGCGGGCCGGTAGATGTTACGTCTTTGAATTTTTGGTTCTGGGACATGGGATATGCCCGTTTCCTCACGATGTTTTCCTTCACCGTTTTGAGAGCAGTGGTGATGAAATTATTTATACAAAGTAAAGAGCCTGGTTAGGTTCTAACCCATGACCCGTAAGTCGGGGCCGTTACCACTGGGCCACCACAGCATTGTGTGCACTGCACTGCTGATGGAATAGGAATTAGACAAAATTAAATTTAGGTATTTTTTAGGAATTTAAATTAAATTTTTGTGTATACTTTCATCACATACTTTGGGAACAGACTATAAGCACATACAAGATGGTGCAACGTGCAACGACCGGGCGTGGTCGACACGACCGCTGGAGCGAATAAGTCGAGTTACAACTCGATTATATGAGAATACGTAATGTGAAAGATTTGCCATGTGCTTTCTGAGAAATGAGTGCCATGTGATTTGTGTTTCGTAAGATTTACGGTTATTCTGAGCATATACAGCAAATAATGGGACCATCTGAGTGTTTGTAGTTTCTGCCTACTACTATGGAAAAAAGAAGGCGTTTTTGTGTATTTCATTGCAACTAAAGAAGACACAGTTGGTCACTTTTAAATAGGTTTCAAATGTAAAACTGTCGTTAAACGTTCGACAAAATTACACTGACAAGTTTTTTAGATAGCTAAAAAAAAGCTGGATTTAAAAAATTTAACAAAAATCTTAGCAGTCGCCCAGGTAAGCTAAATTCCAAATTCCAGTTTCACATTAACATTTTTATTAGATCGTTGCATCAGACATAGGCCAGTCACGTATACCAATAAAACAGCGTTTAAACTAAAATAAATCTAATCAAGTAGCACAACAATTATATCTAAAAGTACAACTAAATAAATAATATAACAATAGTTTTGAAAAGAGGAGAATTTGGTGTTTATGATGCGTATTTGTTCCCCACATGATGTCGAACTCCCCATTTGTAGTTGGCATTTTTGTCTGTCTTCACGAAAGTGTGAACAGGGCCTGTGACCCCACTAGTTCCTTTGTGGTCGTGGTCATGGTGGTCGTAATCGTGATGGTCGTGACCACGCTTCGAACGCTGCCATTTTGGCTCTTCTAGGTCTGCTGACTCGACTGAAAGGGCAAGGTTGAGTTGAATTAGTTATTTGTTGAAAGAAAGAATAAGTTTTTTTGAATGATAGGTTTTCATGCTTTGATGCTGTTTGATTGGGAAATCAGTGGATATAGCAAAGAATGGAAATAAAGAAGACATAAAGAGAGAACATTATAAATAAAATATGTCACACACAGACTAGATCAAATGAAACATAACATACAGTAAAGTGCTGAATAACAGTTTGTAAAGACTTGGAATTCAGCTCTGCAGTGAACTTTGTCAAATCAAATGCTTGCGTTTGGATGATAAAGTTCGCTACACTGCTTGAATATGCTGTTTAATCATTATCAAGCAACAAAACTTACCAGGAGTTTTATGATATGGCTGCAAATGAGGCTGCGCATGCGGCTGTGAATAAGGTTGCGCATGTGGCTGTGATTGAAGCTGTTGAAGTGACTGTGGATGATGCTGATGATGTTGACGCACATGCACGGGCGGCGGGGGAGCGAACCTGGTGAATCGCATCGGTCCTCTGGGCACCGGGTAGAAAGGTCTGGACCATGCTGATGTCGCTAGGACCGTGCAGGATAAGATTAACTGGAAATAGGTAAGATGCTAAATCAATATAAACGTTAAAGAAAATTAAAAGAGATGTAAAAAGAAGGAAGGAAGATAACATTCACTTGATAATTAATTTAAATGTAGATTATAAGACGAGAAAGATTACAATAGTGTCTTAATATATCAAAGAACTTATAGAATAAATAGTACCTAAGTCTAAGTAATATGCTGACTATCAAAAATCTACTTTATAACTGTCATTTCAATTAATAGACGATTTAAGCTAATTATTATTCATCGTTAAGATAATTAACCACTATGATATAATGCTCATAAGCCTATTAAAGAAAAAACCAGTTTGAAAATGATTTACGGCAAGAAAATTGACCAGAAGCAGTGAACTCATTGCAAGAAATTAAGTATACGTTTACGTTTTTAATTAAGATATTATAAACTAATTGGAGTACAATAATAACATGTTTGTTACGTAAATTGTAAGTACAGAAGCAACGTATTATTATTTAGTTTGATAAATAATAGTTTAACCAAATTGTGGCTTCCTGATGAAGAAAAGTTTGTATATAGCTGGTAAACAAAAATTCATAGCAACTTATAAAAATGTTGAAAAGCTAATGAAAAATGACCAGAGTTATGAAATAGGTAGGGAAAACTCGGAAAGCACGTTGAGCCGTTGGTCCCGGTTGTCATTTGTAGATCTTTGACAGACGTTACGGGTAGTTAGAAGCCCAAAGTCTGACAACCAGTCTTACCAAGGGGTATCGTGTTACCTAGTAACTAGGTAGTGGAGGTCAGATAGGCAGTCGCTCCATGTAAAATACTGGTATTCAGCTGCATCCAGTTAGACTGGAAGCCGACCCTAACATAGTTGGGAAAAGGCTAGGCAGGTGACGATGAGAGAAAACTGAATTAGAAAAATCTTATGAAAATACGGCAGCTCAGTTATCTACCAGTACAATAATGAACATGAAACTTTCCATAAGTATAGTAAATAGAGCATTAATAAAAAGTTAGTCTACCTAAATACGGTCCTAGGCCTCAAAATTGCTAAACACGCAGAAACTAGTATTACAAGCGTCAACATTACACATTAAAATTAATATATGCACGAATAATTGCAATATAATTGCCCAATCCTTATCTCAATGGCTGCAAGCTGTTAAAACTGTTCATAACTTGATTAATTACAATCATGTGATTTATGCAATATACTAATTAAATTAATTGGCGAATTAGTGATTAATATATTCTGAATAATGTGTAATGCAAACAACTTCACACTTATTGTTAGTTAAGGTCAACTTTGTTCAAAGGAACTTCGTAAGGGGGATATTACACTATCATTGCATAGGATCATATTTTTTATTCTATAAGAAATATATTTTATACCAAGGCTCACAAATGATTCATATGTTTATATTACATTGTCATATACCTGTGACTCATAGAGCTATGGATATATGATAATGTAATAACCCCTAAGTGTTAGTTGTAACTGAAGACTATAAAACAATCAGTTCCTTTGAACTAGGTAACGTTAAAATTATTCCCGATATAGGCTCCGAAGATGACAATCACCCTTTTATGAAAAATGTAACAAAACTTAAACTTACCAATATTCTGGTGTCCATTTCTAAACGCATGTACTATAGTGTAAGTGAACTCGATAGCAATGGCGACCACGGTGTCAATCAGCTTCTTATAAATAAGAAAGAAAACGAATTTATAACACTTTCTATCGTCGATTTTACGCTCGGACGCGTCGATACGACCGAGATCGACGAATCGGACAACAATACCAAATAGTCCTCTTCGAAAGATGAAAATGTACATGCATAAATTTGGATTCAAGTAGATATTTCAATAGGTTTGTTTTTATTAATCGTTGTAACCGAGGAAAGTTATCTAAGAGTAAGAGCCAGTTACACAATTTAAGTAATGTTGAATAATATTTAATCGTTGTTAGATTTATGCGAAACTGGATTGTATGATTGAAGACACGCAGTTTAAATGAATATAAACGAAGATATGTTAAATGTTACGATTGCTTTTTCATGAGTTCCAAGCGACTATAATGTTATTTATAACTGTATTTTAATAATGGTTATCTAAGTAAACTTTTTCTGTAAAAAATATCAAAGGATTCTGTGATCAGGGCCCTGTGTAATGAACATTACAATCTTACAATTTTGTAAAAAAAAGTGACATATTTGTAAAAATTAATAAACCTTACAAATATTTAAAAATCTTACAAATAAATAACTTACAATTATCACAATTGTATATGCTAATTAGTAAACATTTACATATATAGAAAACGCATGTAGATTTCGATGACAATATTGTATTTACAAATAAATAGTTGTAAGTTACAATTTTGTTTAGTTACACTAAATGTAAGTTTTTGGTGCAGATTCTTAATAAACGAAGGTAAATTTCTTACTCTTGAATATATCATTTTAGTGTTTTTCACGGAGTTATCCTTTTACAAAAAACTATCTGCGTTGTCGTTCAATCACATATTCATCACCACTAACATCACTACTTTTACTATCGTTGTTAGAACCATTTTTTTTGTCATAATATTTTAATTTCTTTAGTCATTAGGTTGAGGCACAAAATTGTAAAGTTTTGACACATCGTGAGACCACCTTCGGAATTATGTTACAATTTATATTATTTATTTATATATAAACTTGTAATTACAATTATGTGTTCAATAAAGTAGTTTTCCCAACAATTATGTAAACTTCCACTTGTAAAGTGAAAATGTTTATTAAACAAAAATATGTAAAACTGTAGGTAAAATTTTATAAATTTTCCAGCATGAAAAATTTGTAACTTGTAATTTTTATTAAACAGAAACTTATAGAATTGTAGCCTGTCATCTACAATTCATATTTTACAATTTGTAAGTTTTATTAAATAGGGCCCTGGTGTGCAGCATTGCACCAACTGCACAGGTACAATTACTTTGGAAGACATATATTGCCTCAATCGATGACGCCATCTTCCGATTCAAATGCTGTTAGATAATTATTATCTAGATTATCTAACAGACAAAAACAAAATGTATCTGAAACACAAAATTCAGTAGCCAGAAAATCGATTACGCGGAAAAACTAATCAATGAACTCTATCCGGTAGACTAATGTACCGAAGAAAAAGATTCTATAATGACTTTACAGATGGACAATCACCTCGAAAAAACTAAAAGTGAAGTAAACAGCTCACGTAATCCTATTATTAGTAAATGCATCTGGAATATTGCAGCATCCATTACCCATTAATTTGTACTAATGTGTTTTAAACTGGTTAATTATACTGAAGTAACAAATAATTTTGAATTTTGACGGTTACAAGGCGTTATTTCAAAATTCAGCATGAAGGGAGATTCTCAATGTCAAATCATTGAGTGTTAATTTCTTATTTTTGGAATGGTTTTGTGTATTATTGCTACTTTGAAGTAATATTGTTAATGTGTATGTTAATTGCAATAGGAATGAAATGTGTTAAAAAAAAAGAAATTAATTTAGTCCGTCAGTCAGATAATAAAAAAATATTGGACACGTATTTTTTGCTTTATCATATTAATAAAAAATGACTTGGATAAAACGCATTAAAATTGGAGAGTGGGGGTCGTTACGTCACAAGTAAGTATAAAATCTACATACTCGTGACGTCACGGCACATTTTAACTCAATGTATCGCCGTAATCTTTTGATTACGTAAAAAAAGAAAAAATACGTGTCCAATATTTTTTAATAATCTACATGACGGACAAAAAATATATTTTTAGTTATCATCCCGATTATTAATACTCGACTTTAGATGTTCAGTAGCTTAGTACCGTGCTTAGTACAGGCCGCAAGTCAGTAGTAACTAAACCAGTATAAGCTGGACTCTTATTCTATTGAAATTCCGTACTACGCTAGGTCAGAGTGTACCACCGACTTGTGGTCGAATGTACCTAGTGTGAACCATTTCTTTTAGATACATTCATTTCTAAAAGAGAATTCGACAAATTACTTTCAAGCGAAATCGATGTAGTTTCAAAATTTCAATCTGAGATTCCTAAGGATTACATACTTAGATTAAAAGGCATTAGTTCTGCACTCTTACGTCAAGTTAGAAACTCCGCCAAACCATGAATACAATTGCAGGAACTGGTAGTACCAGTATTGTTCTTAGTCGAACCTGGATAAGTGAGAGTTCAAGTGACCGCGATCTCTTTTTCGCTTATAGAAGTTTCTCACTAACTTGAGTTTCTAGCTTATAGAGGTACACGAGTGTCCTTTCTCATTTATAGAGGTTCAGGCTGGTTGTGAAACGTTAAGAGGAACAAAAATAATGTTAGTTCCACGAAATTTAAGAATGGGTCATAAATGGCAGATGTTAAATTACGCTCGACTATCAGTTATAGAGGTACAGGTAAGTAGCAGTCTCAGATATAGAGGTCTATGAGTTAAAAACAACTTTTTCGTATAGAGGTTACTGTTTCTTACTTATAGAGGCTTAAGAGGGTTAAAATTCCGGGACCTGGCAATTACTCTCATTTATACAGTTTTCTCACTTACCCAGTTCGCACTTACCCGGGTTTGGCTGTACTTATGAGAGCAAGACAAATTGAATTTCTCCAGCAACATTGAAGGTTTTTACAAAAAGCGTCATATTGAAGCTTTGACATGCCTCATCTATTAACACTTTGATTGTGTACTTACCATTGGACTGGTAAACTCTCACCTTGACAATATGCCCTAAAGTTTCCATATTTTTTTCAACAGCAGTCCCATTCTTGTAAACAAAATCATTGTTCACGATTCCATGATCCATGATCTCTATGATCATGGCCCCAATGATGTTGACCGAAATTCAAAGACTTTCCCGAATACAATATTGCATCGATTTTGTGAAGATTTCGCGTATATCTGAGAGGTCAACTAACATTAGTTTCGGCTTTTAAATAAACATGTTTTGGTGCCTCAAGCTATAAAAGATTCGATATTTTTTTCTAATAAAAATATATTGAGCTTTGCTTGTGAATGATCTGTCTTTCTAGTGAATACCTAAACATTCGCAGCAGAACTTTCGTTTTTAAAAGAATCGTGGTAAAAATTGTCCTTGCGCCTAAAGACGAGTGTGGAAATAAACTTAACATTAGCCGGCTAAACTTGAGTTTATTTTTGAGGAGAGGCTAATGTTAATTTCTTTCATCTGGTGTAGCCATAACCCCTTGGCTAAAAATGCAGTAGCAAATGAAAATGGCTGAAAGGTAGGTCAGGTTAGGTTAGAACTGTGACCACACAACGCACGTTATGTTTTGGGAATGTGGTGTTTTACATTCTCTTGTGCCTAAACGGACTCTGGCACTCGCCAGCACCGCTCGCTACGCTCGCTCGGCTCGTGCTTTGTGTGGTCACAGTTCTGACCTAACCTGACCTACCTTTCAGACATTTTCATTTGCTACGTCATTTTTAGCCAAGGAGTTACGGCTACACTTAAGTTTAGCCGGCTAAAGACGAAATCATTTTATGGAAAATGCACATTATTTTGAACATTAGCCTCTCCTCAAAATTAAACTCAAGTTTAGCCGGCTTATGTTAAGTTTATTTCGACACCATTCTTTAGTCGTCACTTATACATAAAAGTCTATCTCGGTGTCCAAGTTAGTGGGCTGATAAAAGATAACATTGATGAAACAATTAAATATAAGAAGTGAGTAAATGACTATGAATGATAGGCTGAGGAATGATGTGATAAGACAGCGGTGTGATTTAAAAGAAGATGTAGTGACAAATTTTGAAAAGGGTATGCTGAGATGGTTTGGGCATGTTGAGAGGATGAATGAAAGGTGACTAACAAAATGTATTTACAAGGTTGATGTAAAGGGAAAGGCCGGGCCCCACGCCCTAGGAGGACATATACTGACCTTATTGGTGATGTTCTTCAGAAAGGCCAGGTGCGTAGTACTCGCAACCGGCGTGCGTGTATGACCAGATGTATGAACGTAAACGAGGCAAAAGGAGTATGTAAGGATCGTAGTAGGTGGCGTTCTGTAGTTTCTGCCTACCCCCATGGGAAGAAGGCGTGAGTTTATGTATGTGTGTATGTAAGTAAGTAAAGTAGTAGTAATTAAGGTTAAGGAGGATTGACATCTTCGTAATAATCGCTGGTCGCTTACAACTTGTACCAGCTTTATTATTGTTGTTAGGCCGTGGATCGTGATGTCGGCCTATGAGGCTCGATCGAATCGTACAGTTGTACTGCACTGACATACTTTCCTGACGACCACGTTTCACAACGCCACATTGTAAGTTGTACCCTTTTGTAAGCTTCTGGCTGTTGCTTACTTATAGGCTCAAGAAACTGTGAAACAAAGGAATGAGAGTTTCTATTAAATTGTCTTTTTGTTTCGTCTGTGTTTGTCTTTATAGTAAGATCATTGTGTTCATATTGTAACCTACTTTGTCCGGTGGTAGGTTTTATTACCAAAACTATGATGAGACCGAAATACTTTTTGAGAGAAGCAAATCAAATACTCTCACACGTTTTTACCACAAAGTAGCTAAAGACGACAGAATCTGCAAATTAACATTGAGTGAAATCATCACTACATATTATAAAACAAAGGCCCCTGCCGCGTCAGTCTGAATGCGATAAAATAGGCTAACCATAAAAAATTGAAATAAATTGCCAAATGACATTAGAGAAGTAAGCAAAACAAATATATTTATTAATAAAATGAAAAAAATTCTGGAATCCAGGTCATACTAAAGGAAAAAAGGAAAGGAGTAAAGGAGTTTTTAGATGACAAATCGATTGCAAAATAAAATTATTCTCTCTCGCATACACTAAACATTATGAAATATAATATAATAAGGTATATGCATATATATACATAAATAATAACATAATTTAATAATAATGAAAATACTTCTAAGAATTTAAATGCGATACATAAAATTAAAATATATACCTATATACTCGTACACAAACCTAATAATATACAATATATACATAATTATACACCCAATTAAACACATCTAATAATTTATAATAGTATTGAATTGCTACTTAACCCTCTTCCTCTCTCCTAATTTTGCTGTGCCCGATAGGGACCATATTGATCTTTTACTTTGTTATACCTTCTATGTAATATATTATATGGAATGCAATAAAGAATTGAGTATTGATCTCAAAAACTACCGAACGGATTTTCATACGGTTTTCACCAATGGACGGAATGATTCATGAGGAAGGTTTAGGTGTTTTTTGAACGTTGTTTTATCAAGTGCTAAAAACCGTGCGAAGAAGAAAATAAAATAACCAATATTTTAAATTAACTTTCAGGAAGTTGCAACAAACCAGCAACGAGTTGCAATGTTTAATATTGAATGAAATCTTGATAGAAAAGTCATAATATTCATTTTGTTTCAGCACTATTATAGTCCACATCAGTTAATTAGCGATTGGTGTGAAAGTTTAATATACTTATGTTACGTATTGCACGTAACAATTATAATTAGTTTCGAGTGGTGTTATGACTGTTTGTGTATTTCCGTAAGGAGCCACCTACATAATACTTTTTGTATCTTTTGTGACAATACTCATGTAAGATCAGTGGCTCACCTACTTACCAAGACTGCATAACATAACATCACGCCTTGTTTCCCAGAAGGGTTGGGCAGAGGTGTCCCTGTAGCAGGTACACCCACATTTCACCAGTTATGTTTAAGTCCCATGTAATAGAGGGCGAGCCTATTGCCATCAACCGGGCACAAATCCAGACTCCGAGCTGCTACTGAGAAATTTCAGATAGAAAAACAATAACACTTTGTCCGACCCGGGAATCGAACCCAGGATCTCATGCTCAGCAGTAGCGCTTGCGACCACTGGACCAACACGAGGCAGTCACTAACCAAAACTGCTTTGTATAAATAGACTTAATTGATAACAGCTGATATGATAGACATAAGTCATACCTACCAACTAGAATAGTAAAACATCTTAGTTTACAGTTCCCATTATTTTTAGGATTCCGTACCTCAAAAGGAAAAAAACAGAACCCTCATAGGTCACTTCGTTGTCCGTCCATCAGTCAAGACCTGTTTTTTCAGGGACCCGTGGAGGTATCAAGTTGAAATTAATATCGAATACTTAGGTCTGTGGTCCCTTGAAACTCTAAAAAAAATTAAGCTTCTAAGTCTACGCAATAAAAATATACAGCCATTTAAGTGACATATTTTGATACTCACAAATAAATCAAAACCCACAGGGTACTTCCCGTTGACCTAGAATCATGAAATTTGGCACGAAGCAAGGTCTCACAGCACAAGTAAAGGAAAAAGTCCGAAAATCATAAATTTGTATTTTTATCACTTGAAAAAATATCAAATGAAAATAGATATCGATGTTTGGGAGAACATGTTTTTCAATTACAAAGTTAAGTTTGTTTTTGGGATAAATTCGTCCCAAATACGGAACCCTTCCGACACGCATTTGGCCGGTTTTTTTATATAGGCACTTGTACGTCTTATTATTATTATATTAAGTCTGTTAGTTTTTGAATTATGAAAATATTATCTTAGTTTAGCGTGGATAAGAAGTACAAAATTTTTTGTATTTTTTTTCATAACCATTGAATTTAAAAAAATTGCCGTCTTTACTCACACACACACATACATAAACTCTTTTTTTACGATGGGGATAGGCAGAAATTGCAGAACGCCACATGCTACCACAACATAATAAGTATTAATGTTGAAAAAATAAAAGTTTTACAAAAAAAAAAAAACAATCAACTTCCAATTTTTTGATAAAATTGTTATTTTTAATTTTTCACTTTTTAGTTGTGGTACCTACCCCACATAAATTCGAATACCACTACCTGATATGTAAATAACAGTGACAAAAACTTATAACATCGTCCATATAGACTAAAGTGGGACAAATACGTATTATTGAAGCTAACTAAAAAATTACCCTAGCAAAGTTAATAAAATGTATATGGGACCACCTCGAGAGAATACCCTTTCAAACAAAAAAGTAATTTTCAAAATCGGTCCACAATTGACGAAAATATCGAGGGACATACATAAAAAAAAACATGCATACACATCCTCCTTTTTGGAAGTCGATTAAAAACACAATTCTAATTTGTTGAATACCGTCCGTAGTTTCATACTGACAATAGAAATAAGCCTCATCATAATCTCATAACAAAAACCACATCACTAACGATCTCTCAAAGTAATAATGTCATTAACATCGTCGTAACGAGTCATATCAATAAAATGTCGAAATAAACAAACAATGCTCTATCATTTTAATGTACCTTCACACGGCACCGGTTCGCAACTAAAGTAACCAACGGTGATTATTCGACATTTTTATAACACACTAGCTTTTTCCCGCGGCTTCGCCCGCGTGGATGTCGGAAAATATCCCACGGGAACGTACTACCGAGATTAAAATTAGCCTATGTGTAAACAATGTATTAATTCCGTAATACATTGTTTTCATATAACTCTATTGCAGTGGTTCCTAACCTTTTCAATATTGTTACCCCTGTGACCTATTAGGAATACTGATTTTACCCCGACCTTAAAATGTTATCATTACAAACAATACAAGCTTTTTCTTACTTAATTTATATTTAAATATATACAATGAATTAAGTAAAAATAGTTAGTGTGATGGTTGGTATCGTTTTGCATTCAAAAGTTTTTTATGTAAGGTTTAGTTTCGCTTAAAGCGCATCTTAAGTCATGTTCCACATTGAAACGGCCTTTGTTTTCAGTGTAACCAAAGGTGAAAAACCACTCTCACATCTATAGGTGGTGGCAAAGTTTACTTATAAGCATTTTTAAAGCTCTGTTAGCTATTGACAGGATATTCGGCACCAGCTTTGGTCCCAACAGATTAGGTTCTTTGTTACCCCCCAGAATAGCTGATTTACCCCCGCGGGGGTAATTACCCCCAGGTTCGGAACCCAGGCTCTATTGGTTAACGCGGCGCACGCCAGTTAATCTCCCAGTCGGCATGATATTTTCCGACATCTTCAACAATCATCGTCATATTTCAGTCAATTTACATAAAACCTTTTAATGACTTCCTCATGAATCACTCCGTTCATTGGTGAAAATCGTATAAATATACGTTCGGTAGTTTTTAAGATTATCGCGTTCAGACAGACAGACAAACGCGGCTGGGGGACTAATTTGTAATATGTAGTGATGATGTAGTGATTGTTACGAGATTCATTATCCAAAAATTTATGTTTCATCAGAAATGTGCAACACTGACAATTCAAAATAAGGTTGACAATCATGTGACGTCATTTACACATCATGTGTGTGATTTTGTTGTGCTAATCGTAATAGTAATTGGAAAATATTTAACTGGACCTCAAAAAAGTTTTTGCGCTTCTAATAATGCACACTTTTTTTTGTAACTAAGCCTTTTTTAACTTTCTGACCTTTTCTCACAATTGGTAACTTAACAGTAACTTATCTAGGTAAGCTAGGCTACCTCGACCAAACGGGTTAGGATAGGTAGGAGCTGTGACCGACCACGCGCGAGCCGCGTTGGTTGCAGTAAGTATAGTTACTGCGACCAATTCAGCTCACGCGTTTAAAGCAGTGATAGCCTAGAGGTGGGACCGTCAGACTGCGAAGTCATAGGTCTCGAGTTCGAACCCAAGGCACGCACCTATGACTTTTCAGATTCATGTGCGTATTGTATAATTATCACTTGCTTCAAAAACGGTGAAGGAAAACATCGTGATGAAACCGATATGCCTGAGAGATATAAGTATTTCTCGATGGCATGTGAAGCCAGGTCAGAGGCCCATGGGCGGCTTTAAAACTCTGACACCAGGTTAGTCTCTAACCACACGAAGAAGCTCACGCGTGGTTGCACCAAGTTAGATGTAGCGCCGTTGGTCACAGTTCTTACCAAGTTACCTGTTTAGTGTTTTTAGGACCCCAAAATAGGAATTATTTGAGGTTCACAAAAAGGGGCGCAATTATTACCTATATTAGAGTGTTCAATATTTTTTTTTTTTTTATTCCTTTGTATATTTCTTGAAGTTATGACCAAACAGCTATACATAGAAATTTAAACTATATTACTTTTATCTACTAACTTAACTAGAACTATTTACAAACTAAAATATAGCGTCAAAAAATTCATCCGCATCGCTGTGGACTGCTAATGTACCCAAGAAACTGGCCGCATTGCCACGTTGTATGGCAATGCTTAGCCTCTGGCCAAGGTAAAAACCAGCCCTTGGGTCACGGGAAGTGTTAAATAGCCGTTTTGAGATGTCAATATATTTAGGATCGTAAAATGGGATTTATTAGAGGTTCGATTAAATACATGGTCTAGCAATCACTTCTTTGTTGCAATCAGTATTTTTTTGGGTGATGCCGCAATGCAATATTTTTGTAGTAACTGCCTAAAAAGGAGTGTGTCTTAAAAGATCTACACAAATTACGATATCCCAGTACCTACACGGTGGGCAGTTAGCGCTGCCACTAAACTTGATGATGTGCCTAAGTTTTTCGCCACAGCATCAGCAAATTCCATTTAGCACGTAGCACACCAGCGATAATCACTCGACCAAGTCAGTAAAATAGCTAACTTTAATCCTTTCACACACTCACTCACACGCGCATATACACACACTCACTTATACTATTACAGCTATTATTATGAATAAATGTCTAGTTCTAGTTTTGTTGTTATTAAATGTTTATATCTAGTTTCTACAAATCAGTATAACCAAAATTGTGGTTATGTGTGGGCGCAAATAACTGCGACACAGTTACCTACTAAACTATCGCAGCATTAACGTACACACAAATTGTAATAAGTTATTGTACCAATAAAATATTTGTATTTGTATTTTATATTTTCCAAGGATCAATCAATCTGCCAGTCTTGTAGCGGTTACACCGCCACATACGAACTACGCATCAAAGACATGACGTCACACAAATCCTGCATCGCGCAGTTAGAGTTTACCGAGCGATCGACATACATACAAGATTTCAACTTCAAACCGATGGGCAGTTGCCCGCCAGACACAACATCCGTCTGGTCGGAGGATCCTCCCTTTTCTATGGTGGATGAGAGAACTTTACAGCCTGTTCCTCATACCACTGCCACCGCTAACCAGATGCAGCTGAATACCAGTATTTTACATGTAGCGACTGCCTATCTGACCTCAACAACCCAGTTACTGAGTAACACGATACCCCTTGGTAAAACTGATAGTCAGATTTTCGGGCTTCTGACGACCCGTAACGACTGTCAAATATCCAAGAATGACAGCCGGAACCACCGGCTTAAAACGTGCTTTCCAAGGCACGGAGGAGTCTTGGTATGCATTCATCCAAGGACTGACCGTGGCAAGCGTAGCTTAACCTGATTAATCGACCCGTGCGGCTGTTATTACTTAGCCATGAGCCCCTCTCCAAGGACCCTTCCCAAGGATAAAGCTAGATAAAGTAATTCAGCTACCCTAGTTGTGTCAGTGGCCTAATACAGATGCAGTAACAACAGTTGATTACGTAATGTTTAACTGTCTCATTACACGGTGAACGAATCAAATATTACTTTATTTTAAGTGTTTATATTTCCATTAAACTTATTTTAATAGAATTGAAAGCTAAGCGAGAAATGAACGAGGTTAACGGAAATTATATTAGGAAGTCTGATTGGAAAGATGAATTTGCTAACAAGAGTGAATTTGGACCAATTGAAGGATGCATCAAGATAATTGGTGATAAGTACAGGGGAACTTGGTAAACTGAATACTACGGAATCCCAAGCAAAGATATATGTAAGCATAATAATTGTAAGTCAAGAAAAATACAATATAAACGCAAAGTAATAATTTGAAAAATACTTTTAGGACAACAGTAGACCAAGCGTGGCATTGTTAAATAATAATTATCTTATTGGAAACAGAGGTTCATTTTTTGGCTCGTTCGCTCCATTTCTTCCTAATTGCGTGCAGCCTTATAAAAGTGATTATAAACTGTTTTTTCGAAACGCCAATCAGTGATTACTCAATCACTGAAACATTGGATTACTCAATCTTGGATTTAATGATTAACTTTATCGTCGTTAGTTGCGTCATTTCTAAGGGTAATGTTCTTTTCAGAGGTTTAATAGGTTTGTTCTATTTTAATTTTGGATTGTTTTTAAACTCAATGTTATGTTACAGCTGTTTCTGCTTTAAATCATTACTTAAATAACAAAAAGTCACATAATGTTTATATACGGATAGTGGGACATCGACGCACTACCTGTTACCATATGAATTTAGTACATGATTCTGGACAAAAAATTTCAACGCATGGGGCGTAAATTTTTTTTGTGGGTTATTTAAAAAAAAATTAGCAGGTCCATAAATTTTGACCGCGTAGGTGTTGCACTTTTAAAGGACACAGCAATTTTTTAAGTGAAAACTTCTTTAGGCGCGTTGGGCATTTTTGAGATGGGAAAAAACAGTTGAACTCGCGACACTGTTACCGACACCAGCTTTTGACCATTAAAAAGACATTAACGCGCGATAAATTTTCTTTGGGATTAATGACATTCCAAACATTGAGACATGACAACGACATGATTGAGATTTCCCTTTTTTACCGACTTCAAAAAAGAAAAGTATTTCCTGCACAATAAAATTGTTCAAGTTTTCACTTCCGGAGTGCCACTGTTTTTTTTTTTTTTAATAACTTTTGATAAATTTAAACACAGGGGCATCCAGGATCATGTACTGAATCCGTGGTAACAGGTTGTGCGTCGATATCCCTGTCACCGTGTATTGGTACTCTCTAAAACAGGTCAAGCATCTTTTTGGGACTGATTTTTGAAAACCAAATTATACATTATGAATGTACTAGTAATAGATACATTTTGTAATCATAATCATTCATTATTTAGGTTCATATACTCAATATAATAGACTAGCATATTATCACTATTATGCCGGCTCAAACATTGCTGAAAATGAAATGTATCATTTGGAACCTAAGTAAGTTTCCTTGACCAATGAAATAGAAATAGGAATCAATTTCTTTTGCCATCTGTTGAGTAAATAAAGATTAACGTTTTTGTACATCCTAATCCATAATAATAGTCTATAACAGTCATTTTCACAATTGGCCACGGAAAGCCGAACACTTTGAAGTCAATGACGCGGCACGATTCGTAATGGGCGCATCTGAGATTGCCAGAGATAGCCAACATTTGACATAGAAAATAGTAGGTAAACTAACTAAGAAATTTCTTTGTAGTTACAAATTCCAACAAGATTTGTTTAACTCTCCATATATTTCTCTCTTGAACTTACTGCACCTATGTTAAGCACCCACGTTTCAAAAAGTTTATTAATTGCTTGGCCGAGAGCAAGACTGAGGAGTCCCAGTTCCTATCGGTTCCGTTTCTTCAGGAGTTACGTTCCTTTGTTTACTAGAGATTAATTCATACAATAGATTGTTCTATGCCTTTCCAAATTCCAACGGTGGTTGTCCTGTGTTCAACGATTGTTAATTGTCGAACGTTGAACAAATTTTCAACTGTCCTACTCGACCTAAATTTATGAGGCAGCTGATTATTTTTACGCGATGACAATGTTGATACCATTGAGAAAGTTGTTCAGTTTGATGGTCTATACCACAGCCATATTATGCCATATTTTTTTAATTCATGCTGTAAAGCAAGTTTCTGTCAACAGTGTTGTTTAGATTATTGAATATGCTTAAAAGTCTATATCTGTCTGCTCAGCTCAAGACATTCGATATTCTTTATCATCTGCAGCACCAAATGAGTAGTTTTCAAAACAGTGACGTTTATTTGATTAATTTGCTCTCATGCACATCACACATTTTACAATATATTATTGTTGGTTTTTGTACATGAACTCTGTGCACTGCAAAGCACAATGTTGGTTTGCTGGTGAGCTTAGGAACATTAAATTAACATAAATTGAGTCAAAACTTATCAAAATACAATATAATACATTTCAGAAAAAAAATATATATATATGTCTAGAAGTCGTTATGATGTCCAATTAATAGTAATAAACAATTTACAATAACATACATAAAGTCATATTTAAGTCAAAGTATAGATATATATTAAAGTCATAGTTTTCAAAATTAGGTACCTAGGTAGTTATTTTTTCCAATCCAATTTTTCTAAAAATTTCTATTACTTACAATGAATGTATTTTTTTTACATGTCACAAGTTCCATAGATATAATCGATGGATTGATTGGTAATCGGGTAACGGTTGTCAACCACTGCATAAAGCGAATTGTAACAGTCTTGTCTATAAATGTACTACCACCAGAGTTGAACATAAACCTTCGATCAAACAGCCAAGATGTCACAACGTCTTGACATTACGGTATAATTCTACTTAAAATTTATTATTATTCAAAACAAATAATATTTCAGTTAAATCAATACTGAAATAAATTGGTTTTATTAAGTGAAAGTGATACAGTGTTTATCAGTGTTTTGATTTTCCATTTGAAACTGACACGGTTTGAATTTGGGGCAGCTAGTTCTCTTTGGAAGGGGCAACTATCTTCATCTTTCTGACTGACTGACTCCTTGACAATTCAAAAGTGCCTTTAATTGGTTTCATTGAAATAAATGCTTTGAGTTTTTGAATTGAAGTGGTTTCTGATCATTGCTCCAAAAATGTTGTGCTGTTGTGTTGGTGTTTACATCTAACAAACTATTGAGATCATGAATTTCAGTTGTTTTATAGTTACCTGTTAGTACTCCACGTGTGATACTTCTCTGTTATTAACATAAACTCTTTGGATTTTTCAGAAATGGCTTTGGTGCCTTGTTGCACTTCATGCTGGGTCAGTTTGGGGTGTAGCGCGCCCAGTTACAGTTCGGACACCACCAAGTAATCCTTCTACCATTGAAGCTCAGGCCAAGTTTTTCCAGTAAGTACTTCTACATCACCCACATCTCTTTTTAAATCACTTATATTTAGATATAAAAACAGATAATTTATGAAGTCCTCAATCATTACCAGTTTTGGCAAAATATGTATTATTAGAATTTTTAAGCTACTGTAAGAATTTAGGTCCAATTACCTAATGACTAATTTAACTCTCGTGAAACAGCCTCGTTTTAAAACTTCAGTGTTAACCTTCGACTTAATTGGGTTCTATTGTCGCTGGCATGCAAATAAGTTTCAACATAGCCAAACATTGACATACTTTGCGCTACAGCAATTAGAGAAAGGGGTTTGGTGACCAAAATGTTTCTTTTGTCGTCATTCTGGTCATAATTGGATACGATAAACTAATGCTACATAAGACTATGCTCAGATTTTGAAGCATTTTCAATGCTGTCGAGGCTTAGATGACACTTTAGTGTGAAAAACATTACTAAAAATTCAATCATATTTGAATAAATTCCCGCTTTTTTCCCCATGGCGGTTGGCAGACACTCCGGAAGCCGTGTGTTACGATCTTTCCATATTGCATCTTTCCATAATAATATAAGTAAGGATGGAAAATACTTTGCTTTATAGGGATTTTTTCTCAGTACAGTTGAGTCCATACAAGATAGAATTCGGTCACGTCTGCGAGGACCCTAACACTTGGGAGCAGCGTTACGAGAAGAAAGACTTTAAGAACCACAGGGACATGGGAAAAGTAAAACACATCCTTTATCTCGCTCTGTCTCTAACCTCTTTCTATTTTCTTTCTCTTTCCCGCTTTGCTTCGCTTGGCTGAAGGTATAGACACTTGCCGAAAGCTGACCAGTATGATCAGGGACATCGGTTGGGCAGCGAACGACACTTCACTGAAAGACATGAGAGGGCCAAGCCCTCGGAAGGAGTGTTCTCTGCCAAAGTATGCTTTCTATGCTTCATATTATTATTATTAACTCAATCGCAGGATTTCCTTTCGAGTATATCCCTATTTCTTATGATTGTTATGATTTCTTCAAATCAAACCATTATCTTATAGTTTAATAATTATGGTTTTGTTACTAAAGGAAAATCCTGCGTAATTATATTTATTTACTCATCTCATGTTCTATACTTTGTGCATTTGGTTTATTTCTTCAATAACTCTATCAATTATTTATCAAACTCATAACTACTCATGCATTAATTTAAATAAAATATATATTAACAAAATCTCAAATCTCAAAACGGTGAAGGAAAACATCGTGAGGAAACCGGCATGTCCTAGAACCAAAAAATGAACGATGAAGAATAATATTTATTTATTATTTATTTAATTTAAATTAACAAGTAACAAGACTCAGAAATGTTAGTAACAATATATCTTAACAACTATGTTAGTAAACATAACCTATACATTTAATGAATCCCTGCTAAATGAACGAAGACATATGACATCTACCAACCTACACTGGGCACGCATGGTGGATTAAGGCCCACTCCCTCTCACAGAGAGGAGGGCTATGTCCCAGCAGTGGGAACATTATAGGCTGATTACATTTATGCTATAACAAAATCATGTAATGCTAATCTCTTTTATATTAATATTTATCATATAACTATATGAATTTGTGTACTAATAAACTTTACAGGCATTTTAATTAATTTCATATTTCCGTCTATAACTAAACAGATTAATAATAACATTACTGACGAAAATAACATACTCTAACCCTAATCTATAACTCCATCTAATAATGTCGTGCTTTAAAGGTAAAGGACAAATTAATAACATTACTGTTTGAATATAGGTACGATGGGGTGACAAAAAGGGAGGGTATGGAGAACACTATTGGGATCTGAACCACGCAGGTAATGCTGAAAACATTGGAGACGATGGTGATGATGGTTCGTACCGCGAGAATAATAATAGCGATCATTACGATGAACCCAGTAACAACTCTCCAAGCTACGGTCATGGTGACACACCATCATACGAAAATGATGATTATGATCCAGAAAAATCAAGCTATGAAGAGAGAGAACGAGCTAAAAGAGCCTACCCTAAAGTAGAAAGAGGACGCAAGTCAGAACGGAAACATCCAAAATCATCCGAGCAAGAATCAGAAGAGGAACCTAAACCTAAAAAACAAAATCATAAGAACAGGGAAGAGCAAGAAATAGCTGAAACATCTCAAGAAGAAGACTATGAAAATGAGGAAGAGGAAGAATCCTATGAAAAACCAAAGCCAAGGCGTCAACAGTACAGAAAGAAAGAAGAAGACCCAAAGCCAAAAGAAAAGAATCAAGTAGTGTTAGTTGTGAGCCACAAAGACGATGATGTAGAGAAACAACAAAGTCAGTATGTGCCTCAAAATAAACCTGAACAGTCGCAATACTTGCCTCAAAATCACCCTGAACTGACACATTACTTGCCCCAGAATCAACCTCAATTACAGTATTCGCCTCAGCAACAACAACAGTATTTGCCTCAGCAACAAACGCAGCTGCCATACGTGCCTAACCAGCAACTAGAACCTCCTCGGTTTGTTCCATACGAAGGAGGGGCAGGAGTAAGACAGCATCAGCAACCAGAAGTAAGTGCAGCAACCACAGTCCCAAGACTTTTCCTAGAACCTTCAACAGGTCATGTCGTAGACAGAACGACAGGCCAAGCTTACGTATTGCAGCCTATAGCGCCGCGTAATAATTACAATTAGAAAGTTGTACTACAAATTAGTTTAGTAATGTAGTTTTGTTATAGTTATTTATTTTTATAATTAAAGTTCTGTCCTTGTTATTTTGTGTTGTCATTTCTGGTGTGGCTTGATCTATGGCTTTATTTAGCTTTGAGTGTATGTCCGTTGCTTTATTTATATATATGTGCGAGGTACCATAGTGCGGTAATCATCGACAATTCTATACAGGACAACCCTCTGTGTCATAAGTTTTCTAAAGATTTAACATTTTAACGCTACGTAGATTTACCTTCAGGTGAATATACTCGTAAAACTATGAACCACAAGTTGTGAAGCAAATGCAAATGAGCAAATTAACATCTTTATTGCAGGAAAGTAAAGTCCCAACCAGTCGGACAACCAGACAGGAAAGGGAACCAGCTTTCCAGTTATTAACTTTAGGAAAATCGTGTTGACTGTGTTGGTATTATCTCAAACTATCTTTATGGGATAAAGTACCGTTTAGACAGAAGATAAAAACTTTTATAAAAAACTTAAATGCTCTCGGGACGTGATCGACAGATTTAGTTTTTGTCAAAACTTTCCTATTAACGGAAGGCAAACGAAATATGCAATTACTGAAGAACTTCGTTTTATTTGTGAACTGTTTTGATGATAGGAGAGACATCAATCACTCTACAGCAGAAAGCAAAAACAACGAAGACACAGATTTATTACGAGAATAATAAATAGCAAATATTTTTTCAGCCGATTACTTTTTTTTTGGAAATCGTTAATGATATCGTAACTATGAAGTCTGTACAGAATGGAGAAAAAACAGCTCGTCTACATTCATTTGTTTCTGTTAAACTTTCAAGCAGGGAAACATTCTTTGCGTTCGTCAAAATGTTTGCTTCAAAAATTTTATCGAAAATATTAACTGTACCGTTCCGTATCGGGCTGTAGGACAACAATATTAACGTTACATAACTCGTGTTACATAGGCCGTATTATAACGCTGTGACGTCATCTTTTGCTCTTGATACAATCTGCATACCACCTTATACTTAGTTATAATCATTATGCGTGTCTTGCTGGGTTCCTTTGACTTTTACTTTTAAGATCTGTCTAAGCTGAAGCACGATCTAGGTAGTTATTTCATTCATTAGTAGGTACTGTAGATAGCTATTTTATCTTTGGTATAATAACAGCCCTTGGTTTTAATAGTTCCTTTATTTTTAATTAGTCAGGGTTATTAAAGTTAATGAAACATGCTAACGGTGTTTTTATCTGGAAGTTTAATAAATCCTTAGTCAAGTGCTACTGAGCTGCTTTCTTCAATATTTTCTTTTATTTAAACTTTAAAGCTATGTTCTCAAAACCAGTAAATGGTGCCGATTCCCTTGTTCACAAACTAAACTAAATTTAAGTTCAGTGCATCTTTTTCTTTCTATTTCATTAAGAAAAGGACAGAAGATAAATTTTAGTTTAGTCCTGTCAAATCAATCAGCGCCTGTCACTACCTACTCCATACAAGTTTAGACGTGATTAAAAACTTGCCTACTAAAATTACGTCAATTTACGTCAAGCGCTGATTAATTTGACAGGGCTAAACTAAAATATATCTACTGTCCTTTTCTTAATGAAATAGAAATATAAAGATGCACTGAACTTAAATTTAGTTTAGTTTGTGAACAAGGGAATCGGCACCAATATCTCCAAAGTGAATTTGCAAGTTCAACGTTTTTCAACAAAAATCAAACGACATTTCATTCATAAACAGCGTTATCCAAAAAGGTACGATTCCCTAACTGTATTTTATTCACATTCAAAGTGTATTCACCTTTGTATGACAATAAACCCTCATAAGGAATCTTTAACGTATTTATCGGGTCACACACCAGGGTCGTTTTGAATGGGGTGTACAGAAGGGTCAGTGGTTTCCCATGCTGTCCCTAGTGGACCAACAGGTTTTGAACGATAATCTTGATCGTCTTTTGTAACTGTCTGATGATTTGTTGTATGCGGGTGATGAGTTTATTGTTTCGAATTTTGAATCAAGATGACGACAGCTTTTTGTTTTTTATTGGGAGTCGTTGGTGTGAAAATTTTAGGTAATGGAGATGAATGTTTGCAGAGCTTATAAGATGCGTATTTCTGCTTGAAAAAACAAAACAAAAACGACAGAACGAAAATGAACGGAGCTAAGAGGAGACCTGCAGGAATCGACCAATCACAATGGTTGAAATCCTCATGACGTCACTCATCTCGTCTGTGACTGGACGATTCCTGGACGTCTCCACTCAGCTCTTAGACCCACAAGAAGAGTTCTGCAATAAAATAGACTGACCATCATGACTAGATAATATCTTTCATAACCATTTGAAACTTCCTGAAAACAGACCCCATTTAATTCCAAAAGCACTAAACTCATTTCCAACACAGGTAACTAACCATCGAGTTAAACATGATACTTCGTCAACACTCTCCGCAAACCGTTGTATAAATAAATCAAACAGGTTGATTTTTTTGTCCCCTGGACCAGGGGAGAACACAATGCTCCTTGGATCTATCTCTATTATAGGGATGCAAAGTGGGCACGCGACTGAGATGAAAAAAATTAAAGGGAACGAGAAGCAAAAAATTAAGGACTGCTGTGTTGAGCCCCCTTCATTGTACTAAGTGCAATGTTAGTGTAAAATTTCATATTTCATCACCTTTAGATGAGCAATTTTGGTGAATAGGTTTCATCTTTTGTATCATAATGGGGATATTGATGCTGGGGTGTTTGGTATTGATATTAGAGCTATAAAAGATTGCTTTCATGGGGTCTTCGACGGAAAAGAATAGGTATGTGGATGTAATTTGCAGTGGTATGACAGGTGTAGCGTCATTAATCACTGCGTTACCTAGATCATTTGAAATCAGGGGTAGGGAAATAAAATTGTTTATTCTGTAAATAGGATATCGGAATCACTTTTACACGTCATTTAAAAAATATTAAAAATAAGCTAGATGAGTTCGGCGTTTCCTATCTGACTACTCTGAGAAGAAAGGCCGAAACAAACTCAGAAGTCGCAGTCTCTTTTAAAGTCCAGACATAATCTTGATCAGGCCATATGAGGACCATGTAGATTAGTGTCTGAAAAGGTCTTTTGAGGAAAGAACCACACAGATTTGATGATCAGATGATTTGATGGGATAATGTTTGAACGAATATTAAGAGCGTTTATACTGAAGGGGGCAACGTCGCAAATAGCTGACATATATTTCACTGTTTTGATTAATTCGCTAATATTACTATATGGAATAAGAAATATGGCTAACTAGTGAACTAAAATATTGATGATGAAATCCAATAATTATTATCGTAACACCGAATATTTAGTTTTGTATTTGGAAACTTTCCAAATGGCTTTTTTTACACCTAAAACGGTTACAACATCAAATTCAGAGTTATAATTGCAATTCATTATTAAATATTCTAGTTTACTAGTTAGCCATATTTCTTATTTCCATACAGTATTATTGCCAAATTAATCAAAACAGCGAAATATTTTACAGTTATTTGCAACGTTGCCCACTTTCTGTGTAAACGCTCTTAAGAACGTACCTATAGTATCTCATGCTTTAATAATGGTGTGAAGATCATTTAAATAAACCTACTACCAACTTTTACATGAAGAATGAGGGTTTTCTGAAATGACATCCACTAGGTGGCAGCCTGCAGATATGTCAGGTCCGGGAACCTGTCAAAAGTACAAAGCGCCTATTTTTTTTTTAATGATGATGAAGTTCACTATACTCCGTTTGAAATAAGATTAGACATTTAAACAAACCTTTTTTACAGTCCGTTCAACCGATTTTGACTTCTATACCGTAGGTATAAGGATGGCATTAAAAACAAAAAAAGTGGTTACAAACCTGTTTACTGCAGCTGCCATTCGTCATGCCACCAACGCAATAGAAGTCAAAATCGGTTGAACGGACTGTAAAAAAGGTTTAGTTAAATGTCTAATCTTATTTCGAACGGAGTATAGGTGGTAGCACTGAGATATCAGGTCCGGGCACCTGTCAAAAGTACAAACGGACAATTTTTTTTTGCCTTACTGAATGATGAACGAATGAATGGAACGAATGATAAACGTCATCATATATTTTATATCCACTGTCGAAATGTAAGACCTCTTATCAAAGTGGCGCCAACTGCTGGCGTGAATTTCCACGAGAACCTTCATTGCACTAGATGGTAGACATCTTAAATTGTAGAGATTTTCTAAACTAAATAATATAGAGTGTAGACAATCGGTCGTTGTTCTTATATGTAGGTTCCTATATAGAAGGTAGGTTTATTGAATACAAGACAAATCTTCCTCGTTACGGTACCAGGTGTTCAGTGCGAGGCGTGGCGGCACTAATACTTCCGTGACGTGTTGGCCACGTAACATCGGGTCGAATAGTGCAGCTCTTGTTCTGTTCCACGCTTCGATAAACTAGGTGACACAAGGTTCAAACGTTCAGCAGATGTAAGTCATCATCTGCCTAGCCTTTTCCCAACTATGTTGGGGTCGGCTTCCAGTCTAACCGGATGCAGCTGAATACCAGTATTTTACATGGAGCGACTGCCTATCTGACCTCCACAACCTAGTGACTAGGTAACACGATACCCCTTAGTAAGACTGGTTGTCAGACTTTTTGGGCTTCTAACTACCCGTAACGACTGTCAAAGATCTACAAATGACAGCCGGGACCAACGGCTTAACGTGCTTTCCGAGGCACGGAGGGGACTTGGTATGTAAAGATGGTCACCCATCCACGGACCAACCGCGGCAAGCGTAGCTTAACCTGATCGATCGACCCGTGCAGCTGTTATTACTTAGCCACAAGCCCCGTTCAGCAGATGTAAGTATGGTAGATAATGGTGCCGATTCCCTTGTTCACAAACTAAACTAAATTTAAGTTCAGTGCATCTTTTTCTTTTTATTTCATTAAGAAAAGGACAGAAGATAAATTTTAGTTTAGTCCTGTCAAATTAATCAGCGCTTGACGTAAATTGACAGGCGCTGATTAATTTGACAAGACTAAACTAAAATCTATCTTCTGTCCTTTTCTTAATGAAATAAAAAGAAAAAGATGCACTGAACTTAAATTTAGTTTAGTTTGTGAACAAGGGAATCGGCACCATTATATTTTTATTGAAGTGAAAACTTCTTTAAGCGCGTTAGGCATTTTTGAGATGGGACTAAACCATTGATTTCGCGACACTGTTACGACACCAGCTTATGACTATTAAAAAGACATCAACGCGTTTATTGCCGCGGTGCGTGGAGTAAAAGATATCAACGCGTTGATTACTGCGGTGCCGATGTTTTTTTCAAGTTTTCACTTCTGTCGGCACTCCCGGATTGCCACTGGTTTTTATATTTATTAATTAGCTATAAGCTGTTATTTATGTACATTTCATTTTAATTCAGAATGAAACATATTTCAAGTGAATTATAAGATATTGCTAGAAGTTCATAGAAAAATAAAATGGTAAGATTCCCGAAAAACATAATAAACAGATGTATCCCAGATGCGATTTTCAGATGGAACGTTTTCAGAGAATATTCTATGGGCGGCTTGTAAATCCTTGATCAAATGCTATTTGAGATAATTGAAGTCTACGAGGACTTCAACCGCGAATCAGAACTTGTTCTCACCTTAATGCCATCAGAACTAGGACCTGTTTAATTTACAAACGAAAAAATAAATGATTAAACACAATTTTCATTTTGCAATATTACCCATTATTCCTAATTACTATTACTTCCATCCCTTACAGCAGATATACGTTACGGCCGTCAAACATTCCCACACATTAATCCTTGCAAAATATCCGCTGTCACGTAGGTACCTACCAATCAGACAATGCCCGAGACGGTCACAGGGTGTCCACCCTTCACGGTCGGCTAGAGAAACCAGGAATAACCAGTTTGACCAGTTACAACGTGGGAACCATTGTCCAGTATCTTTGCAAATATTACGGACCGAGGTGGATGGCATTTGTTTTGTGTTGTGTGTGACCCCTTGTGTGGCACTTGTTTCTTGAAAGGGTTGAACCGTGAATGGGATGTCCCGTGACGGAAGGGGTGAAAGAAAAAAAGTTGATGGTTAGTAAAGATAAATTGTTTTAAAAGTGTGTTATTATAATTTTAAATGGGGAATGTTTTGTTTAGAAACGTTATCTTTAAATATTTTTTTAGATAATTCTTAAATCATAGACGGAACTGTGCGGAATACTTACTTTAGGTTTTACCAACCTATAATACCTAAACCAGTCGAATCTGGAAAGCAAATATATTAATTTAACTACTTCGATTGAAAAAGATGATCAAAGACACGTAACATAAATTTTCCTTCGAGTTCTCGCAGTATAATGATGTCCCAATCAAGAAGTTATTTATTTTTCTTAAAAAACCAATTACCTAGCAACAAAACAAATGAAATGAAATTGTTTATTCTGTAAATAGGATACTACTATACTAAGGACCGATTTTTCAATAATTAGATAACTTTTACCTGAAGAATAAATGTGACGTTATGACAGATTGTTCAAACAAAACTGTCAAAATGACAAACTTATACGTCAGATGAAAGTTAACTGGCGATTGAAAAACCGGCCCTAAACGTCATATTTAAAAAATAAGCTAGCTGGAGTCCATATTTTCTATCTAACTACCCCTGAGAAGAAAAGACGAAAGAAACTCAAGTAAGTTTCAAAACCGTTATACGCTCCACTACCTTCACGTCCGTGTCTCACATTTGGAAGGAACATAGCATGCAAATAAAGGGTCATTGCTAAAACTGTCCTTTCCCACACTGGGAAGTGGTCAAACTGGTTTTTGGACGAACCCTTTTCGCAATTGCAGACGTAAGGACAGTGTCTTCCTAGTCCATTGTCCAAAACTTGTCCGACTTGTTTTGTGATGAAAAAAAAAAGCTGTAACTAATGGGTGGTAATTATTTTTAACTTAAATAATTGAAAGTTTTTGTTACAAACTTTACTTAGCAAAGAAAATTCAAAACAATCAATCCTAGCCTTTTCCCAACTAAATTTGGGTCGGCTTCCAGTCTAACCGGATGCAGCTGAATACCAGTATTTTATATTATTAGACCGACAGTATTAGATCTCCACAACCCAGTAACTGGGTAATACGATACCCCTTGGTCAGACTTTCGGGCTTCTGACGACCCATAACGAGGAAGACCCACGAGTGACGGCCGGAACCAACGGCTTAACGTGGTTTCCGAGGCACGGAGGAGTCTCGGTATGTAAAGATGGTCACCCGTCCACGGACCAGGCTCGGCAAGCGTAGCTTAACCTGATGGATCGACTCGTGCGGCTGTTATTACTTAGCAGCGAGCTCCCTCAAAGAAAATTTAAAACGCTGTCTGTTAATCTTGCCCTTAAATATCACCAAAAAAGCTTCGCATGCAAATAAAGGGTCATTGCTAAAACTGTCCTTTCCCACACTGGGAAGTGGTCAAACTGGTTTTTGGACGAACCCTTTTCGCAATTAAAGACGTAAGTAAGGACAGTGTCTTCCTAGTCCATTGTCCAAAACTTGTTTTGCGATGAGAAAAGATATAATAGTATAAGCGGTAATTGTTTTTTTATTTCGTCATCGATTGTATGGACCCTTGGTGTGGTTTTCTGCCCCTTTAGTTTCATCTGCTTTCAGTGATCGTTAAAGCAATGAGAACCGTATTTTTTTAAAGAAAATATATTTATTTAGCACAGACTAAAAGGCACAGAACATAACATATTATACTACAAGTAAAAAATAAATAATAAAAGAAAACAAATAAAAAGTGTAAAGTGCGTTGTAAGAAATTAGCAGGAAAGTGTGCCTCGCCGCCTCGCGGCTGCGCCAAATAGGCCCAGAGCAAAAATGCCAGTCAACTACCTAGTGTCTGACACTGATTTTCTAACTGGACCTAAAGTGTGCGGTGATGGATGTGAATCAGTTTCATGCAATGTGTGTCGAAAATGTGCCGAAAACTATTTTAAGCCTGGCCTAAATGGGTTCCAGAAACAACTCCTCAATTTATGCTAAACCTTATTGAATTTTCATTGCTGAAATCATCATCATGTTTCATCTTTCTTGATTTGTAAACGAAAGCAGGTAGGTATAATGAGTTATGTTTTACGCGAGACGGACATGATAATTATGTACAGACGCCAGCACATCAAGCTAGGTACCCGAAACTGTCAAATTTTCCCAATCAACTTTGAACCTTATTTTTCAGCGATAAAGTTGAAAATCTATTAAATAAATTTGACAGATTGTAGTAGCCTGACGTGCTGGCGTCTGTACCTAGATTATGTTGTAAGAACATTATTACAACTTACCACACAACCGTTTAACATTTTTGTGGTTACCACTTGAATGTTGTGGTATTTAGTGCATGCTTATTGATCTGGAACATAGCTAGCTCAGTTAACTTACTTGATAATATCTAATAGGCATTCTGTAATTGCCATTATGCGTAAGAAAACAGCTTCTCTGATACACCGGATTCGGGGGAGTGCATGCCAACAGAATCCTAAGGATGATCTATGAGAGGCCAGAGTCTGCAGTGCTCAGGCGCGGTCCGAGGGGGGGGGTCCTGGGGATCATGACCTTCCCCAAAATCTTTCACGCTGTCGGGAACCTGAATGATTTACTCATATTACTAACTTTTAAAACTGTAGGTACCTGCAGTTACGATAGGCATATAATCCAAAAACATTAAGAAAATAGGTAGTCATGGGGACTGCCGACAGAAAACTTAAAACTATGAAATAATAGTGTTTTCTTAATATTTTCCAATTAATTATACAATTAATTGAAATTAATAATTAACATTAGTCTGATTTTCACATAATATATATCGGCACTCCCGAGCAACAACAAGCGCAACACGTTATACTCATAGGTACTGTGCTGTTAACATTAGCACATCGGTGACGCGAACCAATAAGATTTTCCCCTATAATCGTTCAATGCGCCTGAAGAAGTTTTTACTTTAAATAGTCAATTATAAAAATAGAGTATCTTGAATGCAAGAGTTTGGGCACCCCGCTCGTCCGTAAGGTTTGAAAGTCTAAGAGTTAAGGCCATCAGATTCCAAAACCTAAACTGGCTGTAAAACTGTTCAGTTTAAGCTTTTCTTCATAACTCGACAATGTAAATTCTATTTCTGTATTATGGTCAAAAGAAAACAGAAGCTTTTCTGGTTGGAGTGCTAAAATTTTCAGGCTCGCTTCGCTTGCTCTTGCCTTCTACATTCTTTTAATTTTTAAGATGTTTCTTCATAAGTCGACAAAGCAACTAATTCCTAGTTCTTTTGGAATGATCAAAAGAAAATCTAACCTATCCGAGTGTGTGCAAAATTTTCGAGCTCGCTTCGCTCGCTCTCGCATTCTGCATTCAAAAGAGTTCTTATGATTGAAATATCAAACAAAACCTAACCTATCCAACTTATCCAAGGCGGGTTGTACGCTCGCTCTCCTCATAATCTACTGTTGTAATACCTACTATCTATCAAAAAGTGCTGCAACTGCGACTAATTTGCCCGCTAGTACACCCGCACCCGCCGCATGTAAAAGATGCATCCTTGAATAGCATAACTAATGGTTGGTCTAGTGGTCGCAAGCACTACTCACGTGCTCTTTTGGGAGGTAGGTACCTCCCTAAAACTATTCCTCGGCACCCATGGTGACCCCCCCCAAAATCTTGGGCTCCAACCGCGCCTGGCAGTGCTGGGTAGGTTCATCCAGCTTCATATGACGAGATGACAGTACCTATGATTTTTTGATATAAGTGATTTTATTACCTAAATAATTTTGAATTTTATGAATGATGACTAACATAGTTTTAAGGCTCCGTGCCGCCGCACCGCACGAAATCACTGATTTTGATCAATTTTGTTTATTCGTTGTGAGAAAGGGGACGAGAATTTAAACAAAATTATTTGTGATTTGAAAAGTCCAATTCTTCGTCTTGTACATAGGGGAAAGGGATTTTTGAAATAAATTAAGGATTCGTGGGAAATCACTAAAATTCGCAACAAGTTTTCCAAAAAATGACGCGAGACTGACGTTTGATCGTTTCGTTAGAAGAAACTGCTTTTGATGTTGAAAATTAAAAAATATCATCAACATCATTATATGGTCTACTTGTACATAGGGGAACCACTTTTTTCAACTTTCATACAAAATATAGCAGAAAAAAAATGTTGAAATAACGTAACTTTCTCAAAACTTCAAGCCAAATAAATATTTTTTTCTAATACTTAGAAACACTTTTAAGAAATTTAAAAAATTATATATTAATTTTAAGTTAATTGTTTAATAGAATCTAAATTTTATTTTATAAATAAACAATTACTTCATTACGTAAATAAATGGCAAAGTGAACTATATAAACGATCGCGGAAAATCTATTCCGTCAGTAGCGAACGGGCCTTCCCAGCGTGAGGACGTATCACTTTGCGTCGCAGCACGCACACACGCACGTACGTGTCCGATGTTAACATATTCCAGAAATTGTACGTCGACTACCACATTTTGATCCGCATTTTATTTTAAAGTACTTTGCTTGTTTTTGAAGAACATTAAAATTTTGCATGCCTGGCAATAAATAAAATACCGGTGTACGTGTGTTCGTAATTTTTCTTATCCTAAACGGCTTGACTGATTTAGATGTTTTTTTTTTAATTCTTTTTGTGTAACTTGGATGGTTCATAACTATAGTTGGACTCGCGTGGCGCTGTTGTCGCAGGACAACATCTGCCTGCTGGGTTCACTAGTTATATTTTGACTTTAGATTTCATAGTTTTGAATGATTTTTGGTAGGGGAAAAAGTTAAGGGGTTCGCGTCACCGATATGCCCGCGCCGATATGCTGTTGTAGCAATAAGTGAAGCATTTTTGGAACGAAGTTCTTTAACGCTACTGAAGACTACTTTAAGTCAAAATAAAGATCCAAGATGACGGCTGCGAACATTTAAAAATATTTCGTCATGGGTATCGTTTTCATAGTTTTCGAGGATGCTAAAGCTGATAGTGAGGTCAAAATATAAATCCAAGATGGCGGCTGTGACAATATTCAGATTTTTCGTCATAGGTGTCTTTTTCATAGTTTTTGAGGATTCTAAAGCAGATTTTGATGTCAAAACGTAAATCTAAGATGGCGGCTGTGAAAATTTTCACATTTCTTCATAACATCACGCTATCAATTTCAAAGTGTTGGGCCCTTTGAAATTGATGGCGTGATGTTATGAAGAAATCTCATTTCCGCAACTTTTTCGCGCAAGTGGGTTCGCGCAAGTGTCTTTCGCGAAAATGTCTTTCGCGCAAGTGTCTCAGATCCCTTTATGGATACTGGTGCCAATTCTCTTGTCACAAATTAATGCCTCAAAACTAGACTAAAAATCACCAAAGTTTCGTTCATTCCTGTCAAACGATGATTTCCTATCGTGAAATAATTTTAGAATATATTTTATTTTGACAGCACTAAGATGGCAATATGGTGCCGATTCTCTTGTATACCGAACTAAACTTACTAAACTATCACTAAAATTCCTTACTTTTGGCTATGAAAATCTTGAAGCTATTCTGCAACAAAAATTTTCTAAATTAAATTTAAATATATTTTGACACACTAAAATTATATTTGACAATCGCGAGTCTACGTGGTACTTATTTGCCCTACCCCGTGAATTTTTTTTAGAGCTGGAGGCGCACAGGGGGCAGCCTTGACGTTTTATATAGAATTTTTACTTTTTGTAAGGAAAATAAGAAAAAATATTACCTACATGTAGAGTGTCAGGGGTTTAAGGGTTTTATTAAGGGGATCGAAATTCTCATTATTTTTGCGATTGGACACACCGTTTTCGAGATATATGCAAAAGAAAAAAAAAAGATACAGTACTGTTTTTTGCACCTGAAGCGAGGTGTTGGTGTGAATTTTAGTTCAAGATAACTAATTTTATTCCGCACCTTTTTAATCGCGATTAAAAAAAGTCATATTTAGTTAGACATGGGTGCCGATTCTCTTGTACACCGAACTAAACTAACTAAACTATCACTAAAATTCCTTATTTTTGACTATGAGAATCTCAAAGCTATTCTGCAAAATAAATTCTCTAAATTTAAAAATAATTTTTACACATCTAAATCGAATTTGACAACCGCGACTCCACACGTGATACCTAACCACGTGAATCTTTTTAGAGACGGAGGCGCGCAGGGGGGGCAGCCTCGACGTGTTTTATATGGATTTTTCACTTTTTGTGTGGAAAATAAGAAAAAATATTACCTACTTGTAGAGTGTTAGGGGTTTAAGGGTTTCATAAAGGGTGTCGAAATTTTCATTATTTTTGCGATTGGACACACCGTTTTCGAGATATAAGCAAAAAAAAAAACAATTCAGTACTGTTTTTTCATCTGAAGTCGAGGTGTTGGTGTGAATTTTAGTTCATGACAACCAATTTTATTCCACATGTTTTTAGTCGCGATTAAAAATAGTCATATTTAGTTAGAAAATCTAAATTTTAGGTTAAAAACGTCAAATTCAGAATAGCAAAATTGCCATTTTCACTAAACTAATATCTCAGTGCCATCTTAGTGCTGTCAAACTAAAATATAGTTAAGTTGTGTCACTTTAATCTATTTCAGAATGGGCAATCGATTTCCCATTCTGAAATAGACTAAAGTGACACAACTTAACTAGATTTTAATTTGACAGCACTAAGATGGAACTGAGATTTTCATTTAGTGAAAAAAGCAACTTTACTATTCTGAATTTGACGTTTTTCACTTAAAATTTAGATTTTCTAACCGAATCTGACTATTTTTCGCGATTAAAAACGTGTGGAATAAAATTGATTGTCATGAACTTTAAATTCACACCAACACCTCGATTTCACATGCAAAAACAGTACTGAATCTTTTTTTTTTTCTTTTGCTTATATCTCGAAAACGGTGTGTCCAATCGCAAAAAATAATGAAAATTTCGACTCCCTTTATAAAACGCTTAAACCCCTTATACTCTACATGTAGGTAATATTTTTTCTTATTTTCCATACAAAAAGTGAAAAGTTCCATATAAAACACGTCGAGCGTGCGCGCCTCCGGCTCTAAAAAGATTCACATGGTTAGGTATCACGTGTGGAGTCGCGATTGTCAAATTTGATTTAGATGTGTCAAAAATTTTCTTAAATTTAGAGAATTTATTTTGCATAATTGTGCCGATTCCCTTGTTCACAAACTAAACTAAATTTAAGTGCATCTTTTTCTTTCTATTTCATTAAGAAAAGGACAGAAGATAAATTTTAGTTTAGTCCTGTCAAATTAATCAGCGCTTGACGTTAATTGACGTAATTTTAGTCGGCAAGTTTTTAATCACATCTAAACTTGTATGGGTGGTGATTAATTTGACAGGACTAAACTAAAATTTATCTTCTGTTCTTTTCTTAATGAAATTGTAAGAAAAAGATGCACTGAACTTAAATTTAGTTTAGTTTGTGAACAAGGGAATCGGCACCAATAGCTTTGAGATTCTCATAGTCAAAAGTAAGAAATTTTAGTGATAGTTTAGTTAGTTTAGTTCGGTGTATAAGAGAATCGGCACTAATCAAAATTTTAGGTGAGAAAAGTCAAATTCAGATTGGTGCCGATTCTCTTGTCACAAATGCCTCTAAACTAAACTAAAAATCACCAAAATTTAGTTTATTCCTGTCAAACGACGATTTCCCATTCTGAAATAGACTAAAGTGACACAACTTAACTATATTTTAGTTTGACAGCACTAAGATGGCACTGAGATATTAGTTTAGTGAAAATGGCAATTTTGCTATTCTGAATTTGACCTTTTTAACCTAAAATTTAGATTTTCTAACTAAATATGACTATTTTTTTATCGTGACTAAAAACATGTGGAATAAAATTGGTTGTCATGAACTAAAATTCACACAAACACCTCGACTTCAGATGAAAAAACAGTACCGAATATTTTTTTTTTCTTTTGCTTATATCTCGAAAACGGTGTGTCCAATCGCAAAAATAATGAAAATTTCGACACCCTTTATGAAACCCTTAAACCTCTAACACTCTACATGTAGGTAATATTTTTTCTTATTTTCCACACAAAAAGTGAAAAATCCATATAAAACACGTCGAGGCTGCCCCCCCTGCGCGCCTCCGGCTCTAAAAAGATTCACGTGGTTAGGTATCACGTGTGGAGTCGCGGTTGTCAAATTCGATTTAGATGTGTCAAAATTATTTTTAAATTTAGAGAATTTATTTTGCAGAATAGCTTTGAGATTCTCATAGTCAAAATTAAGGAATTTTAGTGATAGTTTAGTAAGTTTAGTTCGGTATACAAGAGAATCGGCACCAATAGCGAATTTTTCATTTTCACTAAATTAATAACTCATTCAGTTGCAAAAACTGTACTTTATCTTTTTTCTGTTCTTTTGCTTATATCTCGAAAATTGTGTCTTATCGCAAAAATAATGAAAATTTCGACCCCCTTTATGAAACCCATAAACCCATAAAACTCAACATGTAGGTAATAATTTTTCATGTTTTCCATACAAAAAGTATAAAATTCCATATAAAACAGAATTGTTATAAATATACTAAACGAATATACACAAACATTCCAGACTTATTTCATAAGCGTACCTACGTAACTTAACAAAATACCGTCTATAGGATCAAAACTGTTTAAGCGATCACTACGCTCGATGTTTAGGCGTGTGTGCGTGAACGGTGCACACAAACATAGCATCGCAAGAATTTACCTAAACTCTGTCGAGTGAAGTCACGGCCAGGAGCCTTAAGACCTTTGTAACTAACAATTTATGGACAAATCAATGAGTCTGAATTTATATATAGGTATTTTTAAATACTTTTGTGAAGATTAGAACAATGGGACAAATTCTTTAGGACCTAAATAAAACGAGTTCGTTCCCACAAATAAACTTGTAATAGGTATCTAATACGATACGCAACTGCTTCGCTAGACATTACGGAATTCCATCCAAGAGAATTCCTATTTTAACTGCTTGTAATGGGAACATAACTGTTAGTTCAGTCAGCTGCACCAGTTCATTGATTGGTTGTAGGTAGCTGTAGGTAGGTTTCCACGTTAGCTAGATAAATAGGTAGGTAGGTAGGTACTGTGAAAACAAACTCAACTCAAAGCATTTATTTCAATTAAACCATTTACAGGCACTTTTGAATTATCAAGGGGTCGTCAGTCAGAAAGATGAAGCTAGTTGGGATTCCAAAGCGTAGTATAGGTAGGTTCCTATGGAGAAGAACGGGCAAGAAACTCCACGGACTCTTTTAAATCATAATATTAAACAATCCCACCGGCTTTTGTTTTGGGTGATCATGGTTTCCAATTCTAATTTTGATTTTGAAATGACTTGAGGTGAAAAAAGTTTTGTGTAGGTAGGTAGGTTGACGGCTTAGACCACAGATATTATCGACACTGGAAATTTCAATTGTCGTAAAGGACAGGGAATACATTGGTGCCGATTCCCTTGTTCACAAACTAAACTAAATTTAAATTCAGTGCATCTTTTTCTTTCTTTTTCATTAAGAAAAGGACAGAATATAAATTTTAGTTTAGTCCTGTCAAATTAATCAGCGCCTGTCATTCTCCATATAAGTTTAGACGTGATTAAAAACATGCCGACTAAAATTACGTCAATTTACGTCAAGCGCTGATTAATTTGACAGGACTAAACTAAAATGTATCTTCTGTCCTTTTCTTAATGAAATAGAAAGAAAAAGATGCACTGAACTTAAAGGAGATGTTTCATTTTCGGCCATAAAGTGTACGTTAATGAAAAAAAAGGAAAAAATTCTACGAATTGAGGAAAAATATTCTTTCCTGTTTATTTCCCTGATTACTTCGGCACAAAAATAATAGTTTAACAAATTATTGCCATATTTTATTTTATTCATAATGGCGTCGGCGTCGTCTTACTTGCATACTGCTTTCGTCCAGAAATCATGTTACATTTTAACATAATAATATCACGCAGATGTTATTTGAATAAATATGTAAGGCATGTATTTTTGTACTATAATAAGATAGCTAACTGATACAACTTTTTTGATTAATTAGAAAGTGTGATTCATCATTTAAAAAAAAATTGCTTTTGTGGATTGTAGATTTGTAGGTACTTCTGGACGAAAATGGCTAGCTGTCGATGATCGTATTTCTCCTGACAAACGTCAAACATTTTTGGTTTTTATTTTGTGCCCAAAAAGTAGTAGATATTATGGAAAAAAACAGTCTTTATTGTATTCAGGGGTTCGTTGCCCAGGTTTTCTAAAGTGTACATGTTATGGCCGGAGTCCCATACATAAATGAAACGTCTCCTTTAGTTTAGTTTGTGAACAAGGGAATCGGCACCAATGTCCTTTACGACAATTGAAATTTCCAGTATCGATATAATACTATGGCTCAGACCAAATAAAATACCAAGACGTATGAAGCATGCCAAAACTACTCCTCCGCTCTGTGCATACACGCTCACATGTACACACTAACAATCAATTTTACAATGACAGTTTCATCAAACTACGCCTCACTAATGCCCGTTTTCGCCTTCACTAATTGACACTTATATGAATCCCTTATTAAAAGTGCACTGTTGGATTTTCAACGCTAGGCTTAGCGCTGGGAGTTGAAAATCCAACGGTGCACGTTTATTTAGGGATTCATTTAAGTGTCACTTAGTTGTCGGTGAAAACGGGCATAAGTGCACACATGTTTACGAAACCGGCTTCAAATCACTGTTGACAGCGCTAGTCTTGGTTTTTATTTGGTCTGAGGTTGACGGTGGTCAATAGCGATTCAAAGGAAACGATGGATGGTAAAGAGAAAAGATTTAAGTTAAACAGGGTCAAATTGAATTATCTAACGAAACTCAACAGCCTTGACGGGTATGAATTGATATTGAAATACGATACTTAAAACAAAAAATTAATAAATTAAAAAAAAAAAAAACAGTTTTTTTGGGTCACCAAACGCAGGTAATGTAGGTAGTCACTTGAAATATCAGTGTAGAAAATCGGTTTTTTTTTGTGTTATCTTCACAGACGTTATGAGTAGGTATCAATATCTAAACAAGATAAAACAAAAACAAAATTTCTCAACTCGTTTTTCAAGTAACAAAACTACCAGCGGTCGATGACCCAAAAAAATCATCTAAGTACCTACCTACTTAATAATTTTTTTTACGTTTTTATAAATATCGATTCGACCCATCAAGTCTGTGAAGTTTCGATAGTTAAATTAATTTGACCCTGTAGAAGTGTGTAGGTGCCAAATAAATTGGAAAAAGAACAGGAGGATGATGATGAGAGTTCTCCCACACTGTCCCATCCAATTAAGGAGCAAGTATGTAGTAATAAGTGTTTACTATAGTAGGTAGTACTGTCTATAGGTACTTTTTTTCTTCATTAATTAATCACCACAAGCTGAGGTCGGTAAATAACTACCTACTTAAGTTAAGTACCTACCTTTACTCCATGTGTCAATGTAGGGCTTTATTCCACCTGGGGCTAGCTAGGTACATAACTTAGTTTTATTGTCCCTTACGCTAAAATCTCATGCAAATTATATTTGAGTTTAGACTAACATGAAATCTTTTAGTTGTGATAAAAGAGAATACTACCAATATAATTTATGAAAACTGCTTGTCAGTTAAGTTATCAGTAAGTTACAAAAGTTTTTTTTATTATGATCAGTTGCTTGAATTTTAAGTCGAACGCACATGACCGGACCGTAGCTGACATCTACAACGCCTTTGCATAATCGTCTTTTATAATCTATGCATGGGGCGCCAAATAGGGCGGGGAAATCAAAACCCCTTTTAATCGAGTTACAATAGAATATGCAAAAACGCAAGTAACTTGGATTGCATCTTCAGTCCTATGTCAGTGGTGTACAAGACGTGCTAGTAGATACTTCGAACTATTAGTATCAGTGTAAAGTCGAGGATGTAAGAAAAGTCGAGAATTTCTGGTGAAGTTTAATTTATATAAGAGGATTACAGGAAGGTACAGAAATCTTTTTATATTCGCACAATTTGAAACACGAGAGTATAATGTGTTCATAATAGATGATTAGTTGATACATTTTTATATTTTAGTAGAATAAGTAATAAAACTGAATGATTGAATACACAACATCTGGTGAAAATGACGTTTACAGTTTGTTATAAGATGCGATCGTGTTGTTGCTGATCTGTTTGAAGATTTGAATATCCTATTTATTTCGTCTGATGTTAATGACAATGAAATACTCTGATACTGACTTGCTTGATTACATTTTTTTTTGTATTTTCTGATATTTTTTCCGTTTTTTTTGTATTGAGTTTTTAAATAAGGCTTTACTCGGGTTCGTTCATCCTAAGACGGGCAAAGTCTTCGAATACAATGTTATCTTCTTCCTCATTGGTGTAAAGAGAGTTTTCGTAACGGTGTCTCTCAATGGATTGCATTTTCTTCATCGCATTGAAGCGTTGACGTTCAATAGAGCCTGAAAGTTAAATGAAAAAAGTTAAAAACATTCGCGAGGTACTAAGTACCTAAGATCATCCTCCTATGAATGTGAATATGAGTATTAAGATCATTTACCTTCAGCGGGGTGGAGCAGTTTAAAAGGCACATCAGTAACGAGTTCTCCTCCAAGAGTTCCGCAGTTCAGCTTTACCCTCACGGAGTAAGAGACAACGATACCAATGGCATCAGCTGGGCATTTGCCGTCAGCTACAAGAGTAGAACTGGCCAAATTGACATCGTCTTCCTTGAGGTGACCGTCCAGAGCCACACCTGTTGTATCAAAGTTTTATGAAAAACTCTTGAAGACAATACATTTTTAGTCAGAATGAATGTTGCAAGATAAACACTAACCACGAATGTCCTTATTGCTGCGAGCCAATGGCACCAAGTAGAATGTTTTGGACAGACTAGCCCCAGGTGTAATAGGGCATCCTTCACGGCTCTCCAAGGAGGCCACATGACGACTGAATTGGGAGTTGATCATGGTAATCTCAACATGTTGGACAACCATTGCGCGGATGTTGCGGACAGACTTCCTGGAGTTGTTGGACACGATAACGTTGGCGGCGACCTTCTCTCCGTGGTAGTAGATCTCCCTATCCAAAGTGACTTCGAGGTTGATCTTTCCATTGCTGAAAGTGAATCCCTTGCTCACGAGAGAGCTAGGGAGACGACGTCCACGGGAAGTTGGGGCATGTTGAAGCTGTATAACAGATAGACAGATTAATTATTTGGTCTGAAATCTCAAGTAGTTTTCGTATTAGAATCTGATTGCTTCTAAAACTACCTTCTTGACGGCAAGAGTCACTGAGCTCCTCTTGTGGCTCTTCTGGTCTTCTTGCTCAGCGACGTAAGTCCTGACGCAATATTCCACGCCCATGGGTTTGCCTTGATCTTCTTCAGCGGGCTGCAGTGTTACCTAAAGAGTAAAGTAAATTTTAACTAGTAATCCTTTTTGATTTCAAATGGGAATGAATTATCAAGAAACAATATTTTACCGAGCTTGGGGCTAGCTCAGGGAAGTTGAAAGTAAAAGGAAAAGCATTAGGCCCAAGCTTCTTCAGCAGCTTCTCCTGCACAGGTGTTAGTTCCATTTTAGAGTTGATCATCGGTACAACTTGGTCCTGGCCGATCACCATTTCCTTGGAGAACTTCAATCCCATCACTTCATCCTCCTCCCTACCGTAGCGGTACGTGGTCACGAGCTAAACAAGAACGAGCAACAAAATTAGGCTAAAACTGTTTTTCTCACACTTCACTTTTTATTTAAATTTCACTGAACACTGCACTTTTTGTCGGTACCTGGCTGTAAACTTTTCTTCCTTTCAGGTATTCGGTATCCACTACCACAACTCCATCTACCGGATCGCAATAATCTATATGATCAATGAAGTCACGCTTGCCAAGGTAAACCGTAACTTTTCCATTTGGAGTAGTTTTCTTAAATACTTTTACTGCAACCACAAACGCCAAAGCGAAGTAGTCCAACATTTTGTTGGATTTTGAAGTAAGGGATAAGTAAAGAGAAAAAAGTTAGAAGAAATTAATTTATTCAAGTTGTTAGTTTGAATAAACTGAGTGTGCAGGTTTGAGGTGTTCACCAGAAATGATTTGGTTCAGGAAATGTGGCGTATATATAGGTAACATGTGAGGTTTCCTGCAGAATACGTTAACCGGCTAATTGGATTTTATTCGTAGGCGTACTAATAAGATTTAAGCCGTATGACGCATACTCGCATTGGAATCGATTTGATGTCCCCTCACTAAGTTTGGGTAAGAAATCGTTGCGTTACCAGACGTCAAAAATTGACATTTGTTGTGACAGCCTCGAAAGGTTATGTAGCGATAATTGGGGATTATAATATTATTTACACAGCGAAAACTAATAGGATTCTAATATAACTTGACCTAGATACCCAACTTAGTGTATTCGCAGTTTTATATAAAGCAATGTGACGTGTTGGGTTGGAAAATTGTAAGTTAAATTGACGACGATTCTGCAGCTTATTGTTAGGTGCTTTTCAAAATAGTATTTTTCTTTTTTAGCTATACCATCAGCATGCCAACATTCCTGACGCCAGGCCGTCACGGCTACAGCGTCCGTTTTTCTCGGACCAGGCCGGATACCCTCGCGGTTGCAACCAGCCAGTATTACGGCTTAGCTGGTGGTGGAACCTTGTTCTTCTTAGAGCTGTCTCCTGACGGTAGCACGCTCATTGAAGTTCAGAAACTAGAATGGAGTGATGGATTGTTTGATGTGGTAAGTTGATTTTATCTAGCTACTAAAGTGTAGTCCATAGATTGCTTATTGATAACAATTTATCACACTAATCTTCTGGAATGCCTACGACGATTTATCTTGTCTACAACGATAAGTACTGCCCCTCATTTTTTTTCTAACTAGAAAATGTAAATCGGTCAGTGGGTCGTTTTAAGGGAAACTAGTATGGTAGCAGAAGAAAAAGAATCAAACTTCTCAGATGCATAGCCTCTAAATAAAATTATTAATAATTTGGTCATATCAGGCATCACTAAAGCATATACCCTCAATATCATTACATTCATACATTCTCCATATTCATAGCCCTAAAAATAACCAGGAGAATATCATAAAAACATGAACAGCTATTCACAAACAGAAGCCCTACAACACACATACATACTTAACATTTGCATCATCAAATAATTGGATTACTTGTGTGCTAGCATTACTTTATTTATTTATAGACAATTGAGTTAAGTTCCTGGTTAATTTAAGTACGGGATTTATCATGTAATGGTACGTTAGATTTGGGACTCTTAGGCCCGTATTACAGAACGTCACTCAATACTCAAGCATTACTTAAAACTAGTTTCAATCAATCAAATGGCTTGAATCTAGTTTTAAGTAATGCTTGAGTATTGAGTGACGTTCTGTAATACGGGCCTTATTTTACATGTTGTATCATACTTCAGTTAATATGCCTAGTCTATTCCCAACTACGTACTATGTTGGGGTCGGCTTCCAGTCTAACCGGATGCAGCTGAATACCAGTATTTTATATGGAGCAACTGCCTATCTGATCTCCACAACCCAGTTAATGGGGAACACGATACCTCTTGGTAAGATTGGTTGTCAGATTTTTGGGTTTCTGATTACCCGTAGGTCGTCAAAGATTGTAGAATCCTACTAACAATGTGTATTAATGTTGGTATGATATACCATTGTACAGTCAACCTCAAAAAAAAATTTTACACCAACAAGAATTAATTTAATTGTCTACAATCTTTGTTATATTGTATTAATATGTACCATCGAAGAAACCCATACCTAAGCAAATCGAAAACAAAATCCCGTGCACACAACCCTTTTTTTTTCGTAGGTAACCGTTACTACATCGGCCGAGCGCTGCAAGCAGAAATAGTCCTTACGGTGTATAGGTATGGGTTTCTTCGATGGTACCCACATTACAGATTGGGTACCTACTTAATTGTAGATATGCATTGATACAATAATATGGAACACAAATTGTAAACAATCAAAATGGTTTCTTGTCAATATCTTTATGACGGTTTTTAAGGGTTTCTTTGTTTACTTTCAGTAAAGATATTGTATTTTACATACCATGTTTATCTTCTTCCGTATCATGATTTTAAACATGATACAGTGTTCTACAATGGTATATTATTCCATAGGTGTTATTCAATGAGGATACCTATAGAATTGATGGTACAAATTGTGAAGAGATTGCTTAAGTTTTTTTTCATCAGCTAGAATAACCACAACAGTACAACTTGTGGGATAAGTATGCCTTACGGTCTGTATTGTGCGTTTGACAATTACTTAAATCTGGGTAAATGTCATTGTCATGTTGTTACTCAATACTTCAACAGACATTGTTTTCTAATTTCTCAGCAGTCATGTTGCGTTAAAGTATTTAGACAATGCTTGTTTAAGTATACAATTTGACATGTTGTTGATTGCATGTAGCAATTTTCCAGCAAAATATAATTTTTCTCAAATAAATGCAGAATAAGGGAATCATTCCACTTTGCCTCACCAGGCCTCCTGACTGGTGGGGCAATGTGGAATACCTAAACATATTCAGTAGAATCTGCTCCACTAGTTAGATTTGGTGGGGCATTCGTCTCGCATCTTTCAGTCAGCGTGCTTAGTACATAATTTATAAAATGAAAATGTAAAGGGGTGGGATCCTGGTGTCCTGAAACACAGGCCATGGCCTAGCTTAGGCACCAGTCTCCCACAATATATTATTCTACTCATTTGAATTGTGTATCTTTGTCGAATCTGACCAATGTAAAATAATTTATGTATATTGTGGTGAGAAATAAAGTGATTGATTGATTGATTGATTGATTGAATAGTCTAAAATCTTGATGGATTCTGCTCCACTCAGGTTGGCACCTTAGAATTTGTGTAGGTAGGTATGCCTGTATTTTATATTTGTTTGGAAAAAAATAAATGGATGTCTAAGTAAACTGTAATAACTAATAACATACCTATATAGGTAGTGTTTTTAAATAAAAGTACAAAAATAATTGTTTGGTAATTTTTGTTTCTGGAAGGAATCAGATTGTAAATCACAGATTATTTACACAATTTGTTACAAATAAAATGAAATCTTAGTAAATGTAACTAAACCTTTAAAATCACACATACAATACATACAAAATTATATATTAGTACTAGTGGAATCTGCCCCACCAAATCGAACTAGTGGGGCAGATTCCACTGAAAATGTTTAGGCATTCCACTTTGCCCCACCAGTGGGGAGGCCTGGGCAAAGTGGAATTATTCGAATAAGGTGACACAACACCAACTAGGTGCTCGCTGATTAATAAATAATGCATTGTTAATACTCATACTAGCTGTTATGGCTTGTTATAAGCCAATAAATGAGTAATTAAAATTAGCTTACATAAACTGGGGGATAGATTTTTGGCGTAACTATCCTCTTCATTTTAAAATCAATAATACTGTCTTGATTATGGTATTGCTTTCATCATTGCAAGAGCACTCTATAGAGCCATAAACAAGGTGTAATTTAAATAACTGAAATCCAACTTTTACTATGGGATAAACCCTAATATCGCAAAAAGAAAACAGCTGCTTTTACTGAGTTAAGTGAACATAATTGTATTATTTTCACGATTTCCGGTTTACATTTTTTTTAAATTTTAATCATTTGTATCCATAATTAAGTATGTCTTTTTCAGACATGGTCAGGCACAACAGAAAGTGCAGCAGCCTGCGGCGCCGGTGACGGTGCTGTCATAGTGTGGAGGGTTGGCTGCGCGGCTCCACTGAGGGTGCTGAGGGCACATACCAGCGAGGTTTGCTCCGTCGACTGGCCTAGGACTCATCTGCTAAGTGCAAGCTGGGATACTACTGTTAAATTGGTTAGTAGCAAATGAGTGGATTTTTGCGATGGGGGCAGTAAGGGCAGGTACCTTAACTGTTGTCACTACAAGAAAATGGTCTTCATGACCTTTTTGAGATATTCATGCATTAACGACTGAACGGATTTAGATGAAATTTGGCACACGTATAGACCATGATCTGGGTTAGGACAAAGGATACTTTTTTTAATACTGGTAGGTAGTACTTCTCATGGAAAAAATTCCGAACTCTACATGGGTAAAGCAGCAGACAAAATCTTGTAATGAAATACATTGTAATTGTCATGTAATAAAGCTTTAGCAGATGCCGTAAATTTTAAACATCTTTCAATTTCAAATTCATTTATTTAGCTTACACAAAGTTCTATATACAACCTAAAATAGCATGGTATGAAATTCCCACTAACAGAAGACTTAGAATTAGACAGCGGGTCCCAAACTAGGGACAGCCTGTATCTTGGTGACCCAAACACTACACAAAGTTAACAACTTAATGCGTTCTGTTAGCGCAATATTATTATTCATAGTTCATATAAAATTTACAATAATTTAAGTACAAAAAAAGACAAAAACAGTTTAGGTGAGTACCTAAGTGTGTGGTGTGAGTGTAAGTGAGGGTATGTATTCCTTCAGAGAGTGTGTATTAACATGTGCTGCAAACTAAACGTTCTGTTTCCTCATAATCTGTAACCAGAGAAGGCTTACTAACACAATTAATACTCCAAAACCCTTCTTAATTCATTTAGGTAACCTAAAACTTCCTCTTTAATAAATAAATAAATTCTTTATTGGTATAAAAAATGTGTACAAACAAAGTGAAGTCCTGACTCCTGTGCTTGGTAAAAACACCTGTGTTGGCCAGTGACTCTCCCAATCAGCAAACATAATATATATCTTTTGATCATAATCCAATATGGCCATTTCAGTGGGACCCTGAATCCGAAGCATGCCTCAGTACATTCGTGGGTCATTCTCAACTGGTCTACACAGCTGCTTTCTCGCCACACTCGCCGGCGACCTTCGCATCTGTGTCCGGAGATGGACACCTCAAACTATGGACGTGTACCGAACCTTCTAGACCTGCGGCCGTAGTGAAGGCGCATGATGCTGAGGTAATTTAAATCTTATAATGTTACTTATAGGGTTTCCTTTGTGTAAACATAAAATATTGCAAGTGTTTCTAACTGTTAGTAGTCAAGGGGCTGTCAACCTTGGGGTTGGGGTATATTCTTTACTTATAATGTGAAATTAAAATTACTCGGTGTTGTTACGCTGACCAAACAATAAAAAAAAGAAAAATAACTGGAAGATAAAACCGCAATAAGTCTCAGTTACACATGGAAGCAATGTCTAAATGCTGATTGTACATATACAATAGTAAAGTTTGTATGCTTGACCGACGTATTAAATTAATGAATGAACTTTTGTTTAATTAAAATATTATGTACAAATAAACTGTGTTCTTAATGTCTCTCGGCAAACCTCGTGTTTCGTCAGTTGTCGGATTTCTATCAATTGCCCTTTGTACTTGGTGCAGATTTAAAAATGGTAGGAAAGCTGCTAAAGTCGCAGGCACGACAGATAGGAAAATAGTTTTACAGCCCTATATAGTTCACTCGAAAATCAAAACAAAACAACAATAAAGTACTTATTTCTAAATTCAAATTCATTTATTAATTTTGTGAACATAGGGTAAAAGATTATACAGCTGTTACAAATAAATATCGGTCCATACTACGTCCCGCCAGAAGGCATACAAAATTGTTTAGGTAAATAGATAGGTAATCAAATGTAACATTAACAAAATAAAAAGTCAAGGTACATGGCACAATTTCATGCCAAACACTAATAATAATAAAATGTCATGGATGACCTGAAACTCTTTGCCCCCAACAATTTGCAACTGCTGGAGCTACTGAAGGTAACTGAAACTTTTTGTAGTGCCATCAGGATTGAATTTGGTGTGGACAAATGTGCGGTCATGCATGTAAAACGAGGGGAGATTGTGGAATCCGTGGGAACCCACCTCTCGGATTCCATACACCTAAAATCCCTCTCGTCAATCGAAACCTACAAGTATTTGGGTATGTCGGAAGCGTTAGGTATCAACGCTGCTGACATGAAGCAATCGCTGAAGGAGCGCTTCTTTAGCCGCCTGAATAAAGTATTAAATAGTCTTTTATCAGGCGGAAACAAGGTGCGCGCTTTCAACGGTTGGATCATGCCGGTTTTGATGTACTCCTTCGGCATACTCAAATGGACTCAGACGGAACTTGACGCCCTGGATAGGAGGGTCCGCACACTGCTGACCGCAAATCGGATGCATCACCCACGTTCATCGGTGATGAGACTGTATATCCCGCGGAAGTGCGGAGGTCGAGGCTTCTTAAATGCTAAGACCCTGCACAACCGTGAGGTATGCAGTCTCAGGGAATACCTCCTAGAAACCGACGTGGGGATGCACCGAGATGTCGTCTCAGTGGACAAGGGCCTTACCCCGCTATCCTTGGCTAACGAGAACTGGCGCAAACCTATTATTAGAGACTAATGACCGCAGGAAGGTATGGCAGAGCAAAGAGCTTCACGGGCGCTTTTACCGGGCCTTACATGGGCCCGATGTAGACCTGTTAGCGTCCGTATCCTGGTTGCGATTCGGTGACCTCTTTGGGGAAACCGAAGGTTTTGTCTTTGCGATTATGGACGAAGTTATGATGACGAACAACTACCGGAAATATATTGTGAAGGACGGCACGGTTGACATCTGTCGGGCATGCCACCGTCCCGGAGAATCAATCAGACACATTATTTCTGGCTGTTCTCGTCTGGCTAACGGAGAGTACTTGCACAGGCACAACCTTGTAGCCAGGATTATCCACCAGCAACTTGCTCTGAAATATAGTCTTGTGGAATCGGAAGTACCGTACTATAGATATGTGCCCGACCCAATCCTCGAAAATGGCAATATCACGTTGTATTGGGATCGATCTATCATCACTGACAGGACTATTGTAGCCAATAAGCCAGATATAGTGGTGATAGATCGATTAGAGCGTCGCACAATGATTATTGATATAGCGGTCCCGCATGACGAGAACCTCGTGAAAGCTGAAAAAGATAAACAGATTAAGTATCTTGATCTGGCTCACGAGGTTGTCGACTTGTGGGATGTGGACACAGTAATCATTGTGCCGATAGTCGTTTCGGCCAATGGCATAATAGCTAAGAGCCTCGACCAACACCTGAGGAGGCTCTCGTTAGGCAGCTGGATCAAGGGCTTGATCCAGAAAGCGGTACTCCTGGACACGGCGCGTATTGTTAGGAGGTTCCTCTCTCAGGAGCCCTGACCACCGGTGGCTTGGACCCTGGTCCCGACAGCGGTGGGCTACTATTTTTTATATTTTTAAATGTTTTTAAATTATTTTTTAGAAGAATATTTAAAAATGAAAAAAGTATGTTTAAAAATGAAATAAAGGAAATAATAAAATGTCAATAAATTAAGACGGCACATAAACAAATAGGTATTTAGTCATTCTCGTCTAAAATAATAAATTAAATAAAAAGAATAAAAATGTCAATATGAAATAATTATTAGAATATTACCATAGGGGAGCAACATTTCAGCAAAAGAATTTCTCTGATAAAAACTCAGTCACACTGTAGTACGCCTTATCCTTTAAAAAATTACGTAGTCTCTGTTGTCAAGTCTTTCCAACCACTTGGTAATTTATTGTAAATAATTGGAGCCATACAGTATACACGTTTGCGCACCAAAGTAGTTTGACACGGCAATTAAATTAAAAAAATAATAATTAATAATTAATTTAATTAAATTGTTATTATTTATTTTTATAAATAATAATAATTTAATTATTTTTTTTTAAATTTAATTTGGTAATTTAATTAAATTATTATACAAAATAAATCTAATAATTGATGGACATGGAAATTAGCATTCGGAAATGCGATGATTCCCGAGGGAGGTTAAGAAAATAGAAATACTATTGTATTGACAACTTTTGCATAGAAAATAATTATGTCAAACTATCTTAATGAAAAATCAGACCTTAATCAAGTATGGACTGTAAGGAGTTTAATTCTTTGCCTATTTGCCAGGTGTTATGCTTTATTAATTAAAAACGGTGAAGGAAAACATCGTGAGGAAACCGGCATGCCTGAGAGATATTTCTCGACGGAATGTGAAGCGAAGTTAAAGGCCCATGGGCGGCTTTAAAACTGACACCAGGTTAATCATTAACCACTCGAAAAATTTGTTTTTTTATTTACAGGTATTGTCTTGTGATTGGAGTAGAACAGAAACGCACGCTCTTGCCACAGCCGGCTCTGACGGTCTCATCAGAGGGTGGGACCTGAGGAGGCTTACCTCACCTATGTTTACTCTCAAAGGTAAAAATTATATATTTTGTAATACCCACTATATGATAGGTAATGAATCAGAATTATCCCTTCGTAATTACAGAAACAATAAATACAACCGACTTCCAAAAAAACACTACAAAGTGAAAAATAATTTCGGAAGTCGTTGTCTTTGGTTTAGAATTTTCGTTTTTTGCCACCGACTTCCGAAATTATTTTTCACTTTGTAGTGTTTTTTTTTTGGAAGTCGGTTGTATTTTTTTTTGTAAAAAGTTTTATTTTTCACTTTTTAGTTGTGGTACCCCCACACAAATTCGAATACCACTACCTGCTATTTAAATAACAGTGACAGGAAGTTATCATTTCATCCACATACTAAAAAAATACGTATTATTGAAGCTAACTCAAAAACTACCCAAGCAAAGTTAATAAAATTTATATGGGACCACACGGAAAGCACCAGCTTTCAAATAAAAAAAGAATCATCAAAATCGGTTCACCCAGTCGAAAGTTATGCAGTCGAATTGAGAACCTCCTCCTTTTTTGAAGTCGGTTAATTAAAAAGCCATTGTGTCTCGCGTGGATCCACGTTCCGAACGATAAGAAGGGTTAAATTTTGTCGGACAAGTCTTAACCGGTGTCTAGAGAAGATGCGTGGGACGGTGACAATTTCACATCAGTTGGGCAAATACATAGGAAAAGTTAAAAAAAAAAAATCGGATTAAGGAAAACAAAAAGATACTCGTAACTTATATCTATGTTAGTAAACTTATTATCTATTTCGAAACAAGGCTGTTCTTCGATATGCATCTTCGAACAACATCACCTAACGAAGGAGAATCGTACCTCAACGCTATGGTCTTCAGGATAGAGTTGGAGCTTTCAGCACTCTGCAGAGTAAAGAGGCAGATTTCCGTCTGACGATGGCGTGGAAGCCAACGACGTGTGCTTGTGCGAAAATACCTGATACTTGCACTGCAGAAACGGGGCAGCCCCATCAACATCCTGAACCCGTTATTATAACGATCATAGAATTGCAATGGTTTGGTTGAATTGCAGCCTGGAGTCTGATTTCTGCCCAAACTTACGCCCTTTGGGGAATACGGGCGTCATGATATGTTATGTGTTGTGTTGTACATAACGCGAAATTTCGCGTTGTTGCATAACTTCTTAATTAGTCGAGATTTTTAATTAATATTCTTAATGACTCTAGGTCATGAGCTATCCGAATATCAAAAAATATTTGACCTAGGTTAAGAAGCCTCCCCCTTAAGACTTAGGCTAAATATTTTCGTGAACAAATTGATTCAGGCGTGACCTTGCGGAAACCTTGACGTTGATATATTTAGTAACCAGTTCCGCTTAACTATTCCTAAAGAGCCATAAAAAACCCTGTAAGAAATCGACACGGGTTTCACCTTTCAACGAGGCGTCCTCAGGATGACGATTGACTTGTCGTGAACCCGAACATGGCGAGTTGAACAATACAGCACTGTTACAATGTAAAATAGATAAAATTTACTGTTTCTTATTTCAGGGTGTGAATGTGCAGTTAGAAGAGTGCAGTTCTCTCCTCACGCGCCCTCAATTTTAGCGGCCGCCTCCTATGATTTCACTACAAGGTAACATTCTTCAAACTAACCATACTCCATTTGAAATAAGATTACATTTAAATAAACCATTTTTACAGTCCGTTCAACCGATTTTGACTTCTATTGCGTTGGTGGCATGACAAATGGCAGCTGCAGTAAACAGTTGGTATTGTAACCACTTTTTTGCTTTTAATGCCATCCTTATGCCTACGGTATAGAAGTGAAAATCGGTTGAACGGACTGTAAGAAAAGTTCGTTTAAATGTCTAATCTTATTTCAAATGGAGTATAGCTTACATCAACCAACTATAACAGTAAGGAGCAGGGGCGAAGTGTCCATATAAGCCGATTCCTACCGGCTTCCCTTCGGAAATTCGAAACACAACCACTCTATCGTCATTGAATAATCAAACTATAAGTATTTGATACACCATAAAATTAAAATACCTATTACAAAACGCCTACATACATTAAAAATTGTCTTAATAACCCAACAACAAAACACTGCGCTAAAATAACTCGTCCGGCTTATGCTAAATTCAATTTCCTTACAAAATAAAGTCCATCATGACGTCACTTCAGTCACGTGACACCGCGGTTTCTATGAGCCGGGTAAGCCGAACTGTAACGAGTTATATACGGTAGGCACAGAGTAGCAGAAACGTGCGGGCGGGAGCGAGAAGGAGTTATTGCTATTGCACCACCTTTTTCTGGCACATGCATTTGATTCGGTAGTTTTCGTTGAATTTCGTAATACGTTCGGCTAGGAGTTCGGAGTTCGTAAACATTTCATTATTCGTATGACAATGTGTGGTTGTTTTTTGACGTAATCGCATTAGAACCATATTAACATTTTGTTCGCTTTTTATTAAATGAATTAATTGCAAAGTATTAATTGAATTCATTAGTTTATCATTACTACTAGTATTAATATTTGTTTGTAGTTATAGGACAGTGATTAACATAGTGTTTTGAGAATGATTAACATGGTGTTTTGTGTGTTGTGAATGTAAAGTACGTTGTAATTAGGTATTTGGGGTAAGTAGATAGTTTAATAAGCTGAAATTACTTATTTAGAATAGATTTGAAAACTAATTAGTACGATCTTATTAGGATGGCGGCATTCATAGTTTTAGAAAGTCGTTTAACATATTACCTATTTACTTTGTGAAGAAACATGCTTTTCAAGGTTAAGATTTGAAAATATAGCTCGCCCAGATGTGACTATAAATTAGAAACGCCGCGATGGTTTTTTCAAACATTTTAATGTTTCCCTTTACGATAAATATCAATGACTGACTGGCAGTCGTAAATTTAATAACCCCCCCCCCCGTGTTTACTTTTCTTAGATTGTAGTTGTTTATAGAATATAGGGTTTTTTACATTTTAATCTGACGAATTCATCAAGAAAGATGTGCAGACTGAAAAACATATTCGTAGCTGTTTTATGAGTTCGGGACTGGTAGGAATAGAATTATTTTCACTAATTTGCATGAAGCTCATAATAGAAAAGTAGTATATCGGAATTTAATGAAATTTATTTTTTATTAATTGATTGCTTTACGGTAAACAAGAAGTTTTTTTTGTTCTGCTCCGGCTTACCTCCTCCATAAAATCAGCCTTCGCTACTGGTAAGGAGATCATTCATTTTGGCCTAAATTACGAAACAGCCGGACATACAAAAAAAAAAGTTGTATTCATGTTTTTCTCTTAACTTTTCACTATGAGACTACATCTGTAGGGCCATTCCCTTTGGTCACGCCACAATTGCGGCGATAAGAACCCTCTTTGAGGTGTGGCTAGAGAGGCGCCACGGCGTCCTCACCTTCCGCCTGACACAGGTGCTCACCGGACACGGCTGTTTCGGGAGGTACCTGTTCAGGATAAAGCGGGAGGAAACGCCCGGGTGTCGTCACTGTGTGGATCGCCCGGAGGACACGGTGGAACATACGGTGGAGGTCTGCCCGGCTTGGGCAGGGCATCGCCATGTCCTCGTGGAGGCGATTGACGGCGGTGATCTCTTGCGTCCGGCCCTGATCCGGGCCATGCTACGGAGCGAGAGGATATGGGAAGCCGTCACCTCCTTCTGCGAAGCAGTAATGCTCGCGAAGGAGGAGACGGAGCGCGTGAGGGAGAGGTAAATTTCGCGCCCTTGCGCCCCTAACCACCGCAGGAGGAGACGCCCTGGGCGTCGGGAATCACAGGCAGATTTCCGGCCACCGTAGGCGCGGGCTTGCGGACGGTGAGCAATGGGTAGCTCGCCGTCCGATAAGGACCAAGCCCGGGTCGACGGCGCGTTGTGTTCCACGCGCGCCTCAAAGAGATGTCAGCAGGATTGACGGGGTCCGCTTGGGCCAATGCCTGCCGGGGCTGCGAATATGGGCCAATAGGGAAATCGTGGCCCCCGGCAACATGGCAACTGAAGGAACACGGGTGGGTTTTAGTCAGTAAGAGTCTGACACGCCCTCCCGCTCCACCCAGAACGGGAGAAGTTATTTGATAATTTCCCACCCAAAAAAAAAAGAAAGGGCCGTTCCCTTCGCTGTTTTACGAGTTCGTAAAATACTGTTTTCAGTATGTTTTAGTTAAAAGAATAACAGTAACCTAATTATAGCAATAGCTTTTGATGGCACTTTCACATTTAGCCCAAAAATGTATGGACGGTGAATGATCTCCTTTACAGAGATCAAGACCTCGAAAAAAAGAAGAGGACTTGGTAAAACAGAGCAATAGATCATACTGTACTGCATTTAAAACTTCGAAGACCAAAACAGGCGCAAGCCATATTAAATTTGATATGAAAGGAAATGTCTTGCCGCATGTTTATAATAACATTTAGTTTTTTCCTTATTTTTTTTTCCTTTTCGCAGGATATGGGATCTCAAACGCGGCTGTGAGCCTCTAGAAACGATAAGGCATCACTCAGAATTCACGTATGGACTGGACTGGAATGCGTTGAGGCCACATCAGATAGCTGACTGCGGATGGGACTCGCTGGTCCACGTGTTTACACCCAGGTCTTTGGCCTGAGAATGGTTCTGAAGTGAGTAAGCTGTTTATTTATTTTTAACTGAAATAGCAAAAAAAATATTGGACACATTTTTTTTTCTTTTTTTACGTAATCAAAAGATTACGGCGATACATTGAGTTACAATGTGCCATGACGTCACGAGTATGTAGATTTTATACTTACTTGCGACGCGCGACGTAGCGACCCCCACTCCCCAAATTTAATGCGTTTTATCTAAGTAATTTTTAGGGTTCCGTAGTAAACAAGGAACCCTTATAGTTTAAAGTGGGGATGATTTTTTTTTCTCATCTATCCCATCGTGTGGGGTGTTGTTGGGAAGGTCGTTCAAAAATATTGAGTTTGTGAAAACCATTTTTGGATTCAAGGATCTGTTTTAGAAATATTAAGCTTTAAAGTGCAAATATTATCTGACTGACGGACTATAGAGAATTTCTTTTTTTGAAGTGAAAACTTCTTTAAGCGCGTTGGGTATTTTTGAGATGGGACTAATCCATTAATTTCGCGTCACCACGACGAGACCTCATTTTTGTAAACGCGTTTGTGCTCTATATTTATATTACGTTACGGATCAATGTTCTATGCAAGTATTTTAAAGGTTTTGTTAACGCGATTGTGCTCTTTATTTATACTACGTTACGGATCAATGTTCTATGCAAGTATTTTACTTTAAAGGTTTTGGAAGTTTTTTTTTGAGACCGCGATTGTGCTTTTATTTAGATAAGGCTACGGACCAATGTTCTATACAAGCATTTTTCTTCCACCAAGGCGATCTTGTTCAAGTTTTCACTTCTGTCGGCACTCTCGGAGTGCCACTGTTTTTTTTTTACCCAGGTATCGTCCCTATTATGACCTGTCTACCTACCGTCCTTAACATCTGTTCTAGTCTACTATTAAGACTTTTCTAATAGAAGAATAACATTTTGCGAATCTATGAATTTAATTTGTGGTTCTAACAAGGACTACAATGTGATTTTACAGTATAAAAATGTGCATATATATATACATTTTATTGTTTTAGAATTCAATGGATCGTCTGTGATTAAACTGAAAGTGTATGTGGAGGAGTATCGTGCCAAACCATTATAGTGTTTATTGCGAAGACAATCAGGGTCATAATCGCTTGCAAGCGTTCACTCGGTGCAGGTAACGGTGAACAGGGATATCGAGGTTTTTGGTGATAAAGAGTCGTGTATTGTAAATTATTATTTGTTTTAATCTTAAGGATAGTTAGGTAGCGCTTTTGTCTTAGGTGTATTCGCTAAAGTAATAATGTCTTATTTAATAATAGTATGTGCAGGAAAACGAAGTAATGTCAAGGACATAAAGTCGAAAATTAAACAATTACAATTTGATGGTTGGTTATCGCCTAATCGCAGACTTTTATATTGATAGTTTTGTGGCGGCATCTACATCGCCACATGGGAACTACACATCGCACTGACGTCATGCGAAATCCTGCATCGCGCAAGCAAGGTTTACCGCGCAATCAGCATATATATACACCGTGAAATTTGAATCACAGTTTTGCTAGAACAAACGTTGTTCAGACCATGGTCTACTACCATTCTACAGCATCCAATTAAAAAAAAAAAAAAAAAAAAGACAAAGTTTAAAATGTCAAGGTTATCTACTGCTTACTAAATTTCGTTTATGGAGGTACATTTCCCTGTAGACAATGCTGTGTCTCGTGCGTGGTGTCTGTGTTGTAGGGAGCAACGATAATCTTGAAATTTTAAACTTTGTCTTTTTTGGTTTTTTCAAAAACCAATTTATTTTTATTTTTCCCGACATCAATCGTTGGGCATAGCCCACCCCACATGACACCCGTCTGTTCGGAGGATCCTCCCTTTTCTATAAAGGATGAGTGAACTTTACCTTAAGCATAATTTGTTGCCCCTGCGCACCAATTCTATGGACAACATGCTAACTTTAATCTATTATGACTAAAAGATCAGATTTTCAAACACATGCAATTTTACCAAGTATTTTCCCATTTTGAATACTCGATACACCTTAGACTAGGCTTAAATGTGATTTTATTAATATTACGCTTGTAATATTATGTTACGCAAACTCTGTGAAAGCTGTACTTAACACAATTATACGAATTAGTTTTATGTATTGACTGAATTTTTCGCCTATATACCTACTGTTATATGTTAAAACAAGGTGCATTTTATTTTAGACTTTATGTTTACGAATCAAAGTTTATTATCGCTTGTACTAACTAATTTTCTAGTTACATTCCTTTTATGTTATGAATTTATGATATTCAACTGTTTTTTATTTGTTATATTTTTATATCGACTATTATTTAAGCAAACAAATATATACTTTATTGTGATGGTAACATGGTCTCTTTTAACCTTTTAGTTGTATAGCAAATTAATGTTAAATTTAAGCTACTATAGACCAATAATAGTTAATTATTATAAAATGTATTGATTGATTACCCCGTTAAAATATGGTGGTAGATTAATTCTTAGGCTACGCGCACACTTAACAATTAGGAATCCTGATGGGGCATACCGTCAAGGGGATGCAAAGCTAGCATTGCTCGGGCGGAGCTGTTTTATAGATCTCAATATCAATTAGACATCCTAAAAAAAGTTCTTTATAATCAGTTTTAAAAGAGCGATCGCACATTACATTGAGGCCATATTTTTAAAAGAGTATCCGTGGAGTTTCTTTCCGGCTCTTCTCCATAGGAAACAATCAATTGGAACCGTGCATCTAGCTTCTGACACTTCATAAATGCCCATGTAGGTTTATGTGAAATATTTTGAATTTGCATTGCAAAATCGACTTTGCCTGGGCAGTGGTCACTTCGCCCTGCCCTGATCTGTGCCCATAATGTATACCGAAGCATAACCGTGTGTATAAAGCATTATATATAATTCTACGCTTTTGATGTTTGGGGCAGAACACAGCCAATTTATAGTTAAAAATAATATTGTTGTCCGTTTGAAAGATCTTCAATATTTGTTTCTTGAAAAACGAAATGTAAAAAAAAAAATACTACAAACAATAATTTTGTTGTAAGTTTTTATTTTCGCTAAAAAGTCAAGAAATGCACTCTCAAAGCTAACATTTTCTCTTTCATTGTAAATACTTGATTTGTATATAATTATTCATGTATATTCAAAAGAATTGTATATGCCACAGGGTGTTAAAACCTATGTATATTATAGTTAGCTTGTTATTGGATATTATACAGTAATAAACGACAGATTACCGAGTTCTTGCACCTCAGTAGGTGTCTTTTTGATGGGCCTTTGTAGAAGAATTCAACTTAAAATCCATATATTACTTTGTGAAGAATCATAAAAACAAAAAAAAAAGTGTAATTTATAGCTGGCGAAGTAAGAAAATGCTAGCAGTTAAAAAACTTGACCATCCTATATAAGGCGTTCATTTGTTTTATCTCATTTCAACACTTTTCTAGCTATAAATAACATTTTAACTTTTGCTACAAAGTTTTTAACGTATCAAATAAAACAGAATAACAATTACTAAGATTTTTATTTTATTTCTTATCGTGTAATCAGGCACTGAAAACTATACATTGACAAAATATTTTGAAATGAGTTTGAGGGATTAAGATTCTAATAAGTTGTCATTAAAATACAAAAATATATGGTTAAAAGGTGAAACAAGTGACATCTACCGGTGTTTAGAGAACTTACAATTCAATCCAGCTTATTTTTTTTATGAATATAAATAGTATTCGGCAGGTCGAGTTGTGGACACATGTATGACAAAGAAGAAGCTCAACAAACTCAAAACTTTTCCTAAAACTAACCATACCATTCTAAAACTCACGAGACCAACAACCGGGTACTGTACTAAAACTTAAAACAGCGACATCTATCGATGATACGTACTCGGAGAACTCAATTTTAGCCTCCGCAACCTTCCCTCGATGGCGGTTAGCATATAATACACTGACTTTAAATGAGCCTCGTCGTATTTACAAATATTTGTTAAGCTCGTTGCAGGGGAAAGCATGCCGTAAGACATGTCCCTTGTTGGATTGTAACAAGGGTTATGTTTGGGTGTCTGGCTAGCGAACACTTTTTGGCCGCTCGGTTTCATGGTGCAAGCTTCGATGTTAGGTTGAGGTTGTTGCTCGATTTTCTCCATAGATGGCGCTAGGTGTTTCGTCACTGTAAATTAACACAATTCAGAACACTGGTTTATTCGAAAGAAGGGATAAAATAAAACCGCGTATTCAATGAAAAGACTTGCGCAACAATGTTTCAACTACATGTTTTCGTGTTGCGGTACACAAATGTTGCTGGCAAAATCGAATGATGGAGTGTTGTTGCTGGTAACATGCTAATGGTGTCGATTCCCTTGTTCACAAACTAAACTAAATTTAAGTTCAGTGCATCTTTTTCTTTCTATTTCATTAAGAAAAGGATAGAAGATAAATTTTAGTTTAGTCCTGTCAAATTAATCAGCGCCTGTCAGTCTCCATACAAGTTTAGACGTGATTAAAAACTTGCCAACTAAAATTACGTCAATTTACGTCAAGCGCTGATTAATTTGACAAGACTAAACTAAAATTTATCTTCTGTCCTTTTCATAATGAAATAGAAAGAAAAAGATGCACTGAACTTAAATTTAGTTTAGTTTGTGAACAAAGGAATCGGCACCATTTTCCGTATTCATAGTAAACTAAAGCCTCGTATCCCTTAGGCAATAATTGACGCGCAACACGTGAGGCTCAACATGTTCGGCAATGTTGCACAACAGCGCGACGTTGCCAGCTGGCCCGCAAATTGACGCGCGGTTTGTTGTTTGTTTCCGTGCAACATGCAGTTGAGCATCAAAAATTGTCGAGACGTGACGCACAGAAATGTCCGTAATGTGATGTAACGAACGAGTGCTCAATCAATTGAATTGTACCAAAACTATGAATGTTAATGGGACACTGCTGCTGCTACTTCTTTTTGATGCATTTTTTAGGGTTCCGTACCTCAAAAGGAAAAACGAAACCCTTATAGGATCACTCGTGTGTCTGTCTGTCTGTCCGTCTGTCACAGCTAATTTACTCCGAATCTACATACATACATAACATCACGCCTTGTTTCCCCGAAGAGTTGGGCAGAGGTGTCCCTGTAGCAGGTACACCCACATTTCGCCAGTTATGTTCAAGTCCCATGTAATATGGGGCGAGCCTATTGCCATCAACCGGGCACAAATCCAGACTCCGAGCTGTTACTGAGAAATTTCAGATAGAAAAACCCAATAACACTTTGCCCAACCCAGGAATCGAATCCAGGACCTCATGCTCAGCAGTAGCGCTTGCGACCACTAGACCAACGAGGCAGTCCGAATCTAATGGACCGATTAAGTTGACATTTGGTACACATATGTATTTCTGTGACCCAAACAAGAATGTGTAACGTAAAGAAATGAGTTTCGAATATAGGGGTCACAGACAAGAAAATTAAAAAAAAAATTTTGCTAACAGTATCGTGTGACATATTAAAATCTATAAGAAATCTATGGTCTTAAAATGACATGGTAAATCTCTCAATATTGTGCGTGTAAACTTACATTTGCAGTTGGAATGTATGAGAGAACATGAATTTCAACTACAATGTTAAGTTTGTTCTTGGGATAAATAAATTCATCTCAACTACGGAACCCTTCATTGTGCGTAGTCCGACACGCACTTGGCCGGTTTTTTTTATAAAATTATAACCACCGCTACTGAAATCAACACTAGTTCCTCTGGCGACATGTTGTCAACGACCGATCGTAGACAGACAACGTTGCTAAACAAAAGTTCCGCGCTAACTTTCAACATGTTGCGCAACATGTCGCGCGCTAAATGTTGCCTAGTGGATACGAAGCTTAAAGAACATGCTACATCAAATGTGGTAAACAAAAACAAAAAAACATCAACAATGTTGCGCGATTGTTCCTCAACATACGAAAATACGAAATACGTCCTTCGTAAGGAACAAAAATCGTTAATACTATTGACTTATACAGGGTGTGGTCTAAATACTGACGTCATAAAAAAATATTGATAGATTTGTCATGATCAGGGGTATTCGAAATTAGGTACGTCATGTAAATTACGCGATTCTTGATACTTTTCGACATAAATAAGCTAATGCTTACGATGCTACTTACGATTTTGTTTGACGCGACACAGATGTTTTGTAACCAAGTTGCTGTAGTAACGACACGAAGTAACCAGCTGTCTCCTCATGCAAGCCTCGCAGCATTCTAGAACATTCATATAGATCTTATTATATCTAGAAATAAAGAAAGAAAACTTGTTCATTACCATAGAATAGTAGTTTATGAAACTGTTGCATAATAAGGTGTATTAAAACATGAATCACACTAATGTTTTAATACCTAGTTATGTGCAGTTTCATACACTACTTTATCTACTCTCAAACATTGGGATTGAAACAAATACTAAATAAAAAATCAAAGTTAAAGATCAAGAATAAATTTAAAAATCCCACGAAATTCAAAGTACTCAAAACAAATGAATGTCGCCTGCACCAGCACATCACCGCACATGCGCTACAGCGGGTGCTGCTGTCCCCCGCCAAAAGTTGATGGAAACTCTTTGGTGATATTAACTTCTTGGATTAGCGCTGTATCGTAATAGAAAAAAAATTGTTTTATAGCATTCTATTGTTAGAGAAAAAGTGTGATAATATGATTCTATTTTTAAATTTCGGTATCTGTTTATAAAGTATGTAAATATAAACTCGTTTTGAAGTTCATAATTCGAATATTACGCTATGAGAGTAGATAAATACGTTTATTTGCATTTCTTTTTAACCGACTTCAAAAAGGCGGTTTAATTCGACGTAATATTATGTAGGTATGTAATATTATTGGAACTGCAATATATTCACATAATGATAATCTATTCAAACAAACAAACATGTAAAATTTCGTAGGTATGTCATTTCTCCAAAATACTAATCGGATCGTGACCTTTTTATATTGGCTTAGATTTGCTGATTATGAGTCGGCTGTTAGAGACCTAAACACCGACCTAGAAAGAATCGCCGCCTGGTCTGATGAGAATTGTCTGACATTAAACCCATTGAAAACGAAATATATGTTGTTTGGTACGAGGCAGCAGTTGAAGAAAATACCATTAAGCCTTAATTTAACTTTAATGGGTGAGCCTATTGACCGTGTGAATGAAGCGCGGAACCTTGGGTTATGCATGGACAACAGCCTTAGATTTGAGAAACACATTGCTAATTCCGTAAGAAACTGCTTCTATCGTCTGAAACTTCTCTACAAAATGAGGCCATACTTGTCTGAAAAGCTTCGCGAACAGCTCGTCGAAACCCTTGTTCTTTCGAAATTAAACTACGCTGATACGGTTTACGGCCCACGCTTGCTGGCTCGTACCGATCGACTTATACAAAGAGTCCAAAATGCATGTGCGCGCTTCTGCTACTCTGTTCCCCCTAGAAGTCATGTCACCCCCTTTCTTAACAAACACTTTATTCTCAAGATGAAGTCGAGACGAAAGTTACACCTAGCGTGCCTACTTTTTGGTATCATTAAATCCCAGAAGCCAAGGTATTTGTACGACAAGCTTAGTTGGATGGCTAGTAGACGAGAATGCGAGCCCAGGCAATGTGCACAACAACTTTCGACACAGTCTCACAGAACAGCAGCTTTCAGAGGCACTTTCCGATACGCTGCATCTAAGGTGTGGAATAACATCCCACCACCATTAAGGGTACTGGGCACTATCCACACGTTCAGAATACGTTTACGGCAATATCTCATAGATTCGCAACAGAAACTAGATATGGTCGCCCTTAATGTTTCTCTTATATGAAATAAATATTTATATATTGGGAATGCGGGTGGTTGCGCACGCTCACTGATTTTCCGTCCTTTGCTGCCTCAAATGTCCCCGACTCGATGGCACTGCTGTGTCATCCGTGGCGCCTACGTGCCGTCGTAGTTGTGAGACCTGTGGGAAACACAAACGAACACATTACTTTATTTTATTTTTTATTTTTTTCTCACTGATCAATCTTCACGCGTTGTTTTCGTACTTACCCATTGTTCCTGGCCTACTTGCGACTGTGACGCACAGCCGACATCGAGATCGCATCATACATCAATAAAATCCTTGCCGAAGATTAATTGCCGAAAATATAATTACCTAACTTAGGCTGTGACATCTTTCGAAACTGCACAACTGAAACTAAAGGGATCATAAATTATTGAACACTATCGCGAGGCTAATATACTGATCAGCAAAAGAATATTATCGTAATATTGACGCTTACCTTCTATTAACAATTGTACCTGCTTTATCTATTGTTATATGTACTTTCACTTTCTCCGGTAAATGTAAATTAACAATTTATGACAAATCTTGTCTTTTTTATTTTCTACTATATATAACTATTCATATTTTTTAATCAAACAACCAACAGTAATTTTTGCCCGCTGCGGGTTGTGTATCTGTCCGCTGCGGTCGGCGGCCTGTAGCGCTTTGTGAGTGCACCGGTGCACGGATTCTACATGGCTCGCTAAAAACAAGTTTTTTACTGGGACTGTTTTTGTTGTATTCGTGTTTTATATTTGATTACGTGCTTATTTATTTATTTAGTTTTTAAGAATACAAATTATGTATTAGGTACTCGTATATTGAAACTGTTTGTACTCCCCGTCACTTGTCCTTAAGGGTTCATTAGAAAACCAGCGTCAGACAGCATTTGTCTGGCATTAATGCTGAAATGAACCTTTTTGGCGCAGCCGTGAGGCACACACTATTGTTTTAAAAACATTATTTTTATTTCCACTGTAATCTGTGTTTTGTGTTTCGCGAACTGTGTCCAAATAAATGTTTTTTCTTTCTTTCTTTCTCTTTCTTTTACTTCATATTAGGGAACAGTGCAAGTTTCTTCAAAATCGGGTCAGTAGTTTTCAAGATATGGACTAATACGTATAAGTGTGGCGGCTTATTGACATGAGCTATGGGTGTGGTGTAAAAGGGAAAACATCTCAAACCTTGGTCAACCACAACCAAAAATGAAAAACTAAAAACTTTTTACAAAAAAAAAAACAACAGACTTTAAAAAAAGACACTCATCATCTGCTTAGCCTTTTCCCAACCATCTTCTGTCCTTTTCTTAATGAAATAGAAAGAAAAAGATGCACTGAACTTAAAGTTTAGTTTGTGAACAAGGGAATCGGCACCATTGTCATTTTACAGTACAAAAATGTGCATATATATCTGTATATATTTTATTGTTTTAGAATTCAATGGATCGTCTGTGATTAAACTGAAAGTGTATGTGGAGGAGTATCGTGCCAAACCATTATAGTGTTTATGGCGAAGACAATCAGGGTCATAATCGCTTGCAAGCGTTCACTCGGTGCAGGTAACGGTGAACAGGGATATCGAGGTTTTTGGTGATAAAGAGTCGTGTATTGTAAATTATTATTTGTTTTAATCTTAAGGATAGTTAGGTATCGCTTTTGTCTTAGGTGTATTCGCTAAAGTAATAATGTCTTATTTAATAATAGTATGTGCAGGAAAATGAAGTAATGTCAAGGACATTAAGTCGAAAATTAAACAAACACAATTTGATGATTGGTCATCGCCTAATTGCAGACTTTTATATTGATCGTTTTGTGGCGTCATCTACATTGCCACACAGGAACTACACATCGCACTGACATCATGCGAAATCCTGCATCGCGCAAGCAAGGTTTACCGCGCGATCAGCATATATATACACCGTGAAATTTGAATCACAGTTTTGCTAGAACAAACGTTGTTCAGACCATGGTCTACTACCATTCTACAGCATTCAATAAAAAATAAAAAACAAACAAAAAAAGTTTAAAATGTCAAGGTTATCTACTGCTTACTAAATTTCGTTTATGGAGGTACATTTCCCTGTAGACAATGCTGTGTCTCGTGCGTAGTGTCTGTGTTGTAGGGAGTAACGATAATCTTGAAATTTTAAACTCTGCCTTTTTTGTGTTTTTTCACAAACCATTTTATTTTTATTGGATGCTGTAGAATGGTAGTAGACCATGATCTGAACACAGTTTGTTCTAGCAAAACTGTGATTCAAATTTCACGGTGTATAACTTCCCGACATCAATCGTTGGGCATAGCCCACCCCACATGACACCCGTCTGTTCGGAGGATCCTCCCTTTTCTATAAAGGATGAGTGAACTTTACCTTAAGCATAATTTGTTGTCCCTGCGCACCAATTCTATGGACAACATGCTAACTTTAAACTATTATGGCTAAAAGACCAGATTTTCAAACACATGCAATTTTATCAAGTATTTTCCCATTTTGAATACTCGATACACCTTAGACTAGGCTTAAATGTGATTTTATTAATATTACGCTTGTAATATTATGTTACGCAAATTCTGTGAAAGCTGTACTTAACACAATTATACGAATTAGTTTTATGTATTGACTGAATTTTTCGCCTATATACCTACTGTTATATGTTAAAACAAGGTGCATTTTATTTTAGACTTTATGTTTACGAATCAAAGTTTATTATCGCTTGTACTAACTAATTTTCTAGTTACATTCCTTTTACGTTATGAATTTATGATATTCAACTGTTTTTTATTTGTTATATTTTTATATCGACTATTATTTAAGCAAACAAATATATACTTTATTGTGATGGTAACATGGTCTCTTTTAACCATTTAGTTGTACAGCAAATTAATGTTATATTTAAGCTACTATAGACCAATAATAGTTAATTATTATAAAATGTATTGATTGATTACCCCGTTAAAATATGGTGGTAGATTAATTCTTAGGCTACGTGCACATATTTTAAAAAGAGTGGGATAACAGTAATTGGGTATGCCTGTATCCCACTTGTAATGGGGTATGCCCCATAAGGATTCCTATCCTCAAGGGGATGCAAAGCTAGCATTACTCGGGCGGAGCTGTTTTATAGATCTCAATATCAATTAGACATCCTAAAAAAAGTTCTTTATAATCAGTTTTAAAAGAGCGATCGCACATTACATTGAGGCCATATTTTTAAAAGAGTATCCGTGGAGTTTCTTTCCGGCTCTTCTCCATAGGAAACAATCAATTGGAACCGTGCATCTAGCTTCTGACACTTCATAAATGCCCATGTAGGTTTATGTGAAATATTTTGAATTTGCATTGCAAAATCGACTTTGCCTGGGCAGTGGTCACTTCGCCCTGCCCTGATCTGTGCCCATAATGTATACCGAAGCATAACTGTGTGTATAAAGCATTATATATAATTCTACGCTTTTGATGTTTGGGGCAGAACACAGCCAATTTATAGTAAAAATAATATTGTTGTCCGTTTGAAAGATCTTCAATATTTGTTTCTTGAAAAACGAAATGTAAAAAAAAATGCTACAAACAATAATTTTGTTGTAAGTTTTTATTTTCGCTAAAAAGTCAAATGCACTCTCAAAGCTAATATTTTCTCTTTCATTGTAAATACTTGATTTGTATATAATTATTCATGTATATTCAAAAGAATTGTATATGCCACAGGGTGTCAAAACCTATGTATATTATAGCTAGCTTGTTATTATTGGATACAGTAATAAACGACAGATTACTGAGTTCTTGCACCTCATTAGGTGTCTTTTTGATGGGCCTTTGTAGAAGAATTCAACTTAAAATCCATATTTGTGAAGTCATAAAAACAAAAAAAAGTGTAATTTATAGCTGGTGAAGTAAGAAAATGCTAGCAGTTAAAAAACTTGACCTATATAAGGCGTTCATTTGTTTTTTTATCTCATTTCGACACTTTCCTAGCTATAAATAACATTTTAACTTTTGCTACAGAGTTTTTAACGTATCAAATAAAACAGAATAACAATTACTAAGATTTTTATTTTATTTCTTATCGTGTAATCAGGCACTGAAAACTATACATTGGCAAAATATTTTGAAATGAGTTTGAGGGTTCAAGATTCTAATAAGTTGTCATTAAAATACAAAAATATATGGATAAAAGGCGAAACAAGTGACATCTACCGGTGTTTAGAGAACTTACAATTCAATCCAGCTTATTTTTTTATGAATGTAATTAGTATTCGGTCGTTGATAAGGCAGGTCGAGTTGTGGACACATGTATGACAAAGAAGAAGCTCAACAAACTCAAAACTTTTTCTAAAACTAACCATACCATTCTAAAACTCACGAGACCAACAACCGGGTACTGTACTAAAACTTAAAACAGCGCCATCTATCGATGATACGTACTCGGAGAACTCAATTTTAGCCTCCGCAACCTTCCCTCGATGGCGGTTAGCATATAATACACTGACTTTAAATGAGCCTGGTCGTATTTACAAATATTTGTTAAGCTCGTTGCAGGGGAAAGCATGCCGTAAGACATGTCCCTTGTTGGATTGTAACAAGGGTTATGTTTGGGTGTCTGGCTAGCGAACACTTTTCGGCCGCTCGGTTTCATGGTGCAAGCTTCGATATTAGGTTGAGGTTGTTGCTCGATTTTCTCCATAGATGGCGCTAGGTGTTTCGTCACTGTAAATTAACACAATTCAGAACACTGGTTTATTCGAAACAAGGGATAAAATAAAGCCACCTATTCAATGGGAAACACTTGCGCAACAATGTTTCAACTACATGTTTTCGTGTTGCGGGACACAAATGTTGCTGGCAAAATCGAATGACGGAGTGTTGCTGGTAAGCTAAAGCCTCGTATCCCTTAGGCAATTATTGACGCGCAACACGTGAGGCTCAACATGTTCGGCAACGTTGCACAACAGCGCGACGTTGCCAGCTGGCCCGCAAATTGACGCGCGGCTTGTTGTTTGTTTCCGTGCAACATGCAGTTGAGCATCAAAAATTGTCGAGACGTGACGCACAGAAATGTCCGTAATGTGATGTAACGAACGAGTGCTCAATCAATTGAATTGTACCAAAACTATGAATGTTAATGGGACACTGCTGCTGCTACTTCTTTTTGATGCATTTTTTAGGGTTCCGTACCTCAAAAGGAAAAACGAAACCCTTATAGGATCACTCGTGTGTCTGTCTGTCTGTCACAGCCAATTTACTCCGAATCTACATACATACATAACATCACGCCTTGTTTCTCCGAAGGGTTGGGCAGAGGTGTCCCTGTAGCAGGTACACCCACATTTCGCCAGTTATGTTCAAGTCCCATGTAATAGGGGGCGAGCCTATTGCCATCAACCGGGCACAAATCCAGACTCCGAGCTGCTACTGAGAAATTTCAGATAGAAAAACCCAATAACACTTTGCCCGATCCGGGAATCGAATCCAGGACCTCATGCTCAGCAGTAGCGCTTGCGACCACTAGACCAACGACCCAGTCCGAATCTAATGGACCGATTAAGTTGACATTTGGTACACATAAGTATTTCTGTGACCCAAACAAGAATGTGTAACGTAAAGAAATGAATTTCGAATATAGGGGTCACTTTTGGGGGCAGACAAGAAAATTAAAAAAAAAGTTTTGCTAACAGTCTCGTGTGACATATTACCTACTCATAGATTACAGGAAAATCTATAAGAAATCTATGGTCTTAAAATGACATGGTAAATCTCTCAATATTGTGCGTGCAAACTTACATTTGCAGTTGGAATGTATGAGAGAACATGAATAATAATAATAATATAATAATAATATAAGACGTTTATTTTCTCTACACAAGTTATGTACTTAATGCTAGTGTTTGACAATAGTGCACGAACAAGGAGCTAACTTTGTGAGAATTTCAACTACAATGTTAAGTTTGTTCTTGGGATAAATAAATTCATCTCAACTACGGAACCCTTCATTGTGCGTAGTCCGACACGCACTTGGCCGGTTTTTTTTATAAAATTATAACCACCGCCATTGAAATCAACACTAGTTCCTCTGGCGACATGTTGTCGACGACCGATCGTAGACAGACAACGTTGCTAAACAAAAGTTCCGCGCTAACTTTCAACATGTTGCGCAACATGTCGCGCGCTAAATGTTGCCTAGTGGATACGAAACTTAAAGAACATGCTACATCAAATGTGGTAAACAAAAACAAAAAAACATCAACAATGTTGCGCGATTGTTCCTCAACATTGTTTCTAATAAATACGTCCTTCGTAAGGAACAAAAATCGTTAATACTATTGACTTATACAGGGTGTGGTCTAAATACTGACGTCATAAAAAATATTGATAGATTTGTCATGATCAGGGGTATTCGAAATTAGGTACGTCATGTAAATTACGCGATTCTTGATACTTTTTGACATAAATAAGCTAATGCTTACGATGCTACTTACGATTTTGTTTGACGCGACACAGATGTTTTGTAACCAAGTTGCTGTAGTAACGACACGAAGTAACCAGCTGTCTCCTCATGCAAGCCTCGCAGCATTCTAGAACATTCATATAGATCTTATTATATCTAGAAATAAAGAAAGAAAACTTGTTCATTACCATAGAATAGTAGTTTATGAAACTGTTGCATAATAAGGGGTATTAAAACATGAGTGTGCGAATGTTTTAATACCTAGTTATGTGCAGTTTCATACCTTTATCTACTCTTAAACATTGGGATTGAAACAAATACTAAATAAAAGATCAAAGTTAAAGATCAAGAATAAATTTAAAAATCCCACAAAATTCAGTAAGTACTACAAAACAAATGAATGTCGCCTGCACCAGCACATCACCGCACATGCGCTACAGCGGGTGCTGCTGTCCCCCGCCAAAAGTTGATGGAAACTCTTTGGTGATATTAACTTCTTGGATTAGCGCTGTATCGTAATAGAAAAAAAATTGTTTTATAGCATTCTTTTGTTAGAGAAAAAGTGTGATAATATGATTCTATTTTTAAATTTCGGTATTCTGTTTATAAAGTATGTCAATATAAACTCGTTTTGAAGTTCATAATTCGAATATTACGCTATGAGAGTAGATAAATACGTTTATTTGCATTTCTTTTTAACCGACTTCAAAAAGGCGGTTTAATTCGACGTAATATTATGTAGGTATGTAATATTATTGGAACTGCAATATATTCACATAATGATAATCTATTCAAACAAACAAACATGTAAAATTTCGTAGGTATGTCATTTCTCCAAAATACTAATCGGATCGTGACCTTTTTATATTGGCTTAGATTTACTTCTTATTAGGGAACAGTGCAAGTTTCTTCAAAATCGGGTCAGTAGTTTTCAAGATATGGACTAATACGTATAAGTGTGGCGGCTTATTGACATGAGCTATGGGTGTGGTGTAAAAGGGAAAACATCTCAAACCTTGGTCAACCACAACCAAAAATGAAAAACTAAAAACTTTTTACAAAAAAAAAAAACAACAGACTTTAAAAAAAGACACTCATCATCTGCTTAGCCTTTTCCCAACCATGTTGGGGTCGGCTTCCAGTCTAACCGGATGCAGCTGAATACCAGTTTTTTCATGGAGCGACTGCCTATCTGACTTCCACAACCTAGTAACTAGGTAACACGATACCCCTTGGTAAGACTGGTTGTCAGACTTTTAGGGCTTCTAACTACCCGTAACGACTGTCAAAGATCTACAAATGACAGCCGGGACCAATGGCTTAACGTGCTTTCCGAGGCACGGAGGGTTCTTGGTATGTAAAGATGGTCACCCATCCACAGACCAACCGCGGCAAGCATAGCTTAACCTGATCGATCGACCCGTGCAGCTGTTGTAACTTAAGATACTAAAATGTGAAAAATAACTTTATTATTGGAAGTCGGTGGCAAAAAACGAAAATACAGAACCAAAGACACCGACTTCCGAAATTAAAGTTATTTTTACTTGTTCACTTTTTAATGCTCCGTGCACCTAGCTTCTGACGTTTCATAAGTACCCTTGTAGGTTTTTGTGAAATAAAATATTTTGAGTTTGATTTCGAATGTCCTCTTTTGGAATTCAGTTGTTTTTTTTTTTGTAAAAAAGTTTTATAGGTGGCTCGCTGTTTTGATGAAACACTTACGGCTGCTTCCAGTTTTTATAAACGTACATAACCGAGGATCGCGAACACATACGACACAGTAATGTGGTCTTCTATAGCGTGGACCGCTGGACGCGAAATAGAAGACTGTTGGAGGCTGCATATACTGTCCTGCGTCCAACAGCCTTTATCGTGTCTGAACATCTTACCATTACTTGTGACGTGCAAAAAAAAATTTTTTTTTGCTAGTGCTATGCCTCGAGCGCGTTTACCTCGCGTTTTGCTCTGCCCTATAGGATCTAAATCTGTGACAGTTACCTTCATCATTACTTTCTTCATGACTCTCATGAGAAGAAGCCCTGTGGGACTCCTCACTTCTGTAAACCTTCAGTCCATGCTCTGAAATTCAATCCTGATTCTTTAATATGTGTGATAGATAAAATTACTAAGTCGATCTAACACTTCATTGACTGATTGTGAAGAAAGAAAATCATTAACTGCACTACAATGTACACATGCAGTCTGTGGACTGACTACACGCAAAAATCGTACAGTGCCCGTCGCGTCCAGTTTAACAACGCGTTCAGGATGATGTTGGGGCTCCCCCGCTATTGCAGCGCATCGACTATGTTTGTGGAAGCCCGCGTTGATTGCTTCTACACAACAATGCGCAAGCGAAGCACTTCGCTGGTGCGGCGAGTGCGGGGGAGCGCCAATAGCATGCTGGCCGCGCTCGCGGGAAGACTTGACTGTGCCATCATGACTCACTGTTGTGAGCGGCACGTGGCGCGCTTGAGAGTACAAAATTTATATTTCCTAGCGTGTTATGTGTCGCTTTCTTTTTAAAGTTAAATGACATTGTTAACTGTAATTTATGTAGAAAAAGGTAATGTATTCTTATTTTTTTAATTTGAGTTTTAATTTTGATTGTATTTTAATTTTGATTTTAATCTTATTTTTATTGAATTTTAAATTGTTGTATTTCAATTCTATTTTAATTTTATTTGTAAATGTGTATGCCTATTCTTATAATAATATGAGTCTATTGTTACTCGAAATAAATGATTTGAATTTGAATTTGAATTAAGAAATAATTACTACCTACAGTGAGCCGATGTAGTATTATAATACTGTTGGTAACGGCAGGCGAGGTGACGTCTTAAAGTTGTCAGGCGATCAGCTGTCAACCGATGGAAGGTTTTAAAAGGAGTCGCGCGGTGCGGCAACGGCCTCTTTTTGCTTGGACGGCGCTCGGAACGGACGTGCTACTTGACCATTATCGTGTGCTTAGTTATTTTTGGTTTATGTATTGATTATTCCTTTTGGCTTGTGTAATTTCTATTTGATTAATATTTACAGTGTTTCTTTTGATATTTTTTTAACTGTGGTTTAAAGGAATGAAAGATTATTTATTTTTAACTTATTTCACTTCTGATTCCCAACAATACTACATCATCGGCTAATTGTAGGTGATATAATTCACAATCAGTCAATGAAGTCTTAGATCAACTTAGTAATTAGGTAACACTCAGTCAAGTTCAACCCTCAATGTTATCTACGCTTTTTTTTAACTTCCGAGACTTGACGAATCCCATAGGTACTAGGTTAACTACCTGAAGATATACTTAATCTTTTGATATAAATAAACGACCGAATCTTCGTCTTCGGCCAAAAAAATCACCTTTGGCTTCGAAGTTTTGACCGAAGTCGAAGGTCTAACAAGCGGCGAAATTGAACGAATTGTTACGAATGCGCAAGAGTGCAATGGAAGAGGCGACTGCAACGTGGGCTACTGCGTTGCACCGGCTCGCCGCCGTCGATGTAAGTAAACCAAAACAAACAAAGTTAAAAAAAAAACAATAGGTAAAGACTTTATTCATTTCTAGGCCAATCTTGAAGTGGATTTCTTAGGGTTATTAAACCTTCGGCTTCAGCTTCGGCCGAGGGTTGTGGCCATTTCCGATTAATCGGGTTCGGCTTCGGCCAGAAATCAACCTTCTATCGGACACTAATACTGCCCTGCTAAGCTGAAAGGTGCTATCTCTGAGATACGCCTTTTTCGTTTTTTTCATACCATTCAATAGCTTTAAAAATTTCGCATCTAATGGTATAAGCGAAATAGCGCTATCTAACTTAAAACATTTTAAAAAACCACCAAGAAGTTTTTATATCTCCACGTTTCCTTATAGGTATTACAATTTCCAAAAAGTAAGTTTTCTCAAAACTTACTCCGGTTGAGATACCGCCTTTGGGCTTAGCAGGGCAGAATAATACCCACTAAAATTATTAGATCCTTTGTTAACGCAGCAACAGTGCACCCCGAATCCCATCACGGCGTCGGATGTCAACACACTCGCTGACTTTCGTTTTGGCGTATTGAACTTTGCTGCGTCCATCTCTAGAAAAAACATTAAACAAAATAAAATATCATTTAATGCCTTTTTTTATTTTATTTTTTGGATGGGAAGTTATCAAATGACTTCTCCCGCTCTGGGTGGAGCGGGAGGGCGTGTCAGGCTCTTACTGACTGAAACCCACCCGTGTTCCTTCAGTTGCCATGTTGCCGGGGGCCACGATGTCCCTTTCAGCCTTATTCGCATCCCCGGCAGGCATCGGCCCTAGCGGACCCCGTCAATTCTGTTGACATCTCTTTGAGGCGCACGTGGAACACAACGCGCCGTCGACCCGGGCTTGGTCCTTATCGGACGGCGAGCTACCCATTGCTCACCGTCCGCAAGCCCGCGCCTACAGTGGCCGGAAATTGCCTGTGATTTCCGACGCCCAGGGCGTCTCCTCCTTGGTGGTTAGGGGCGCGAGGGCGCGAAATTTGCGTCTCCCTCACGCGTTCCGCCTCCTCCTTCGCGAGCACTACTGCTTCGCAGAAGGAGGTGACGGCTTCCCATTTTCTCTTGCTCCGTACCATGGCCTGAACCAGTGCCGGACGCGAGAGATCACCGCCGCCGATCGCCTCCACGAGGACACGGCGATATCATTTAATGCCTGGATTCTGATCTGAGGTCCTCTTAGAAACTCCGTCGAAACGAGTTTTAAATTTAGTTCAAGCTTAAATTTTCGAGACGGAATAAAATTCAGGCGTAGGATTGGTTGATTCGCACAAATTTACTCGCCCAAAACGGGTGAATCGACGCTTTTATATAATACTAGCTGCGCCCCGCGGTTTCACCCGCATAAGTCTCGATCCCGTGGGAAAAAAAGTATCCTATTTTCTTTTTCAGGGCTTCATCTATATATGTGCCAAATTTCATCCAAATCCGTTCAGCCGTTTTAGCGTGAAGGCGTAACAAACTTACTTTCGCATTTATAATATTAAGGATTATTTTTTTTGAGGCGATTTCGCACGAAGTTAATTTATGTGGGGGCGAATCTACAACTCCAGAAATACGTATTACTACTAAGCAATTGGCACATTTTGAATTTTATGCAGATATCTTAGTATAATTTTTCCTTAACTTTACCAAATGCAAAAAAAAAAAGTGTCAATTCGCCCGTTTTGGACGAGTAAATTCGTGCGAATCAACCAATAAGCCAAAATTCAAAATAACTGTCTCGAAGGTTTGGGTTGGCACTATACGTAGTTTTAACTCGTTTTGTAATGAGACGAGTTTAGGTTGAAACGCGATCCAGTTTGTTACCAATTCGTACAGTGCTACAACGACCCTTTGGCACTTGAATGACATTGACGTGGGGCGCTGTTGGTAACCACTTGTGAAATTGTATTGAAAAAACAATATGGCGGCGTTCGTTTTGATTTTGGCCACACGCCAAGACGTGAACTGTGGCCGTACGCCATCATTGTACAACTATACATCTCTGTTCCTCCCATTAGTCATAAGTATTTACAGTACAAATATATTCTTAATGTCCCTCGGCAAACCTCATATTTCGTCAGTCGTCGGATTTCTATCAGTTGCCCTTTGCATTTGGTGCAGACCGGATGAATACTGTTTTATGTAATTTATGGTAGAAAAAAAAACTATAAAAAATGGTAGAAAAGCTGCTAAAGCCGCAGGCACGACAGATAGGAAAATAGTTTTACAGCCCTATATAGTTCACACGAAAATCAAAACAAAACAACAATGAAGTACTTAGTTCTGAATTCAAATTGTTATAAACGATAAATCTAATAATTGATGGACATGGCGTTCGTTTGTATTCGGCAATGCGATGATTCCCGAGGGACATTAAGAAAATAGAAATACTATATCTACGTTTTGTTTTTGATTGTTTGAATTGTACAGCTGAAGCGGAAGGGTGCTGATTTGTTCTCAACTTAAAGTTTATCATTCTCAATGTATGTCAACCTTTTATCAAGTGGAACTCTTTGCCTGACGTTTCCTGGTTTACTCATTGAACATTAAGGACTCCCACTCGTCGGAAACACTTAATGTCAACCTTAATCAAGCTGAATTAAAACGAAAGTTATACATAATTAGGTATAATAAATAGATAATACGGGCTGGTGCCCGCAACTCCACGTCAAAGCACGTATTTTACGTACGTGGGTCCACCCCAGCTCCTCAAGGAACGGACTTGGTGTTACTGACAATCTCACGTAGGGAACCTGGGTTATCGAAGTACTTTGCCCTGTATGTGGTGTATCGGGTAGTTCAGGAGCACATAAGCAAAAGTTATACACAGGTACTATCGATAAGACACGTATATTTGTACACTGTAAGTACTATTCTTCCATACAGTGCTCGGCCGCTATAGTAACGCTTACTTACGAAAAAAAACCGGCCAAATGCATGTCGGACCACGCACAATGTAGGGTTCCGTAGTTGGGATGAATTTATCCGAAAAACAAACTTAACTTTGTAGTTGAAAAAAAATATACATACAGAATGTATGGGAGAATATGTTTTTACAACTGCAAATCTAAGTTGGTCGACTATTACTCGTTAACTTGTAAAGCCTACTCAGCTGTGATAGTTTTTCTTTTAAATTCGTTGTATAAGCTACTGTTGTGAATTTTTCACATATCTAAAACCAACCATTTAGCTGGCAGGGGGGGGACACTTGACTCTAACAAAAATTTTGATTTTAAAGCTTAATATTTCGCAAACGGATCTCTAAATTCAAAAATGGTTTTAGCATACTCATAATGTTTTTGAAAGACCTTTCCAACGATACTCCACACCAAGGGATAAAAAAAAAACATTTCCACTTTACGTGTAGGGGAGGTACCCTAAAAAAATATTTTTCATGATTTTATTTTACCACTTTGTTGGCGTGATTAATATGTATACCCATGCCAAATTACAGCTTTCTAGTACTAAGCGTCTCTGAGCTAAGCCGCGGACAGACAGACAGACAGATGGACATGATGTAACTATTAGGGTTCCTTGTTTACTACGGAACCCTAAAAAGGGTCGTGTGCACGGGATTTTGTTTTCAAAGTGGTAAGATATGCGATCTTACTAATAAATTAATTATTATGTAATGAAGCCTATTGTGGGTAGGTACATTTGCGTGACAGAATATTACTCTCGTCTGTTTACCCGAAAGATAATGTATTCTGATTAGATATTCTGGTAACACCTACGCCTGAAGATATTGATATAATAGATTACCTACTCAAAGACAAGATTAGTTATTCAGCTAAATATTCGTAAGATATTTCAATGAAATGTCAGGTGCGAGTATTAAGGTAATCAAAAACTTGCCATATGATTCCAGTCTCAGATAAAATGTACCTACAGTACAAATATGTTCTTAATGTCCCTCGGCAAACTTCGTGTTTCGTCAGTCGTCGGATTTCTATCAGTTGCCCTTTGCACTTGGTGCAGACCGGACGCTCTCAATCGACTTAAACTAATAATTTGAATTCAGAACTAAGTACTTTATTGTTGTTTTGTTTTGATTTCCGTGTGAGCTGTAAAACTATTTTCGTACCTGCGACTTCAGCAGCTTTCCTCCCATTTTTAAAATAAATATCTTTAAGTTAAAAGAGTATTAACAACTCTATATATTTCCAAGTCGACTGAGAGCATCCGGTGTGCACAAAAGGGCAACTGATACAAATCCGACGATTGAAGAAACACGAAGTTTGCCGAGGGACATTAACCCTAGAAAGATAGTCTGCGTAAAATTGACGCATGCGTTTGCGAAATATAGCTCTCTCTTTCTAAATAGCGCGAATCCATAGCTGTACGTTTAGGACATCTCATTTATCACTGGAAGCTGCCGTATGGCGCACGAGTCAATAAGGTAAGTGTAACCGATTTTGAAATATAATGACCGCGTGCGTCAAAATTACGCATGATTATCTTTTATGTGACTTTTATGATTTTAACTTGTATTATTTGTTTTTATTTTTTTTATCTTATTATAACTGTATATCATTACTTATATTATCAGTTTCTTTTTATAGATATTGAAGCAAAAATATAAAACAATGGGAAGTAGAAACTTGGACGAAGACCATATCCTGGCCAGTCTTATGCAAAGCGACGACGAGCTTCCCTGTGAGGATAGGAGATCTAGGAGGTTTTGACGTTCAAAAGTGCCATACATGGGCCTATTTGAAATAAATTATTTGACTTTGACTTTGACTTTGATACCGACAGTGAAGCAGTGGAAAAAGGTATTTACTGTACTTTTTGCCCCTCTAAAAGAAGACGAAGGGCTAATGCGTCCTGTAACAAATGTAAAAAAATAATATGTCGTGTGCCAAAGCTGTTTGTAACAGATTTTTATACAATTATATGTTCCTAATATATATAACATATTCTAATTGTTGATTTTGCGCAAAAAAAAGGCTGATTATTACAGTAAAAAATAATTTGTAATGGAAAAAGTAAGTGTTAATTTTTTTTGTTGATTTATAGCAGAAGATTAAAGTTTTTGTTTTTTTTAATAAATAAATAATTATAAATAAATTATCTGCAGTCTTAATTATTCTAATATATGTGTAAATATATATAAAATACTATTTTATTGAAATAAATTTATAATACTCAACCTACAGCTAATTAAAACACATGCGTCAATTTTACGCATGAGTATCTTTTCCGTACTACACAATATGATTATCTTTCTAGGGTTAAGGAAATAGTCATACTGTGAGTTGTTGTGTTCCCTAGATAGCGTTTTTGGGCACCAGAAAGTCAATCCCCGGTGCCATCATTTTCATATCATTTCGTTATGCGACGGCCACCGCACTTCTAAAAAACCTAGCTTTATGGGCTGTGGTGTAAACATGTCTTAAAAAACTCACCCACATACATACATGAACCCTGAAAACACAACACTCCTTTTTTGGACAGTAGGGTAATAACAGACCTGCATCAACCTGGGCTGCAACCATAGTAGTATTCTTAGACGAGAACTGCTTCGAGTCTTGACTGACCACCAGTTTCGTGGTCTCGTACAGCGCCTTATATACTAAACAAATGAAAAAAGGGTTAGAAATTAACTAAAGTTGTTTCGGAACCTTGTTATGCAAAGAGGTAGATTGTTATTTGGAGTGCATATAGTACTTTCTATTCCAGAAAATTCGGGATAAGAAAACTTTTCATGCAGGTACCAACTTCGAGTCGGCCCAACTTAAGCCCCGAATACACTAGGGAACAAAATGTCCCCCAACATGATGCGCAACGCTCAATCTACGTGACGCTGCAACATTGCATAATGTCGCGCAACATGCTCCGCAACATTATACGTGACGCGGGGCATGTTGCTTGCTCCCGCCTCGAGAGCGAGCGCACCTGTCCCGCGTCAGTGTCGCGCCATTTGTCACCGAGTGTAGTCGGAGATCACTTAGAATATTAACTCTTCTTTCTCGTTGTAGTAAGAAATTCCGCATCCACCACCTTCTCTTTCTCTTACGTTTCAACACACTCGATACAATTACTATGTAAGCAGCACTAATAGCCACAACCTCCTCGGGCGACATTTTTATGAGCACTGTCTAGTGTGGCCGGCAAAATGTTCCGCGACAATTGTCTCGGGACACTTCACGTAGTTGTTGAGGGACATGTTCCGCAACATGTTTCTTCATTTGCCCCCTAGTGTATCCCAGGCTTTATACTCGCCTTTTTTTAAGAAAAACGTATTAAAAAAGAAAACGACTTCCGTGAAAAAAACACTACAAAGTAAAAAAAAATCTTTAATTTTGGAAGACGTTGTCTTTGGTTTAGAATTTTAATTTTTTGTCACCGACTTCCGAAATTAAAGTTATTTTTCACGAATATTCAGAAAAATACGGGTGGTCACATGACCATGGCGACATTGTAGGCTACTTATTATTTATATATTGTATCTGCAAATACAAAAAAAGCAAAAAAAAAAGGTATTTTTTAAATAAATTTCAACATTATTGGTATCAAATAAAAGCTGGTAGTGAGTTAATTCGAAATATATTTATACAGTAAATTATTTAAAAAAAAAACTACTGCAAAACACATAACTGACCAATAACCTGAAATATGGTATAACTTTTGTTTGTTCTGCATGCGATACAAAAATTCTATACCTAGATTATAATTATAATGCTTGTTTTTATCTTTTCAGTTACAGTACGACACAACTTAGATGTAGCATCGGCAAAATTCGTAAAACCGATCACCATCTGAACTGAGTGCGTCTTCAAAATCACCAATATTTATTATTGCTTTAGAAGAAAATTATCTTTACGCAAACGCAATAATTTGTAAGTCATATAACCAACTACGTTCGTAAAATTGAAATGAATGAATGTAAATTTTCAAATTTATGCTACATCTAAGTTGTGTCGTACTGTACCTGTGTTTTTGCTGTCGGGTTTTTAAAATTAAATCATCAAATTAATTTCTTTTTGTTTTATCATGTTTAAATATCGATATCCATCACGTCTGTAGTTTCGCTAGGTAATTTAAATTAACCCTGTAAATACAGTAGATACAAAAATAAACAGTATTTCTATTTTCTTAGTGTCCCTCGGGAATTATCGCATTTCCGGATACAAACGTATGCTAATTTCCATGTCCATCAATTATTAGATTTATCTTGTATAATAATTTGAATTCAGAACTAAGTACTTTATTGTTGTTTTGTTTTATTTTCGTGTGAATTATATAGAGCTGTTAAACTATTTTCCTGTCTGTCGTGCCTGCGACTTTAGCAGCTTTCCTACTATTTTTTAAATAAATTACGTTAAGTTAAAAGAGTATTAACAACTCTATATTCTTCCAAGTGAATTGAGAGCGTCTGGTCTACCTCAAGTGCAAATGGCAACTGATAGAAATCCGACGACTGACAAAACACGAGGTTTGCCGACGGACATTAAGAACATATTTGTACTGTACAAGATTTTTCGCGTCAGGATTGTGAATATATTACAAGCCAACGCATCCACATTTCCCTGTAAACGCAGAGAAAGCCGTTGATTCCTTGCCAATGCTGTAGCTTTCCAGCCAACGCTTAATAAATCAGCACTAAAGTATCCGAGGGCGTATCTTAGGGCACTTTCCCGATGATAAAGGGCAAATAACATACTGTTTCGGCGCTGGCGTCTACCACAAACGTCGTGTTTCCTTATTTTATAGTGATGATGCTTTAGCTGAAGATATTACAGCAAGCTTTCTGTTTATTGCGCTTCCACAAATTTATAGAACTTTCTCACAATATCATTCGATAAAATTATCGAAAAATAAATTGTAATTTTTGCTGTTAGTAAAAAATTACTTATTTTGAGAATTTAATTTAAAATGCTAGTTAAGTTCTACGAACTAGTCAAAAGAAACTACACAAATGGCTTATTGGTAATTGGTTTTATAGTGTAAAAGAATTTTTTGATAAAAAACTAACAGATAAATATAAGATAAAACAATGAGTTTTAATTATATTACTTTAATATCTATTATTGTTAAGTGTTTAAATAGATACGAAACCGTAATAAGTGTAATAACCAATGTTATTAGACATGTTATGATAATAATTTAAAAAAAATGTGTTAAGTATATAAAAATTATACATATAACATATTTAAATATTTGTATGCCAGTCCATGGCGAAACATGTAAGATCGTGACTATATTATAAGACCTTAATGTACCATGTTTCAAAGCAAATAAATATATTCTATTCTAAAAACCAACTTAAATGTAGTGTATCTTTCATTACAAGGAAAGTAAGAAACAACACGAAGGAAACACATTCACCCTATTTATCATACAAAAATAATGATAAAAAACATACAATAAATTGCTGTAGTGTCTTATGCAAATATCATGTCAAAATATAACAAAGTTGTCTATACCTTTTGGCGAGAGAACTTCCTTACTATGCGCGCTAGAATTCCGCTGACTACCATTCCGCAAAGAACAGTGAGATGTCAACTGCCCCACGGAGTGAGTAACACATTCCCGACTCACATTCACTTCTGAAATTGAATTATGTTATTTGTAGACAATGCTGTGCTCGCTACATTAGCAAATTGACTCGATTGAGTGATTTATTCTTTTGTTTAAGCTCTAGTTTTCAGAGAAAATGTTTTGTTAGGAACTTAGGATTTGTTTGTTTCGTCTGGCTGTTTTAATTTTGGGGACTAGAAGGCTAAGAAATTGTGATATATTATTTAGTTGTTGGGCATAAGTAAATATAAAATTTAATTAAATTAATATTAAACTTTCTACAAAATTATAAACTTGTTAGTTTGCCACTACACATACAAGTAGTACTTTTGCTACGACGTACCTAACGTGTTGGAGTCCTTGCTATAGCGTAGTTTGTGGTGGTGACATTGTTACGGCGTAGCTGATGTGATAATATCATTGCTTCGGCGTTGTTAATGTGATAGTGTCATTGCTACGGCGTAGCTAACGAGATGGTGTCAATGCTACGGCGTAGCAACGTGATGGTGTCAATGCTACGGCGTACCTAACGTGATGGTGTCAATGCTACGGCGTAGCTAACGTGATGGTGTCAATGCTACGGCGTACCTAACGTGATGGTGTCAATGCTACGGCGTACCTAACGTGATGGTGTCAATGCTACGGCGTAGCAACGTGATGGTGTCAACGCTACGGCGTACCTAACGTGATAGTGTTAATGCTACGGCGTAGCTAACGTGATAGTATCAATGTTACGGCGTAGCTAACGTGATGGTGTTAGTGCTACGGCGTAGCTAATGTGATGGTGTTAATGCTACGGCGTAGCTAACGTGATGGAGTCAATGCTACGGCGTAGCTATCGTGATGGTGTCAATGCTACGGCGTAGCTAACGTGATGATGTCAATTCTACGGCGTAGCTGACGGGCTACGACTCCAGAACATAAATCAATCTTCTATAAACATTTTGTTGTGCAACCGCGATTCGACTCTTATTCTATCTGTCACTTTTGAGTAGATAATATTTCTATGTTTTTTTTTATAGGTCTTTTATTAAAAAGTTATGCCGTCCTATAACAAGGCAGCAATGCTTACAAGTCAAGAAAAACTTGTCAGATAGATTGTATAACGTTTCAAGTAGGACTATCGGATTATATCTCCCAACAATACCACTTTATCTCGAAATATAACAGAACCAAGAAATGGTTACTTACGCTTATGGACCGGAGGATCAACCTGGGTTGCCGCGTCGGTGCAATCCACATTGTGGACCACACATCGAGGTTTTCCGTACACAAATACACAATCTGGAAAAAACGTAAGGATGCTTACAAGAAAGGTTATAAGGCTAGGGCTACAAGGTCGTTTTTGCACGCAAAAAATACGCGTTTTTTTGTAGAATGTAGAAGTATGCTACGCGCCACAGAACATATCTGTGAATTTGGTTGCAGATTGGAGTCTCTCATTTAAAACCAAATTTCAATTATACTCTTTTTGGGCTTCGCCGTAGTCGGGTAAAAAAACGAGGAAGATTCTACACGTTTTTAACGTACCTATGACATCGCTCACTCCGAGATACATAATATTTCTTTTAAAATAAGACTAACTGCAGCTAACTTCACGTAAAGTATTTTCAATAAATCTTACCACAACTTTTTGGCATAAACGATTCACCTCTACACGGCGGAGGGGGAGGGAGCACACACTGAGTCGTCAACACACACGCAGACTTCGTTGGGTACGTCGGATGAAGCGACTCCGTCCCTAAACCGAACACAATCGATTACTATGAATACAAGGTGTAACATTACTACATGTGAATTATTTTTAGGACAATTAATTTACGTATAACAATAATGTTTACCCAGTAACTGGGTTGTGGAGGTCAGATAGGTAGTCGATTCACGTAAAATACTGGTATTCACCCTAACACAGTTGGGAAAAGGCTAGGCAGATTGACTGTTTAAACAAAAAAAAAAAAAACTTTCAACTAGTCTTCGTTTTATAATAATGACGTAAATTGATCGCCCAGAAAATATTTCCACATAATAATGTTACAGATTAATAATAATCCACAATACTCGTAAATGAAAATAACTTGAAAAAACCGCCTACCTATTCCATACACTTGGATTTTGTAATGTTTATCGATATCACACATTTACTTTTAATATAACTGTCCAGCTTTACAATTATACTCAATTTGGACCCCTTGCTGAACCGACATGGAGATTCTATGGGGAGAAATGAACTAGTATAACTTTCTGTACAATAGAAAAAACAAATTTATTGTAAGGCATCAATATACCTGTATCGCAAATCTCTGGGCATGCTTGAAGTATAGATTCTTTGACATCTTTGGAAACATAGTCATCTAAAATTGGAAAATCCTCGTTGATTTTTAGTCAAACTATTTTATTAAATATTACGTACTTTCAGATTTAAACATACCTGACGTAAATTGGTCAACCATAAGTCTATTCAAAACGACTTTAGACTCTGATTTCTTGCTATAAATAGATTTTGATTTTATTGCGGGTAATACATCTGCAAGGCTGTCCTTGGAAAAAATTAAAGTTGGGAGTTCTGAAAAAAAAAAAGAAGATTTTAGGGAGTGCCTCCGCTGCCGGCGCTGGCTCCAGAATTGGCTGCTGGCGCTGAGTTTGGAAAAAAAAAGCGGAAACGGGGTTGGCAATTTAGCATATTGGAGTAGATAGGCGGAGTAGGCATAATTAAAAAAACATGTAATAAAGCATAATAATATTTTTTTTTTCCAGTATTATAATTCCATAATTAATGATTCATTAGATTAGGTTAAATATTTTTTCTCGCAAAAAAAGGTTAGGTTAGGTTAGGTTAGAACTGTGACCCCCTACTACACATGAGACGAGCGAGCGAAGCGAGTGGCGCCGCGGCAGCGGCTGGAAAAATCAGGTGTTGCATACATTTTGACCGCATAGGTATTGATTGCACTTTTCTATGAAACAGCAGTTTTTTTTTAAAATAACCGACGAAAAATTTCAACGCTGGGGGGTTCAGAATCATGTACTGAATTCATGGTAAAAGATTTCGCGTCGATGTCCTGCCACCCTGTATGATTTAAAGTGACGTAGTAAAAATCATCGAGACTAACTATCTAGTCTAGGGAGTGAACGGAGTCAAGTAAATATCGGTGTATCAAAGGCACACATAGAACATCACGCCTGTATTCCAAGAAGGTTTAGGCAGAGGTGTACATAATAGTACACCCACATTTCGTCAGTTATGTTTAAGTCCCATGTAACAGGGGGCGAGCTTATTGCCATCAACCGGGCACAAATCCAGAATCCAGGCTGCTATTGAGAAATTCCCAAGATGGAAAAACCCAATAACACTTTGCCCGACCAGGGAATCGAACCTAGGACCTCATGCTCAGCAGTAGCGCTTGCGACTACTAGAACAATTGAACGAGGCAGATACATAATAAAATAAGGCTAAGCGTATATTGAGTCGTAGGTGACGCAGCACAGTACAGTACAGATTTAGCAGGGTAGGGCAGGCGAGGCAGACATAGGGCGCGAGCACACACCCGCATCCTCACTAATACAAACATCTCTGTCATTGGAACAAAATTATGAATCGGTGGTAAAAAACAAGTGACGACCTGCACGCGTCGCGCAGAAATCTTTGCTGGCTCTACAACGAGACGCAGAGCAGGACAGACACATGTCTGCGTATCGCGTGCCTGCGCCGCAGCGTTCGCAGCTGTCAGTACCTTCATGCATTACAAAATCTGCTCTGCCCTGTGCTGCGTGGACCTGCGTCGCCTGTTAGAAAAATGTAGAACTAACCGTATGGCACTGGATTGTCAACATTAGTATCAGTTTTCAAGGAAAGAGCGCATGGTTTTCTAACTGGATTTTCTTCATCTGTTAGAATAATTGGTTCGAAAGCTGCAAAGCAAAAATATTTTTTTTGTACACCAGCAACATTTGAAAGATGACGTGGTTGTCGCTACGGCCCCTTTTAGCGAAACGGTTTTGTGCCGGAGATACAAACGGCTTCAAGATGGACTTGAGTACATGTTCGGTCATCAGTTTTGTTAATGTATGAAAGAGATGAGGAGGTTCATGAGCCGGTGCTTGCTCTTGTAGTTACGTCTTAGCGCTGGTACGGCGGACCAGTCTATGACGGCTTCATGGAGATGGACATACGCACGACCGATGCGCCCTATGTATGGAATGGATTTAAACCAAGAACAAAACTACTGAATAAAATAAAAAGAAACGTGGAACATACCATTCTTGGAATTATATTTGAAAGAATTTGTAATCTTCGTTTGGTGAGGACCTGAAGAGAAAAATATAAATGCAAACATTTTTTTCTTACCTTAGTAACTGCTTATCTTTCAGCTAGACATAGGTCTGCTGTCCCGCATATTAATTATGTATCTTCTCGTTTCAGTTTAGCGTTTAATATAACGATATACTTTGTCAAATGATTCTCTTTTCATTCGAAAATAGGACGCAATTTGCTCACATTTTCTCGATTGCCGCTTAATCAAAGACGGTAACGCACCACATTCTTGTTTGTGAGCTAAAATTGGATAAATCCAATACTTTCTCAGTATATCTTCTTAGTTTTGTTTTTCTGTACGATGCAGTGATATATTTTTTGTTTGGTATTGTGCATGATTATTTGACTAACGTGCGGATAAAACAATGGTGTTGAGAAGAAAGAGGCCGGGAGCTGACCAGTGGCTACAAACAAACCGGGTACGAACTTATGAGCAACCTTAACCGGAATCGGGCACGTAGAAACTGTCTCTTGTACAAGCGCCCTACAGCACTGTTTCTACAGTTACGTTCGTTTGATTTGTAGAATGTTATTTCTTGCTGCCCCACGGGTGTCGGTAGAAAATAATATGTAAAATGCACAAAAAATATCGCGAACCGCCTTCATTGTAGGACTAGCCCGTCGTCACCACACAAACGGAACATTCACTTTGAATTTAGAGAGGAAAAAAAATAACTAATTTGAAACGATGGATTATGTGGAAGATGAAATGGCTGGGAAGAAAGTGACTCTGAGATGACAGCTAATAGAAACAGATGGCAGCTAACAGAAGAAGACAGTCTGAAATGTGCAGAAATATATTGGGATAAGGGAATAAGGACGCTGATGACTTAGATAAGAAAAACAACAGGGGAAAAATTGCTGTAAATCACACTGTTTTATATAAGCTTGTCTCTTATCATGGGCGAATGATACATAGAGTCGAAAAAAACCACCTGCAAGTATCAGCTACTGAATAGAAACTTAAAAACCTCCTAAAAGCTACTATATTGATCAATCAAAAAGTAAAGTCTCAGAATCATCACGCTTAGCTGAAAAAGCGCTCGAAGTTTGCTGTTATGTCCAAAAAGAGGGACTCTGCTACCCATCCTCTTGACGAAATAACTATTTTATGTTGTTTAAAATTTTAACAAAAAAATACAAACTTGTGTCCACAGCAGGGTGTTCATTTATCCATTTTTCGGACCCCTGCGAGTTGATGCTAGAATTCGTCCTCTTTTTACCGATTAGGCGGGATAGGGTAAATAACTGGTTGTTGACCTCTGAAAAATAATGCACTTATCGTAAAATATTGTTGTGATTTAGCAATTTAATCTACAATCAATCAATTCAATCAAGAATCAGAAGAATCAGAATTTACTTATTTATAAGAATGTAGTTTTACATAGTATGGTGTATATTTTTGTTGGTTCTATACATTCTACCACAAAGTATATGGTGTACAAATATTAAATTGTCAATCTTAAACTAAGTACAGTATTCATTTTAAGATTTGTGATTTACAATAGGTCCATTAAGAATTAGTATTATTATAATTAGGTAATCGTTAATTTAAAATGTCAAAATTAAGTCCATGTCATCTTGGATTTTTACAATATTCCATACATTTGCCAATGTCATAAAAGCAATTTAATACCCAACTTGTCAGCTTTTTTTGAACATGGGGATGGAAAGTTCTAGGTAACTTGTTATACACCTGAACGGCATTAACATATACATTCCTCCTAAACATTTGTAATCTACATTGAGGTACATTTAGTTCGTATTTATACTTTTTTCTAGCAGTAGCCTTTTTGTGACTGACTTCTAATTGCATGCGAAAATAGTGCGGATATTGTTTTACTAGCATACATAGTTCTTTGATGTACATGCAGGGTAAAGGTAATATAGGGCCGATGCCTGCCGGGGTTGCGAAGAAAACCGGAAGGGAGATCGTGGCCCTCAGCAACAGGGCAACCGAAGGAACACGAGTGGGTTTTAGTCAGTAAGAGTCTGACACGCCCTCTTGCTCTGCCCAGAGCGGAAGAAGTTATTTGACAATTTCCCAACCAAAAAAAAGGATAAAGGTAATATTTGTAGTTTTTAAAATAATGGTTTTAAATAACGGTACAGCTGTCCAAAAACCAGACGCCAGATATTGCCCTTCTGTTGTACTCGAAATGCCATCAAAAAACAATCAATGAATTAACAAATCAATCAAAAATTCAAACAAAAACAATTCAATTCAATTTTTCAATTTAAATTGTTATTTTTTATATCAATTAGTTTTCAATTTTATCAATTTTTTTTCTATTCAGAACTTGGATAATTATGAAGTTTTGGAACAAAAACTCAATATCATATTATAATGATAAAATGAAATGTGGCTGCTTTCCTGAGGGAGTCGAAAAGTTAATTTTAAAGTAACTTTAAAGTTGTGATGTTTATTAAGACTACGCTTTACCTCCTCCTAGTATTTAAGTTAGGAATAAATAAGAAACATGAAAGGAGAAGTAGGAAATAAAATAGGGATTACTTTTTTGCATCTCGGCTTTTGAGTTACTCGAGCAGTTTCTGAAAATCTTCACCTCCAAAGACTTCTGCGTAGTCTGTATCACGGAAGTTTGCGCGAGATTCTCCGCAACTGTTCAAAGCAAACATTTCATAGGGTATTTATGACTGCTATCAAAAATATACATGAATTAATCCTTACATATTATAAAACAAAGTCCCCCGCCGCGTCTGTCTGTCTGTCTGTCTGTCTGAACGCGATAAACCCAAAAACTACCAAACCGATTTTCAAACGGTTTTCACCAATGGACGGAGTGATTCATGCGAAAGGTTTTAGTGTATAATTCATTAAGGTTTTGTGTAAATTGGCTGAAATTTGACGATTATTGTTGAAGAAAACGGAAAAAATCATGCCGACTGGGAGCTTTACTGGCGTGCGCTGCGTTAACCGGAAAAAATACATCAAATTTAAGTTCTACGGTATTGTTTATCTTAAAAAGTTTAACAAAAAAATATGTAATGGCATATGTCTATCTTCTAAGGATGACCCACAATAACCATTTTTATCTTTCAGAATTTGATAAAAATTTAATTGTTATTTCCGAAGCTTTTTTGACCGGTACAGTATTGATCCTTATCCAAAAAAATATGTTATTTAAATTGGGCATTTAATTAAGATTAAAATATGCTTTCGAATCATATAATTTAAATGAATAGTTTAAAAGATATCACAGTTTCAAAATTACGCGTAGCAACGCGGGCGCATCGATAGGAGTCAATGACCTTTTCCTCTGTTATTAGGTATGAAATCTCGGTAGTACGTTCCCGTGGGATATTTTCCGACATCCACGCGGGCGAAGCCGCGGGCAAAAGCTAGTATTATTATAAAGGTGTTAAACAAGACGATTTGTGAAAGAAGGAGAAGTTACATAATGCTTTTAAAATTATTCTACTATCATTGTCACGCAAAACAATCATTGTATTGAATGGCGTGAAGTGACTATGGCGTTCCTGTGTTGTGACGTCAGATCACAGCAGTGCTGTCACTGTCAATTATAGACTTTAAAACGTATACAACTTCCCCATTTCTTGAGATACTGAAACAACTTTTTTTTACTGTGGCTTAATGTTTACTTGGTTTTGAAAATCAATTCCCCCCCCAATCAATCCCCTTATTAATAAATACAGAGTAAAGTTACCACCAGTATAAGCTTCAGATTAACTATACATTTTTCGAGATTTATGTTTGGCATAATTTTTCATTATAACTGATATTACAAGAAGATGTAAAAATCAGAAACTGCACAATATCTTTCGTTTTACATCGTAGCGGCTACGGCGTAGCTAAAGCCAGCTACGCCGTAGCTACACAACCGCTACGCGTTAACTACAAATTTTAAACATTTATTTCAATGAAACAAATAACAGGCACTTTTGAATTGTCAAGGAGTCGGTCAGTCAAAAAAAATATTTTTACAAAAAATACAACCGACTTACAAAATACAAAGTGAAAAATAACTTAGTTAAGTAGGTTGTATTTTTTGTAAAAATATATTTTTTTTTACTTTTTATTAATACCCAAATCGTTCAATAGTTTCCTCGATTACTCCAAGATCCCATCATCAGATCGTGACCAAATGACAATGGGATCAACTTGAGAGTATACCATTTCAAACAAAAAAAGAATTTTTCAAATCGGTTCAGCCGTCTTTGAGTAATCGGGGAACATATATATATTTTTTTTTAAACTCCCGACGATCTGAGAACTCCTCCTTTTTTGAAGTCGGTTAAAAAGATGAAGTTAGTTGCCCATTCCAAAGCGTATTAGGTTCCTGTGGAGAAGAACGAGCAAGAACTTTTCTTGAGACATGAGTGTATTACGAATATACAAGTTTATGACTGGTTCGTAGATCTAGTAGTCACAAACGATGTGGTACTTGGGTCGAACCCCAGATCGGACAAAATATTATTGGGCTTTTAATAAACTATGGAACTTCTCAGTAGCAACCGGGAATCAGAAAGCCAATTCCAGTAATTAAGAATATTCAAAATCTAGTCTCAATCTCATCTCAGCGCCAGTTAATGTAAAAAATGTATGGAAATTAGAGGTATTTTTGACAGATTGAGACAGAGTAGAATGAGAACGTTCTTAAAAAAAACGGGAATTGCCTAGATAACGCAAGAGTAACTACTTCGCGTGCCAGTTTCGTGCCCAACTTACGTACAATAATCGTAAGCTGCCACTTTCGCGCTCAGTCTGCATCGATGCCACGCTTGTCGGAAGTCAGTTAAAAAATTGAAAATGGTTAATTACGCTGTTATAAATTGTAAAAACTATGCAAATGCGAGGAGAAAAAATAAAAGAAACGTTTCTTAGTGCTTGTGACGTCATAGTAGGTAGTCAAATGGCACGCTTGGTTTTCATACAGATCGTGGTACTTGCGTTATCTAGGTCTATCTATATCTGTGGGAATTGCCTTTTTGAATTGTACCCGATTGATGGTTACATGCTCGCACTATAAAATAGGATTTAAATGCAACTAGTGAAATGAACGCATATCATAAAGCAATAAAATAACTCACCTGGAACTTGTTCGTAGTTTGTGTTAGTTTCCATTTCATAGATATCGACTGAAAATTTAATAAAATATTATTTCACGGCGTTTTTTATGTTGTATGTTAATTTCGTAATATACACCGTGAAATTTGAATTACAGTTTTGCTAGAACAAACGTTGTTCAGACCATGGTCTACTACCATTCTACAGCATCCAATAAAAAAATATTAAGAGAAAATTTCAAGATTATCGTTACTCCCTATAATACAGACACCACGCACGGGACACAGCATTGTCTACAGGGAAACGTGCCTCCATAAACGAAATTTAGTAAGCAGTAGATAATCTTGACATTTTAAACTTTGTCTTTTTTGTGTTTTTTCAAAACCCAAGTATGTTTTTTTTTATTGGATACTGTAGAATGGTAGTAGACCATGGTCTGAATAAAGTTTGTTCTAGCAAAACTGTGATTCGAATTTCACGGTGTATAGCAAAATATAGTTACATTTTATAAGCCTAAAATGTGACGAGAAAGTGGCAAACCATTTCTACGGCATCGTCACTGGCAGGACAGAGGTCACTAGGTTGCAGGAGTTACACAAGGGATAGGGTTGGTTTATCCGCCCATTACTATTTAACTTAGTGATGTTCTTCAGAATGGCCAGGTGCGTTGTATTAGCACCCAGTGGCGTGCGTGTATGACCAGATGTATGAACGTAAACGAAGCAAAGGGAGTATGTGAGGATCGTAGCAGGTAGTGTTCTATAGTTTCTGCCTACCCCCATGGGAAGAAAGTGTGGCTGCATCTAGATCGCCACATGCGAACTACGCATCAAAGACCTGACGTCATACAAAACCCTGACGTCACAAAAAATCCTGCATCGCGCAGTTAGAGTTTACCGCGCGAAAGACATATACGGGGTTATTGGTTATACGTCGGCAATCCGTTAAGGGAATGTAGGAGAGGTCATTTGCAACCAAATTACCGCTGATGACCCCTATGTCAATGTCAACCATTTTCGAGTAATTAGACATTTAAAAAAAAAATATTATGTAAAAATATAAAATGTACCCAATAACCCTGATATACAGGGTTAATGGTTATACGTAACCATTTTCAAGTAATTTAACATTTTATGTTTTAAAATGTGTGAAATTAAAATGTTAAATGTAACCAATAACCCTGATATACAGGGTTATTCAGGGTCAGGGTCATTTACAAACAAATGACGCCGATTGACTCCTATGCAAATGTCAACAATATTCGCGTAACTTGACATTTTATATTTTTACTTCAAACAATTAAAATATATAAAATGTCAAATTACTCGAAAATTGTTGACATTGGCATAGGGGTCATCAGGGGTGATTTGGTTGCAAATGACCTCTCCTACATCCCCTTAACGGATTGCTGACGTATAACTAATAACCCTGTATTTAATTTCCCCGAGATCAATCGTTGGGCAGTTGCCCGCCAAACATGACACCCGTCTGGTCATAAGTCCTATTTACGAAATCTCGATGATTTCACAAGTCGCCACACCAGTAGATCGCAGGATCGCTAGTTAATATTAGAAATCCTTCTACTACTAACCACTCCTTCTGGAGACATTGTTGTCAACAGTCATCCCTGACAACGGCGGTACTTGGATGGCCGCGGTAAGACCGCAGTATGACGTCATCATTGCGGCGCTCTTGTGCGGGGTTAATACTAGAAGCATTTTTTGGATTAGCAAATCATTCTAAGTAGGTACCTAGAGTGCTATAAAGAACGACGCTCGAAGGACGCTGACATGGGGGCGCTGTTAGTAAACATGGTTTTTTATTCTCGTTTAAGTGAACAGAAATCCAGTGCACAAATATGGGACTTACCAGGTTGCACGAGACAACCCTCAAAATGCTGTTGACGCGACCGTCGACTTCATGATGGCGTAAAAGTCCGGGACCCTTGCTTCGGCAAACATGCTCGAGGCATTGCAGCATATTGGCAGTTTCATAAGGGTTCGGTAAGTATTATTGTACTGAACCCTTAATGAATTGTACATCTTTTTTGTGAAGTTGCACCAGAGTTGGCAGGTGTACATTGACAAGCAATAAGCTCTGAACAGAGTGTTCTTTACGTCCTTGGTGCACTTCACAAATTTGCGCGCGAGCATGTTACTCCTCACTGAGAGGGCCCTCCGCTCTCTTTCGATGTCGCAGTCGTCGTGAAGTCTATCTGTCATAATGTGCCCTAAATATTTAAACTGCTTTTTATTTTATTTATATGAGATTTCAAAATTGAGTTACTGATTGATTTGGTACTCGTAAGACTTTCAAAAGAGTAATGTCAGTGGGTGACTAAACTTAGCCACTACAGCTGTAGGTATGAAGCCAGAAAGAAGGTAAAATATCATGAATATCTTGTTAAAATAATTAACAATCACGCCGCAATCGATGTGGCCACATAATGGGCCCAAAAAATATAAATGTACCATCGAAACGACACGAAGAAAAAGCTAGAGGGCAAATAAAAATACTACTGCCTCGAACACAACTTATAAATCTTTGGAAAATCGTCAATTTTCGCAGCATAGCTATGAAAAATAAACGTCGCATAAGCGTGTTATTTCCCATACAAGCGGAATGCTTCCATGTCATTACACACAATTGTAAAAAAGCTTTCGGAATAAATGCCGTGAAAAATCACCAAACGCCCCTTGTAAAATGCAAGGGCGGAAAATGTATGGCGTGCTGGAAGTGTGTATTTACAGGGTTTTTTATGGTTATTTGAGGTATTTGTTGAAAAGGGTTTAAGAAGGCTTTTCTAAACGGGAAATATTTTACTGATCCTCTAAAAGATTTTTGTGCTTCTAATGATCCGACACTATATCCGCGCACGAGCGCTACATCCAAGTTTGTCGCAGTTACTTGGCGTTTACTACTTTTAGATCCCCAAAATGAGAATTATTAGAGGTTCACAAAAAAGGCGCAATCATCATATTAGAGTGTTCAATAATATATTTAGGAACGCAAAATGGGAATTACGGGCAGTGTTAGCCCAGTGGTAACGGCTCCGACTTTCGAATTGTAGGTCGGGGATTCGAACCCAGGCAGGCGCTTTACTTTGTGTAAATAATTTCATCACCACTGCTCGCAAAACGGTGAAGGAAAACAACGTGTGGAAAAAGGCATGTTTTAGAAACAAAAAATATAAGACATGTGACATCTACCAACCCGCACTGGGCCCGCGTGGTGGATTACCTATGGCCCACTCCCTCTCACAGAGAGGAGGCCTGTGTCTCAGCAGTAGGAACATTTATAGGCTGATGATGATGATGACATCTACCAACCCGCACTAGGCCTGTATGGTAGATAATAGCCCATTCCCTTTTTAAGAGAGGAGGAATGTGTCCCAGCAGTGGAAACATTATAGGCTGATTATGCTTATGCTAAAATGGGAATTATAAGACGCCTTTGTTAATTACACTTTTATCATTCCCAGCATATTTTTTGGTAAGGTAGAGTTTGTCTATAGCATTTAGCATTTTTAATAGTAGTTCATTGCCTTATGAAGCTAAGACTCATGATGTTGATGGATGGAGAGAGAAAGGAAGGTCAGAGAAAAGGTGGATTGTGTGGAGAATGATATGAAAGAGAAGGGAGTGAATGATAGCGTGACGGTTGACAGGGGTGAATGGAAGAAGAAAACGTGTGCGCCAACCCCACGTAACATGGGACAAGGCTAGAAAGATGATGAAGCATTTGCCTTATGTGGTCAGTGTTAATGTGGTAATAAGTTTTGTTTTCAATACTATAATTTTTTTCATGTGCTGTTTTTGCGTCGTTTGTGAGGAGCTCGTAGCTAAGTAATAACAGCCGTACGGGTCGATCCATCAGGTTAAGCTACGCTTGCCCGGGTTGGTCTATGAATGGGTGACCATCTTTATATACCGAGACTCCTCCGTGCAAAGTCGTTGGTCCCGGCAGTCATTCGTGGATCTTTGACAGTCGTTACGGGTAGTCAGAAGCCCGAAACTCGGACAACCAGTTACCAAGGGATATCGTATTACCCAGTTACTGGATTGTGGAGGTCAGATACGCAGTCGCTCCATGTAAAATACTGGTATTCAGCTGCATCCGGTTAGACTGGAAGCCGATCCCAACATTGTTGGGAAAAGGCTAGGCAGATTGTTGTTTTTTGCTGTTTTTGCGTCGTACTATTTATTGTTTGCTTGAGAGACAATATATACGATAAACATATATAATGAAATCTATATAAACTCACCCTCGAATTTGTCTAATCCTTCAGTTTGTGTAGGGGTCTCACTGCCAGTCCGGTTCAGCATGCACATGGATATTATGTGGTTACGATCATCTCCTGAAGAAAGAAGAGGGTTAGGCCACGTACACACGGTGTTGATACCTAATATGTACGATATTTTCCTGTATAATTTTGGGATCACAGGGCAGGCACATACTGCATTTGTTTTTAACCTTATGAACTGGCATGTGGACGTAGTGTGATCCCAAAATTTTGTTGGTATACTGGCGTGTGCTAGCTGACATATGGCAATATTTTTTTAACCACTGTGTGGAGCTCTTTGCCTGCATCTCAGCTGCAGCAAGTAATGATCAGGCCGAAGGTGGAAGCGAGCTTCACCTGGAATCCTCACCCACAGAGGTGGGTGGGTAATTTTATGTTGTTTTGTGTTGCGTAATGTAAATTATTTTGCATACTATTGTATAGAATCAAGTTTTTTTAACTGAAAACACTGTTGTGCTGCTGGGGAGTTTATTATTTCTTCTTCAAAGCACTAGGAAGTGGTGAAGGGCAGACGTTTTGAAGGACTGATTTATGTAATTTTAACGTTCGAAAAGTGCTGATTGGCAGCCTAGTTTGAGTAAATGACTTTTGAATTTGATATTTTATTTACCGTAAAATATTGTCTATTACAGCGCTGTGTGAACGGGCGCTTGTGGTTCTCGTGCAAATTTTAAATTTTGATGTGTTAAAACGACCGGATATTGATAAATCACAAATTATATTATTTCAGTAAGTAGGTTTGTACAAACACTCACGTCAAAAATAAATTATGTTTTAGAACTGCTCGGTGTTTCCAATATGACTCTGATAGACAAGATATACCGAAAAAAACTCAAGGGTCACAATCTTTTTAAAAGTCCAGACATCATTTTGTTCGGATCAAGTGAGGACCATGCAGATTAGTGTCTGAAACAGTCTTTTGAGGAAAGAACTACACAGATTTGAGTGGACCTGTCCAGTTAGTGCAAGCATTCTTCAGTAATCGTTAGCTCAAGTCAGAATAGGTTAACCCCGTGGTCTGCAAACCGCGGCTCGCGAGCCGCATGCGGCTCTTTGGCATATAGAGTGCGGCTTTGTACAAATGTCGATACGCGTGGGAGTTGGGGTTTCGATAACTAAGTTTTATTCAAAATAAAACTATATTTCAAAGATTTATGTCCGAAATGCTTTCACCAAAAATTTACAGGACATCGAAAATTTATCATTTACCTTTTAAATTTTTCCAAGGTTAACTTGTTAATAAGTACGATGCTTTCATCGTATTATTATCAGCCGATATGATGATGGTGGCATTCTGCTTTTTAGCAAGTTAATTTTAGGAAACGATGTGGAGTTAAAGAGGATGGGAGTTTTAAGTGTATTGAGACAGTTTGGACACACAGAAAGGATTAGCTCTCATAAGAAACCTTAGTCGTTATAGTATTAATATTTAGTTCTATTGACTAATGAGTTAGGCCAACCACTGGGTTAACCTATTATAGATTAACGTAGGTAACGCTAGAGTCTAATGTGGCGGTTAAGGTCCCCCATTATATTGATCGAATGTCACTGCCTATGAAGAAAAACTATAAATCAATTTGTGTCGATCTATCAACCGAGTATTTCGTCCCGCCCAATATATTGGCCACGAATGCCAACAAAATAAATATGTCATTCTGGGTATACAAAAAAGTGTCTAAGTAAGAATTACGCGTTCGAAAAAAAGTAATTACGTTACACGGTACATTGCTAGTGATTGAATAGGCTATAATAATTGGGTCTACATTTACATGCAACATGTGAAAAAAAACCGTGTCCGATGCGTGAGGGTGTTGTTAGGTATATATACTAGTAGCTGCGCCCCGCGGTTTCACCCGCATAAGTCTCGATCCCGTGGGAAAAAAAAAAAAAGTATCCTATGTTCTTTTCCAGGGCATCATCTATATATGTGCCAAATTTCATCCAAATCCGTTCAGCCGTTTTAGCGTGAAGGCGTAACAAACAAACTTACTTTCGCATTTATAATTTTAAGGATATATACTATGGAATTTCTGACAGAACCATTTATTTTGACATAGATTTTTATTTTATTTTTTAATTATTTTTATCTACTGTTGACATTTATTATTTATTCATGTTTGCTAAATTCAAGGTACATTAATGATATCGACTTGATTACCAACAACAAACAATCATAATTATCAATATTTGCTCGCCATAATATGTGGCAAACATGTCTGAACCTGTACTTTTTTTTAATGTTGTCTTGCATGCACGTTTTTATTTCTGTATGTGTATACATGTTTGAGCAAATATATCTTATCTTATCGTACTTAGAGTATATTTATATGGTAAATGACAGGAAAAAAGGGAAAAAAAAATTCCACATTTTTTTTCAGTGGGGAATTTTACCGTGTTTTTACATGGGGCGCGGGCGGCCGTCATTTAACGGATGTCTACAAGTTATAACTTATGAACCCCGTTGAAAATTTTATAATTTTTTAATGGATTTGGGGTAATTTTGATACTAAAATGTGAATTTTAAATAGCAATAACTTTTTATTTTCAATAATAATAAAAATAACTTTTTGGTAATGTTATTGCAGTACCTATATGCTGCAATGAAATTACCTTTTCGTTTTTTTTTTTTACATATTGTATATGTAGAAGGGTCCAAATAAAATCATTGACGCAGACATGGAACTCAAGAATCTTTAAATTTGAGATGATGGGGTTACATCTTATATATAAAACTAGCGACCCGCCCCGGCTTCGCACGGGTATAAACCGGGTTATTATACATATAAACCTTCCTCTTCAATCACTCTATCTATTAAAAAAACCGCATCAAAATCCGTTGCGTGGTTTTAAAGATTTAAGCATACATAGGGACCGAGAAAGCGACTTTGTTTCATACTGTGTAGTGATTCTCGTGTCACAATGTTAGTTACCTTACTCCTCCGAAACGGCTTTACTGATTTTTACCAAATTTTATAAGCATATTCAGTAGGTCTGAGAATCGGCTACTATCTATTTTTCCTACCCCTAAGTGATAAGGGTTGTCCACCCCAAACAAATAATTGGCAAAACAACGTTTGCCGGGGTCAGTTAGTCTATTTATACTTTTAAATACTTAAAGTGATTTAGTATCTAACTTAACGATAGAGGAGCATCATACGACTTTGATATTCAAAAATTAACCCTGTAAACATACGACAGATTTGTCTACGTCCTTACAAATCTGTGTCCTCCACATTCCCTTGACATACTTAAATGACAAACAAAATGGATTACATAAATACACGTATTTATGACATGTCACATGACATGGCGTGCAGAGGGTTAGGCTCGGAATAACAAGCTATTTATATTTAACTTTTACATAAATTATAAGGGAAGAGTTATTTATAACTGAAGTTTAATCTATTTACGAGAATGCATAATAATATTTGTTTTGAAGAAACATACTCAGGAAAGAGAGAAGCGTTCGATTTTGAGTAAAAACTTTACGACACGATACAGTTTTGCCTTTTGTAAATCATGATCTAATTACCAGAAACTCATACCAGCTAGCTGATAAACTACCTGGGGGCGTACCACCAGCTCATAAAGCAGTATTATTTTAATATTACTTCAGTGTGGGAAAGAGATGAAGCTCTACAGGACGTATAGCTCCATCTCTTTCTCCCACTGAAGAAATATTAAAATAATACTGCTTTTGAGCTGGTGGTAGGCCCCCAGATAGCTTATTCACCCCTAATCTGATACACAGCTCATCCGCGTCTCATCTATATCTATACTTACTAATATATAAAGCTGAAGAGTTTGTTTGTTTGTTTGTTTGCTTGAACGCGCTAATCTCGGAACTACTGATCCGATTTGAAAAAATATTTCAGTGTTAGATAGCCCATTTATCGAGGAAGTCTATAGGCTATATATCATCACGCTAAAATCAATAGGAGCGGAGCACCAATAAATAATGTTTCAAAATTGGGGGTATTTTTTACCTTTTGAGAGCTTCCGCTGCATGCGCTGCGTAAACGGTTAAAGTTTTGCAAAAATCATGTATGACAGAATTGTTTCCCTTTAAAAGTTCTAAAATAATGCGGTTCTACAAACGTTTGCAGGATTTCAATAGGACAAAAAAATACATGCTCCTAGGATATTTACATGACCAAATTTTGCTACTTGGGGTATTAACGATCGAGCAAAAAACGCCAAAAAAAAACACGTTTCTTGTATGGAAGAGTTGTATAAAAATTCAATAAAGCTAATAATTAGAGGGGGCTATTAACTTTATTTTTTTTTTATTTTTTTTTTCTTATAGCGGCCATAAAAATACAAAATCTGTGAAGATCCATGAGATACTCCCCGCTGACAGACAGTCGGACGAACGGACGGACGGACAGCGGAGGTTTTGTAATAGGGTTCCGTTTGGTAACCTTCGGGTACGGATCCTTAAACATTAAGAAGAAGCACTGACCTGTTTTCTCCACTTCTTCAATGTATTGTATCTCAGCATCTGTCTTGTCAACACCAGTTACTTTGCTCATTTCTGAGGCAGTGGGTCCTATACACTTGGTTTCTAGTGATCCGATGGTTGTATTAGTGCTGGTTGTCGCATACATCATGTTATGTCGGGTTTCTGAAAATATTATTGTGTGTAAAGATGCTGCATTTCATGAATGCGCGTCAATCGTTCCAATTTAGGTATTCCTTATTATAGTATTTCTATTTTCTTAAGTCCCTCGGGTATCATCGCATTTCCGAATACAAACGAATGCTAATTTCCATGTCCATCAATTATTAGATTTATTGTGTATAATAATTTGAATTCAGAACTAAGTACTTTATTGTTGTTTTGTTTTGATTTTCATGTGAACTATATAGAGCTGTAAAACTATTTTCTTATTTGTCGTGCCTGCGACTTTAGTAGCTTTCCTCCCATTTTTTAAATAAATTACATTAAGTTAAAAGAGTATTAACTATTCTATATACTTCCAAGTCGATTGAGAGCGTTCGGTCTGTACCAAGTACAAAGGGCAACTGATAGAAATCCGACAATTGACGAAACACGAAGTTTGCCGAGGGACATTAAGAAAATATAAATACAGTACAATGATTTAAGAATGTCTTGACGCGCGCTTGTTTTTATTAATTGTATACATATATCTCACCGTATAATTTTTATATATTTTATTGACATGACATCATTATATTTAATATAAATTATTATTTTAAATAATTAGTTTAAAATAATAATTAGCGCTCGGTGTGGCAACACGCCGTGTTCGGGTTCGCGACAAGTCAATTGTCATCCTGAGGATGCCTCGTTGAGAGGTGAAACACGTGTCGATTTCTTTGACGAGTTTTTTTATGACTCTTTAGAAATAGCTAAGCGTAACAGGTTACCAGTGAGCAGTGGTGGCCCAGTGGTAACGGCCGCGACTTACGAGTTGTAGGTCATAGGTTCGAACCCAGATAGGCGCTTTACTTTGTGTAAATTATTTCATCACCACTGCTCTCAAAACGGTGAAGGAAAACATCGTGAGGAAACCGGCATGTCCTAGAACCGAAAATTCGAAGACATGTGACATCTACCAACCCGCACTGGGCCCGCGTGGTGAATTACGGCCCACTCCTCACAGAGAGGAGGCCTGTGTCCCAGCAGTGGGAACATTTATAGGCTGATGATGATGATGATGAACAGGTTACTAAATATATCCACGTCTATTGTATTATATAACTCACTATAAAAATGCGTTATGGACTAGGCAACCCAGTTTCGTTTTTCGGACATTGCAGCCGGTCTATTGTATGAAAATATCACCGTCAAAACTTAGGTAAAGTGACCTTGAAGTGAGTTGTCATTCCACCTGATGCTAGGGGTTGACACTTGACAGCTCACTTCACATTGGCTGTTGTTTCATAAAACTTGAAAATGATAAAGCTTGGATAAAATAATAAAAAAACTGGTTTACAGAAGTGCATCGAAAACACTCTTACCGCTATAAAGCTATTGCTCATTGAGCTAGAGAACTCTAAAAATTAATTAGCAAAGATATTTTATACCTGCATGCCTAGTATGACCACAATAGAAACGGGTTTTGTCGACGGAAGAATAGAAAAAATTACATATTGTGATTGTTTATCTGTCATTTTGTCTATTCTTCCGTCGAAATAACCCGTTTCCTGCACGCGTAGCATGACCACCATAGAAACGGGTTTTCTACGGGTTTTTTCGATGGAAGAATAGACAAAATGACAGATAAACAATCACAATATGTAATTTTTTCTATTATACCGTCGACAAAACCCGTTTCTAATATTGTGGTGCTAGTGAAAGTGTAGTCTAAATTATGTAATACTAGCTGCGCCCCGCGGTTTCACCCGCATAAGTCTCGACCCGCGGGAAAAAAAAAAATCCTATGTTCTTTTCCAGGGCATCATCTATATATGTGCCAAATTTCATCCAAATCCGTTTAGCCGTTTTAGCGTGAAGGCGTAACAAACAAACTTACTTTCGCATTTATAATATTAAGGATATGTTTACTTACTGATGCTAGTACTCGATTTATCAGCTGAATGTGTATACCCGACGAAGTTATTGCCAATTAATGCCTTCTTTATCAAATTGTTCAGTAATATTTCTGAAAACACAGAGGAACTTAGATCCACAGCATTGAAATTTTTCTTTGAAAATTATAACAATCAATGAAACTATGTACTGAAAACGCACCCTAATTGCGTAACACACGATCAATCATAATCCGAATCATTTTGAAGGATATTGCTAATCCATTGCTTCTTATGTACGAAAAATTTGTCTGCTCGACAACGTAAATAGGTCAATGAATTTTGTTGAACTGTCAAAATTAAACAGATTATGATTGATCGTGTGTTACGCAATTAGGGTGCAGGATATTCGGTCAAAATGTAGTATAGTACAGTCAACAAAAGAATTTGGTATATAGGCAAAAAATCGGATTCATCCGCTACGCTGTCAATATTCATTTTTAAAGTCCTACTAGCTGCGCGCCGCGGTTTCACCTACAGAAATCTCGATCCCGTGGAAATATCGGGATAAAAAGTATCCTCCAAGCCTTTGAGCCAAATTTCATCCAAATCCGTTCAGCAGTTTTTGCGTGATTAAGAGACAAATATACACACACACATAAACTTTCGCCTTTATAATATTAGTGTAATTTGCTTATTTGCGTAATAATATTTTAGCCACACCTAAATAAGCGATGTTAAAAGTTTACTACACAAAACCCGCACAATATTCTATATACAGGGTAAGTTTTTATCCAGTGCGCAAACTTTAACAGGTGACTTTACTCATCCTTATGAACAACTTTGTAATCGGACCAAATCTAAAATCGCGAAAAAAATTTTGCTGTTTCCTACATTTATGTTCGTATGACTCATCAAAATGTAGGGAACAACTGATATTTTTTCGCGATTTCAGGTTTGGTCCCATAGTAAATGTTGTTCATAATAATGAGTAAAGTGACGTGTTAAAGTTTGCGTACTGGATAAATACTTATACTGTATTAAATTTAATACAAATTTCTGTTGCATTGAAAACGAGGCTTTTAGCTATTTTGTATGTATTTTTTTTTTGTAATGTTCGTTTTGTTTGTGAAGAATTTAAAAAAAAAAATCATTCCATATTTTTTTTATTTTTTATTCGGTTTTTATCTACACGGATACGTCAACCTCATTGTACCTTATACTCTATTTACACACAACTATACATTTGTAATTATACAGGGTTATTTGTAAAATACCAACAACCTCTTAAGGGGCCAATGCACTCATCATCATGAATAACTTCCACTTTCCATATTGTTTAAAGTGGTTGCAAGATGGCTGTATACTTTTTTTAATATTCCTTCTTCCATTGTATTTACCTGTTTCATAATAGGAATCCAGTCCCCTTATTGAAGTAGCTCTGGTGAAATTGTAGTTGGTCGTTTTCGGGCCTGTGCCTGTTTGTAAAAAATAATGTTAATATTTTGAAAATGACATGTTTAATGCGGGAACATTAAATTGCGTTTATTATACTTAACAAACTAATTACACGACAAACTTATAAACATCGCGAGTGTCGCGGAGGATATCTGTACTGTGTAGGACATAGGTACGTCCTTTCCCGTCGGTGATCGGAACTTCAATCTTTCGCTCGCGACGATGGCGTGCTTTTATAACTATAGGAATGTAGGTACTCCTAGCAGCGCATTCCTTTTGGTGTTGTAGCCTGACGACGTGATGTCCAACATCCCCCACCCGATCAACGGACCAATAGGCGATTTTCTAAGCTAGCGAGCGATCCCGTAAGTAGGTTAAACAATAGGAGCGAGCGAAATAGAGAGCCGTACTCTTCTAAGCCGTGGTAAGGCTTTTGGAACAACTTTATTTAATTTATTTAGTTTGTTAGAGTTTTCTCGTGTTACACATGTATATTTAAAAAAAGTTTTTAACCATTAGATATAGCATCTCTGTGCTTCAAAACTGTTTAACTTTGTTTTTATTAACGAAGAAAATGCCATGTTTTTGCTCTTATTTTGGGTGTATTGATCATTATAATAATCGGTTTGTCTGTCAGTAGGCTCAATCATGCCAGTGAGACTTTCTTATATTTTATTTAAAACATATATTTTTTTAAAGTTTGTACTCTATGAATAAATTATTTATTTATTTATTCAGTACCTAGTTCACGTATGTTATAAAATAAAAATATAATATCCTAACCCAACTAACACTATTAAAATAAAAATAAATATATAAACATCAGAATTTTAGTTTATTAATTAACTACCGTTTTATTCACTTGTATATTTTGCGCTTGTTAAGTCGGTCGTCAACTTTGACAGTAATAAAACTGTAAACATAATTATTAGTAAATATGAATATGTCTCACGAAAGATATGTTATGAAAAAATTAATATTAGTCTTACCCACCCAGAAGGTAATCTAAAATCTTCCAAAATCAATAAAATATTAATCATAATATTTGTTGAAGAACCTAAACCTAAAAAGGAATGATAAAAGGATTCCAGGAAAATTTTCATGAATCCGAAATGCTGTTAAAATAAGTTAGGCAGACGAATCTGAAGCCAACGCAAAATTATTCCGCAGAGAATAATATTTAAAGAGTACAAGTTTTCCTAAATCTTGTTTTTGGTTAAAATATTTTTTTATAATTTTTATGAATAAATTCGTTGTAGAAGCTTCAAAGAGAGTTAAAATGTGATTTGAATATCTCTTGTGAAACCGAATTGTGTATTTTTGAGCGTTTTGTTAATTCATTTGAAATTTGGAAACCACATACAACATCCAACGTCAAAATGCGCTGACTTATTTCTCAACAACTCATATTGTTCTGTAAATAAAAACTGTGACACTTAAATCACTCAAACTTTTGCTGGTTTTGCATCCTGTTTTATGTTCTAAAAAGTATTCCTTTAATTTCAAGTAAATTAAAATAATTAAGTTGGGCAAATGAACCTTGCATAGTAATTTTACCTTGTGTAAGCCTACATTCAGTTGTTTTTTTTTGCAAGGGCACATTTTTTTTGTTTTTATTTTCGGACAACTAAAGCACAAAACTGGAACTGTGAAATTTTGTTATCATAATATTATACTTGTCTTAAGCTGCGATCACACTATAAGGCAACAACGAGAAGACTAACATAACCCTGTATTATAATCCAACCAGTAAAATGAATCGCTTTCGCCTTACCGGTACAGTCGCGGCTTAAGTTTTTATAACGAAAATGCTAATGAGTCCTAGCTTTTACGTTAAAAAGGGTCTCTTTAACAGATGTAAAGAGAAAAAAAAAATCTTTATATGTTGATCTTACCACGCGAAGCGACGTCACGAGGCTTGCACAAATTAACAGTGCGGCAGAAACATTTTGAAAAAACAGTATCATTGCTGGAGGACTTTGAAACTGAAGTTGTATTGCTGGCTATTGAATCCGCAGATGTATTGTTTCCTACAGCTGTAACCACAATTGTTTGGCTTCCTTGAGTTATTGTATCAACTACAGCTGTAGCTGCATAGCTTCCTGGAGCCATTGCATCAACCATAATTGCAGCTGCATTCCTTCTTTGAGCCATTGCATCGATCACAGCTACACCTGCATTGTTTCTTTGAGCCATTGCATGACCCACAGCTGCAGCTGTATTGTTTCCTACAGTCTTTGAAGTTATAGCTATATTGCTTCCTAGAGCTTTATTTTCTGTTCAAAACAAAACGAAGAAATGTTGGTGAAAATATAGTTCATGAAGCTTAATACTATGTGTGTGTGAGTTTGAAAAGTTTTAAAATCTTCCAAATATTTGATAGCTACTTTCGCTCTAGGCGTCTATTTTGTTTCCGGAGCATTAATAAAAGTTAAAAAAACTAAAGTCCCCGTCACGAGAAGCTATAATTTTTGTAAATAAAGAACTTCTACCAAGTTACGTAGCGACAATTTAATCAACAACAAATAATCCCAAATTCAATGAAGTCAAAGTAACGTACGTGTTATACGAAACTAATGAGCAATTCCACTTGATCGGGTTATATTTTAGCGATATAAAGCGCTGTCGTCTAAGGTTTTGTGGTACTGGAACGCATCTGATTCATGGAACGTAAACATTTGGGCCACGATTTTGAAGTAAGTTCACGCTGACGTTGCCTCTGCTGTCTTTCGAGTTTCGAATGCGTCTGTTTGTTTGTGGTGTTTTCGCGGATTAGGTTATATTGTTTGTTTGTAATTAGATGTGTGTATTAATATTATTATATCCCTGTAAAAAAATAGTACAAAACTGTTTTTATTTTATTTTACCCAAAGATTGCAAACCCCTGAATGTGTGTTTACAAAATTGATAGCTTCTCGTGACGGGGACTTTAAAACCGAACTACGACAAAAAGTCAACTAAAAAGGTATAAACAAGATATCACGGACAGATAAATTAAAAATCCGGAGTCACACGTGTTAGAGCATAAATCTAACAGATAACACCTTTTTGCTTTGCCGTAGTCGTATAAAAAAAGCAATAAAACATTATGGCATACATTTCTATGAAAATAGATATCTTGGGGGGCACGGTCATTAGTTCAGATAGGAAACAGAATATAAGATAGAATTTGTAACTGTTTTGTAAACAAAAATCAATAATTTTTTTACCTGCATTTAATAAAGGAATACTTTTATTAGACAGCTTTTGTGAGGGTATGGATACTATACTTGTTGGGCCTGAAAAAAAAACAAAAGATTTTGGGTAAAGATAGGAACCTAGATAATATCGTGTACCTATTGCTTTTCTGCTCGCTACTGCAGCTAGACAACCAAAATGTTTCATTCATTCATTTTGTTGCCTTTAATGAGCCAACTTTCGCATGGACGTAATAAAATCGTGCACTGAATTTTCAACGCTCTGCTTAGCGCCGAGAGTTGAAAGTCCAAAAGTGTGTTTTTTCAGCGCACTGGGTCGTGAGTGCGTCCCAACGCGTAGGATTCTCAACGTTCGGCTTAACACCGAGAGTTGAAAATCTAGTCCACGATAAAATCCCGCAGCGATTTTATTACGTCCGTGCGAACGTGGACTTGCAGAGTAGTGACAACGGACTAGACACACACGCACACCCGACGAGTCGCTTGCGAGTCTTGCTGTGAGCGCTGAGGAAGGTGCACGTGTGTTTGTATTGCGCCATCGCCTTTACATGATAAGCACTAAGGCAAGTGCAACTAGAGCCTCCAATTCACTTACAAGATTAACAACACGACCGTCTCTCTCGAATAAACAAATAAAATGAACGCTTCCTGCACGACATCTGTCGTAACGACTAGTCGTATACAATACAAATGAAAGCTCTGCGACTAAATGCAGCGACAAGACGCACAGTTTGTGCTGGCACTTAAGGCGCTGTCCCAAGCAAAACCTTGCGATAATGAATTTTTCAGAGGCTCATTAATTCAGAAAAATAAACTACACCTAAAAGCGAATTATTAATGTTCGATATTCTATAATCACATTGCACGTTCTTATTATTTTGTTTCTGTTAAATTAAAACACACACACACCCATACCCACACACACATACACACACAAACATTTAAAATATTCTTGTACAAGTACAATCAAATTTTAAAAACCCCCGACACAAACATTTCCTCATTTCTCTTTCCTACTCCATCACTAGACCCTGTTCACGATCTCATTATCATCATTATTTCAGCCGAAAGACGTCCACTGCTGGACATAGGCCTCCCCCAAGCACCTCCACTTCGACCGATTCTGTGCTTTCCGCATCCAGCGGTTCACGATCTATATCTATAACCTATTTATTGTGAACATTCCAAAGAGCCCAAACACGATACCTGTGCTGTAAGTTGGTAAGGGAGTTGGGTATCCTGCAAATTCGTAATTTAAAACAGTTTACTTTGCGCTTGTTTAATCTTTGCTGGGCTACTGTATCTCTGTCTGGGGTGGCACCTTTGCAATTAATATGTTATGTCTTGAAAGAGCACAAAGATCGGTCCTTAAAGTCATGTGCAGGAAACCATTCAGGTATCCTACCGCACTTGTCTATAAAGAGTGTGAGGTCTTAACTGTTGGACAACTCTTTGTGCTCCAAATAATATTGCGCAAACATGCCACTATACCACACTCCCTACGGCTATGAGAAGGTAAGCGCAAAAGAACGAGACTGTGTAGCACGGAGAGACATAGAACTGCTCTCGTTCAGCGGCATTATTGGATACTGGGTTCACGGTTTTACAATAAACTTAATGCTGTTCTAAATATTTGCTTACTTTCCTGACAGCAATGCAGGAAAATTGTAAATAACTGACTGAAAGGTCTCACCTACGAAGAATCTGAGAGACTTATACAATTAGTGGGTTAACTAACTTTTTCACCAACGCATACTCACTCATACCTTCTGGACTTCTGGACACACACTAACAAACACAAACACACACATGAATACGCACACACTACAGTACAATAACTATCCTAGTTGGTTCGGAGGAAGGTGATAACATTCGTGATACAGGGTAATCCTCGTAGGAGTGCCAAAGCACTCCTTTGACACCTCAGTGCACATTATATAAGACTAATTTGTATTTAAGGAGATTTACTGTACCCGTTTGTTCGGTACAATACTTGCAACCGAACAGCTCAGCACTTTTACCTGCGTGCATTTCCATAAATGCATGTATCACAACTAGTACCATTCAGTACGTATTCGGATACCAACCGCGTAACTCAAACCAAACCAAATCAAACCATCTTAGTGCTAATAGCTTAGATTTACCATTTAATAAATAATAACCAATATTCAATATAACCTTTAAACCATATTACTTCGTGTCATTAAACCAGTCTAATATAATACCAAATCAACCAAATATCAACCAACTCAGAAGGTAGTGCTAAACCAAGCAGGTACTACTTTCTACACCGTTCTTCTGTAATAAAGATTATTTATTTAAAGAGATTATTTATTTCCAGGTGATGCTGCAGCATCAGTTCAAGGTTACTATGTTCTTCTAATATCATTGAAGTAACAGAATACCAAGTTTCAAATCGATCAGACCTGCGGAAGATACTCACATCCATTTTTTCAACTAGAAAAGAGCTGATAATCTTCAAACGGCTGAACCAATTTTGATAAAACATAGCTAGAAACCTGCTTTCAAATAAAAAGAAACCGCATTTAAATCGGTTCACCCGTTTAAGAGCTACGGTGCTACAGACAGACGCACAGACACACACATAGCGTTCAAACATAAAACACCCCTGTTTTTGTGTCGATGGTTAAAAATATGACTAAGATAAATTTATTACATGCATATTTTGCTAAAGGTGTCGTTCTATTAATTTGAGGATTACACTAATGGATAGATAATTTCAAAATCTAAATAATTCACGTTTTATTTTATTTGAAAAGATCGCTTTTCTTTTTTTTTAATGAAATAATTCCAAAAATTGTGTGAATTATATGATAAATTGGCGTGCGCAGAGAGCAGGATCGAGTGAGTCAGAGCGGTGGGATAGAAAAGGCCCAAACGCTCATGGTCGTTCGCTACTGGAAGTGCATATGGGGGATGCGCTAAAGTAGCCCGCGAAATTCAAATTTTCTTACGGCTTTTGCAATTTGCAGGCCAGTGTCAAATTATATGTTGATTAAAATATGATTCGCAATCGTAACAAATATGGCATCATAGAATTTAATTATTAGAATCAGCAATACAACTCCTTAAGTTAGAATAATCCTTAAATGTCATAATTTCATGAAATAGTCATTCAATAGGATTATAGGAACTCAGAGAGTTGTTTTGATGACTTTTATGATTATAATTCTCTAAATAAATATTTGATACGGTCGTGAATCATATTTAGATCAACATACAACCTGATACTGACCTGCAAATTGCAAAAAACACGTTAGATCATTTGAATTTCGCGGGTTCCCAGACGCTTTCTCCTTAAGGCAACTAGCCCTTAGTTGACCTTAGACTTAACCGAAACCAAAATGGACCTACCTGTAAATGCAAGTTTCGGTACAGCCGAGCGTGTCTGGACAGCTAAATTCTCCTTTTCCGCATCGATTAGAACACATTCTATAACAAAATCAAAGCCGAATTAAAAGATAACTTGTGTTATGCAAATAAATGATTTGATTACTAATCTATAAATTTCGTCTCAAATTTCGTTTTCAATTGTTGTGAGTTGGAATAAGTATGAAATATGTCAGCTTTAGAAAAAAAAAAACATTTATTTCTGGTCCTAGATCCATATAAAATACAAAAACAATATACAAATTTGTCGATTTTATAAGTGTCACTATTTGAGTCACAGATAAATGTCAATTTTAAAATCGGTTCAGAACTTTTACCTATAAGCTTCTTGGTTCAGAATGGGTTTTGACATAGATAAAGATTTGGATCTCATTTTACCTGACATAAAAACTTCTTCTCTCTCTAAAGTAATGGAAGGTGTGATGCCGGTCGATACTACACTAGCTGCCTTCAAGGGAGTCATTTGTGTTTCCATTTCTAAAGAAAAAATATCAATATTATAAACTGTTAATAGGTTTGATTGCGTTGAGTACTTGACGAAACTGGTAGATGGCACAGCTGATGCTAGGGGTGACTTTGCCTAATGCAGCACAATACCTCATGGGTTTAGAATGTTGATGGAGCTTCCGCGCTTCTATAGCGCTTCGCAGATGTTCGCGAAAGCCCATGATGACGATTTTCATGCCTTAATAAGAAAGCAGGTGGCGTCAATAATGGTAGATAAATAACACTAGTTTACAAAAAAATTTTTTTTTTTGTTCATGAATTGAAACATATATTATTTATGTAGGATATGGACGGTAATTTAAAAAAAAAATCGTAGCACGTCACAATTCTGATATATTAGAGGTTTTTGTTTTTTATCTAACCGCAATTGTTATACGTTTATCGTTCTATTTTGTAAACAACTGTGTGATTCAAAAGTCTTATTTGTACATAAAAATGTCATCTAGAGTATGGCCGCATTCTGAGTTACGTTAAAAGTGATAATATCGCGAATACGACCAAATTTAATAGTAACAAAATATAAGGGTTAATGGTGCCGATTCCCTTGTTCACAAACTAAACTAAATTTAAGTTCAGTGCATCTTTATCTTTCTATTTCATTAAGAAAAGGATAGAAGATGAATTTTAGTTTAGTCCTGTCAAATTAATCAGCACCTGTCATACTCCATACAAGTTTAGACGTGATTAAAAACTTGCCGACTAAAATTACGTCAATTTACGTCAAACGCTGATTAATTTAACAGGACTAAACTAAAATTCATCTTCTATCCTTTTCTTATGAAATAGAAAGATAAAGATGCACTGAACTTAAATTTAGTTTAGTTTGTGAACAAGGGAATCGGCACCATTGAGTAATAATTGTGACTTTGGACTTAAGTCGGATTCGCGATATTATCACTTTTAGCGTAATTCGGAATGCGGCCTCTGTAAACTACATCCAAATCGATTTTGTTATGTTTGTGGGAAAATTGTTTAGTAAAATCGTGGTTTCCCTGTAACAAAACCATTGCAAGAAGCCTATTTACATTATTTTGGATTTCCGGTGTCAAATCAAGATAAAATTGGGTTCCTCATGTGATTTGCACTAATGGCAGATTGGTCCTCAGCTCCTGGTATTCACGTAAAAATAGATCACTCAAATTTGGTAAACCAATGATATGGAGATAGCCAACTAACCACGTAACCAAGCCAACGTAACGTATCTAAGGCTGCATTTCAATACCTCTGCTCTGTATTTACAAATCTTTCTGGGGCTAAATTAAAGGAAGGAATATTTGTAGGTCCTCAAATCAGGAGAATATTGGACGATACAAAATTCGAGAGCCTTTTAACCGAGGTAGAAAAAGCAACCAGGAACTCTTTCAAAAGTGTTGTTAAAAATTTTTTAGGCAATAAAAAAAGTGATAATTACAAAGAGATTGTTGAAAATCTATTGCAAAATTCTGATCGTATGGATGTAAATATGTCACTAAAAATTCATTTTTTTCGTTCCCATTTAGAATTTTTCCTGAAAATCTTGGTAGTGTAAGTGTTGAACATGGTGAGCGATTTCACCAAGATTTAAAGTTATTTGAGCAAAATTATCAAGGTTTTTGGGATCAAAATATGCTAGGTGATGATTGTTGGTCTGTCGTGAGAAATACAGATGAAAATATTTATAAAAAAAGAGCAAAAATTACCCATTTTTAACTGTTTATTGTTTATTTAGATGTCGTTTTTTGTAAAAATATTCTTAGTAAATATTTAAAAAAACTGATGTGCTGGATTTTTTAAAATATTTTTCCCGAGTTGTAGATACCTAAAGTAACATAACCGTATATATTCCATTTCAGGTACAAAAGTCATGTAAACTAGTGTAATTTATCTACATTGCTAAAAACTAATTCTCGAGGCGTATTTGTCGATTGTAAAATCTAAGTATGATAAATCAATATTTCCCGAGAATCGGTTTTTAAAGTAACCGATTTTTTTTCCCATCACTACACAAAGTATTTTGATAGGTGTCAAATCGGGCTTCTTAGATTGTCGCGAGATTAGGTCAAACGGATAAATAGTGGCGTTTAATATTATGTAGCATAATCAGTCTATAGTGTTCCCACTGGTGGGACACAAGCCTCTCTATGAAAGGGAGTGGGCCGCAATCCACCACGCGGACCTAGTGCGGTTTGGTGGATGTCACATGTCATCGAATTTTTGGTTCTAGGACATGCTGGTTTCCTCACGATGTTTTCCTTTACCGTTTTGAACGAAGTGGTGATGAAATAAATTACACAAAGTAAAGCGCCTGTTTGCACTGGGCCAACACTACTCTGTAATAATATGTAAAGAATACCTTCTGCAAATTTTTGTTCGAACTCAACAACTTGAACAGCACAATCAACACATCTAACGGGAACACCTAAAAATTAAGTTAGCATGAGAACTACTTTTTTTAAGGGTTCTGTACCTAAAGGGACAGGACCCTGATTCTTTAAAACTGTTGTAACGGTTCCAAAGATGAAACTTCATCTGGCAGAATGGTAGAATATTTGTAAATAAATGACACTAGCAGAGTTTTTGGAACGAAGTTCTTAACGTGGCTTGTAAACTTTCAGAAATCGTCACGCTAAAAAGTGTTAATACTTGTGACTGTCTTCTTCTAATTCAAAGAGAAAGAAAGCGAGAGAGAGAGAACGCTGGCAGAAAAACAAGAGTGAAGTAATTACAGTGCCATGGGATAAAATTGTACACGTGGGAGAAAGTGTGAATTTTGTTAAAATGAAAATCCAAGATGGCGGCTATGAAAATTAAAAAAAAAATTCTTCCGACAGTGAGGTCAAAATGAAAATCCAAGATCGCGGCTGCGAAAATTTTCAAATTTGCCGTCATGGGTGTCGTTTTCATAGTTTTCGAGGGTGCTAAAGCCGATAGTGGGGTCAAAATGTAAATCCAAGATGGCAACTGCGAAAGTTTTCAAATTTTTCGTAATGGGTGTCGTTTTCATAATTTTCGAGGCTGCTAAAGCCGATAGTGAGGTCAAAACGTAAATCCAAGGTCGTGGCTGCAAAAACATTGTTTTTGTTTTAAATAATACGTGAAAAAGAACTTCGTTCCTGACGGGGATCCCCCGATCGCAAACGATTTAAAAAAAAATTGAATGTGTTATTTCCTGTTTATGCAACGTTTGATTGAGAATACTGCTAAGGATGGATGGTGTTGTACTCACAGTAATGCAAGACGAATTTAAATATGTGTTTTTGGAAAAATAACTTTAAAACCCTACTATAAAGTTCAGTTTGCTCTACAAATTATATTTTTTCTTTTTCATTAGTACTAGTCATTCAGAAATCAACTTTATTTACACTTTTACAAAGTTGATATCTGTTTAAGTGGAAATGAAATCAATTGGAAACAAGGATTTGAATAGACTCGATATTCTTAAAGCCCCGTTTACACGATGCATATTTCTTGCCTGTGGCATACAATAAAATTGTAGCAACAAATGCAACAATCTAAACACTTTTTAGACGGTACAATTTTTATTGTTGTTTCAACTTATGGCATGCCACTGGCAATTATATCACACCATGTAAATCAGGCTTAAAGCCTTGTAACATAAAACGATTAAAATACTTTACCTCTTATGACGTCATCAGAAAAGCTGGTAGTTCTCTCAGACAGCGGCAGGTTGCAGGTGGTCATGCCCATTGATACTGTTCCTACAGAGTTTCCAGGTGATATTTGGGTTCCAGTGCCCGTAACTATAGAAGACGGTAGTTTGAAATTAGAAATGTTACGAGTATAGAGGGGCAGTTATTAAGTTTATTTTGTCTTTAATTCAGGGGATTCTTTTAAGAATACAAATTTAAATTGTGGAACCTGAAGGCCAATTCCCGTAATTAACGATGTTCAAATCTAATCGCCATCACATCTCAGCGCCAATCAATGTCAAAAACTTATCAAAAAAGAAAGTAAATTAAAGGTCTTTGTTTTTTTCGTGTGTTTAGTGACTAACCCTGATGTCATAGTTTTTATGCCGCCGATGGGCCTCTCACTTGGCTTCACATGCCGTTGAGAAATATCTCTCAGGCAGGTTTCCTCACGATGTTTTCCTTCACCGTTTTTGAAGCAAGTGAAAATTATAAAATACGCACATGAATCCGAAAAGTCAGACGTGCGTGCCTTGGGTTCGAACTCGAGACCTATAACTTGACAGTCTGACGGTCACACCACTAGCCTAGTGCTGATAAATTACGGGTATTTTTGACAGATTCAAAGTCAAAGTTAAATAATTTATTTAATTAGGCACTTAAGGCACTTCTAAATCACAATCCATTTAAGAATAAATGGAGATTGCCTTTCAGATTTCTTAAGGCACACGCAGCGACTTCCATGCGCAAGCAAATAAAGTGTGGTATCCACACCATTGCAAATAATTTGCACGGTTAACCGTTTTGCCATTTTCATTTGTTGCATGCTTGCTTCTGCTAATTGCATTTGCGCGACGTGTTGCCAGGCCGTAAATAAAAATTGCGTTACACGAATTTCATCGTTTAGATTTTTTTTTGTACAATTTTTAGGAAGATACTTTGAAAGTGGTAAATTATGCTTGTGTTACATAATAATTTATATTATTTACCTAAATTATCCTTTTCTCTACTCATAGCTGAAGCTGCGTTTGAGTAGAATTTTCTTAAAATAGGAAATAATGCTTGCTGAGTTCTTGTTTCACTGATTAGCCGCGTTATATCTGAAAATAATTTAATCTTTTTAAAGTAGGACGTGAAAAATACGATTTATAAATGACAAAGCTTAATGTTCTAACATCAATTAATTTCCTTTGTCGCGACAGTAACACGCGTATCAAAATAAATGAAGATTTTTTTAATGTGTTCCATTCGCTTTCCTGCGATCTGTGCACAATACATATACCCTAAAAATCTGTGGCAGTGATTTCGTGAAAAGGGACGGAAGTGTGTAACAGGAAGCCGAGGAAACGCGCGCTATTTGATTTGACCAATGAGCGCGCGCGGTGCTAGAGTTGGCCGTCAGAAACGACCTTGACGAGGCCCCGTTCCTTTAATGTTGCTTATTACCAAGGTAAATTATGTCAGTTGTTACACGTCATATGCGCCTACGGTATGGCTTGCTCGTTTTTATTTTATTTGGCCCAAATAATTATGTGCTTTCAGCACAGAATCGGTCGAAGTGGCGGTGCTTGGGGGGGAGACCTATGTCCAGCAGTAGACGTCTTTCGGCTGAATGATGATGATGATATAATTATGTAAGTCATTGTTTATAACAAACAATAGAAACACAAAAGAAAAACACACTTTAATTTTAATTGAAAAAGAAAAAAAACCGGCCACTTACTCGACAGGTCGTGCACAGTGAAGGGTTTCGTGGTCGGGATTTAAGATGAATATTTACGGATGCACAATTTTATTCATATCGTCAATATTAATTTATGATCACAGAATTACTCAATCAATCTCAATCTGCCTAGCCTTTTCCCAACTATGTTGAGGTCAGCTTCCAGTCTAATCAGCTGAACACCAGTATTTTACAAAGAGCGAATGCCTTTCTGACCTCAACGATACAATTACTGAGTAACACGATACCTCTTGGTAAGACTAGATTTCAGACTTTTATGTTTCTGACTACCCGTAACGACTGTCAAAGATCTACGAATAACAGTTGGGACCAACGGCTTTACGTGCTTTCTGAGGCACGGAGGGATCTCAATATGTAATGGACGGTCACCTATCAACGAACTGACCGCGGCAAGTGTAGCTTAACCTTCGATTGACCTGTGCGGCTGTTATAATTTAGAAACGAGTCCCTCCTAGAAATTACAGAATTACTTTTAACATAACATTATGCCTTGTTTCCCCGAAGTGTTCGGCAGAGGTGTCCCTGTAGCAGGTACACCCACATTTCGCCAGTTATGCTTAAGTCCCATGTAATAGGGGGCGAGCCTTTTGCCATCAACCGGGCATAAATCTAGACTCCGAGTTGCTACTGAGAAATTTCAGATAGAAAAACCCAATAACACTTTACCCGACCCGGGAATCGAACCCAGGACCTCATGCTCAGCAGTAGCGCTTGCGACCACTAGACCAACGAGGCAGTATGATTACTTTTATTTAAAAAAATATTCACTATCCCTTTTCAAATCTTCAAAAGCTTACCTGAGGTAGCCACGGGTCTGTAATAAGTTATCTCGGATTCAGAAGGTACTGTTATCGAAGAGCTGGCGGCACTACAAAACGGGAACGTCATATCCGCTTCTGTTACATAAATATACTGATTTATAGTTTGACCAATACCGCTGTACCGCGCCTTAGGAAGGCGCGCGGCGAGACGGGGGAGCAGTGCAGGCCGCTAATTCGTCAAAGCTCTCGGCGCACGGCGTCCCGCCCGCCGCTCATTGGTCAACACTGCCCCCCGCCTCGCCGCGTATTCCTAAGGCGCGGTACAGCGGTATTGATCAAACTATAGTAAGTTATTTATTGTTATTTATTTGTTGTTGTTTGTTGTTTTTTTTTTATATGGTTTCATATACACGGTGTCCGGTAAATAATGCATAACCTTGAAATAGCATATAGTAGACCCTATAACCATTCTAAAAAAATACAAATAAAAATACATCCCAAGTAGTACCTACCTAAGATTTTTAACTAACTTTTTTTTTCTTATTTTACATTTTTCTTCACCACGACCACAAATTTATGAATTCCATCGGTTATTTGTTGTTGTAACACTGTACATTAACTATGCCAACAGAGAAGCAGTAAATAATGTGACTAGAAAATGCCCAGTATTTTTTTCAAAAAAATCGTATCATAAGTACTACTTGGGATATATTATTCTATTGTTTTTTTTTTAGAACGGCCATAATGACTATTAAATGTTATTTCTAGGTTATCCATTATTTACGGATACCCTCTATATCGTTATAAGAGGAAATGCATGCGGTGTTTAGTCCATACAAAAGTATCTCTCAGTTTCCTCCCGGGATAATATCACTATATAACATTTATTAACCATTTTTTCAATTTATAACACTACCACGCTCCTGTTTTGTTTTTATCCATAAATTATTTGTTATGAAAACTAGAAAGCTTCCCGAAAAATTGCCCGGTTAAACTGTCGGTCTGGTACACACGGCAACACATCAATCTATACATTTCCAGTATAAGCTGACCTCGCATTGTACGGAAATCCTATACAATACGAGATTAGCATTAACTGGAAATGTATAGCTTGTTGTGTAGCCGTGTGTACCATACATCTGGCAAAACGAATAAAAAAAAATCTTTCTTAAATTATTGTAACAAGCATCTGTGCGATTGAAGGCAATTTACCTGCATTATGACACATGATAACATTTTGTCCGACTGCGTCCATTTTACAAGAATCTTCGTTGGTTTGTAATATATTGAATCGTACCGGCGGCGCCGACGACGGGCCGGGTGTGTTTGTATTCTCATCGGTCATATTTCTCGGTAGGTCTTTGGTATCTGTGAAAAAGTAAGTTACAGACCGTTTGCATTTTAGTTTCCAAACATGTAAATAAATTAATGATTTTGGAAAATAGTACATTATTGCAAAGGCCGGAAACAGGCAATTACAGGGCGAGTATGAGTTTGAAGGCCGAGTCGTAGGCAAGGACTTCATTAATACGAGACAGGCAATTGCCATTTCCGCCGAGGCATATATAGTGCTTTTCTCAAAAGAATGCAGGGAAATAAAAGTAGTTAAATTTCCATAATTGTTCAAGTTAATGCCGTTTTTAACATTAACTGTACATTTCAGCATGGAATAAATTGCCCATACTGTAGATGGCTTTTTAGTTTTAGTAATCTCATTAAAATACGCCAAAAATACACAGTTTGTAGAAAATTTTCACTTTATTCTCGTTTTTCCAAATCATAAAATTTTCATATACTTTCACGTATTTTTCTTTTGACTTCGCTGGAAGCAGGTTTTCCATTGCTAATTTGGCTTCTAATCTTAAATCTGGTGGAGTACAATCAATCTCCATTTCACTCTCTGAACCGTTGGAACTCATTTTAATTATCTAATATATAAGTAAATAACAAATCAAGACGAATTTTCAGCTTTGCCGCCAATTTTCTATTTATCATAATTGCCGAAAGGCAAACGCATATAAGGCTATACAGCCACGTGAACGCAATTTGTATTATGTAAAGAGAACTTTGGTATGCCAAGAATGATAAAAGAGATTCAATCAAAGAGTATTTAATAACCGAACCCTAGCACGCCATTTCATACAACATTGCTGGAGCGTTGTAATGTTCCAAATTCAAAAAACGCGCCTGCAATGGATTAGATTTTCTTTGACCGTAAATTCAATACTTCGCGTGTTCTTTGTTCGAAAATAATGACAATATTTCCATGCATGTTTGAGAAAAATACTTTAAACACCCCTATATAAAGTTCAGTTTTGTTACAATTAAAAAAAAAATGCCTTTTCCAATGCTACTTCTACTAGTTAAAAAAATCAACTTAATTTTACCCTAATACAAACTTTGAAAATGGAATTAATTAGGATAACTGTCGAGTAGATAGAGAATGACAGGAAACGTTGGTGGGCCACGTATCGTGGATTTCCCACTTGGGACACATATTTATTTGTAAAGTTGTACGAATTAATTAGGAGACAAACAATGTTAGTGACCAGTAACTTGGTGTCAGTCTTAAAGCCGCCCATGGTCCTCTGAGTTGGCTTCACATGCCGTCGAGAAATATCCCTCGGGTATGCCGGTTTCCTTACGATGTTTTCTTTCACCATTTTTGAAGCAAGTGATAATTATACAATACGCACATGAATCCGAAAAGTCAGCCTTTTTTTTTGGGTGGGAAATTATCAAATAACTTCTCCCGCTCTTGGCGGAGCGGGAGGGCGTGTCAGACTCTAACTGATTAAAACCCACCCGTGTGCCTTCAGTTGCCATGTTGCCAGGGGTCACGATTTCCCTTTCGGACTTCCTCGCAACCCCGGCAGCTATCGGTCCTAACGGACCCCATCAATTCTGCTGACATCTCATTGAGGCGCACGTGGAACACAACGCGCCATCGACCCGGGCCTGGTCATCGACCCAGGGCGTCTCCTCCTGCGGCGGTTAGGGGCGTGAGGGCGCAAAATTTGCTTCTCCCTCACGCGTTCCGCTTTCTCCTTCGCGAGCATTACCGCTTCGCAAAAGAAGGTGACGGCCTCCCATTTCCTCTCGCTCTGTACCACGGCCTGAACCAGAGCTGGATGTATCCAGATGATGGATGCTGGATGTGATTGGCGGCAGTGATCTCTTGTAAGAGATCACTGCCGCCAATCGCCTCCACGAGGACACGGCGATGCTCCGTCCAAGCCGGGCAGACCTCCACCGTATGCACCACCGTATCCTCCGGGCGACCCACACAATGGTGACACCCGGGCGTTTCCTCCCGCCTTATCCTGAACAGAAACCTCCCAAAACAGTCGTGTCCGATGAGGACCTGCGTCAGGTGGAAGGTGAGGACGCCGTGGCGCCTCTCTAGCCACTCCTCAAAGAGGGGTCTTATCGCTGCAATTGTGGCGTGCCCAGCGCTAGGTTGCGACAATCGCACTCTCCATGACGCTATGAGATCCTGCCGGAGCTCTGTCCGTTGTGCCGTGATTTCTCGCGGCAGTGGAGTTTCGCCTCCTCGCGCCAGTCCCAGATGTGCGCAAGGACCTTTGCCTCCAGATCCCATGGCGATAATCTGGCAAGGAGGCTCGCCGCCTCGCAGGAGACCGTGCAGTAGCCTCGGGCCAGCCAGATGGCCATGACCCTTTGGGACGTGTTCAACCAGCGAGCTGGCCGCAGCCTCAAAGAACGCGTCCACACCGGTGCCCCGTAAAGGGCCATGGACCGCACAGAGGTGCGTGTCTTGGGTTCGAACTCGAGACTTATGACTTGGCAGTCTGTCGGTCACACCACTAGGCTATCACTGCTCTTTTCTTCTTTCTTTTACGTTTTATTTTTCTGCTGTTACCAATTCAGAAAATCAATTTAAATAAATATTATCAGTACCTGTGGGTTGATCAGCTAAATTAACTGCTGTCTCATTCTCCAAACTTGTTGTTTGATCCTGTACTGCTATTTCACCTGGAATTTTACAAATATTTTCTATATCTTTGTTCTATTTCCTCTCTCCCCTGCCAACCGTCACGCTATCATTCACTCCCTTTTCATTCATATCATTCCTCACAAATCCATTCATCTTTTATTTGGAGGTCTTACTCTCCCTCTCATATATTGGTAAGAATCTCTACTATATTGTTAAGAATATAATATATTGGTAAATCTGTAGCCTTTTTTACATGACATTAGAATGTTTTTGTCTAATATGTAGTGAGCACCATGTATCTATCACATAATTAATTTATCTGTCATTGCTTTATTTTTAATTCTTTTTACCTATTGTGGTATAGTAATTTTAATCTAAGTGGATCCAAAATATTGTAAAACATTTTAAAAGAGTATCGGTGGAGTTTCTTGCCCATTCTTCTTCATACGAAAATTACCTTTTGGAAGGGGCGACTAGAAAAAAGTATTTTTTTTTTGTAAATTCAATTCAAAAGTGCCTTATAAGGGCCTATTTGAAATAAATGATTTGAATTTGAGTTTGGATGTATGGAGTAATCTCCGGAACGAATGATTCGATTCTAAAAATGAAAAATCCCAACACACCGCATCGCGGCGCGTCGCCCGCCCGCGCTTTTACTATACCAAAAGCACCTTGTAATAGTAATAGTCAATTTATTTGTGAGAATATTGTTACAGAGATGTTACATGGTTTTTATAGTTCATAATATTCTGCCGTTTCCGGCGTATAAATACATTGTCAGGGTTTTGGTTAGTTCATTAGATTACAAATTAATTTTATTGAATTAAATAAATTAGGATAACATTCAAATTGCAAATTAGTCAAATAAATCAGCTATGGAAATGTCAAAAAGAATTCATTAAGTCAAAGATAGTTTGAAGAGAATAATTAGAACGATAATAATTATTTCCTAATATTTATGTCAATTTTTCATTCATAAAATCATTAATCGAGTAGTAGCATTTACATAAGAAGTAATTGAATGTACTAAAGTTTAAAGTTTAAAAAAAATCTGGTAGTTTATTAAAAAATTTGGTCGCCATACAATAGCGCTATAGTAGTGAGACCTACCTTCATATTGGCAACTTTTAACTGAATTGCAGAGGTCCAGGGCCGCATCAGCGTTCGAAGTTAAACCTTTGTTAAAACTAGTACACTGGTTCTGTTGGCAGAAGGGAAACTGACAGCCCGATAGATTCTTATCCGTAGGTATAATAGTACTTGTTTTTTCTTCTGTAATAGACATTTTCAACAATGTTTTTATTTGTTTATTTATATAAAGACTTACCAACTGTTTAGTTGGATTGTGGTGTTAATGCTGTGTGTTAATCTTTTTACATCTTTCTACATTATAGAAAAGCACGGCCATATTAATTAACGCACTTGTACATAATACAAAAAAAAATACATTATTTTAAAATGGAATGAAATTTCAAATTATAAATAATGTTTTTTTTTAATGTACCAAATTTACCACAGAATACATCAAGGTCGCAACTGTGAAATAATAATAAGTCATTGCATCTTGACTGAGGATGCAGGAGGGTGACGATTTTAAGAGCAACAGACACAATTTTTATGAAAAAAAAAACCCGTCTGCAAAAACACAAATTTTAACTAAAAAGAGAAAAACAAGCATTATGATCAATAGAATTTTGGTATCGCAGGTTTTGGTATCGCAAAGTTACACCATATTTCTTTCAGGTTATTTATTGGTTTGTCCCCCGCCTGCAATATCAAAATTATATAGGTAAATTATAATCAAATGCTTGTTTTTCTAATTTTCAGTTAAGTATATGTTTTTGTGGTTGGGTTTTTTGTTTTGTTAATGTAATATATTTGGGATAGAATCATTACTAGTTTTAATTTGATATCAATATTGTATTTCATTTAAAAAAAACCTTTCCCTCACTTTTTTCTGTATTGCAGATGCAATATATGTATAAATATTATAATATGGCCTATGTCACTTCCACAACTAAGACAAATCTAACGACAACTCATAATTATGTCAAACCATCAAGCCATTTGGGTTACAAAGGGTGCCAGAGAAATGACTGCATTTCTCTGGCACCCTTTGTAACCCAAATGGCTTGATGGTTTGCCTGCATACTTGCATACTCTCGAGAATCATTACCCTCCTTTTGGGGCCGTCGGATAAAAAGGTTGATATGTTTATTAAAACTAGTTAGTGGGCTGTTTCAAATCATCGTATCCGGTTTCTAAAGCCACAAATACACATGCCAGTAACTGTGCACAAAAGCATGTGAGAACCTTGCATGTCACTGTGCCATAATATAAGCACTTCTGATTAGTGAATGTCACAACGGCGTGAAAGCTACACATTTTTAAGTACCTAGTAATTAGCATCGATTGGCTGCCTTCGTGTTGTTTGTACTTTCTTAGTTGTTATTTTTTAACAACCTCACAATTTTGTTTTATAACTATTGTGAACCAAAAATAATGATATTTCTTTAGTAGGTACTAGCTGACCCGACTGACCTTGTCCTGTCCACATTTCACATAATATCATATAAAAAACAGACGTTGTTTTTCCCGAATTTGAAGATTTTCTCGATAACTTTTCGATTTTTTCTTACCGTAAGAACCTGATTCGGACTGTACGGCCCTTTATACACGGCACGGTTTCTTTACGGTACGGCGTAAAACCACGCCGTAGAAAAAACGTGTCTGTCAACAAGCTTCCATAGTATCTATACAACACCGACGACCGTGCCATACACACGGCGAATAAACTGTAGTTTTTCACGCCAAGAAAAACGTGTGTTAAAAAATAGTCAAATTGAGGTTTTTGTGAAGTTTTTGTTTATTTTTTTTTATTTTTTTTTGTTCCTTAATTAATAAACAGTTAAACAATGTCACTGTGCCATAATATAAGCACTTCAGATTGTTGAATGCCACAATAGCATGCAAGCTACTTTCTTACTTTTGTGCAAGTAACAAGCATGTGTATTACCTGCTTTACGTTCGTTATTAAAGTTTGACATGAGGCTTTTAACGAACATTAATTAATTTTGGATATAATACAAAGAAATGGCCATAACAGAATAATTTTGAATGTTATTATTCCGGTTTGTTTTAAGTAATAAAAAAATCTTTTACTTGTATTGGGGAAGAAGGGAAACATCGACGGGCCTGAATTCACGTGCCTGAACTTGTTGCTCATCTTGGAACCTAAAAATTACATGATGGGCGATTAATTTTCAGAGCTTCTACAAAAGCAGAAGATAAACAGGGTCAAATTAATTTAGTTAGCCTAAATCCAGTATTTCTATTGTCTTAAGTCCCTCGGGTATCATCGGATTTCCGAATACTAACGAATGCTAATTTCCATGTCCATTAATTATTAGATTTATCGTGTATAATAATTTGAATTCAGAACTAAATACTTTATTGTTGTTTTGTTTTGATTTCTATGTGAACTGTATAAAACTGTAATTTTTTTTATCTACACCCATGCTGTAAAACCTCTATAAAAGTTTCAGAAGCAGTTAACTTATTGCCGTCATTAAAACAGCCAGTGTCATAGTAACCATTACCTCATCCCAATGAGTGATACAATGTTGTACTAAATTTCATTACGCAACTCGTTCCAACGTTCAAGCACCCGCTGCACGCATGTGTGTGTGATGTGCTGCTGCAGGCGACGTACATACGTGCAGTTGTACTGAATTTCGAGGGAATTTCTTTATTCTTGATCTTGAATTACAAACACCCAATGGTTTCAGAAACTTTTATAGAGGATTCATATCATGGGTGTAGATAAAGTATTGTATGCAACTGTTATAATTAGGTATCAATTAATACCCCTTAATAAACAACAGTTGCATAAATTACTATTTCCTATTTGTCGTGCCTGCGACTTTAGCAGCATCCTCCCATTTTTAAAATAAATTACATTAAGTTAAAAGAGTATATAATTATAACAACTCCATATACATCCAAGTCGATTGAGAGCGTCCGCTCTGCACCAAGTGCAAAGGGCAACTGATAGAAATCCGATGACTGACGAAGGACGAGGTTTGCCGAGGGACATTAAGAACATATTTGTACTATAATTATTTTGATCTTGTAAATGTAGGGATCATAGCACTTAGTTTCTACCTACGCAGTAAGAAAGGCGTGAGTTTCCATCATGTAACTACTTTTACAACATATTACCTGAGTCAGCTAAGTTGGAGACAGCTTGCAAGGTGGCCATATTGAACGTGGTGTTAACCGCAGCAGATTTTTTCTCGTTCAACACATTTCCTGTGCCTAAAACAAAAGTGTGTCTCTTGCGTGAAAGGTTCCCACGATTTATGGAGGAAAGTACTTATACTGGCAGATTTACACGTAGGTACAATCACAGATTATACAGATGGGACACTCCACAAAATCGTTTAAATTAAAAGCGACTCTTACCACGACATCATAAAGTCTCTCGTGGCTCTCGGGCCTCGACTGAGGGGGCTCCAAAGCGCATGCATGGAGAGGGGCCAGTTCCCACTTCGTTGGAAGACGGGGAAACTGGTCCTCATCAAGAAGCCGGGGCGCCCAGCGGACTCTCCGTCCGCTTATCGGCCCATTGTGCTGCTCGACGAGGTGGGCAAGCTCTTTGAAAGAGTCATTGCAGACCGCCTCGTCGGGCAGCTGGTGCGAGTGGGGCCGGATCTGGCGGAGAGCCAGTTCGGTTTCCGCAGGGGGCGCTCTACGGTGGACGCCATCATGCGCGTGCGGGCCCTCACGACGGGGGATGCTGTGGCCCGGGGCGGGGTCGTCTTGGCGGTGTCTCTAGACATCGCCAATGCCTTCAACACCCTGCCCTGGAGTTGCATCAGGGAGGCACTCCGGTATCACCGGATGCCGACCTACCTCTGTCGTGTGGTCGAGGCCTATCTGACGGACAGGGCCGTCATCTACCCCAGTCATCAAGGAGAGTGGAACCGGCAAGAGATGTCGTGCGGTGTCCCACAGGGTTCGGTCCTGGGGCCGCATCTGTGGGACATCGGATACGACTGGGTGCTGCGCGCCGACCTCCCTAGCGGCGTCAGCGTCGTTTGTTACGCTGACGACACGCTTGTCCTGGCGCATGGGGGGTCGTACCAGGCGGCGGCCGATTTAGCGACACGCGGGGTTGCGACAATCGTCGATAGGATCCGGCAGCTGGGACTCGAGGTGGCCCTGCACAAGTCTGAGGCCATGGGTTTTCATGGTCCTCGGAATGCGCCACCGTCGGGTTCCCAGGTAATGGCGGGAGGGGTTCACATCGGTGTCGAGTCGACGATGAAGTATCTGGGACTCGTCCTCGACAGCCGGTGGAATTTCGTGGAACACTTCCGACGTTTGGCTCCCAGACTGGACCGGGCCGGGGCTGCATTGAAGCGGCTCCTGCCCAATCTAGGGGATCCAAACGCCTCCTGCCGGAGGCTCTATGCGGGGATCGTGCGGTCCATGGCCCTTTACGGGGCGCCGGTGTGGGCGCGTTCATTGAGGCTGCGGCCAGCCCGCCGGTTGAACGCGTCCCAGAGGGTCATGGCCATCCGGCTGGCCCGAGGATACCGCACGGTCTCCTGCGAGGCGGCGAGCCTCCTTGCCGGATTACCGCCATGGGATCTGGAGGCAAAGGTCCTCGCGCACGTCTGGGAGTGGCGCGAGGAGGCGAAACGCCGGGGCTTAACCCCGATGCCGCAAGAAATTGCGGCACAGCGGACAGAGCTCCGGCGGGATCTCATGGCGTCATGGAGGGTGCGATTGTCGCAACCCCGCGCTGGGCACGCCACAATCGCGGCGATAAGACCCGTCTTTGAGGAGTGGCTGGAGAGACGCCACGGCGTTCTCACCTTCCGCCTGACGCAGGTCCTCACCGGACACGGCTGCTTCGGGAGGTTCCTGTTCAGGATAAGGCGGGAGGAAACACCCGGGTGTCACCATTGTGTGGATCGGCCTGAGGACACGGTGGAGCATACGGTGGAGGTCTGCCCGGCTTGGGCGGAGCAACGCCGTGTTCTCGTAGAGGCGATCGGCGGCGGTGATCTCTCGCGTCCGGCCCTGGTTCAGGCCATGGTACGGAGCGAGAGGAAATGGCAGGCCGTCACCTCCTTCTGCGAAGCGGTAATGCTCGCGAAGGAGGAGGCGGAACGCGTGAGGGAGAGGCAAATTTCGCGCCCTCACGCCCCTAACCGCCGCAGGAGGAGACGCCCGGGGCGGGAATCGCGAGCGGATTTCCGGCCACCGTAGGCGCGGGCTTGCGGACGGTGAGCAATGGGTAGCTCGCTGTCCGATAAGGACCAAGCCCGGGTCGACGGCGCGTTGTGTTCCACGCGCGCCTCAAAGAGATGTCAGCAGAATTGAAGGGGTCCACTAGGGCCAATGCCTGCCGGGGGTTCGAAGAAAACCGATCGGGAAATCGTGGCCCCCGGCAACAGGGCAACCGAAGGAACACGGGTGGGTTTTAGTCAGTAAGAGTCTGACACGCCCTCCAAGTTATTTGATAATTTCCCACCCAAAAAAAAAAAAAAAAAGGTCGCACAGCTAATTACCTACAGTTATATTCACCTTGGAGCTGCCTCTCTTTCCATCGCGTAACTCTTATATCTTCTGACTACGTTACGCCCATTAAATTCGACAAGTTGAGCCCGCCGCGTACCTACTTGTAGTTTCATACCTAAAATGCGGAGTGTCCCATCTGTATTCATCTGTGGTACACTCACACAAGATTTAAGCGATTTTCTCCTTAAATATTGATAGATATTGTATAGTGTAACGAACATAGTATTTTCGTAACCATACTCTTATGAAATAGGTTTGTTCTTAAAGTTGCAATAGTTATTTATATCGTAATAATCGTATAAACCACACAGACAATACTAAGTTGACTTTTAGATTACTAGAACTGAAACTTTTCTATAGGCTTCCGTAGACAGGCGTGACGCAATAGCGCGACGCGACTTTAGTAGAACAATTTCTATGAACATTTTTGGGAGATGTTCTCCCAGAAATGCTTCGCACCGTCGCGTCGCACCTGTTAGCGAGAGCCGTTAAACGTGTTTATTTTTTTGATGGCAAACCTCTACGGCATGCTACCTCTACAGCGGCATGATGTTGTATTTACCTGTTTCATTGTAAAATAGAATATTCGTTTGTACATCAACGTTTTCCAAAATAATCGAATGTACCAACTTTTGCATGGTGTGCACTGAAAAATAAAAGTAAAATCATTTCAGCAATAAATTTTTGACCAGTGCGTGTTGCCAGTGATGACCTATGTCCCTGAAATGTGGTCGCTAATAATGAGCCTCATTAGAAGGCTGAAAACTCATCCAATGGAGAGGGCTATGCTTGGAGTTTCCCTACGTGATCGAATCAGAAATGCAGAGATCTGTAGGAGAACCAAGATAACTGACATAGCCCGAAGAATTGTCAAACTTAAGTGGTAGTGGGCAGGGCACATTGCTCGCAGAACAGATGGCCGATGGTCGAAAGGTTCTGGAGTGGCGACCGCGTACCGGAAGACGTAGCGTTGGAAGGCCTGGGACAAGGTGGACCGACGACCTTATGAAGGCCGCAGGAATCCGCTGGATGCGGGAAGCACAAAACCGGTCGAAGTGGCGGTGCTTGGGGAAGCCCTATGTCCAGTAGTGGACGTCTTTCGGCTGACATTATGATGATGATGAATCAATTTGTGATCTTTTTGAGATCGAGAAAGGTGAGTACATAAAATAAAAATACTGTTCCTCTATAAAGAAGGATGAAGGACAGTAAACGTTCGTCTCATTATTATTACTAGCCCTTCCCCTGCTTCGCACGGTTTTTACGATTTGAGACATAACATAGAGATTTCTTCATTATATGCAAGTTTAATATAAAGGGTGGCAGGGACATCGACGCGAAAACTGAAACCATGGATTCAGTACATGATTCTGAACCCCCCTTAAAGTGGGAAATTATCAAATAACTTCTCCTGCTCTGGGCGGAGCGGGAGGGCGTGTCAGGCTCTTACTGACTAAAACCCACCCGTGTTCCTTCGGTTGCCCTGTTGCTGAGGGGATCGGTTTTCTTCCAACCCCCGGCAGGCATTCGCCCTAGCGGACCCCGTCAATTCTGCTGACATCTCTTTGAGGCGCGCGTGGAACACAACGCGCTGTCGACCCGGGCCTGGTCCTTATGGGACGGCGAGCTACCCATTGCTCACCGTCCACAAGCCCGCGCCTACGGTGGCCGGAAATCGGTTCTCGATTCCCGACGCCCTGTTCTGAACCTCCCTGCGTTGATATTTTTCGTTGGTTATTAAAAAAAAAATCTGCTGTTTCATAGAAAAGTGCAAAACCTACGCGGTCAAAATGTATGGAACAGCAGATTTTTTTAAAATAGCCGACGTAAAATATTAATGCAGGGGGTTTCAAACTCATGTACTGAATCCATGGTTTCAGTTTTTGCGTTGATGTCCCTGCCAACCTGTATAAATTTTCCATGACCACATCTTGCATTGGTCTTTTAACTAAAGTATAAATGTAGTTTGAGGTACACTAAAGGGAGGTTCTATGAAAGAATTTTACATGCGTCTACATCTACATGTACATCTTTTCAGCGAGTGAATGGGCCAGTTGTAATGGGATTTGGAACACTTGTGCGAAAGACACTTGCGCAAATCCACTTGCAACCAGCAACTTTGAAAACCATGAAAACTACACCCATGACGAAAAATTTGCAAATTTTTTGTGGCACCATCTTGAATTTTAATTTTGACCCGTTATCGTAGTCACCGCCCTCGGAAACCATGGAAATGATACCCATGATGAAAACTTAGCAAATTTTCGGTAGCACAATCTTGAATTTTAAATTTGACCCCATTATCCTTATCAGCGTCCTCGAAAACCATGAAAACGACACCCATGATGAAAATTTTTAAATTTTCGGTGCGCACCGTAAACCCACCGTGATAACAAAACTGGGATCAAACACAAATTCAAAATAGTGCATCTTCAATTTAGATTTTGATCCCAGTTTTGTTATCACGGTGCGTTATATTATCAGCGACCTTAAAAACTATGAAAATTACACCCAAGTCGAAATATAATAAAAATAAACTAATAATAAAATAATTAGCACAACTAGCCAAGCCTTTGAAAGAATACTGGCGTTATCTTATGAAGAAATCTCATTTCCGCAACTTTTTAACCGACTTCCAAAAGGAGGAGGTTCTCAATTCGACTGTTTTTTTTTTGAATGTTTGTTACGCGATTACTCCGTCAATTATGAATTGATTTTGATGATTCTTTTTTTGTTTGGTAGATCATACTTCAGAGGTGGTCCTATATAAATTTTATTAACTTTACTTAGGTGGTTTTTGAGTTAGCTTCAATAATACGTATTTTTACCTCACTTAGTATGTGGATGATATTATGATAACTTCCTGTCACTGTTATTTACATAGCAGGTAGTGGTATTCGAATTTGTGTGGGGTAGGTATCACAACTAAAAAGTGAAAAATAAAAACTTTTTACAAAAACAACCGACTTCAAAAAAAGCACTACAAAGTGAAAAATAACTTTAATTTCGGAAGTCGGTGACAAAGAACGAAAATTCAAAACCAAAGACACCGACTTCCGAAATTAAAGTTATTTTTCACTTTGTAGTGTTTTTTTTAAGTCAGTTGTTTTTTTTTGTAAAAAGTTTTTTCGTGCAAATGTCCATTCTCGCAAAACTCCATTCGTGGAAATGTCTTTTCGCGCAAGTGTCTTTCTTGCAAATATCTTTCACGCAAGTGTCTTGATACCATTGTAATGAGGTTTTTGTATTAACTTTTGTTTCTACTTACACCTTCTTGACTTAGTAGATGACTTGGTTGACCAAGTGGCCCATCGTTCAGCAGTCTTCTTCCATACGCGGTTCCATCGTCGGCAGCATAACCGACGGATTGAGCCACCACTTCGCCACGACCCGAAGGATCTTGGTACTGCATCGGAAATACAAGTATATATAAAAATTCTAGCGTAAAAACATTTTTATAAAGCTATTATTTAAGCCCAGCACCTGAAAGCTTCTGATAATTCCGCGACACCAGACAATAAGTGGGACAAGTGGAAATATCTGAAATAAAATTGGGACAATTTAATTTTGTACTACTTTCATACATTTTCCAGAATAGGAGGAATAACATTTAATTATTTGGTTTCGTACAAGACTTCGTTTAAAATTATATTTGTGACATTTAGCGATATTTTTCATACAATTCCGTTGCAAAATATATTTCTTGTCACGAATATTTATTGATAGTTCTCATATTATTCTATTATAAAAGGTAATAATTTGCTGTTAGCTCATCTCATCCCACATAATTTACTCTGAATGAGCCTCTCCGTTCTTATTCTGATACTCTTGAAATAGCTACATATATACACATCGTGTGTATTTTTAGAAATTTATAGACAGCAATGAACACCTAAGCTCGAAAGATAGTTATTGACAGAGGAAGGTGGAGGAACAACGTGTGAAACAACAAAAGTTGAGCAATAGCTCACCAGACACAACTCCCATCTGGTCGGAGAATCCTCAATTTTCAATGGTCTCCATTGAAAAGTGAGGATTCTCCGACCAGATGGGAGTTGTGTCTGGTGGTTGTCCCTCGACCTTCCTCTGTCAATAACTATCTTTCGAGCTTAGTTGTTCATTGCTGTCTATAAATTCCTAGAAATACACAATCCTCACTTTTCAATGGAGGAACCATTGAAAATTGAGGATTCTCCGACCAGATGGGAGTTGTGTCTGGTGAGCTATTGCTCAACTTTTGTTGCTGAACTTAGTTTAGTTTTGACGTCTCCACAATTGCTATGCTGCAGTCACCTGTGCACATGATGATCTTATAACTGCGTCAGAGTTCGCGCAGCTGAACTGAGCTGGGCCAAGCAATGATTCAATCAACAACTCTAGAGCAGTGGTGGCCCAGTGGTAACGGCCGCGAATTAAGAGTTTGTAGGTCGTAAGTTCGATCCCTGACAGGCGCTTTACTTTGTGTAAACTATTTCATCACTGCTCTTAAAACGGTGAAGGCAAACATCGTGAGGAAACCGGCATGTCCTAGAACCAAACATTCAAACACGTGTGTCATTTACCTACCCATACTGGGCCCGCGTGGTGGATTACGGCCCACTCCCTCTCACAGAGAGGAGGCCTGTGTCTCAGCTGTGGGAACATTATAGGTTGATGATGCTATGTTTTATTTTTTTGCCATCGATATGCTAAGAAGAAAATTATACGCTTTGACTTTGCGACCAAGGGCCGTTATCATATATGTAAAACTTTACAGCAACATCAAGTTTTGCAAAGGAACAACGGTGACAGTCGTAGCACGTACATATTTGCCAAGACAATGTTAGGTTAGGTTAATTCATTTTTAAGGTTACTGAAGCATTCTGTTTTTGCGGTTGTTGTATGTCCCACTCTTCTTTTAAAAACGTCAAATTAAAAGATGTACAAATTTGGGGACGAGAATACGACAGTAAATGAAAACACTGGCAATACTAATGCGCAGGAGTATTTTTAAATCTTCGAATGCCTAATTAATCCAAAAAACGATATTTTTTATTTAAACAATATAAATAGTAGTTATGGACCGACTATCCCTGCGTTTGATTTCAAGATTAAACCGTCGTACGCACGGACGTAATAAACACGTGGCGATTATTTTTCGTGCACTGGATTTTCTACGCTCTGCTTAGCGCCGAGAGTTGAAAATCCAATAGTGTTTTTTCAACGCACTGGGACGAGAGTACGGCCCAGCGCGTTGGATTCTCAACGCTCACCTTAACATCGAGAGTTGAATATCCAGTGCACGATAAAATTCCGCCGCGATTTTATTACGTCCATGGGAACGTCGGCTAAAAGCGATCGCCGTACGAATATAGTCCGTGCAATCCACGAAGACGCGCCCCACTCTACGATTACTGTACTGTAAGCTGAACTCTAGTACGGCGCGGAGCGGAGTGGGGCGCGTCTTCGTGGATTACACGGACTATACACGATTGTTCGGTGAACCTGAATGCGTGGTCGCGCCGATAGGGGACGCTTATGTTTTCCGAACAAAAATGACATGCACGCGACCTTTGCTTATTCGTTTGACGATCGCTTTTCGATAAGACGCAGCCATTGAGTTTTGTCAGTCAGGCGACTAGTTAAAGTAACTAATTTCGATATTATTGTATTTGTTGGTAGACTGGGAACGTCATTAGTTAAATATGCGAAGTTTAATATTTATTGTCGTATTGACGTCCCTGCCATATAAAACTTACATTTATACCGGGTGCTGGGAAACCTCTGAAACCTGTGGCACTTCTTGCAACGTTCCCTCGTCTCATTATGCATGCTGTCATCGTAACACCTCCTGCTCAATTCACGTCTAAAGTTGATGCTGTTGACTTTGATGTTGTCTCGATGACAGTGTTCTAAGAAAATAAAGCGTATCATTAGTTCATTGATTCAGGTATGACCTTGTGGAAATACATTATAAATTACAATAGTCGTGGATATATCACCGTATAATTATGAACTTCGTTAGTTTATAATCTATCCGTATTATTTCCGTTAAATTATAAACTGTCGAAAAAATATGAACTGCAACGAACCATTTACAATTTAACGCATTATTTTTCGATAGATTATAATCTTTCCATGAGAAACCGATAAATTCTGAACTGGTATCAAATTTGCTTGCGACGTAATGCACCTTGCGCTAATACTAAATAGCCAGCCTAGCTGCGAGCAACTTGAAAGTAGCGCTCGCCGGCCGCTGCCGCGGCACCGCTCGCTCCGCTCGCTCAGCTCGCACGCGGTTGGTCACAGTTCTAACTTAACCTAACCCATTTCAACCAATTCACAAGTTTTTGACAGTTTATAATCTAACGGAAATAATACCGATAGATTATAAACTAACGGTTCTCACAATCTTACGGTGATAGATATATTTAGTAACCTGTTCCGCTTAGCTATTCCTAAAGAGCCATAAACAACCTTGAAGGAAATCGACACTCAACCAGGCATCCTCAGGATGACGATTGACTTGTCGCGAACCCGAACATGGCGTCTTGCTACACCAAGCGCTGGACGCAGAGAACGCGGAGTGTATCATTACTTTTGTGTGCATAAGTGCTACAAGAATTGGTGCCTGAATGACACTGATGTTCTGTTGTTCGTAAATATTTGTGAAATTGACACAGAAATTGTGTTTAATAAAACAAGATGGCGTCGTTAGTTCTGATTTTGGGCATGCGCCAAAAGTTCCCTTTACCATTGTATCTCTATCAATCTGCCTGCCTTTTTCCAACTATGTTGGGGTCGGCTTTCAGTCTAACCGGATGCAGCTGAATACCAGTATTTTACATGGAGCGACTGCCTATCTAACCTCCACAACTCAGTAACTGGGTAATACGGTACCCCTTGGTAAGACTGGTTGTCAGACTTTCGGGCTTCTGAGGACCTGTAACGATTGTCAAAGATCCACGAATTACAGCCGTGACTAGCAGAAGAAGAGTCTCGGTAAGTAAAGATGGTCACCCATCTACGGACCAACACCGGCAAGCATAGTTTAACCTGATGGTTCGACCCGTGTGGCTGCGTGTTACTTAATGACGAGCTCCTCCGTTGTATCTGTATTGTGAAATATTTTTAGGCTTTCGTGAGAATTAATGCGACTGCCGAAGTATCTTTTCTGTGACAGATAATAAAGGCACAGACAAGTAACTGATGTTACGTCGGATACAGACACGCGGACTACTTATATTTTATTTTTTTTGTGTTTCACATATCTATTTTTATTTTATTATATATTTATTTCTGTATCTATCTATCCGTGACATCACTGCGGGCCCTATCAGAATACCAGCGCTACGACATTTACTTATTTTTAAATGTCGCAGCTAATGCTGAGATAGGAGCCTTTTGGCCTCGTACAGGACCTTCTGCTTTTATTTTAATTTTACTTTGTTTTTTTTTATTGTTTTTTTTATTATTTTTATTAATGTTTTTATTGAAGTTGTTTAGTTTAATTTGTGATTTCCTGTGCGAGTCTCAATAAATACATTTTCTTTCTTTCTTTCTTTTCTTTTTTTAGCTGTTGCATCTTGAAATTAAAAACGGTGCGCATAATATAATGTTTTGATCTGTTTTGTCCGTTTCAGTAAAAAATTTGTTCCACACCTTAGATACTGGAGCATGGTCCGAGGCCTGAGTTTTGAAACTTAGAACTGTGGGGAAACAGCAAAGAATGTTACCTGAACTCTTCTCGCTTCGAAATTTGCAGGACCATTCGGTGACCGTAGCATCAGACCTCAGAAATGTCGTGGTGTTGTCGCTCAACTCGCTTTGCTTCGTTTGAGAACTATCCATGGTTGTTGAATTATCTACTTCAGACGTTTCTTCTGTGGTCGTTATAGTGGGGTTAGAGTGGTCTTTAGTGGATATGCTATCGCGCGATTCGATATTCATGTCGGTACCGCTGGTTGGTGACTGAGTTGGTTCAATTCCTAAAATTATATATGGATATTAAATGACCATTTTAAAGATTTCAGTCTGATTTACATAGTGCGATTTAATTAAAAGTTCATATAAGGTCATTTGTTGCTTCAATTTTATTGTATGCCAAATTCCTACGGGCAATAAACTCGCATCGTGTACTTTATATTTCAATGAATATTTTTAAAGTTCAAATTATGATTTGGCTACTGCGAAATGATCAAATTGAAAGCGTTTCAGGAATTATTTGGGTCAGTTTTCAGCTGATCAAATATTGTTTTTTATTGATGACTAAGGCTAAATAATTTTATTAAAAACTTTCAAAACGATTGAATTTTACTAACGAGGCTTACCTTCAATAGCTTCAAAATTGGTTGTTTTCTGCAATACCTCTGAAAAACAATCAGTGTAGGACGGTACTGGCAACCGAGGTATCGGGGCTACTGCAGTCTGATTCGCATTTGAACAATATGTGTTATTTGCTTCTGAAATTGTTAGGAAACGATTTTGTCTTTATTTTTTTCAACAATAATTATTTGGTTTTTTTTTTTTTTGCTATGTAATGCTAAACATTTTTAAGGCCGCGCAAATATTTGTACCTGAACTCAAAAGCACCCACACATTTTGGGATATACAAGGCTATTGGTTATACGTCGGCAATCTGTTAAGGGGATGTAGGAGAGGTCATTTGCAACCAAATTACCCCAGATGACCATAGATGCCAATGTCAACCATTATCTAGTAAATTGACTTTTTTTTTAATGATGAAGTAATAATATAAAATTTACCCGATAAACCTGATATACAGGGTTAATGGTTTATATGTAACCATTTTCAAGTAATTTAACATTATATGTTTTAAAATGTATGAAATAAAAATAAAAATGTAACCAATAATCCTGATGTACAGGGTTAATAGTTATGCGTAGGCAATACATTAAGGGGATGTAGTAGGCGTCATTTACAACCAAATGACGCCGATTGACTCCTATGCAAATGTTAACAATATTCGCGTAATTTGACATTTTATATTTTTACTTCATGAGTTTTAAAATATAAAATGTCAAATAATTGGAAAATGATTGACATTGGCATAGGGTCATCAGGGGTTATTTGGTTGCAAATGACCTCTCCGACATCCCCTTAACGGATTGCCGACCTATATATAATCAGTAACCCTGTATATACATATGGGGCGACTGGTAATTAGTGACCGATACTTAAACATGTGACTAAACTGGTGAAAAAAAAACAGCTGTTCCCAAAATTTTGACGAGTTACGCTAACTTAGATCTAAGGAACAGCAGATTTTTTTCGCGATTTCAGGTTTGGTCCGATAATAAAAGCTGTTCATAATGATGAGTAAGTATCGGTCACTAATTACCAGTCACCCTATATATATGTCTAAGATATACTACCAATCAATGTTTTTAAATATATCATAAAATCTACGACTTCCATAATAATTTTAGAAATTGGTTAAATTCTAAATGTAAATATGAGTGAATATCTGTAGATACCTGTTGTTTTTGACAACCGTGAAGGTTTCAGAGCAACATAACTTTTGGATGTAAAAGTGCCTTCCTCGACTCTCTGTGCAACTGGAGTGCCGCATAGTATCACCGTCGGTTGTTGTCTTAACAGCGAACTTGAGTCTGTAACAGTTACATAAAAATGTGTGTGTGAGTCAGCTCCGACGCACGACTGGAGCTTTATACTCCTAATATACGATTATCTTTGAATGTCCAATGGGCAAAGAGGGAAAATAAATACATTTCTTAACTGTATAAAAGTATAACAACCCCCCACCCTATTATAACTCAAATGAAACAATAATCCGATTATAATTTAGACTTGTCTTTGCGATTTAATTGAATGCAGTAATGTGCAAGTAAACCGTGTATCGCTGGAAATATCTTACGTACATAGATCAAAGTGTGAAATATGTAATGTTTTTTCACAAAACACAATACAAAAAGTCATGTATAAATTTCACTTCTTATAAAATTTCCATACCGGGGGAGGTTTGCATGAAAAGCGATTCGTAAGGAGTAAACTCTAATAAAAATTATGGGGTGTTGGGTAAAAAGGCAAGATCATGAAGGCATCCAGTGTGATTAAATGAGGTTGAAAATCGGAATTTCACATTCATCTACTACTAACTCGTAGTCTGATCTAAAAGTATCTGTCGAAAACAATACTCAATACTTTATTGCATTCCACAATGTATGTGCAATGCATGTGGATGCCAATTTGTAGTGCCACTTACAAATTAAGTGCTTTGATTTGATTATTTCGATCTACTTTCGATACTTAAACCCGAAATTCCAATTTCAAATCACCTTAAAGATCGTTTTTATTTAAAAACTGAGTTTACCTTAATAACCTCAATTTTCGTCGACGTGTTATCTAATTTAATAATGTTATTCAAAGAATAATAGTTGGAAAAAGTGGTGAGATATTCATTTAGCATAATAGCATAATTAGCCCTTAATGTTCCCACTACTGGGACACAGGCCTCCTCTTTGTGAGAGAGAGTAGGCCATAATCCACCATGCAGGCCCAGTGAGGGTTGGTGGATGTCACATGTCTTCGAATTTTTGGTTTTAGGACATGCAACTCGTAAGTCGGGCCAATATCACTGGGCCACCACTGCTCTTCGATATAAAGATGTAACCTTCGAACTATAGATAAATGATTCTAATTCCTAATGATGATGACTAATTTCCATAAGTGAGTGATGGTTTGGTAAGGTTTATTAACATTTACATTAGATACTTTTGGGTCAGACATTAGATACGGCCAGCAACGAAACTTTGAAATGACTTAAAAACTATTCGGCTTGCTACACGGCTTTCCGCACATTTTAACGAAACATTTATTTAGATTTTTTATGACGTCCAACAGAGATTCAAAGTAGTTTTATGTACGGTTGGATGCTCTGAAACTAGGCAGAGCAATCTTTGCAGGGTGACTGGTAGCAGCTGAATGAAAGAAGCCGAGAACCAATTTCTGGAGGGAACAGTAGTAGGCTGCTATTGGCTGACATAACTAACCTGTGATACATCCCACGCCAATCTTCCGCGTTGAGGGTTTTATATCAGCTTCCATCGACAAACCAACGCAATATGTTTGGTTTGTGTTTATCGCCAAGTCTTCATCAGCCTGCGACTGCTGTGCCTTTTCAAGGTTTATTGGCTTTATATTCTGGCTTTTTTTCGTGTTCATCGTCTTGTACCCTAAAAAATTAGAAATAGTAATAAAATATTTGCGTAGATTTAAATCGTAAGATTCGCCCTAGCGCGTTTCTGTTTCGTTTGACACCTCTGTCAAACACAATGTCGCAAGACTTGACTTGATTGTCATTGAAAAGTCATTATTATTGCGTGAGCTCACTCTTCTAAGTATTGACACTTATTCGCAGTGTGGGCGCTTCTAATGATTTAAATGTTTGTGGTAATTATTAGTTGCAAATAAGTTCGTACCTGACTCATTGTCTCTTGTAGGGAACTCCACATCCGGAGGTTGCCACACACCTACATTTTCATTAGTAGGTTTTACTTCAGTCGTTGCATTATTTTTTGTTTCCATAACTACGGTGGACCTTCTTTGAAGGTCTTCTTGGGGGCAAGGTGCAGGAAATCCGGCTGTGTTTAAATTACGTATAAATAAAAGAAAAAATACTACAATAATATTAATAATGTCCCTACCGCCGTATTTCTACGTTGACGTCGTGGTGGGACTTGCGCGCTCCTATGAACTCTAGGGAGTTTACGTGTAACCAACTCACTATTCAGTATAAATTAGTTTAAATAGAATTTACTAACCGGTACTGGAGGCAGAACTATTGTCATGTGGACCACTAGAATACGTGCTTCTACTATTTGAGGATCTTATGGTATTCAATGGCGTCCTCAATTCCATAAACCAGTCTATAGTTAAAAAAATATAGAAAATCATTTCAAACGTGTAAAGCACACTACATTTTCATATGATAATGTTGTCAACGGGAAAAACTAAAAAAACCTTTTGATTTAACTTTAGATGAAGGGCTGACGCTGATCCAGAGGCTTATAGTCCCTACAGATTAGTGGCCCCATAACCTTTTTAGCTTATAACGACTTAGCTTAGCCTCAACATGTCTCCGGCAAAGTAATTGGTGTGGGGATAGTGGAAAATGTGGGTATGTTGTAAAACCAATCCGAACCAATAAAAGCGCGCTGGGGTGACCCGTTTTAAAAAAGGTGACTTATTTGTCTGCCTGAGAGTAACGATACTAAAATACAAATTTTCCAAGAAAAGTATGCGCTTTCGGAATCATTGTCTATGTTCGTAAATAAACGAACGAGCGATGATGATATCTAATCTTATATATAAAATTCTCGTGTCACAATGTTAGTTACCTTACTCCTCCGAAACGGCTTTATTGATTTTTACCAAATTTTATATGCATATTCAGTAAGTCTGAGAATCGGCTACTATCTATTTTTCATACCCCTAAATGATAAGGGTTGTCCACCCCAAACAAATAATTGGCAAAACAACGTTTGCTCAGCTAGTATAGATGTATAATTATGGAAGTACTTGCAACTAAAACTAAAGATTAACAACTCTATTCCAAAAACTTTTCAAATATTTTGAGTGACAGATGACAATGTATCTGCGCGACCGGCGACCCGATAAAGAGAAAATCTACTATACACTAAAACAGCGAATACATTTTCACCCCCCTCCCCTTTAAGATCTAGATCAAATATTTTTGATATTTGGATAGCTCATGACCTAAAGCGGTGCCATTGAGAAAATGAATAAAAAACAATTAAAAATCATGGCAGAAATATGAAATATAATGGTTTTAACGGGTTAAAGCTAGTTTCATACAAACGCGCAGTGACAGGTGCACTACAACAAAGCGCGCAGTAAAAAAACTTAGAAGCTTTGCTCTTTTGGAGGACTATTCTCCCACTCAACGTTAGTACTAATTCGGAAACACGAAGCTTACCGAAGCGCATACCTTTTTTGGTTTACCTGTAAAAATTGCACTATAAGATAATCACTATTTCTCTAAAAAAATTGTGCTCCTACAAAAAAATTTGATTCGGTCTCTATAATGTCAGGGTTCAAATCAAATTCCGACATAGATTTTCAAATAACACGATACTTCAACTTGTTTACCATTCAGTCGATCATTATCAATCATATTCGTACGGCCATAAATCTGCCCCATAGTGGGTATAGGTCTCGTTGATTGTATGGACATGGGCGGAGCACGATCATCTGGACAAAATTCTGAAAATCAAAATAATGGAGCAGAAATATTTTAAAGTATTGTTGTGGGAAATCGAAGCAAGCTCTTTATGTTGTTTGTCTTTTTAATAGATATAATATTAAGTTTTCCGTAACGTCGTTTTTTTTTATTGGATTCCGTGCATAAACCTCGAAGAGCATGTAAAGCCGCGTGTTCCGTTCCCGATCTCTCTACGATTGTGACGGATTGTTGTACCCCCGTTGGACTATGAGAATGAGGGAAACAACATTCTCTCCGCATTATAGTGCTAAAAAATGTATGCGCAATCACACACGTGATTTGTGCACACATTTGTGTACTACAATATCTGCTGTGTGGTTGGCTAGTCTCCTTATTGGTCGCTGTGATCGAAATTCAGTCAAGCCTAGAGTACAATTTAATATCCTACATAATGTTATTGTATTCGTCATTGTTAAAGGCTGGATTGACTGACTCCTACGTTTAATATTTTTAATAAAATACTTTTTGCTGCTTATTCCTTGCCAATAAATTCATTAATAATATATTAGAATGAAAACTACCTGGATTGATCAAGATGTTCACTCTCTGTACATTTCTACATTCTGGTTTAAACTGGTTATTGCTGCTAGGTCGACTCTTTTTCGATGGTACGTTGTTTTCTTTGGATCCTTCCTTGTCAGATTTAAGCCGTGGTATATGACTTGTTTTTAATTTTTCAGCTACATAAGAATTAAGTTAGCAAGGAATAATATTAATGTAGCAATGCATTTATGTAAATGAATGAACGATAGCAAACTCTCAAAGCGGTGAATGATAATGTAGATAACAACACAATTCTTGAAAGATGATTTGAACAATGGCAACAATGAAAATAATTCAGATGAGTATGATATAGCTGAAACATACGTATCATATCCTCATTTTTCATTTTCATTGGACTGCCTTCCAAATTACTTGGGCCAGGCAACGAGTCGCCTAAAATAGAATTCTAATCAAATATTGGATGTCAAACTAATATAAGAATATTAATAAAATGTTCAACTTGCCGGCGTCGTCATTCGATTTGTTCGATTCGATTGGCTTGTAGTATCTTGTCGGCATGCGAATAATTCTTGGCAGTTTGCTGGTACTCTTTGGTTTTTGTTGATCTGTTTGGGATGAAGATTTATTGTGGGAATTAAGATTAACCGAAAAATTTATGAAACTTTAAGGGATAATTTATGCTTTTGCTACTAGCCTTTGTTGCTGTGTGTTTGTGTATATTTACTTATTCGAAAGACGACCATGTCTTTGTTGACAGAGTTAATTTTTCGAAATAATTGTTTTTGTTTGGCTATTGATGAATTAGGTATAGATTAGATACTAAAATGTCCGCTATACACATGTAGCCTGATATTTCTATGACCATCCAATTTTTTTCTAGGCAATAAGTATCAATCAAAGACACAATGTATGCAAGAAAATATGCAGTTATTTTATAACTGGTAAAGGACTGTAACTATGTAACAAATAATCGTTGTTTTTCAATGAAATGCGATAGAGGGCGGCGCTGACTGCGTACGGCGGCGACGGCGCAGTGTCAACAAATGTCGGCGTCATGTTTTATAGACATCTTTGTGATGCTGCTGTTAACTCAATATTTTGGTTAAAAAAAACAATTATTTTATAACGGGCACTAAACATGGTGATAAAAAAAGTCAGGCTGTATAAGTTCATGTTCATTAGTAAAAAAAAAAACTCAAAATGTATGATCGCTAATTTAATACTGATAGGTACTCAAAACTGAATTCATACCGTTACATGTTTTTTCTTTAGAGTTGGTTCTGCTCGTTCTTATTCTTTGGGAGGAGTCGGAGTATAGTTTGAAAGTTTCCTTCGAACTTTTATCTTGTGCCTTCTTTTCCATTGTGTGTTTAACATTAATATTACTTGTACTTTTTTATGTATTACTTTACTGTTGCTTAGAATTTGATTTGAAGACAAATTGTTCTTGATTATGCTCTCTGTTGAATGAGCACTTGCATCCCATACTGTTATAGACAAAACAACTGTTTGGTGCAGTTCACATCTCCACTATAAAATTTTAATGCTTCCTTTTACCAGTTTTCAATGCAGTACGAGAAAAAGGAATCCATACAACTGACAAATTCCAAGTTAAATTCCTTTCTTTCTAACTACAGAATTTCGATAAAGAAAATCAAAGCCGTAATGTTTTGTTTTTGTTTATTATTTTTTACAATATTAATTCAAGTCATATCTAAAAATTATTGCATTTTAAGTATTTTGACACTGGAAATTTGACACGGGTCGCAAAAGTCAATTTCAAAGAGTATTTGGTCAATTTATGTTTTCTTCTAAAATGATAACGAAACTTCTTGGTTAATCATCGAGGTCTTCGCGTTCTTGTTGAATGAGAAATGCTCTCTCTGAACTCTGCTCTGCTTGTATTTCTGCTAATTTCTTTATCAGATCCTCTTGAACACTGTCTACTATTTCTTTTAAGTTTTTAGCTGGAATAACGTTATATTTATTAATATTATTTATAAAACATATATAAATAAAAGTTCTTAATTTTATTATTTTGTTTTATTTTTTTGTTTGTGTTATTTTCAAATTAGTGCCCTATGATTGCAACTTGATTTCATTGTTATGTTAACCTAAGTCTGTAGTGTAACCATACCTTGGAAATTATAATATTATAATTAGTGCTATAATATTATTCTTAAATAATTATATTCTAGTGTTTGTGATAATTTCGACTGTACATTGTAATGTGTATCATTGTCCATTCACACGTACCACAACCACACCACATCGCAGTGACAAAATGTGGGCAAGCAGTGGTTACGTGTGAATAGTGTCACTGCTACTTTTTCAGTTGTGTTGTGGTTGCGTTGTCGCTAGTAGTTGCGATTTGGTTACGTTGTGGCTATGTTTGCGATATAGTTACGTTGTGGCTAGTGTTTGTGGATAGATCGTCTACGGTTGTGACAATATCGTCACGTTGTGGTTGCGTTGTGGCTGCGACGTCGCCTTGATGTGATCGGTATCGTTCACACAGTTTATTCAATGAATGAAAATGAAAATAATCACTCTACTAAAGTCTGTTTTTTAATCTCGGAGACTAAATTGACATTTCCAGTGTTACCTGTTTTTTGCAGTTTTTAAATATTGATGTCCCACAATCGAAGTTTTTTCGTAACATTCGGTCTTTTGTAGTAGACAGTTTAGGTTATTAAGATTACATCAAATTACCCATTTGCTCCAAAAAGGAGTATAAGTTTTGAGCGTAGAAGCTCTCCAATATGTTGACAAAAGCTGCTTTTCCTCACCTGACCAGTTTTGTGTTAGGGAGTCCCAGCCGAAATGAGCCAGGCTTCCAGTAGTAGGTTGAGCACTTGAGCTGGGGGACGCCCAGTCCAACACAAAAGAAAAACTTAAGTAACAAATAAATTTAACAAAATAAAGCAAATAGCACTTGAAATCGCAGACGTAATACGCCTAATAGACATCAACGTCTCAGTTTGATTGAGAGTGACCATATAATTGGCAGCGATGAAACTGTCCAATGAGGTTGGTCTTACGGGGCATCTCAATAAACATGCCCGAAAGAGAACAAACCGACTTCACTTTGAAGATAAATAAAAAAAGGGTAGACGCTCACCGAGTAAACATTGGCTCCGCGAATATTTGAAGTTTAAAATCTTAAAGTTGTGTTTAAGTCTGCATAATACGTTTATCAGTTTCATTTCAACAGACACCATAAGCACAAATGTTATCCAACGTTAAAAACGCGAAGTGAATAAGTTCAGAACATAAGCAGTGACAATCGTGAAATGGTGACACAAACTGAAACTAGTGCAGCGAAATAGTGCCTGTGATATCAGTTTTCATCACCTTGAACAGTGAACATAATTTGAACATTTTGAATCCCATAAGTGTTATATTAAAACTAAATTACCTTTATCTACAAAGTAAATAAAACTGGTACAATAAATAGTGGCGTAGGTAGATGAAAAATAAAAACAATATCTGACAAACCGTTCACATTCATATCGTGGATGCACGGACATAAAAGCTTATTTCGTCAAGTTTCAATAATACCAGACGGCACGTTACGACTAGTTACGACTGATACGCATGGTGTTCCGAGTTCGGATCTCAATATCTGTAATTATTTTTGTGAGTTTAGAGATTTAAAATATGCATCGTACACCGCCACCAGCCGACAAGTCGAATGATCCAACTAATAACATGGATTTAACTACGGGAACTCACGTAACTACGCGTTATAAACGGCCTAGAGTGATTAGTAACAACAGCTCAAATGAACCATCGCCTGATAAATTAATCAACGACGAAGCAACCGAGTCTATCACTCCAGAATTGATTCGAGACATCATACGCACCGAACTGCGTAGTCTCCTATCTACCGATATCCGAAATATTGTGCAGGAAAGCGTGAGAGCCGAACTAAAGGATATTAGCTCGGAACTAAGCCAGATGAAAGACTCTCTCGAGTTTACAAGCAAGCAATATGATGATATGCATTTAATTTTTGAAAAAAAGTCAAAACAAATAGATGATCTACAAAAAGAGAATAACAGCATGAAACCTTTAATAAAAGACCTAACTTTTAGATTAACTCAGATGGAACAACATGCTCGATCTTGTAACATAGAAATTCTATCCGTGCCTGAGTACAAGTCTGAAAATCTGAATACCACAATGTTGCAGTTATGTAAAGTAGTATCATGCCCCGTAAAAGAAAATGATATCGTTATGTCTACTAGGATCGCTAAACAAAACCCAGAGGGAACGCGTCCTAGATCTATAATTGTTAAACTTACGTCTCCTGCAGTACGTGATGAAATTCTAGCTGCCGTGATTAAGTTTAACAAAGCTAACAAGGCGGATAAACTTAACACTTCCCACTTGGGCATAGGAGGAGATAAAAAGCCTGTCTATGTAGCTGAGCACTTAGCCCCACAAAACAGATCCTTACACCATGCTACGAGGATGGCGGCCAAAGAGAAGAACTACAAGTTTTTATGGGTGCGAAATGGTCGCATTTTTGCTAAGAAAAACGAAACTTCCGAACGCCTTCTTATAAAAGATATGGACTCTTTGGTTAAATTAGTTTAACATGTTTCACCGATCTTATTTTTTTTTTTTTGAATGTTTAATGAACAAATAATTTATAATTCGCAGAACTCCAAATTTATTACCAAAATACTAGAGGTTTAAAGACAAAAATGCATGATTTGTATCACAATTTATTAATTAATGATTACGATGTGGTAATTCTTACGGAAACTTGGCTTAGTGATGATATCTCCAGTACAGAATTATTCGATGACCGTTACACTGTATATAGAAGAGACCGTAAACTGAACGAGCTCTGTACGAAGAAGACTGGGGGTGGGGTGTTGATCGCTATCTTAAAAAAACATAATTCTATTGAAATGGCGTCTTATAATAGTTTGTGTGAAGATCTCTGGGTAAAAGTTCAAGTTAAAACCAAACACAATGCAATAAGTCTTTGCTTTTGCGCGGTCTATATTCCATCCCCAGTTAAGATTGATGTTTTGGAACATTACCTTGAGAATGCGGGCAAAGTCATTCGTACGGAGGGCAATACTTTTATAGCAGGTGACTTTAATCTGACTAACATCGATTGGGTCAATAGCGATAACAGTAGCTTCCTAGTCCCTGAGACCACTAATTGCTTGACTAACCACCTTTTTACTGAGTTCGTTGCGTTGCATGGTTTAGAACAGTTTAATAGTGTCAGGAATGATAAATCAAAGGTCTTAGGCCTGGTTTTAGCTGATATAACGAATGTTAAGGTAAATGAATGCAATGATCCCCTATCTAAAGTAGACACACATCATCCTCCTCTACTGATCTATTTAGACATCATTCCTGAAAGAACTCTGAACTGCAGTATGTTACCCACCCGTAACTATCACAAGGCTGACTATCAAGCTATAGCACAACATCTTGACACTATAAACTGGACTACAACGTTACAAAACTGTGGGACCATAGATGAAATGGTTGAAATATTTTACGAAAAGGTAAAGGGTGCTATTACCAACAACGTTCCTTTTTCTTATAAGGTAAAGAACAATAAACAACCACCGTGGTTTACGAAAGATCTCACTAAATTACTGAAACAAACATACAACCTTAGAATAAGAGTTAACAAATATAACAACGCTATGGATAAGATTAGTTTAGCATTACTGAAGGGAAGGTGCCGGTTATTAAACAAAACATCTTACATTAGCTATATTAATAAAATAGAAGCTAGAATAAGAACTAATTCTAAATACTTCTGGACATATATTAAACATAAGCGTAAAAATAAAAGTACAATCCCGGAAAAAATGAACTTAAACAATGAAGTAGCTGACAACAGTACCGATATCTGTCAACTATACGCAAAAAACTTTTCATCGGTGTATAATCAGAAGCACTCTACACAGCTAAATAATACATCTTTATTATTGAGTTGTGGAAACCTGAATGTATTAAGTCACATATCGCTTACAGAGGATATGGTCGCTAGCAAACTGAAATGTCTGGATATACGCAAAGGACCGGGTCCTGACGAGCTTCCCCCAATTCTCTTCGCTAAGTGCGCGAAGTCATTCTCTACGCCTTTAACCCTTCTTTTTAACCGCTCACTTGAAACGGGTTGTTTCCCATCTGCGTGGAAGAAATCTAAAATAGTCCCTGTTTTTAAAGATGGTCGCAAAAACGACATAAAAAATTATAGACCTATATCGATTATCTCTATTATCCCTAAAGTTTTCGAGTTGTTATTGTATCCGTATCTGTACAGCCACTTGAAAAATCACATAGTAGGCAATCAGCATGGTTTCTTTCAGGGCCGATCAACTCACACCAATCTAGTAGCTTTTTCAGAAAATGTCACAGCTTTTGTGGACCAGCGGATTCAGGTTGATGCAGTGTACACCGATTTTAGTAAAGCGTTCGACAAAGTAGACCACCAACTTTTAATACAGAGACTCGAGAGCTGCGGAATCTACGGTGCACTATTGCAATGGTTTCAATCATACCTTAGTGATCGTTTCTCGTTCGTTGTTTTGAATGGGGTCCGATCTGAGGATTTTCATGTGACGTCTGGAGTACCACAGGGCTCTCACTTAGGACCTTTGCTTTTCAATATTTTTATTAATACCATTATTCATTGCTTCCATCACGCAGAATCTTATTTATTCGCAGACGATCTCAAGTTAACCTTGCCTATTAAATCTATTGAGGATCCTCATTTGCTACAAGCTGACTTGGATAGATTAGTTGAGTGGTGCAAAGAAAATAGGATGAGCTTAAATTTACAAAAATGTTTACATATAAAATTTTGTCGCAAAAAAAATGTTTTTAATACACAATACTCTCTTTCGGGCAATACACTCAATGAAGTTGGTACTGTCAGGGATCTGGGAATTTTGATGGATAGTAAATTGACCTACAATGACCATATGGATAAGATAATATCAAACGCAAACAAAATGCTAGGTTTTGTATTAAGGACCTCAAAGCCCTTTAAGAACTCTAAGACCAAAATTATCCTATATGAGACGTTGGTTCGCAGTAATCTGGAATACTGTTCACAGGTTTGGTCACCCCGTTATAACGTTCATAAGCAACGTATTGAGCGAGTCCAGAGGAGGTTCTTGTATCATCTATCCTTACAAAATGAAACCGCGAAACAATTGAAATCTTATAAAGACCGTGTTCATCACTTTAAATTTCAAAGCCTCACCAATCGTAGAAAAGTACTTGATCTTTGTTTCCTACACAAATTACTGACATCTAAACTAAATACTGACCTACTATCTAAAATATGTATTAATGTTCCTAGCAGGTTACCACGGTCACATACCTACAATCTTTTCAGACAATCTTTTCACAAAACCAATTTAGGTGACAACTCTCCCCTTACGAGAGCTACCAAATTGTATAATGCTTTATGCCGCAAAGCTGAAATCGATATCAATCATGACAGTCTCAACACTTTTAAAAAGAAATTATATAAGCACTTTCGGTCAGAGGACATTTGACTTATCATTCCAATCATTAAATAATGTATACTTTTAATTTAATTTAATTTATATCAAATTTAATTTAATTTATAATTCTACTTTTTACTTTTTATTTATAATTTTTAAAATAATATTATATGTTTTTTTAATTTTAATTCATTATGACATAATATTGATAATCAAGTTAATGCTTGGTTTTACTGTATTGTATTCGTGTAAGTTTAAACTTTTAGAATGGCATGTATATTGTTTCTTTTTTATTCTTAATTTAATTTAAATTATGTATTCAGAGCACTAAGTACTCGATAATGTGTAAGCTGTGGTTACCTGTAATTGAGTGTGCGTTACAGGATAATGTAATAAAACTAAGTTTTACTATTGTAAAAAGATAATTTGTAATGTAACTCGTTGGTAATCCTTAAATAAATAAATAAGATCGGCTCATGGCCTTCAATAGAGTCGCAAACGACAAGGACCATGTCGTAGACCAGTCCCTGTTTCGTTTTATGCCGATGGATGGCCAAAACGGGAATACCTTGGGCTCCAAGGTCATTAAGGATATCCCCAGTATGGAACTCCTTTGGAATGCGCCTGATGACGTTACCTATTGTTATATCACTATATAAAATATCGAAAAATACGTATATTATTATTTGGATAGTTTTATGTCACGTATTAGTATTAGTAACAAGAATAACACAAATTCGAATGTGAGAACATTTGACAAAAATATAAAACAATACGATTAAAAAACCGGAATTATCGGAACAACACTGCGATAAGAAGCTGGCCACATTATTTTGAAGTTTGACATTTGCAGTTGTCAATTTAGTCTCTGAGATTAAAAAACGGACTTTAAATATATTCATTATATAGTAAACAGCATGCCTACCGGTTTTTTGATTAAATTCTTCGGCTATCAATGATATTTTCTTTAATGTGACAACATGTTTAGATATCTCAGCAGCTACATCAAGTTCCATTCCAGTGTTCACTCCTTGGTCATGCTGTGACATCTTCTTCCTCTTAAGTACCGCTAGTTTTATTACTTCACTATTTACTATTGGCATTTTAGGCATTTTGAACGCTCCAGGTTTTTCTGAAACTATTTCAACCTCTTGCATACACACATCATCTTCGATGCAATTGATTTTAACGGGGATGTAATTTAACTTATCATTAGGCATCAGTTCTGGAGCAAATGACTGTAATGTTTCAATTTTTATGGGAGACGGGTATTTCTGTGGCGAGTTCTTTTTTGAAATCTTGATGGGTAAGGCATTTGCGATGCTGTCTATTATCGTCTCTAGAAATAATAAAAGTCGGGTTATTATTGTTTCTTATGTACTCATATTTCAAATTAATTTTCTAAACTTGATTGTGTTACGGTCATTTTTACGTCTCTTTGGCCTTATCATTACTCACGTACTGTCTAATGTACTGGGGAGGTAGAAAAATAAAAAAGTTAGAACTAGAGAGGGTGGAGAAATCGCTGCTCAAGTTTATGTTCTCCAAACCATTCAGATTCACAAACTCTTTATCTATCATCTGACCTTCTATCTGTTAAAAACATAAATAGCTCCCGTGCGATACCACAAAGTCAAGCAGAAGAAGGAATTATGCAGTCGCTCCAACTGTCCCAACAAGATCTGCCTTCGCTAAAATACAGTACGCAAGACAATCATCCCACTTACACAACCTTGCTAACCAAGAACTACGTATGTACCATCGCGAAAAGCTATAACTAACCACCATAAGGTCTATTCTTGCTTGCCGCAATAGAACTGGGGCGGTAACAGATGTGGTCATTGTGTGCACGGGATTTTGTTTTCAAAGGGGTTAGTTATGGGCTTCCGCGATGGTACAATCAGCCCCAAAAAGATGTATACACGGACAAGTAACCATTTTATTGTCAGCAACCTTTGTTTCACAACATTGTATCTACCAATAGGTACAAAACATAGTATACAATTTATTTTACCAAACCCTTTGACCAAAACAATGTTCACAATGACAGTTTTAGAACAAGGTATCAAGGCTGATAACGTCATACCACTTATATCGAATGACATGTCTTAGCTTCGTTTAATAGAAGAACAAGAATTTTATTTTTGTCCTTTTCATTTCATGCATGACGTCACTGACGTGTCATTTGTTTTTTATTTGAAATAAAAATTAGTAAATCATGAATTTTCATTGCGAATGTTGCTTAGGTTTTTTAAGTTGGTCACTCACCGGGTATTCACGTATAATAAACATTACTTGATTTGATTTTGAGCATTGCGTTACAATACTGCGCCAGCTCGACGAACTGACTAAGGAGCATTCGCTTTTAAGTAACCGCTCGAACTGTGAGTATTCGTAAGTGTAACATCGATTCAGTTGTAATGCTAGGTTGTCCGCACTCATTGTTACGAATTCGTAACATTGCAGCAGTGCGTAATGATGTACCTATTACATCATTGTAGGTACGCACTGTAATGCTCACCTGGACGCATTCACTGATGACGTACTCGAATCTGAACTGTTACATTACACGAAAATGCTCCCGGTGAGTCACTATCTTAAGATGTGATTGTTGTCATGACAATAATAATATATCAGTCTGACGCGGTAGAGTAAATGCCAAATTTGTATGGCTTCGCATTTCTTCTCTCTTTTCTTCATCTCAATATTTATTTCTAACGCGGTCAAACTTTTGAATTGAATAATTATTGTACAGACGCCAGCACATCAAGCTACTACAATCTGTAAAATTTATTTAATAGATTTTCAACTTTATCGCTGATGTCTAAGGTTCAAAGTTGATTGGGAAAATTTGACAGTTTCGGGTAGCTTGATGTGCTGGCGTCTGTACACATATTTGTGAGACTTATGTAGATTACCATGTTTTGGTCATAGGGTGTATAAATGTTTTGGGACAAAATGTTTACTTTGTTTTGGTAAATACATTATATACTATGTTTTGTACCTGTACGGTATGTTAAGAAACAATGGTTGTAGACAATAAAATGATTCCTTGTTCGTGTATACATCTTTTTGGGGCTGACTGTACTCTCTGCAGCTCCGTGATAGAAAAAAAAAGGCAGTGGCACTCCGGGCACAAGAATAAAAAACGAGCAGAAGGCAAGCTTCCTAACAGAGTTCAAAATTCTTACCTACTTTCATAGGGCTGTCACTCGGTTATTACAGATTAAAAAACCGGGTAAGTGCGAGTCGAGATTCGGCGATGAGCACAGACGGACGGACGGATGGATGGACGGATGGACAGCTGGACAGCTGGACAGACGGACAGACGGACAGACGAACGGACACGCACTGTGACTGAGGTGATCCCGTGAGTTTTCCGTTTTCCAATTACGGTACCAAACCGGTAATTATTTTAACAGTTCGTTTAAAATTAAGTAATACCTATTTAATTAATCATACTGTGAAATAATTATACACACAATGCGTGCATCGTTGTTGAACTGAGACCCTCCCATTTTTGAAGTCGGGTAATAAAATGAGCAGTGGTGGCCCAGTGATAACGGTCACGACTTACGAGTCTAGGGTTCGAACCCAAGCAGGCACTTTATATAAATTATTTCATTACCACTGCTCTCAAAACGGTAAAGAAAAACATCGTGAGGAAACCGGCATGTCCTAGAACCAATAATTCGAAAACATATGACATCCACCAACCCGCACTGAGCCCGCTTGGTGGATTACGGCCCACTCGCTCTCACAGAAAGAGGAGGGCTATTTCCCAACAGTAGGAACATTATACCTAGGCTGATTAAGCTTATATGCTAATAAAACACGATAGTAAAGTATGTAAGTAATTATTTACACTGTCAAATAGTTATACATACATAGCATACGTTGCTTGCTTTTTTTGAAGTTGGTTACTTATTAAAATACCGTGACTTATAGACGGACGGACAGACGGACATGGCGAAACTATAAAGTTTCCTTTCTGGTTTTACTATTTCACGAACGTAAGTGGTACCTACAAACCTACTAAAACAAAAATACGAAACAAATAGGAGACAAACAATAACTCGCTAATATAGGCGGTAAACCATAAGATTAATAAATAATAATTCTTATGGGAAAACTTTATGGCCATCTTTATTTAGGATACTACCTATCTCGTAACTAAATAATTCTGCAATAAGCATTAAAAATGAGTAGGTATGGGTAGATATAGATAATAACCTGACAAAATCCTTTGGATAAAAAAAATAAACCTTGCTTTTCCTACTATTATTGATACACACAGTACTTACAACAATTTGCCATTTTTATTAACCTAAATGTCCGCGTCACTCGTACCGCTCTGGCACACGGCGCGCGGCGTACCCCTGAACGTTGGCTTCGGAATGAGCCGGCTCAAACCAGTTTGCCTCTAGCGGGCGCCGGTGCACCCCCCGCGCGCCTTGTCTGTGACACTGCACGCACACAAAGCTGTGCGTGTAGTAGTGATCTCGCGCAAAGCGTTAGTATGAAGCTTGCAGTCTGTTCCTTTTTTAGTCTTGTGCTCCGGGAGTGCCGACAGAAGTGAAAACTTGAACAAGATCGTCTTGATGGAAAAAACTACTTGTATAAAACATTGGTCCTTATCTAACTAAAGAGCACAATCGCGTTTACAAAAAAATAAAAAATCAGCAACCTTTGAAGTAAAAATACTTGCATAGAATATTGATCTGTAACGTAATATAAATAAACAACACAATCGCGCTTACAAAAATGAGGTGTTGTCATGGTGTCGCGAAATCAATGGTTTAGTCCCATCTCAAAAATGTCCAATGCGCCTAAAGAAGTTTTCACTTCAAAAAGTATTAGTGAATGGCTGAAGATTAAAAGCTATGACAATATCGAGTCCATGGTTTCAACGACCGTTACAATCGCGTTGTGGCGATCATAGTAAGTGGAAGAGGCTACTTTGGGCCCCTTCCTATATCAAGACAATATCGCAGGGCTAACTATGTACCACGACTAATATGTTCTAGTAGAACCATCTCATGTTGCAATACTTCACACATCCACTCACGCTCATACTTACACATACACCCCCCACACACACACCCTCACACTCTCACACACACACACACATATACAACATACACCTGTGTACCGATTTGCCTTCAAGCTTTATAACCATTTCCATTGTTTAATTATTTTATGTCTAGTTTAATTTACTCTACCATTAAGGTCCTGCGCACACTGGTGGACGGCAGAGGCGAGCATTGAGGGGGATTCCTCTATCCGTCAGTGCACACTGATATGAAAAATCCTCTGCGATATCGCGAGCGCTCGCCAGCTTACTGGAGCATCCGCCGGTATGCCGTGGAATGCGCCGTTATGCTCCAAGGTCGATCACCGTGCATTGAAATATGTACCTTATTTCGATTGGATAAGTATTATTTAATTGATAAATTTAAAATCCTCTACCGTCCCGTCCACCAGTCTGCACAGGCCTCAACTCTCTGTGGCCTTTTTCAAAGGCAGAACTAGAATGTTTAGTGTCTACACCGTTTCTTTTTTGCTGGACAATGCCCCATGGAAGTGGCAGAGTCTGCTACTACAAGCAATTCCTTGCTTAAAGGTGCCTCCAAACGTTCGTAAAGAAACGCACTTAAGGGCTTATACTACCTCAAATTGCTTAGCATGATCCTCCGTTATATCGAAAATACTGCAGCATTCATTTTGAAATAAATATATGTTAAAGTTAAGGATTAATGTTAAGTACTATGTTTGACGAAAACACAATTCCATAAAAAAAAAATCGATAGAAAAAAATCCAAAGTTACCTCCAAACCGAACAATAAACCGCTGGTATTCAAAAATACTTCAAATTTGATATTGAAACTTTGCATGATATCTGAACTAACTATAAAGCAGCGACTGTGTTTTTTTTTTTTTTTTATTATCATTATTTTCGCCGTAAAAAGCAATTACCTAAATTATTGGCGCCTCGGACCCGCCAGCACCCCACTCCGTCTCGCTCTCACTCAGTCCGCGAGCAGTATGGTGCGAGCGAGATAAAAAATGAATTTGAGCTGAGGTAGTATGGGCTCTTAAGTTCAATTGAAATAAATATTTATTTTAATTTTATCATTTAATACTTAGATTCTGGACAAGTGCCTCAAGAATCTATGCAACCATATGTAGGGTACATCATAAACCAGAATCAATACTTACGGACAATATTTCTATGTTCTTCTTCTACTTCTTGTTGTTTCCTTCTGGAAGCCAGTTTTCTGGTTAATTCTGCTAAGAACATTGAACAAGTAGGACCTGAGGAGAGGAAAAAATTAAAGATGAAAAAAATCTACAATACACTTTCGAGAGCTAAACCATTATCCTAAATTCCTAACTATATAATATAGAGATTTGATTTTTTGATGTTTGTATGTTTGTTTGTTACGCTTTCACGCTAAAACGGCTGAACGGATTTGGATGAAATGTGGCACGTGGATAGACCATGACTTGGGTTAGGACATAGGATACTATTTATCTCGACATTTCCACGGGATCAAGACTTATGCGGGTGAAACCACGGGGCGCAACTAGTATAATATAATAATACTAGCGGCTTCGCCCGCGTGATATCTTTATAAATTATAGCCTATTTTATTCAGTGATAATATAGCATTCTACTGGTGAAAGAATTTTTAAAATTGGTCCAGTAGTGTTACGGCCTGCCGCCACCAGGTGGCGCACGGCGGGAATTACTGAAGAGGCGTCGCTAGTATTTGAAAAAGAAAAAAGAAGAAATTCCTTCCTTCCGATTCGATGGCGGACGACGCCTTATGCTTTTATAATATTCAGATCTTTTTCAACTCAGAATACAGAAAATAAAACAGAATTGTACCAGTCATCATCTGCCTAGCCTTTTCCCAACTATGTTGGGGTCGGCTTCCAGTCTAACCGGATGCAGCTGAATACCAGTATTTTACATGGAGCGACTGCCTATCTGACCTCCACAACCCAGTTAAGTACTGCGTAACACGATACCCCTTGGTAAGACTGGTTGTCAGACTTTCGGGCTTCTGACGACCCGTAACAACTGTCAAAAATCTACAAATGACAGCCGGGACCAACGGCTTAACGTGCTTTCCGAGGCACGGAGGAGTCTCGGTATGTAAAGATGGTCACCCATCCACGGACCAACCCCGGCAAGTGTAGCTTAACCTGTTGGATCGACCCGTGCGGCTATTATTACTTAGCCACGAGCTCCTCTAAAAACAGAATTGTACCAGTATCGTCCATTATTTATCGAAGCATTCACAGCGGCAACAGCAGCACCAAGTCATTTTCGAGTTTATTAATTACAAACAAACATACAAAAAATCAAATCTTTTCTGCTTATTATAATATTAGTTTAGATAATAATTAGTCCGTATTGTCCCACTGCAGGACAAAGGCGTTCCTTTCCTTTTTTCCATTCAACTCCATCCTGAGCCAATATGTACCAATCCCTCATATAAGCGTCAAGTTGGTCCCGCCATCTATGCTTGGGTCTTCCACGATGCCACTGGACGTTTTCAGGAACCCATGTTCTGGTGGTTCTAGCCCTCAATGCATCCGACATGCAGCATACGTGTCCGGCCCAGTCCCACTTGAGCTTGACCGCTTGTTGGGTGACGTCAAGACCATAAAAGAATATTTATATGCCCAACTGTATACAGCAAATAAGATAAAAACTTAATGGATAAAATGATAATCTACGATCGTGAAATATTCAAAGCGTCAGTGTCCTAAGATTATTATTTAACAGGGAGTGATAGCTATGAATGAAAACTTTTTGGTAGATTCTATAAAGAAGATTGCAGGCTGGTCTGAAACCATAGTTCTGGGTTCGGGTAAAATTATAATGGGTGTTCCATCTAGAATTTTACAGTTGTAGCCCGGAGTCTGGATTTGTTCTTGGTTGATGGCTATAGCTCGCCCCCCTCTGGCGAAATGTCAGTGTACTATAAGATCACTTCTGCCTAACCCTTCCTAATGTCCCTTGCCTAATGGGGAGAGTTGGACCGACGTGATGTTGTCTCATATCTCTATGCTGGGCAAGCAAAACAGGAATAATGTAGACAGGATAGACTGTAGCTTCCAATTTGCAGCTAATTACAGGACCCTGCGATCATCAATCATCTATCAAACTTTGTGACTGTGGCAATACTACCTTCAAATCTTCAAAAAAGCTGTCAATGAGAGGTTTATGTTCATCTATGTTTGTTTATAGACAGAAGATCGACGGTTAGTAATATACTTTCACATTTCTTCTATATCTAAATGTTGCATTACTATCAAAATCAAAAGTGTTCTTTATTCTCGATGCTATAAGGTTGCTTATGGGTTGCTTCTTGGGTTGCTGTTAGAGGAAAGATAACTGTGTAAAGACTGTTGTTTCATTACCATCACTTTTACGTTTCTTTGCCGTTTTTGGTTTCGCGGCTTGCTTTTTACTCTTTGCTTTGTACCGAGCAGGCTTTTCCATAGCTGCAAATAGAAAGTTTACGTAAACTTTAGGATAGGTTATTTTTCTTCCCACATTTCATACGCCTTCGTCTTTCATAAAATTATTTGCGAGCTAATATAGAATTAATTAATTAAACAGGGAATTGTTAATGTTGACGAAATGTTCCAGAAATACATTTCTGTACAAACATAACAATGTCGTTATCAAGTATTTCTACAGAAGCTTATTTACGTTGAAAATTCAAGATTCTATTAATATATCTAATTACTTTTATTTGGGAACATTCAATAAGCTATTTTTGACGACAATTATGAAATTAAAAGGGAGTATTAATATTGAGTCCCTTTGTAGTCGACCTAATTTACAAAAGTTATTAACATCGAAACCAAATCAGGCTGTTACTGGCTACTGTTATGAGCCTACCCTGGCTATAGTAATGATGAAAGTCCCTTAAATAAACAGCAGAACTTTTCAAAATCAACCCTTTGACTTCGGGCCAAAAGTCAATATCAAATTATTTGAAATCAAAAGAGGGTTGATTGCCAAACCATTTTCAGTGGAGTATTTGCCGTGAGCGCGAGTATTTGCTGATGGGAGCAGTTTGGCGTGCATCGAAAATTGAATAAAACTCAGTTCCCCAGACTCTTGGGTCGAGAGTAACAAATTAATTTGTTTGGCGAATTACAGAGTGAGGTCATGCTCAAATAGTAATTAGAAATTCAAGTGTGTATGTTTATCTTCTTGGAATGTTTGGTCTCGAATGGTTTTGTAGATGTAATACTATGTAGTTTTTGGGGATGGCATAATTATGATTGCCAGCAATGTAGTGTATCTGTTAAATTGATATGTAAACACCATTTCATGCACATCAGTAGTGAGGTTGCTGTCACTTATGTCAACTGTCAGTTCACCACGAATGGCGGGAAGCAGTTGAAAGTGAGGGGTGCCTGCACGAGAGGCTTGGTGTGGTGATGAGCGAATGTAGTGATATAATATTTAATCAGCTTAAATACGGGATCAACAGGATTCTACAATATGGAAGCCTGATGGTTAAAATAATGATGATGATGAAGGCATCGTCTTGTAAATATTTGTAGTTGCTTTGTATATGTATTCAAATAAAGTTCCTTACGTGTGTTTGATACCTATAGTAAGTAGGCTACAAGTAAATAAAAATACTGTATTGAGCAATGAGGAGGGTTAAAAAAAATTGCCATTCTTCTAAGCGTATCGGTGGCAAATAATAAAGTTGCTGAGAAAGTTCAAATATTATTGACTACCAAAATTCAAAAGTCATTTATTCAAATTAGGCTGAGAACCAGCACTTTTCGAACGTCAAAATTACATAAGACAGTCCCCCAAAAACGCCCACCCTTCACCACTTCCTAGTGCCTTTAGCTGGGAAGAAGAAGTGGCGCAACAAACTCCCCAGCAGCACAGCTGTCTGTTCAAGTTAGAAAAAAAATAAAAATGACTCTATACAATAGTATGCAAAATTATTATGCAACACAAAACATTATTTTAATTAAGTATAAATTATTGGCCATATGTCAGCTAGCACACGCCAATATACCAACCAAAAACATCGAGAACTATACTCAAGCAGAATTAAAAAATAAAAACTAAACGTAAAAAGAACTAAATATCTAAATAAAAGCCTCCAGGCATAAAGGGCGTGCCCGCTTACATAAAGCTGTAAAAAAACTGGCAGTATTCTAGTAGTAGCTGGAAATCTAAATGTCTTTAGCCAGCAACGGGATGGCACAGGCCGAGAGTAACGTGATAAAAATATATAAACAAAAGTATCAAGTACTTGTTTATAGATATTAATCTCGAGATCATAAACCACCAAGAAATCTGGCGTGCCCCGAAGTGATATTCGTCAACAATAAGTTATTGATTCTTCTTCGATTTGTGCTCGTTTGATGGCAACAGACTCGCTCCTTATTACATGGGATTTAAACATAACTGGAGAAATGTGGGTGTATCTGCCAAACCCTTAAAAAAATACAGGCGTAGTGTTATGTAATGTTAAATTCTTACCTGCTAAAAAGGGGTGTGTAGAGATTCTTTATGATTTGACCTCACATGATGGAAAAAACGCATCGGTACTCCTCAAATTGACTAAAACAGATCAGGATGATAATATAAATCACACTTACTTACTCGATTGTTAGCCTCGGGAAGTCCCTAAAAGTGGGACTTCCGGTAAATAATTATTGCTATTTTACTTACGAATAGCGACACTAGGAATTTTATTGTATTACTGTCCGTTACTGACAGGCGCCATGACACTGACAGCTATATAGTTTATGGGTTTATGCAACGAAGGAGGTTGTATAGTTTGAAGCATCGAGTGAGCAGTAAACCTCTTTAGAGTGTAATGCCCTATTGTTTGACTCAGACTGACCACTTTTGAGCCACACAAATTATGTTTCCTATGTTAACGATGTAGTAAGATCAAGAGGCTGGGGCGGCTGCTGCAAGTGTGGAAAACCTCAAACGGCAAAAATGCTATAATCTTATTGGGGGTTATTTGTTCGAGTCGTTTGGGGTTGTAACACTAGGGCCATGGGGTCTGAGTGCCCACTTAGTTTTTCAAGACATTGCCAAGCGATTGGTCGGCTTCACGTGACCAAAAGGCTGGCTTATTTTTTGACCAAAGAATCAGCATCGCCATACAACATGGCAATGCTGCCAGCTTTTTGGGCACGTTTCCAGTTGACAGAGATGGGGAGGAATTTTTTGATTCCCTATGATTCCTTCCCTTCTTTTTTTTGTTATATACATGTACATATTATTATTATCTATTTTAAGTCTGTTAGCGTATACAGGGTGGCAGGGACATCGACGCGAAAACTGTTACCATGGATTTAGTACATGATTCTGAACCCCCCTGAATTGAAATTTTTCGTCGGTTATTTTTTTTTTAATCTGCTGTTATGGAACAGCATAGTCCAATACCTACGCGGGCAACATTTTGACCGCGTAGGTATTGGACTTTTCTATGAAATAGCAGATTTTTTTTAATAACCGACGAAAAAATTCATCGCAGGGGCGTTCCACGAGCGCCTCAAAGAGATGTCAGCAGAATTAACGGGTCCGCTAGGGCCGATGCCTGCCCCCCGGCAGGCATCGGCCCTAGCGGACCCGTGCGAAGAAAACCGATAGGGATATCGTGGCCCCCGGCAACAGGGCAACCGAAGGAACACGGGTGGGTTTTAGTCAGTAAGAGTCTGACACGCCCTCCCGCTCCACCCAGAGCGGGAGAAGTTATTTGATAATTTCCCACCTAAAAAATGAATCCATGGTTAAAGTTTTTACGTCGATGTCCCGCCACCCTGGATATTATGTAAATATTATGATTACATGAAGAATGTAATTTTAATTTTTTATTATGACTCAAACCCCGCGTCCTATTTAAAAGCGTCGCGCGAATACACGATTGTTCGAACTTTTTGTTCGGTGAACCTGAACGCGTGGTCGCGCCGATAGAGGGCGCTTTCCGGTTTTCCCTTAGAATAATATGGTGTTATAGGGTTTTCCGAACGCGCATTTATGCACGCGACCGATCGCACATTAGTGCGACGGTCGCTTAAACAGGACGCGGCCATATGTATATTTTTGTAAAAGGTAAAGAAGCTCTTAGCAAGAAACACTAATATCGCTTGTTAAATTAATGATGATTTCAATCATTCTGATAATTATCTTCATCCATCATTAGTCCCAATTTACTCTGCTAAAAGGATCTTTTGGCGCTCGAATGACGTTGACAGGGGGGCGCTGTTGGTAATTTGTGAAAATTGTTTTGTGAAATGTATTGTGAAAACAAGATGGCGGCGTTAGTTCCAAATTCAAATTCAAAATTCAAAAGTCATTTATTCAAACTAGGCTGAGAATCAGCACTTTTCGAACGTCAAAATTACATAAGACAGTCCCCCAAAACGCCCACCCTTCACCACTTCCTAGTGCCTTTAGCTGGGAAGAAGAAGTGGCGCAACAAACTCCCCAGCAGCACAGCTGTCTGTTCAAGTTAGAAAAAATGATTCTATACAATAGTATGCAAAATGCATAATGTAAGTTCATTATGCAACACAAAACATAATTTAAATGTTAAATTATTCGCCATATGTCAGCTAGCACACGCCAATATACCAACCAAAAACATCGAGAACTATACTCAAGCAGAAATAAAAAATAAAAACTAAAATCCGATTAAAATCCGATCCGATTTTGGCCACGCACCAAAAGACTTGTACAGCATACATCCCATATCGTTTTTGGTTGTTACTTGTTACATAAATTGAGAGTGTTGCGTTGTCGTGTCTGAGTCAAGCTTTACCGTTCTTAGCTGTATAAGTGTACAGTTATAAAATTATACAAATAACGCGGATAACAGAATTCTTCAGAAAGTTTAACGTTCTTTTGCATTTCTACATAAGAAACATAATTTCCTTTTGACTGAGTTTATGCCACGCTTTCTTGGTAGCAGCTAGAATTTGGACTATAAAACATCTACATATGGCTATTATGACTTTAAAACTGTTGTAAAACTCATGGTTGTGGTAAAAAATGCCAGTACACATGTCTGCCTGCCTTTAAAGGGCATGCAACTTTATGATGTAAGTTACGTGTTTTAATATTAGTCCCAGATGGACCGAGCTCTGCTCGGGTGAAAATAGATATAAACATATCGTCCAGATATACTGGCGTATCACATTTCCGAGGCTGTGAAAATAAAGAAAACAAATTTTCCCAGATATGAAACCTAGCTAGATCGATTTTTCGCCCCCGTAAACCATTATATTGCAACTTTCATTGAAATCGATAGAACCGTTTTCGAGAACGTGATTATAAATATATATTGCTCATTTACCTACTACAGGTACACCTCTGCCCAATCCTTCGGGGAAACAAGGCGTGATGTTATGTTATGTATTGCTCATTTAATAGGATATGGATTATGTATTTTGTGTATTTATGTTTACTGCTTCTTTCCTACGATCGCATGACCATTTTTTACCACACCTATACTCCGTTTGAAATTAGATTAGACATTTAACTAAACCTTTTTTACAGTTCGTTCAACCGATTTTGACTTCTATTGCGTTGGTGCCATGACAAATGGCAGCTGCAGTAAACATTGGTATTGTAACCACTTTTTTTGCTTTTAATGCCATTCTTATGCCTACGGTATAGAAGACAAAATCGGTTGAGCGGACTGTTTAAAGGTTTGTTTAAATGTCTAATCTTATTTCAAATGGAATATAGAAGAGACGAAATCTATTCTTTGCCTACTACCACAGAATAGTACAGTAGGCGCACTCCACATTTCATGCATGAAGCTACAAGTATGCGGCGGGCTTGTCTTGTGGGGCCAATTCAGAAGTTACGCAGTAGAAAGAGAGGCAACTTCTAGTAGTGGTAGTTAATTAGCGCTGTGCGACCTGAATTGCACTTTATTGTGTCACAGCAAGAGTTGCTTTTTACTTAAATGATTTTGCGGAGTGAACCTTCTGTATCAATTTGTGCTACCACGGCGTTCAGGCTCCCGTAGACAGAAACTTTATGGAAATCATTCTACTAGAATTGCATCGCCTTTCTGCGTTCTTCCTGTGTGAGAAATGGGAAAATAAAAACAACAATTTGAGTTGAAATTGTTACTATATTTAGATCATTTGATAATAATGTTCGTGTGTGCTGTCAGAGATGTATTTCAAAATGTAATGTCTGGAGTTGGATGCTATATATTCTGGCTGAATACGGAGTTACCTGGAAAATATAAAAAAAAGTTGATTATTTTTACATTTATTTTGTAAAAAAAGACCAAGTTCGCCATATAAATACAGGGTGTAAGGGACAGCCCTCCACTATCGTTTTTTCAGTTACTATTTCTTTATCTTATATATAAAATTCTCGTGTCACAATGTTAGTTACCTTACTCCTCCGAAACGGCTTTACTGATTTTTACCAATATTTATATGCATATTCAGTAGGTCTGAGAATCGGCTACTATCTATTTTTCATACCCCTAAGTGATAAGGGTTGTCCACCCCAAACAAATAATTGGCAAAACAACGTTTTCCGGGGTCAGCTAGTTTCAATGCAAAATTACATTCTCTGTACCCAATACTCCATTAATGTAAATAAAACAGCTAAAATAAAAATAAACAACAATGGATGTTGAAATTCTCTAATAAACGACGCGTGAAATCAGCTGTAAGGTAATAAAACAAATCAGGTTTATTGGATTCCCATAACGTTCCTGAAATAATTTCATGTACCGGTCATCTTAGTATGATATACTGAATTCCCCCCATCAGTCTGCGGAGGGCTGTCTCTTACCTTATACCTTGTATGTCTCCCCTTTTTAGTCAGAGGAAGTTATGGCATCCAATATTACTTGACGATGGGTGACAAAAGAAGTGTGATATATGGCAGGTTAGCCTTAGTTTATTACTTATTAGCTTATGAGGTTTTACCAGTTAATAGCGACTGCACACTGCAATCACTAATCTGTGTGCCAAGTAATGTGACATTCTCGTTTTACTCTTCATTTTTGTAGTTATTGAGTCCACTTTAGTCCACTTTAGTCCACTTTAGTCCACTTTAGTCCACTTTAGTCCACTTTAGTTCACTTTAGTCCACATTAGTCCACTTTAGTCTCATTCTTTTTAGTGTTTCGAATCTATGGTAATCTAAATTGAGTCGGTCCAGAATTTAGCTATGAGTTTGGCGCCTTCACTAGTGTCCATCAATTCCTGTAACGTGCAGATAAGGACACACAGGACATGATATTCGGTGTCCTATAGTTTGTGGAGATCCAAAGTCCACATCTCTCACTGAGACTCATTCACAAAATATGTATTTCCAATATTATTTCCATAACAAAATTAAATATTTTACACACCAGTAAGACGGCTTATTACGGTGGCGAGGTTGGTTTCTGCAAATAAAATAAACATGATTAGTTTACTCGAAAGATCTCTAAAGAAATATTTATCTTTTTATAAAAATGAATGTACAGGTGTTCTCCTTTAGGTAGTATTGGAATCAAATGGAGCGTATGTTTGTATCGTCCTGTATATTGTGAGATGCTTACTGTCTTGGAAAAGGTGTGGGAAGGTTCTATTTGCCCACACGTTTCTTTTGCCTGAGGACTGAAAATAATTCTTGGAAATAGGTTGTTTTTGAAATTTCTTTTCGGCTTACTTAATGACGTGTTCGTAGAGTGAGATATGTATATCATATTTTATTGCAAAATGCCTGCATTTAAAATACTTGAAGTTTCTTAAGGTATTTATTTAACGAGAACGTCCATGAAATATTTTTTCTAGTGCTGTGGTCCAATCATTATGGTTGGAAGTCCCAAATCTATACTAATGTTATACAGAGAGCAGCCCCGGATCTAGATTGCTTTTGAGGCGGGGCAAAAAGTGCCGTCTGCCGACCCCCGCCAATCTTTTATGGGAATGCGCTAAGTTAGCCCCCACGAAATTAAAATTTTCTCAAAATGAAAATTTTGGCAGCAACATATTAATCAAATTGTATCGATCGATAATGCACAACAGGGGCGCCAAAACTGTTGTAAAAAGAAGAAAAATAGAAAGATAATAAATGTGCTGCGCGTCTCATTTATTGTAAAGTTGCTGTGTGCTGGGTGGTGCACTTGTCTGCTATGCTTGAATTTGTCGCCCCCTGAAGTTGGCGCCCAGGGCACGGGCCCTGGCTTGCCCCCCCCCTAGATCCGGGGCTGATAGAGAGAGAGGGAATTTTGTGGTGGTAATCTCGGGAACCACAGCTTCTGTTAGAAACATTCTTTCACCATTCAAAAAATTCATTATTCCAGATGGACATTTATAAACTAATATTATAAAGAGGAAAGATTTTTTGTTTGTTTTGTTTGTTTGTACAGAATAGGCTCCGAAACTACTGGACCGATTTTAACCCATTTTTTTAGAGTTCCGTAGTAAACAAGGAACCCTTATAGTTTCGTCATGTCCGTCTGTCTGTCTGTCTGTACGCGGTCTAGCTCTGAGACATTTAGTACCTACTAGAAAGCTGTAATTTGGCATGGGTATATATTAATTACGCCGACAAAGTAGTAAAATAAAATTAAGATTTTTTTATCATGTACCTCCCCTACACGTAAAGTGGTGTTTTCTATTTTAACCGACTTCCAAAAAAGAGGATTTTATGTATATCCACCGATTTCTCCGTCAATTGTGGACCGATTTTGAAAATTCTTTTTTTGTTTGAAAGGGTGTGCTCTCGAATTGGTCCCATATAAATTTTATTAACTTTGCTTGGATAGTTTTTGAGTCAGCTACAAAATACGTATTTTTTTCCCACTTAGTATGTAGATGATATGTTAAGTTTCTGTCATTGGTATCAGGTAGTGGTATTCGAATGTGTGTGGGGTAGGTACCACAACTAAAAAGTGAAAAATAAAAACTTTTCTACAAAAAAAAAACAACCGACCTCCAAAAAAAACACTACAAAGTGAAAAATAACTTTAATTTCGGTAGTCGGTGGCAAAAAACGAAAATACAAAACCCAAGACACCGACTTCCGAAATAAAAGTTATTTTTCACTTTGTAGTGTTTTTTTTGTAAAAAGTTTTTAATTTTTAAAAAGAATATCTGGAAGTAATTTATATTTAAAAAAAATTGTGTTCCTTAAGAAAATTGCAATAATGTGAAATAAATGTACACGACACTTGTGCACAATTTCTGAGAATAATCTAACAAAAAGTACTAGGCTTGCATGAATTCAAGATAGTATTACAATCATTAGTATTATCCCACTAATAGGATTTGGATGTTGGCACACAAATCACTACATAGTATAAAACAAAGTCGCTTTCTCTGTCCCTATATCCCTATGTATGCTTAAATCTTTAAAACTACACAACGCATTTTGATGCGGTTTTTTTTAATAGATAGAGTGATTGAAGAGGAAGGTTTATATGTATAATAACCCGGTTTATACCCGTGCGAAGCCGGGGCGGGTTGCTAGTAGTTTATAAAAATTACTAGGCGTGCATCAATTCACAACGCGCCATCGACCCGGGATGATTAATGAGACTGAACTAAATAACTGTATGAAAGATGATATGGCTAGAACCGACATGGCATGGCATAGCATGGTATGGTGACTATCGAGATAACGACTAATAGAGAAGTATAGAAGAAAAAGACGGTTATGACAACCCCAAATAAATTGGCATAGACAGGAGAATGATTCGATGATGATGATGATATTGAACTAAACAAATTGCTAATACTTACAATAATAGGGGATGGTTCGTCTTGCGTCACTTGCGTAGTGGTCTGTGGCTCAGATGATTGCGTCAACTCGGGTGCCTTGGGGTTCTGACTAGTTTCCGAGTGGCCTGCCAACCTTGCAGCAAGAGTTACCGGTATTTGGTTTTCTGTGAAATACGATAGAATGGTCAGTGCAGTTTTGAAAATAAGGATGACTGCCAAATTGGTTCATAGTGACAACCTATTTGACTTGACAAAACATCGTTTTTTTTTATTATTTGCGATTTTAATAGTAATGTGTATACATTATAAATCTTCCGGAATAAATTCTGTATGTAAATTATGGTGAAAACCGCATCAAAACCCGATGCTAAGAACAACGTGGTCATGTAAGCAAGACACAAAAGCGACTTTAATTTATAATATGTATAGATATAGATAGTTTAATTATACATAGTTTAGAGATCACGCACACACATTAGTCACGTCAACGTCAAGTCGCCGATCAGTCACGTCAAAAATACAGTCACGTAGTTGTAGGAAGTTGGCTACACACATCAGAGAAGAAAGAAAAAAGAAAGAAAATACATTTATTTAGCACAGACAAAAAGGCACACAACACAACATAATTATAATACAAGTGAAAGATAGATATAAAAAAGGAAACAAAAAAACAGTGTGTAAAATAATAATTTAACATGAAAGTTAGTGTGCCTCGCGGCTGCGCCAAATAGGCCCAGTTCAGCAAAAATGCCAGACAACTAGTGCCTGACGCTGGTTTTCAACTGGACCTGAAAAATTAGGTGACGGATGTAAATCAGTTTTGTACTACAATGTATATCTACATCATCTATATCTACATCAGTCACGTCACTACCGGCGTATCTCAGTCGATGTCGCGTCACCGGAAAATCAACATTTGTATTGCTACGGACGAAACTGGCATTGCTATGACTGACTGATTATCTGTTCACACCCGTCCCTGAAATTGACGTGACTGATCGATGACTTGACGTTGACGTAACTGGTGTGTGTGCATGAACGTTTAACGTCTATTATCGGCTCAGCTAGCGCTGTAGCCCTACAAATGGCTCCTACCCTATATGAGTTCAGAGTTTTTAAATGACATGTGAAAGCAAAGAATTTCATTGCATTATTTTACCAAATAAACCAACCAACCAACCCCAACGAATGTGGCGAATATAAAATAAAAAAAACTGACCAGGTATAGCATGATAACTTTCATGGGCATCATAGAATTTTTCCTTAATTTCTGCAGACGAAAGATCTACAGAACTGTCGTCAGAAACACTGCCAGCCGACAAGCTGCCTTGATTCGAATCTTTAGCACCAAGAACTTTCCTTTTCTTTTTGTGTTTCTTTATCTTAGGAGCTGTAGGTCCTACAGTTGCAGAGCCAATGGGTTGCAATCCAGGCAACGAAGGATCATCCTTCTTAATGTTATGTAGTTCCAGGACAAAAGGAAGGTTTGGATTGAACGGTCCTTCTACTGATGAAGAAGATTCTGATGACTCGGATGTGTCAAAGATGTAGTCGACGTCAAGGTCCTTGTCTGAAAAACAATTTGTGTCTGTAAGCTGAACAGTTGAAGGAAAATCGTTCAAGTTTCAAAATTAGGTTTTGGTCTAAAATATAATATTAATTTTGAACGAATGACCTGCATTACTCAATACTCAATAATTATATTTATTGCATTCCAAATTTTCTGAATTTAGGTGTTAGGTTTTACAAAGACATGATCCTTGTGGACCCTGTCGGACACAGCAAAGCATTTGAACGGTTATTTGTATCTATCTAATTATTTCTACGTACGTACTGGAAAATAGCGTGAAAAAGAGAGAAGATAAGGTGGATTCGCAGTGGTAGCCCGCTAAATTTAGTTTTTCTTACGATTTTTGCAAGTTGTATCTTGATTAAAATATGATTCGTGACCATAACAAATATGTATTTATTGAATTATAATTAGTGATCGGATAATCGGATGCATATTTACCTAAAGTGTAAGTGTTGGCTATTATGGAATGCACTTTTGTATCGAAAAAATTCCGGGAATTCGGAATCGACTTTAGTTTTTTTTTACTATAGAATCAAATCGGGTGTAGGAATATTTACTTAGTTTAAGGTGTTGGCTAATATTATGGAATGCACTTTTGTATCGAAAAAATCCCGGGATTTCGGAATCAACAAATTTAGTGTTTTTATTATAGAGTCAAATCGTGTGTACTACTACCTACTATTCCTCTTACACTCAACATAGTCATAAATTGATGGGGAGCTTAAAATTAACTTCAAGTAAATACATATTAATAATTATGTAATCCCCTGTTTTTTTAAAAAATAAATATCACATGCTAAAGACGACGTTTCTTCGCCATGTTACAGACTAGTTTCTTATTCCCGAATTTTCTGGAATCCCGGGATTTATATTTAAAAATATATGTTTTAAGAAGCCGTTTCCATAATTTCCTAAACAAAAATGAACTTTAGGTAAATATGCATCCGATTATCCGATCACTGATTATAATCATTAGAATCCTAATATATAAACACGAAAAACTAATATAAATATTATAAACGCTAAAGTTTGTGAGGATGGATGGATGGAGGTTTTTTACTCTTTCACGCAAAAACTACTGAACAGATTTGTATGAAATTTGGCACACAGATAGTATAAAACCTAGATTAATATATAAGATACTTTTTAACCCCATATTCCTACATGATCGAGACTTATTGGGTGAAACCGCGGGGCGATGTTAGTCATTAATATATCTCTCAAAGTTAGATTTGTTAATGCAAAAAATCTAACTTTAAGAAAATATCAATTTTGCGGGCTACCACTGCAGATCCTCCTTAATAAATAACTATTGCGTTGGCGTGCGTGATGACCAGATATATGAACGTAAACGAAGCAAAAGGAGTATTAAAGATCGTAGTTTCTGCCTACTCCCCAAGGGAAGAAGTATGTGTACTATAGTAACACCATAATCTTAATAGCTCCATTATATGATCAACATAATGATCAATAATAATGACATAACAACTCCTATATAACGACCATCAAAACTTGGAAGTCTATAACTTTTATAGAGGATTAAAGTCACAAAGAAAATAACAGTAAACAAAATATGTTATAGCCACTTTTGCAAAGACTTTTTCTTTTATAAATTGAACAGAAAGTGAAATCAGAAGTTTTTGAATCCTTCAATATAACTCTACACAATCGTGTAGGAACTGAGGTAGGGTAAAAAAACTCATTATAAATAACCACACTGCTACATTTTGAGCATTTGACTCAGAAAATTGCTCAGATTTTTTACATTTTTAAGCAATGGGTTTCGTCCTGGATGGATTCTGAAAGATAGATATTTTAAGGTAATAATACCACAAAAATTTGGTGATGTATCTTAAGAACTGGTAGTGTAAATACTTGTTTGTATACTGACTGTTAAAGTATAATTTTCCAAATAGAACGTGTAGAAAGAATACGTCTCCTTGACAGGTTATTGTATTTTATTGCATACATAGCCGACAATGGGCCTCACAGTTTTTTTTTCCTCACGTTCCATCTAGGTAATCAATCATCTCAGATCATTGACATATATATTAGATACTGACCATCCATGTCCTCCTATCACTATGAACTATCTTTTTTTTTGGGATGCTAAGTGGGTCTCTATGATCCCATGTTATTTTACACTGATAGTTTTTATTAAAAGCTTGTTAATTTATTTATTTTATGCATATTATTTTCTATTTGCCTTGACAAACATTAATGACAGATGATTTTGACAGTTAAGTTTGATTTAAGAATTTTAGAAGAATGTCCAGAAAACCTCAAACGGCGAAAATATAACCAAACCTTATTGGTAGAGAGCAGTATATTTTTGAGCCATTTGTGGTTGAAACACTAGGGCCGTGTGGGGTCCGAGTGCTCATCGAATATTTCGGGACATCGCCATCGCGGTTGGTCGACTCTTCACATGACCAGAGGGCTGGCCTATTTTTTGACCAAAGTATCAGCATTGCCATACAACGTGGCAATGAACGATGCCGACCTTTTGGCCACTTTTCCTGTTGATAGCGATGCGGACGAATTATTTGATGCCCTATGATTTGGTTCCCTCCTTTTTTATATACTTGTACATATCTTAAGTCTGTAAGTTTTTAAATTATGATAATTTCAGATCATAAAAAAAGTTAATTTATCTATGAAGGCTTCATTTGAGAACTTTGGTTTTACCGCAAGTACAACAGTTCTAGCATTTTAACTTCCTGCTGATCTCTAACATCCATTGCTCAATGATATGAAACTGGATTTTACCTTGTCTCACCAAAAAGCCACTTGCTTCGGGTAATAAAACATAGTGGGGTCAACAGCACTACGGGTCATAAACGGGGGTAAAACGGCCACAAACCGATATCACTGGACATAGGCACTCACTATGTAATAAACCCATAGGCATTTTTTATATTCTTGCTATCTCTACTAATATTATGAATTCGAAAGGTTGTCGGTTTGTTACTTTTCGACGCCCAAACAACTGAAACGATTTCATAGTGGTGCCGATTCCCTTGTTCACAAACTAAACTAAATTTAAGTTCAGTGCATCTTTTTCTTTCTATTTCATTAAGAAAAGGACAGAAGATAAATTTTAGTTTAGTCCTGTCAAATTAATCAGCGCCTGTCACTCTCCATACAAGTTTAGACGTGATTAAAAACATGCCGACTAAAATTACGTCAATTTACGTCAAGCGCTGATTAATTTGACAGGACTAAACTAAAATTTATCTTCTGTCCTTTTCTTAATGAAATAGAAAGAAAAAGATGCACTGAACTTAAATTTAGTTTGTGAACAAGGGAATCGGCACCATTGTGAATTTATTGTAGATTAAAGGACATATGTATATAATAATAATGTGATAATAATGTAATGATAATGTAATATAATTATAATGTAATGTAATGATAATGTATATGTACTAATAATATAGAATCTGCACAATAATTGTGACATTTTAACTTTCATAATTTGCACGCTTGCTCGCAGGCAGAATACAATGACTTTAAGGCTGTAAGATCTTCCCTTGTAAACCGTGTATTTTCTTGCAAATAAACAATTTGAATTTGAATATTAACTTGGCACAAACTTAGCAGTTAGTACAGCTCATTTTAATAATGTGATAATAATTTAATGATAATGTAATATAATTATAATGTAATGTAATGATAATGTATATGTACTAATAATAGAATCTGCACAATAATTGTGACATTTTAACTTTCATAATTTGCACGCTTGCTCGCAGGCAGAATACAATGACTTTAAGGCTGTAAGATCTTCCCTTGTAAACCGTGTATTTTCTTGCAAATAAACAATTTGAATTTGAATATTAACTTGGCACAAACTTAGCAGTTAGTACAGCTCATTTTCAAGCAGTAAATCCGGGAAATAAAATACCACCAATACCTGTTTGGATCATTGAGGAGCTCGTGGCTAAGTAGTAACAGCCGCACGGGTCGATCTATCAGGTTAAGCTGCGCTTGCCGAGGTTGTTTCGGGCATAGGTGACCAATTTTACATACCGAGACTCCTCCGTGCCTCGAAAAGCACATTAAGTCGTTGGTCCCGGCTGTCATTCGTGGCTCTTTGACAGTCGTTACGGGTCGTCAGAAGCCCAAAAAAGTCTGACAACCAGTCTTACTAATGGGTATCGTGTTACCCTGAAACTGGATTGTGAACATCAGATAGGCAGTCGCTCCATGTAAAATACTGGGGTTCAACTGCATTCGGTTAGACTGGAAGATGACCCCAACATAGTTGGGAAAAGGCAGATTGATTTTGATCTGTTTGCATCACTAATATTATTCCTGTGTTTATAGCCAAGCAGCATTACTGTGTTACGATTATAAAATCACGCCTTGTTTCTCCGAAGGGTTGTGCAGAGATGTTTTTATAGTACACCCACATTTCACCAGTTAAGTTTAAGTCCCATGTAATAGGGGGCAAGCCTATTGCCATTAACCGGGCACAAAGCCGCTGGTGCCGCTGGGGAATGCGCCACTCACCTTTGTCTCCGAGATGGCAACAGCTCGGCGATGCCTCTGGTATTGAAAATGTCCAATTGTTCATAGCTGTAACTTGTTAGTGACCACTTTCTAGCAGGGGAGCCATCTGCTTATTTTCCATGTAATGGTACTTAGGACAAAATAACGACTTAGAAGACACAACCTTTACACATTCGATTGAGACTATGGGTTAATGCTATGTTGTTAGTTGGTAGGCCTTAAGGCGACGATGACCGACTTTAATGATATTATACAGAAGATCACGTCTAAACGAGTAGTGTTAATGATTTGGAAAAAATATATATTAAATTAGAGCATTTTCTTAATAACTTAATATATGAATATTTTAGATTATGTTTATATTACATAGTGAAATTAATTTGTAAAGTTATGTCTAACGCGGATAAAAAACTAAGAATCACGCAAAATCTATCAAGCGTACTTTTCTGAAACCTTCACCATTTTATAGATAATTAAATTTTTGACCTTTTAGTATGTGTTTTATTAAAATACTTTTTGTTTCATGTATAATAAATTAATAATACGTCTAATTTGGGACAGCGCTCCTTGATGGGCGAGTCCTATTACTGGCTGGACGCACGACGCGTTGCGTGAGCTCAGTACAAAACACACAAGCTAACCATTCAAGGTCACTGTCATATATCTGCGTCATAAATAAACAAATAAATTCATTCACTTTGACAAATAGTTAGTTTTCCAGTAAAGCTTTTAAGAGCACAATCCACGTGGGCGAAGCCGCGGGCGGAATTCAGCGGACCATAAAAAGCCTGGTTGAAATTTACGATGTGATTGACAGTGACCTTTATGTCGCTACGTTAGGTAGGTATGTACTGAAAACTAATCATATTTTTATGTGGTCTTCAAAGCTTTTCGTATGGTTTGTTAAATAAAATGACGAGGAAGATCTACTTTTTTATTATTTGGCACATTTTGTCTGTTGTTGGGTTGTAAATTGGTTGAGATTTGACCTTGGACATTATATCTACCTAATACAAAAAAATCCATATTCAGTCAAGTGTGTTCGAACAGCTTGAATGGGCTCAATCAGACTTTAATATAAAAGAAGTAGTGGACTGCATTATCATCTGCCTAGCTTTTCCCCAACTATGTTGGGGTCGGCTTCCAGTCTTACCGGATGCAGCTGAATACCAGTATTTTACATGGAGCGACTGCCTATCTGACCTCCACAACCTAGTGACTAGGTAACACCATACCCCTTGGTAAGACTGGTTGTCAGACTTTTGGGCTTCTAACTACCCGTAACGTAGTGGACTGCATTAAAATAGGTATAATGCTATAACAATACAGTACAAAGGAATGCCCGTAGTGGAGCGTCTGTGAGCTGAGTGGTGTGGAGGGCGCGCAGCGGCCGTTCCGTACGGCTTCTGTACTCCGATACCCCGCGCCTTTCGCGGTCAATCATTCGCATTATATGATGCGCCGACACAACGTAACAGTAGGCACGTAGGTAAGACGTACTCGAAACATAAGGTTCAGTTGAAAACCAGCGTCAGGCACTAGTTGTCTGCCATGAGGCACACAACACTGTTTTAAGCTTTCTCTGTTTTTTTGTTTGTTTTTGTGTGATTATTGTGTGTCTTAAGCTGGGTCAAATTTTATTTTCGTTCTTTCTTTCAAGGCTTTTAAAAAGGAAGAATCGGGTTCCGAAAGTATAATATTAAATACACTTATTAAACTTGGAATAAAATAATAGCCAGAGAGAAAATAATAACCTCCATGATCTTAATAAGAAAGAGTTTGAGTTGAACCATAATAAGATCTTAACAAATATTATAAATGCGAAAGTGAGAATTTTTGTTTGTTACGCTTTCACGCTAAAACGGCTGAACGGATTCGGATAAAATTTGGCAAATAGGTAGACCATGAACTGGGTAAGGACAAAGGCTACTTTTCATCCTGAATTTCTGACGAAGTCGCGGGCAACAGCTAGTTAATCATAATTTTTTCAAGGTTTAAGTAGGTATGGAATAACTTTTCTCCGCGTTTATTAATAAGCGAGACTTTAGTTTTTTCTTAAGATTATTTTTATTTTTATTGAAACTTGGAACTTAAGACCTCAAACCAAACTCAACAGCCATAATATCGAATCGTGATATCGATCTGTATAATGCAATAACTTTTTGTCACCATGAATTTTCAACCCCGAATTTTACAAATAAAGCTAAGTAGTACCTAACTTGGTGAGTGATGTTATCGTAAATGTGTCGTATAAGCACGATATCGGATCGTGTGTAGTGCGTGCTATACCTACGGTTAACCGTTCGTTTTACTATCTTGTTTGGTTAACGGATGGTTTACGGTGTTGTAAACAGTCGGTAATTTTAAAAGTTTTGTCGTCAAATCTGTGTCCCTTACTTTTGGTTTTTCTAAAAACGAAGTACCTACATAATAATATTGTTTGGTATTTGGAAAAATAACTATAGGCCGACCGCTTAACTGAGTTCGTTCCTGAGGTAACTGCGTAGTGCGGGAGGGGTGACAGTTGTCACAAGTTAACGAATCACTTAATGTTTGCTCTTTCTGCTGGTAAATTCAAAAATAATGTTCTCAAAACACTTAGTCATTAACTTGGTAATTTCTATTAAGATTTGCATTCCCTGATGAGTTTTTCTTTTACTATTTGGCACAATTTTTTTTTTTAAATTAAATTATTGTAGTTTGTAAGTTTTAGTTTTAAAGCATGGTTTGTAAAGTTTATTTTTTATTTGTATTCCATGGAAAATGTTTTTGGTTGCTGGCCGTATATTTATTTATTTGTTAAAATTGTATGTGTCACTGTTTGTTTTTCCAAATAAATTCAATTATTAAATTAAATTAATCACAGCTCTCGCATCACGACCTCACACACCCCTCCCGCACCGCGCTGCTACCTCAGGAACGGACTCAGTTAAGCGGTCGGCTTATAGTGATAAGTATTTGAAGCTACGTCTAAAATAGTTTAATGACCATTTTTATTTTTACATACAACATTGATATACATAGTTAAATGTCCGAAATTAGAAACGATTTTTAAGATTGTAATAAAATAATCTAAATAAAATACTTTGTTAGCCTTAGCTCAAGAGGAAACGAAAAAGAATCGATTTCCAGTTATAATTGGGCATTATTAAGTAAGTCTTGAATAAAATATTATTAAGAAATCGAAGAATAACATACCTAAGTATACCTAAGTGAAAACGTTTTAAGTAGGTACCAATTGGTTACATTACCAATACTTGTCTTTGATAATTATAATCAATTTTTATTTCTTGAAATTGGTGTAAATCACGTTTTTCTTATGATTTATTTTATAATCTATCAACTGATCAATGTTACGTGCTTAAAGGCTAGACAGGCGCGACGTGACCATCGGACGCAATTCTGGTAGAACGATTCCTATAAAGTTTTCATAGAAATTGTTTCGTAGAAATCTGTCGCTTTGTGGCTGTCTGCGGTAGCCTTGACGTTAGTAAATCACAAAGTCTTTGATAAACCTATCAACTCATCACCAAGGTTTAATAATTATGATCCCAATGAACGATAAGGCTACGTTTTCACCAGAGATGTGCGAGGTAGCTGAGCGGTGCGAGGATGCGAAACGAAGCTGTGAAACGATGTGAGCATTTCCACCAGAGATGTGCTAGGCTACTGAGCAGTGCGAGGATGCGTAGCAACGCTGTGAAACGGTGCGCAGATGAGCGCTGCGAGGATGTGTAGCGGGCTTCAGATGCGATTTCTCGCTTGCGTCCCTCCCTAGCACATACCCTCGCACATATTCCTCGCACATATCCCTCGCACACATCTCTCGCACCCATCCCTCGCTTGTTTTGTACGAACAAAAACCTCGCACCGCTACGCCGTTTCCACCGGAGCTGCGCTGAGCGAGGCTAGCTAAATGAAGCGATTCTATTGGTTCTTAACAAACACATCCCTCGCTACGCATCCTCTCTTATTCCTGGTGGATATACAGGACTGCTTTTATTTGTATCAACTACTTTATATTAGGTACCTATATATTTTGCTTTAACAATACAATACAAAATATGACAGAAAATTCGCATACTTCACGCATAAATACAATTCAAATCTACAGACATAAATCCGTGATAATCCCAAGTACCAATTTATTATTATCAATATTTATGACTTCTATGAAAACTTATTTCATGTGTAAAGTTTCTGCTGAGTCTAGGAGCACTGTTTTAAGATCTGGAATATTCATAGGGCACAGCGAGATTTATGTCCGATGCTTATGGAGCGATGCTTGTAAAAACTGTCTAGATATTGTATGCGTGACAAGGGAGAATGAGGTCACAATAGTTTTGGATGAGACAAAGATAAAAAAAACCTTGAAAAATATTCAAAATCCTTCATCTCTTCTTCTTCGGCGTATCAATGATTTAATTTATATACCTATCCTACTATATATATGTCGGCGCAAGATGATGGTGTCAACTCACACCTCGTCCAGTAGTGCTATTCTGTAAAAATCTTACCGTGATATCTTAGATGAAGTGAGCTGCCAATAGCGTCAATCCGTAGTGCTATTCTGTAACCATCTCACCGTGTATCTTAGGTGAAGTGAGCGTGGAGTTATTCTTTCACGCTACTAAAAAACTACTAAACAGATTTGGGTGAAATTTGGCACACAGATAGTTTATAACCTGAATTAACACATAGGATGCTTGTTATCCCGATATTCCTACGGGGTCGGGACTTATGGGGTGAAATCACGGGGCGCTGCTAGTTTTAGATAAGTTTCGACTAGAATTCGAACACTTCAACAGCATTTGGTATAGCAAAGATCTTCTATAGTGCAGGTGTTGTTGCAGAGCGAGCATGACAAGAGGTGAGGCATTGTTTGTGATGTGGCTATATACAAAGTCGCGTTGTGGCTCATTGGAGTACCCCCATCGGGTTAAGTTTCTTCATTATGAATTTCTCCAGTATTGAAGACGAAGTTATAGACGCACATCTGGCATGCACGAACACAAACGCGGATCAATTAAGACAATTTTTTGCGTGTGGGAATCAAACCCGGGAATCATACGTGGTCAAACTCAAACTCAATAGTCAGGCACAGCGTACACCGTGCAATCGAAAAAAAAACAGGTTTAATTGATTTCCAAGTGTGCTTTGACGTTTAAGGGTCGAACTCATGGTCGGGTATGTACTCCAATTGCGCCAGCATAAAAAGCTACCACCATCAAATACACATTTGCTATGACAAATATGGGGCACAAAAATTACCATGGAGTTCCCACAGCATAGTGTTTCCGCTGCTTTTGAGAAAATATTTGACTTATTGGGCACACGTTTATCTTGATTGATAAATGGCACATCGGAATCACGATCAGCAACCTTTAGACACCCTAAAATCTTGATAATCTCTTTAAGGAATATTTCGACCAGCAGCCAATTGAATTCAATAGATTTTTGACCACTTTTACCCTTTCACCAAAGCATAGTCACCCTACCTGTACATATTCTCAAATGTATTTGAATAGAAAGTGCAGCCAATAACAAGTTGTCTCGTGTTCTGCTGTTACTTGGGCGTCGTTTGTTGAGCAATGGGCCGTGAACCACTCCAATAGCATGAATTGGTACTCTCACCTTTGAAGAGTAGGTGAAGATATTTCGAGGCTTATTCAATTCCAGCCGAATAGTTTTTGGTGTTTTGGTTGTTGGAGTAGACGTGTTATTGAGTGGACACCAAGAATCAGCAAACGTAAGGTAGGATGTCCTCAGGCTAGGTGGAGTGACAGTCTTCGCAGGGTGGCTGGTAGCAGTTGGATGAGAGTTGCTGAGAATCGAGCTGAATGGCGTGCCGTTGGAGAGGCCTATGTACAGCAGTAGACTGAAGATGATGATGAGTTTTTGGAGAAGCAACATCCATACATACATGACTGTAATAATAATAATAACATCTAATATGTTATATTATAATAATGTGTTACATTATAGCCGGTGTTTGTAGTGACTTCATCATGCAACTAGGTTCAACTTTCCATCAAAGCCTTTTTTCCCGTCCCGGGTGTCTCCTCCTGCGGCGGTTAGGGGCGTGAGGGCACGAAATTTGCCTCTCCCTCACGCGTTCTGCCTCCTCCTTCGCGAGCATTACCGCTTTGCAGAAGGAGGTGACGGCCTGCCATTTCCTCTCCCTCCGTACCATGGCCTGAACCAAGGCCGGACGTGAGAGATCACCGCCGCCGATCGCCTCTACGAGGACACGGCGTTGCTCCGCCCAAGCCGGGCAGACCTCCATTCCATCAAAGCCTAAGCCTAGGTTTAAGACGAAAAAATATTAATACCTAATTTGAATTCTTTTTTTTTCTAAATTTCCCCAAAATATTGCTATACTTTACAAGTGTACAAACTCTACAAACACAAGTGCAACACCGAAATTACAGTGCCATATTTCTAAAGTAGAATTACAGAGTAGAATTGAAATATTTTAATATAGGTAGAATACTGCTATGACCAGCGTATCCATTTGATCCCTCCATCTTGACGTCAAAATCGAGGGACCAAGGATTTTGTTACGTAACTACGTGTTCATTGAGGTACCTAAAATTAGAGCATTAAATTAACAACTAGTGGATTTACAGTATTAAACTTTTATGTAAGCTAATTTGAGATCCAAGACTTGATCCTTCCTTCTTGAGGGGCACAAATTACAATGTATGAGTTATTTACATTCTTTCTCATTTTTAGAAGCGTAACACGATAGATGAGGGCTATAGCACGATGCCCTATTACTATAATGCCCATAATTGTACACTTGGATGCAGTGACTTATGTAATTATGTTCAAACTTCACTTAGCATATCAGCCTATAAAGTTCCCACTGCTAGGACACAGGCCTCCTTTTTTTGTGAGAGGGAGTGGGCCGTAATCCACTATGCGAGCCCAGTGCGGGTTGGTAGACGTCACATGTCTTCGAATTTTTGGTTCTAAGGACATGTCGGTTTCCTCACAATGTTTTCCTTCACCGTTTTGAGAGCAGTGGTGATGAAATAATTTACACAAAGTAAAGCGCCTGTCAGGGTTCGATCCTACGACCTACAAATCCTAAGTCACGGCCGTTACCACTGGGCCACCACTGCTTAACTTCACTTACCTAGTTAAGTTTATACAACCTTTAATTATTGCCCAAAGCTATTGTCGGATATAACTTCGATATGAATATACTAATAAAGAAGAGCTCATGGCTAAGTACTAACAGTCGCTCGGGTCGATCTGTCAGGTTAAGCTACGCTTGCCGGGATTGGTCCGTGGATGGGTGACCATTTCTACATACCGAGACTCCTCCGTGCCTCGAAAATCACGCTAAGCCGTTGGTCCCGGCTGTCATTCGTGGATCTTTGACAGTCGTTAGGGGTCGTCAGAAGCTCGAAAGTCTGACAACCAGTCTTACCAAGGGGTATCGTATTACCCAGTTACTGGGTTGTGGAGGTCAGATAGGCAGTCGCTCTATGTAAAATACTGGTATTCAGCTGCATCCAGTTAGACTGGAAGCCGACCCCAATATGGTTGGGAAAAGGCTAGGCAGAACAACAACACACAACATGAATATACTAATAAATAAATTATTATAAACTTAGCTGTTTCTAGTCTTTTCCGTAGTAAAAGTCTATAAGAAAGGGGTGTAGGGGAAGGATATTACGACGTTTGCAAGTTATGGGTGAGCAGCTGTCACTAATTGTACTTGTTTACGAGCGTGCCCTAAATCTTATACGTTTTTGGCTTACATATCCTATTTACGTAAAACGGATACGAGCCTTTTACGTAGGATGCTATCTAGGGATTGTTAAAATAGACAACTTAAGTGTCATTAAGGGATTTGTCTACAATAAGCACTATCTGCTAGATGAATAATTAATAGGAATTCGAATCGGAAATCCGGAAATCGGATAGGAAATATCGAACTCATCTAGTTTTTAAACACAAGCTATTTTTGACGTGTAAAAGTGTTTCGTTGAACCAATTTACAGAACTAAATATCATATTTCATCACTTAGGTATTATATATATATGTATATTAGACTAAATACTGAACATTTATATCAGGTTTTTTTAGTAACCTTATCCGGAGGTGAACAAATTGAACTGCATGATTAACATGACCACAATAGAAACGGGTTTTGTCGACGGAAGAATAGACAAAATGACAGATAAACAATCACAATCTGTCATTTTGTCTATTCTACCGTCGACAAAACCCGTAGAAAATCCGTGTCTACGGGTGTGATGCTACGCTTACTGAATATAAAAGTAATAAAATATATTTTGATACTTTATTCTATATTTTCCTGATCCTATTTTAGGACGGTGAAAATACTAATTCATTTTCCTAAGGTTCTAATGAAAGTAAAAGGTATACTTAGTTACTAAGGCAATTAAAAGACGTTTATTTCTTGAAATCTTATTATGCAGTGCTTTCTAATTAAATAGGGTGTTGATGACCCGCTTGTTTCTAAGTCACGAGAGAGTTCTTCAAAAGAAAAATTACAGGTTTTACAGACGTGAATCATTTTTAAGTTTCAGGTTTTGTTTTCAAATATTTGCCTGTTTCTGACAAATTTATTAAATGTTGTAATTATTTTTAAAGGTTATTAAATACTAGCTGCGCCCCGCGGTTTCACCCGCATAAGTCTCGATCCCGTAGGAAAAAAAAAAGTATCCTATGTTCTTTTCCAGGGCATCATCTAGGTATATATGTGCCAAATTTCATCCAAATCCGTTCAGCCGCTTTAGCGTGAAGGCGTAACAAACAAACTTACTTTCGCATTTATAATATTAAAGACTAGCTGCGCCCCGCGGTTTCACCCGCATATGTCTCGATCCCGTGGAAAAAAAAAAGTATCCTATGTTCTTTTCCAGGGAATCATATATATGTGCCAAATTTCATCTAAATCCGTTCAGCCGTTTTAGCGTGAAGGCGTAACAAACAAACTTACTTTCGCATTTATAATATTAAGGAAGGATTAATAATTAATTTGATAATTTTCATTTGTATGATCAAAAAGAGGGTATGTGGTTATGATCACACGATAGAAGTGTAACTGAAGACTTTAGCCGAGTATACGCGATTCAGCGCCGTATCAGCATAAATAGTGCAATCCACGAAGACGCACCCCACTCCGCTCTGCGCCGTACTAGAGTTCAGCTTACAGTACAGTCATCGCGGAGAGGGGCGCGTCTTCGTGGATTTCATAATCTATAATTATACCTGGTTCAGCGTCACCGACCCGAGCGTGACGGTTCATGTTCGTTTAGAAAGAGCGCAAAGTGCGCCTAAAGAAGTTTTTATGTCAATAATTTGTCAGAATAAAAGTAATATAAATTGGCGTGAAACATTCATAGGTCCCATTACCAAATAGCTGAAAAGCCATAACATCTACAATAACAGCGTAACTACTTGTCTAGATAATAACTTGTGGCACTTAGACACTTGTACTAATAGTATAGTTTCCTAACATCGTTACAAATAACTGCTGTATCAAATAGTTTCGGTTAGTAACGAGACTAATAACGGTTACTGTCATTGTCGTTATAGTTATACTGACTTATATCGTTAAGGAAAGTGTTTTATTCGTTCTATACTTTGTACTTGCCAGCACAAGTAGCTTGAAATCTAATTATGAAGAGGTTTCTAATTCAAAGGTTGTTGATGACCAGCTTGTTTCTAAGTTACGAGAGAGTTTTTCAAAAGAAAAAAAGGATTGTGTGGTTTTATGAAACCACGGTAAAAGTAAAACTTTTAAGCGAACTATAGGCGCCGCCATATTGGCCTTGGCTGCTCTGACGAGCGCCTTTCACTTTATCCCTACTCCGTGGCCGACCGTCACGCAACATGCTACACACAGACGAAAAAGTTTGAGACGATGTAATAAAAGTTTCACTTTAAAATTATGGTTGACGTTATCTACCCTCGAATCCATCTACGAACCGAACGGCGGCAAGCGTAGGTCGAAGGTTAAGCTATCCTTGTCGCAGTCTGTACGTGGATGGGTGACCATCAAATTACGAGACCCCTCCGTGCCTCGGAAAGTACATTAAACCATTGGTCCCGACTGTCATTCACAGATCTTTGACAGTCCTTACGGGTAGTCAGAAGTCCGAAATTCTGACAACCAGTCTTACTTATCAAGGGTCAAATAAGCAGTCGCTCGTGTAAAATACTGGTTTTCAGCCGCATCCGGTTTGACTAGAAGACGAACCCAACATAGGTAGTTGGGAAAATGCTAGGCAGATCGAGTGACTTTGTATCTAAGTGATTTGGTTGTAGTTTGCATGTGATGTAAAAAGTGTTTTGGCAATGAAGATAGGAGGTAGGGGCTTTTTCAATTAGGCTCGTGTATATTGAAATAACGTTTTTAAAAAATTCTTGCGTTACAATTTTGGTTTATGTTTGCGTTCGACGAACGATCCTGATGTAAGCACATTAGCGGCGCACGGGCACGGTGCGGCATCAACGTAACGCACCTAGCGCTAATACTAAATAGCCAGCCTAGCTGCGAGTAACTTGGAAGTAGCGCTCACCGACCACTGCCGCGGCACCGCTCGTTCCGCTCGCTCGGCTCGCGCGCGTTTGGTCACAGTTCTAACCTTACCTAACCGATTTCACCCAGTTCGCAATTTTTTGACAGTTTATAATCTAACGGAAATAATACCGATAAATTATAAACTAACGGTTCTCACAATCTTACAGTGATATATTATATATAAACAACTTTTCTCTATGACTATCCCGAACGAGCCTTTTTCTCCGTGGAGTAATAGATGGCGCTGCTTAACGCAATATACCGACCGACTTGGAAGATTTGTCTTCCGAGCGAGCCGTCTTCTCCATCGAGTAATAGATGGCGCTGCTTGACGTAATAAAAAGTTAGTTATGTAGATGATGAGGTGATCCATCTCTCCGCACGAGATAGGTACGCGAAAATAATTCAATCAATCTATTAACTCAGCCTATGGCAGTCCACTGCTGGACATAGGCCTATCCCAGGCTGCGCCACAACACCCTGTTCTCCACCTTTCGCATTCAGTCTGTCCCAGCCAACTTTTTAAGGTCGTCGGTCCATCTAGCTGGGGGCGTCCTACACTACGCTTGCCGATACGTGGTGTCCACTCTAGGACTCGTCTGCCCCACCGGCCATCGGTCCTTCGACAAACATGGCCAGCCCACTGCCGTTTCAGCTTGCTTACTCTGCAGGCTATGTCGGTAACTCTGGATCTTTTCCGGATAACTTCATTTCTGATCTTATCCTTCAAAGAAACTCCGTGTTCCGAAAAATTGTAAAGTGGTAAAACGTAGCCAATTTTTTTTTGAAGTGAAAACTTTTTAACGCGCGTTGAGCATTTTTGAGATGGGAAAAAACAATTGAACTCGCGACACTGTTACCGACACCAGTTTTTAACCATTAAAAAGACATCAACGTGCGATACATTTTCTTTGGGATTAATGACATTCCAAACATTGAGACATGACAACGACATGATTGACATTTCCCTTTTTATACATGATTGACATTTTTTCACAATAAAATTGTTCAAGTTTTCACTTCTGTGGGCACTCCCGAAGGGCCACTGTTTTTTTTTTTAATTATTATTTATTTATTAAAATCTCCTTTAGAACTATCATTACAGGTATATTTACCCAATACGACAGTGCGGTCATTTACAAATCTATACCTACAAAATTATTTACAATTTTAAGTATAATATAAAGACTAAAACAACTTGTAATATAAGAACTTTAAACACAATATAACACAATAACATACTACCTACATGAATCTATATTATAACATAAGATAAATAGCAGTATCCTTGCGAATTCACTCAAATGACACGTAAACACATCAATTTTGCAATGAAGTTCATTTATGATACGAATTCCCCGTGTCACAGGTGTTTTGGCGAGTAGTTTGGTCCTGGCTGTCAGCACCGCCTCCACACATAGCGGTCAGGTACGCAAAAACTCAAGCGCTGCAGCACTCCTGGATTATGCTCGATGCCACGCAGCAATTTAACTAGATACGCGACAAGTGTAAACTCCCGTCGCACCCTCAATTCATTGTACACGACCATACCCAGTACAAACAGAGTGGGATACATATGGGTAAAACGGATATACCCCATAAAGCTTCCTGTACAAGTGGCGCGTAAAATTACTTGTTGGATACAAACGTAATAGAAAATACAGGGTGGATTTTGGAGACGGGATTGTAAGGGCAGGTACTTTACGCATTGTAGCTACAAGACAACATTCTTAGTAGACTGTACGTAACTTATTGAGTAGCTACTTATTGCTAACTGTATTCACAGATTGAAAATAACTAGTACAGTTAGCTACAAAAACGTCAGCTCAAAAATCCATTCTTTAATATAATTTATTATAATACCGAACATCCAAAATTATTGTCGAGCCCGTTGAAATACCTATGAGTAAATACCTGCAGATTAAATACCAATAGCTTAATATCTTCAAAATAGAGTACTTATACCAAGTCTTAAAAGCCTGTATCCGTTAAGTAAATATTTGTTTTAGATACAAATCGGCAATATTCTAACGATTTGGAATGACATTTAGCCCCCATTCCCACGGGCGTAAATATATCACGGCGGGATTTTACCGCGCACTGGATTCTCAACTCTCGGTGTTAAGCCGATCATTGATAATCCAACAGAGCGCAACCCAGCGCGTCAAAAAACACACTGTTGGATTTCTAACTCTTGGCGCTAGGCAAAGCGTTGAAAATCCAGTGCGCGAAATGAAATTGCCGCGGGAAAAATCGCTCGTGCGTGCGTACCTTTCACATATATACAATAACTCTACGAGGCAATGTAAATGTGTATTCTGTTGTCTGATACTCTCAATATTTGCAAACGTTTTCAGAGTATCTATTAGTAATATTGATAAATCTTATCCAACAAGAATCTAATGTATCTCCTAATCGTTGTGATTTTAGGAGTTTGTATTGGCTTCTAAGTCTAAATCACACGCAATTAAAATGAAGTAATTTTTAGCTTAAGTACCTTATTGTTCCCGAATTCATAAGAAGCGCTAGGCTTTAAACCAAACGGGTGTAAAAAGACGCTTAACGAAGTCGAAAGTCACTTATTCTTTCCGAATTGGCGCGACGCGACTCCTGGTGGAACTATTTCTATGAAAACTTCACGGAAATTGTTCTACCGGTGTCGCGTCTGTCTGCGGCTGCCTTTATTGTTTTTTTTTTAAAGCTCTTGTCGTTGCGACAAACTAGTAGTTCTTGCCGGCTGTGAAAAAAGTCAGCGATCAACTGTTTTTTACTGACGAGGGACATTATTTCTATTGTACGTTTCTTGAGCGAGAAAATAGTTCATAGCGGTGGTGGTACTTCTGCATCGTCCAGAAGAGAAGCCATTGTCATATGGTTATTTTCCTATACCTAAGCGAAACAAAAGACGACAAAAATGCGCTTTCGAAATTAAAATACCAACTAATCAATCCTTGTCACATCTATAGATAACAAACAGACAGAAACTAAAACAAAAGCGAAAATATTTAGGGAAACGTGACTTGAAGAAACGAGGGGCGTTCTTCGTGAATATAAAAATTTCTTACATTCCGATTACACAAAAATACCAGCTGAAGAATTAGGTTACTGGAATTATAAAAACTATCTTTGTTTTGTTTTGGTTTCCGCGTTTTCGTTGTGGTGATGGTGACAAAATACAAAATGTATTAGTTGGAAAAGCTATCAAGCAGCTATTAAAACATTATTCATAGCTTAACATAGCACTATATTATTGATTTAATCATCATAAGAGATGGCGATTAAAAAAATAAAAATCGGAAAATATTATATTCAGAATTTATTTTAAAAAATCGCTGTCTCTGAATGACTTTGAAAACTGTATGTTTAAGAGATTAAATATTAAAACGTACTTAAAGTTTTAAAATTAACCAGTACCCTAATTGCGTAATACAACACAATCACAATCTGTTTCGAAACAGATTGCTAATCCATTGTTTCATAAGTTGGAAAAAAATCTGTTCAACAAGATAAATAACGCAACGAATGTTGTTGAACTGTCAAAATGAAACAAATTAGGCATAATTGCTACGAAAATAAGTTACGCAAATAGGGTAATGATCAACAAGTCAGAATGTTCACAACTCTTTCCTCCATTCCCAATAACAAAGCATTTATCTAAATGAATGAATGATTGGAAAGTTTATCGAACCGTTCAGTTTACAGTGACATGTCCAAGTTTACACGATTCAATTCTTCAGTTTAAACTTTGTCTGCAACAGCATGAGCTCTGTCGATTGCTCGGATAAACTTGATTTATCTTCTTTCATAGTATTGAAGTTTGTTATTTTTCTAGCGGAAGACTTCATGTCATTGGTTCATGATATTGGTTTGTTGATGCAGTTGAATTTAGATTTTATACAGTTGTTGATAAGTATTGATTTTGAATATCTTGACTCTATTTTATGATTGTAGAATTGCAGTAGTGTGATTTTTGGTTCTCAATGAAACTAGTGTCTGTGTGATAATAATAATAAAGTTTATTTCCTAATCAACATGTTTAAAAAATAAATTGTAGAAGGTTAAGTGATTTTTAACAAGATAGGACAGGATTGCTTCATTCAATAATGTTGCAAATTCATACAGACAATATCACTTAAAGAATAACTGTCACTTGCTTCAAAAACTGTGAAGGAAAACATCGTGAGGAAACCGGCATGCCTTTAAGACATTTCTCGACGGCAGGTGAAGCTAAGTCAGAGGGCCATGGGCAGTATGAAAACTCTGACACCTGTACCCTAATTGCGTAATACAACACAATCTGTTTCGATTTGAAACAGATTGCTAATCCATTGCTTCATAAGTTGGAAAAAAAATCTGCTCAACAACGTTAAATAACGCAATGAATATTGTTGAATTGTCAAAATGAAACAAATTAGGTAAAATTGTTTTCGAAAATAAGTTACGCAATTAGGATACAGGTTAGTTATTAACTATACGAAAAAGAAAGTAGAAGACCAGACAGTAAAATATTACGTTTTCCAATTCTTCGGTTAAGGTATAACTTATTAGTACCTGTACCCTAATTGATAAATGACAATTTGTTTCGATTTGAAACAGTTTGCTAATTCATTGCTTCAAAAGTTGGAAAAAAAATCTGCTCAACAACGTAAATAATGCAATGAATGTTGTTGAACTGTCAAAATGAAAAGTTAAAAGTAAATATTTGAAGTTAAAAGTAGGCATAATATTGTTAGTCGCTAACTTATCGTTATGTTAGTAAAATAAACTATGCTAAAAAAGATCGAGTTTAGAAGGTATTTTATAAATTTTTTAATTATATTTTGGTTGGTGTAGGTAATCTGCAAAAAATATTGAAGCTATGAGTCCATATTACGTATCGAAACACAGTTTCTATCATAGTTGCTATTCAAAGTATAATAATCACTTTTTAATTGTTTACGAAAATAAGTTATGCAATTAGGGTGCTGATCGACCGAGCTGATATCGTCCAGATATTCCAACGTTGTATCACATTCCCGGGGCTGTGAACATATATAAAACGAATTTTCCCAAATATGAGACCTAGCTAGATAGATTTTTCGCCCAAGTAAACCCTTATATTGCATTTTTCATCGAAATCGTTAGAGCCGTATACGAGAACCTGTACCCTAATTGCGTAATACACGATCAATCACAATCTGTTTCGATTTGAACAGATTGCTAATCCATTGCTTCATAAGTTGGAAAAAAAATCTGCTCAACAACGTAAATAACGCAATGAATGTTGTTGAACTGTCAAAATGAAACAAAATGGGCATAATCGTTTACTAAAATAGTTTACGCAAGGGTACTGATTACAAATACATAATTACAAATATTTCTCATTTAATAGTATAGGATAGGATAACAAGGCTCCATTATTGTCAGTAGGTAGACCATGTTCACCAATGGCCGATTACGGCTTAATATAATAATGATGGCCTGAAATGTCAATACACTCTCATATTGGGACCCTATACCCCATTAAGGAACTGTGACAACGTATCCTATTTGATCCCTCTGGGGACTGTTACTAAGCTAGCGATAAATATTGTACGATATCGTCTAAAAACTCAATTACAACATGAAAAGTTGAATATAATTTAATTTTTCAATATCTGATGAGAACTTTGTCCTGTAAAAGATTTTTGGACAAAAGGGACAAAGTATTTGATTGGATTACTCACTTAGTTCCCTTGTGATGGAAAATATAGGTAGATAAATAAAATGAACTCGCTTGTTACTAAGTCGCGTTTATATTTTAACTATCGATTTAGGACCGACAAAACCATTGGAATGACTCGGATGTAACTCACAAGAGGCAAGACGAGCACGAGATTAGATCACCATAGCCTGCAAGACGCTCCGTGGCACTATTGACGCGCTTGATCTGCTGTGCTTGCTCTGTTCTTTGTCCCAGACAATTCTGTACCTTCAGTGAAAAGTGATATATCTTGACCTATATCATTTTTAATATTCTTACACTAAGTTTAACAGTAAAAAAAATGCAATTTTTTGGTCTAATTGGTACCCCTCTAAGATTAAAATTGAGCAAGCTTATTTTGGTGTAAAGTGCTCTAACTAAGCATTTTTTACATTTATTAATGTGTATTAAATACATTTTAAATAATATCAATGTGAACTGAACAAATATTTAAAATACCTTAATTCAAAATTCAAAAAATCAAAAGTCATTTATTCAAATTAGGCTGAGAACCAGCACTTTTCGAACGTCAAAATTACATAAGACAGTCCCCCAAAAACGCCCACCCTTCACCACTTCCTAGTGCCTTTAGCTGGGAAGAAGAAGTGGCGCAACAAACTCCCCAGCAGCACAGCTGTCTGTTCAAGTTAGAAAAAAATAAAAATGACTCTATACAATAGTATGCAAAATTATTATGCAACACAAAACATTATTTTATTTAAGTATAAATTATTGGCCATATGTCAGCTAGCACACGCCAATATACCAACCAAAAACATCGAGAACTATACTCAAGCAGAATTAAAAAATAAAAACTAAACGTAAAAAGAACTAAATATCTAAATAAAAGCCTCCAGGCATAAAGGGCGTGCCCGCTTACATAAAGCTGTAAATTGGAAGTTATAAATGATAAACTAGGACCATCGAGGTAAAATAAATGTACAGTTAATTACTAGTAACAATAACAAAACCATGATCAGCAAGACGACCAGTCACCACAAGCAGCACCCGTTCACGAGCATAACGCAAAGATCAGCCATTACCCCCCCCCGCCATATTTGAGGGAAGGAGGCAACCCGACTCCCGACGCTACCGCAAGCATTGACATCTAAGGGAGCATGACGAACTTGCTGCCGGTTGCTCAGGTAAAAAATAATATAATCTATTGTCGAGGTCACTAGCCAACCACAAATTGCAATACAAACTCATAACAAAAACATTGTAATGAGTAGATTATGTCAACAATAAAATAAAAATAAATAGACTCGTAAAAAAATAATTAAAAAATTGACTCATAAAGTCAAATAAAATAAAAAAATATATAAACTTATATAAATTGTCAGTAGGTAAGTTAAATCTGGAGAAAGAACATAAACATTGTCTTGAGTTAATCACAGCGACCAACTATTCTTATCATTTAAGTAGTCGTTGATACAATAGTATGCCTTTGAACAAAGGTTGGATTTTACTTTATTTTTAAACGCATTAAAAGGCAAATCTAGCATAGAAGAGGGTAGCTTGTTATAAAAGGTTATACCAAGCCCGACAAATGAGTTATGAACCTTATGAAGCCAGTGAAAGGGAGCTCGTAGTTTGTCCTTATTTCTAGTGTTAACATTGTGAATATCACTGTTTTTAGTGTATAAGTGTATATTTTGCCTAATATATAAGATGTTGGCGAAAATGAATTGTGATGCCACCGTGAGAATACCAACATCTTTAAAAAAATCTCTTAGAGAAACTCTGGCACGTAGCTGGTAAATTGCTCGAACAGCTCGTTTTTGAAGAACAAATATATTTTGAATGTCAGCGGCTTTGCCCCACAGCAGAATACCATAGGACATAACGCTATGGAAATAACTAAAATAGACTAACCGAGCTGTATCAATGTCAGTGTATTGTCTTACTTTCCTGACAGCGTAGGCGGCCGAACTGAGCCTTCCCGCTAGGCTTGATATATGTGGGCCCCACTGAAGTTTGGCATCTACTGTTATGCCCAGAAAAACTGCCGAGTTCACAGTTTCAAGCACCTCTTTATCTAAGACGATGTTGGGTCCTAGATTTCTAACATTTGGTAGAGCGAACTTTACACATTTCGTTTTCTTGGCATTGAGAACTAGGTTATTTGTCGTAAACCAATCCGTAACCATTGAGAGTGCACTGTTTACGTCGTCAAAATCTTGTCTATTCCTGTCTACTTTAAAAATAAGAGAGGTATCATCTGCAAACAGTACAACGTTACAGATATCCTTTAAATAAAAAGGTAAGTCATTTATATACACTAAGAATAAGAATGGACCCAGTGTTGAGCCTTGAGGTACACCTAACTGAACTGGTAGCCCGGAAGATTTCACACCATTAACATCTACACATTGGACCCTATTATGCAAATAAGAATTTATTACTTTAAGAGCTTCGTTTTGGACACCGTAATGACGTAGTTTACGCAAAAGTGTGTCATGGTGCACGCAATCAAAGGCTTTGGAGAGATCACAGAAAACTCCAATAGCATTTTGCGAGTTCTCCCATGCGTTAAATATGTGTTTCATCAGAGCAACACCTGCATCTGTAGTCGAACGACCTTTTGTGAAACCATATTGTTCATCATGAAGAAGTCTGTTTAAATTAAAATGTCTTAGCAACTGCTTGAGTATTAACTTTTCAAATATTTTACTGAATGCAGGTAAGATAGAAATAGGCCTGAAATTGCCAACGTCATTTTTGTTACCCGATTTAAATAATGGTATGACTTTATTTAAATCGGGTAACAAAAATGACGTTGGCATAATGTATATTAATACAAATGTATGTGACTCCTATTACGCGATCTATGTGAATTAATACAAACTGATATATTTACATATAATCATCCAACACCAACCAATAAATAATGTGTAAAATGGTTCAAGTCATTTTAAATTAATTTACACATAAAATGACTTTAATATATGTTGTGTTAGGTGACACAACTGGATTTCTTTTTAAATTATAAAAAACTATACAAATTAATCTATTTCTTCTTACACTAAATCGTGCTCTAAGATATTGTTTACCAATGTCAGTAATCAGTACTCATTTTAGTGAAGTAGACAAAGAGGCAGATTTTTTTAAACTTTAACATTAATTTTCTCAAAATCATGATTTTCCAGTTTGCGTATGAATGGACGAAGATTTTATTGGCATCTACTACGCATCAAAGACCTGACGTCAGGCAAAATGAACGTCAGCACAGCCTTCACCCCACTTCATCGTGACGTCATCATAATCACTCGCGCACGCTTTCGTGAGGTGAGTCACACAGCCAGCAAGCACCCACGGCTTCAACGGGTATCCTGACCACCAGCATGCAGCGAACGCGCATTCCTGGTCATCACCCTCAGCCTCATCAGAAACCTTGGCACAGCACACTGCACTTTCGGTTGGTGTCACAAACAGAGTCCTTTCTACCCTCTCCTGGTCGACCCGGCGCTGTGCTACATCCGACTCACTGGAACCTCAACTGGCACTAAAGCATCGCAAGATACAAGACTCAGCCCACTATCGACCTCCGGTCTCCGGAGGGGAGCGATGTGGTGATGGCATCTCCATCGCCACATACGAACGACGCATCAAAGACCTGACGTCACACAAATCCTGCATCGCGCTAACGAGTTTACTGGGCAATCGACATATAGGTGTATAATTTTCCGACATCAATCGTTGGGCAGTTGCCCGCCACACATGACACCCGTCTGGTTGGAGGATCCTCCCTTTTCCATAGAGGATGAGTGAACTTTACACCCTGTTCCTCATACATCTAAAGTCGTGTCACAAGTACTTTGAGAGGGATTCATAAAACTTGTTATTTTTTATGTTTTAATCTCAAATTTATAATTTTATATTTTCTTTGATGTGTAGGTACCGTATGTGTCTCTGTCTTTAATTACTGTAATGGGTCTTTAACCGTGTTAATTAAAGATAATAAATAAAATTACACCTTTGGCACCGTAAAGTCGTTCGTCGAAAGCATGCGCTGCGTTATTTCTTTACGATAGTTAGCGCAGCGAGCGTTAACGTTGCGTAGTCACTACGTGCCGTCAACGCGACGTCAACCAACGTCAGATGTAAAAAATATTTGTAATCCAAAATGACCTTTGTAACCCTACAGTAGGGATAATAAATATAGTCACTTTGATCACACAACCATAATTTACTTTGAGGTCCCTTTAAATTATATCAATCCAAGCTACATAGAATTGTATCAGGGGACAGATCTTAATATCTAAATTGTTTCTAAATTGGTGCTATTGAAACAGAAAATTGACAATTTAGTGTATTTTGCGCTCTTTGCACATGTGAAGTGGCGGCATTTCAATTACATCGGTTTTCTGTGAGGTCTCTTCAGATGTTTTGAAGTGGATGTCACTGCAAGCAATTGAGCGATGTATTGAAGTGATCTCGTTCGAGTTTACAACCGGCTTTCAATTCTCCGGACTTTTTTTTATTTTTATTGGCCTGCACTGTCCCACTGCTGAGCAATGGCCTCCCCCAAATCCTTCCATGCATTATTTTTCAAGGCCACTTCCATTCAACCCTTGCGGTACGCGTCTAGGTCGTTTCGCCACCTCTTCCTGGGCCGACCTCGGCGTCGCCGTCCATCCTCAGGCACCCACCGTGTGGAGACTGTCGCCCAATGGTCACGATGCATGCGGCTGACATGACCCGCCCGATCCCATTTTAGCTTGGCAGTTTTTTTGCCTACGTCTAAGATCTTCTGGACTTAGTTTTATGAAAATTTAAAATTGATGAATTCTATTTGTAAGAGTTATTGTTGTTGATGTTGATTTCGACTGATCCCAGGAGTCATGATATCAATTGACAGTTTTACCCATCGACGAAATACATTGGCGTCATCGTGTAAAAAATAAGCTACAAATAGGAATAATTACCAAGATATCTAAAGTCTAGAAGTTCAAGTTAAAAAACAGTGGCACTCCGGGAGTGCCGACAGAAGTGAAAACTTGAAAAAAGTCGGCACCGCTGTAAATAACGCGTTGATGTCTTTTACTCCACGCACCGCGGTAATCAACTCTGGTGTCGTCACAGTGTCGCGAAATCAATGGTTTAGTTCCACATCAAAAATGCCCAGCGCGCCTAAAGAAGTTTTCACCTCAAAAAACCTAACAAAAAACTAAAAAGTTTGAGGTAAAATATTTTCCCATTACGGGTAAATAATTTGCCTCAAACTTTTAGATCGAAATGTTAGGCCACCAATCATTTCTAAAACAAACATTGAAACATCGTCACGTTTCGATAAATATCTATAGAGTAAAGTTGACTTAATCTCGTTGAAACATACCTACCGTCTACCGGTCAGACCGCAACACGTAGACCCGTGTCACGAGAGCGTCTGCTCTCGAATACTAATGTCAGACACTCGTTGTTCAAATCAAAGGACATGATTTGCCTAGTTTTGAATTGCTGTGGCGTGCAATAAATGAAGTGTTATTTTTGTTTGTAGGGAGGGGCTCGTGGCTAAGTATAAACAGCCACACGGGTCGATCCATCAGGTTAAGCTACACTTTCCGCGGTTGGTCCGTGGATGGGTGACCATTTCTACAAACCAAGACTCCTCTGTGTCTCGGAAAGCACGTTAAACCGTTGTTCGCCCGCGTGGGTGTCGGATAATATTTCACGGGATTAAAAGTACTTACCGTGTGTTAATCCGGGTTTATAAACTATCTGTGTCCCAAATTTCATCCAAATCCGTTCAGCCATTTTTGCGCCAATTTCGGAACATACATCCAGACAAATAGGCAAACGGACAAAAATTCTAAAAACTACATTTTCGGAAGCAGACTCGTTCCCTCGTGGCAATTATTTAAAAAAAAATTCAATGTACAGTTTTGACTTTGTTACTAGTTTATTATTTATGTACAGATGTACAGATATAGATTTTCACTGACTGTACCTAAATTTTTGTACGCACTTGCTTATAGACAGAGATGTGTTGGTGGGGTGTTTGTTACGCTATTTCTTCCTAGTTAGAACTTAGGAAGTGGTTATGGTTGAATAAATGACTTTGAATTTGTAAGTTGCTACTATTACTTGATAAATAAAATGTATTGCATTTATATCACGAACAGTGGTCTTGGTAAAAAAAAAAAAAACTGGAAATTACTGGAGAACGCCTATACCCGTCGAACGGGCCTTAATTAATTAGTATATCTTACTTTACAGAACTTTAGTTTTTGTAATTTTTATAAGAAATAATAAAGACTAAGTATTTTAATTATAGTTATTTCGGTCTTCAATCTATTCAGCTGGACTGCTGATCAATGAGTAGGTATAGACTATAATATGGCAGTCAAAAGTAACATTCTATTTACTGTTTTGATACTAAAATAACAAAAAGTTTTCGTAAAAAAGATACAGGAAAATATCAACAATATTATATTTTTTCTAACAAAATAGGGGCGAGCTTTGATATGCCAATATTGAATAATTCAGGGCAGAATGTATCAATGTCTTTGCCATCTTTATTCATGTGTTATGTACCTTTATGTTCGGGGATTTGCATTTTATTGAACAACTTTCGATGTTGTAATTTTGCTTTGCAATATTTTGATTTGGTTTGTTATGTTTTTTTTAAACTTTTGATGAAGGAATTGAAATAAACAAAAATATACCGAATAGTGGTCCCTACATTTGTATGAAAAGATACACTTGATATTTTATAATTATAATTCCTGTTAATATTTTATGTAAAGGCAGTGTTTTCAGTGGAAAAGATGTAGGTATTTGGAAAATATATTTTTTCTTTAATCATTTGAAATTCAGAACCTGTCTTCTTCAATACATTCTTTGAATAACTTCATAATAAAATAAATTTAATATCTACTTCAAAAATTTTTCTACTTTTATTGCGTACTGCGTAATATCTATGCGGGCAGAATAATGAGGAGCTTTTTCGAAGCTAAATAAAATATAGTCTTTATTCGGAGTTTTATTTTAGGTGACTTTTTTGTCCAGACAGGCATAAAATATTTTGAGATGGTTTTATGGAACAAAACAAAAAAAGACGACTGACAAATATAAATGACTAGTATCAAACTTTTGTGTAAAGTCCCCGTCACGAGAAGCTATAAATTTTGTAAACACACATTCAGGGGTTTGCAATCTTTGGGTAAAATAAAATAAAAACAGTTTTGTACAGACGCCAGCACATCAAGCTACTACAATCTGTCAAATTTATTTAATAGATTTTCAACTTTATCGCTGATGTCTAAGGTTCAAAGTTGATTGGGAAAATTTGACAGTTTCGGGTAGCTTGATGTGCTGGCGTCTGTACTTACTATTTTTTTACAGGGATATAATTATATTAACACACACACATCTAATTACACCTGATCCGCGAAAACACCACAAACAAACAGACGCATTCGAAACTCGAAAGACAGCAGAGACAACGTCAGCGTGAACTTACTTCAAAATTGTGGCCCAAATGTTTACGTTCCATCAATCAGATGCGTTCCAGTACCACAAAACCTTAGACGACAGCGCTTTATATCGCTAAAATATAACCCGATCAAGTGAAATTGCTCATTAGTTTCGTATAACACATACGTTACTTTGACTTCATTGAATTTGGGATTATTTGTTGTTGATTAAATTGTCGCTACGTAACTTGGTAGAAGTTCTTTATTTACAAAAATTATAGCTTCTCGTGACGGGGACTTTAGATAGATGTTTCTTAAAATATTAACTTCTAATGTATACGTCACCGTAAGATTGTGAGCACCGTTTATCAATCAATCAATACGTTTATTTGTGAAACATAGGTGTTTACATAGGTGTTTACATAAATAGGGGTGCGCTATGTTTTGTCATATTTAAGACATAAAAATTTATAAGTGACCCGTTAGGTGTCATTAGATTATGTCATTAGAAAAAAATTATATTTTAAATTAATTAAATACATGAAAAGAAACATCAAATAAATAAAATCAATAAATAGTCATAGTAGGTACTTATTATCACAAGGTAAAAAAATATATAAAAATATATAATTTATAATCTATCTAGTAAGATTATAAACTATCGAAAAATTGTAAACTGTTGCACTATAACACATTCATTTTCAGTACCTAGTTTATAATCCATCAATTTCAAATCGTCAAATTGTGAATGAACCTGCACATGTCGACAGGGTTCATAATAATCCATCCGATTTTATCTGCCGTAAAACTGTGAACTACTCTGATAGGTAGGTCTTGACAGTAGCCGAACTGATCGCGGTAACTAAGCCAGGGCACCCTGACCAAATAGGTAAGGTTAGAGACAGTGGCGTAACGTGCCTTGGCGGGGCCCCGTATAAAAATTTGTTTGGCCTTAAGAAGATAAAAATTTGGCCCTTAAGAAGGGTAAAGATTTCACACAAAAGAAAAAAAAAAGTTTGCATAAAATTAAAAGAAATATTTATTCATTATAATTATCTATCTCTCACTTTTTCCAAAATTTTTACAAATAATTCAAATTCACTTTCGTTGCCTTTTTTTCGGCAAACTGATTTATTAAATCATTTATAGCTGATGATGAATTTGAGTTTTTATAAATTTTTGCTTACGTATGTCGGGGGCCCCCGTGGCCCAGGGACCCCGTATAATTGATACGGCAGAATTATGACCAACCGTATTGGTCATAGTTCTAATCTTACCTAACCCATTTGTCAACTTCTTCCAAGTTGCAGCAGTTACTTAAAATTGGCTATTTAGTATTAGCGCAAGGTGCGTTCGTCACATGCATGTTTTATAGTAAGTTTTAAATTTTGTCGGTTTGTCATGGATAGATTATAAACTATCGAAAAATTGTAAATGATTTGTTGCAGTTACAATTTTTCGATAGTTTCTGTAGACATGTTTTTAGAGTTTCATAAAGCGTTCATTTAGTATTTGAATCTTGCCAAACTAGGTTGACAACTAGGTTGAAAATGGAATGTTTTGCAATAATACGTTATTCTTTCATTTTTCTTACCATGGGACCTCATTCTCCGTCAAGTTATTTATGTTCGAAAAATCGTTTTTTCATACTTATTTGATTTTTATAGCAATAGTAAAAGTATGTATGTGTGATTACTTATTTTTTGCTGTACACTGGAATAGCCGAATTATTGCAATAATACGGCTATTTCAGACTGCACGCAATGATTTGGAAAACGGAATAATTAGGCAGGAGGAGCTTTGGCCTTTTTTAATCCCCGACCGATAAAGAGGAGTGTTATAAGTTTAACGTGTGTATCTGTGTGTCTGTCTGCGCCATCGTAGCTCCCAAACGGCTGAACCGATTGTGTTTTTTTTATTTGAAAGGTGATATGACTCGTTAGACTCGACTCTGGACTCGATTATGGATAGAAAGTGGTTATTAAGAGTTTCATCGTTGTTGTATTTTTCAATGGCATTGTATTTAATTGCCTCAAACTCAAATAATTCCCATTCTGCGCTCCTAAAAATATTATTGAAGACTCTCAAATGTGCCTCTTTTTGTGAACTTCAAATGGACGTAGTTAAGCAAAAAGCACTCAACCCACACTATGGTCAAAAATGAAAAAGGTCCTAAAGGAACCAACCTTTAGGTCCTTTTTAATTTTTGACCATAGTGTGGGTTGAGTCCTTTTTGCTAAACTACGTCCAAATAATTCCTATTTCGGGGTCCTAAAAATACTAAATAGACAACGAAGCCTCCAAGTAACTGCGACTAACTTGGATGTAGGATCATTAATTTTAAAAAGTGTCCATCATTAAATGGTCAGTACAGTACGACACAACTTAGATGTAGTAGAATTTGATAATTTGCATTCATTCATTTCAATTTTACAACGTATTTGGTTATATGACCTTACAAGTTACTGCGTTTGCGTAAAGATCATTTTCACCTAAAGTAGTAAAAAAGATTGATGATGATTTTGAAGGTGCACTCAGTTCGGATGGTGAAAGGTTTTACGAATTTTGCCGATGTTACATCTAAGTTGTATCGTACTGTAATTTGGAGAATTAGTTAAACGTATTTCCCTTTTTCAATACACAGGTTTGATTTTTGAGACGGGGCCGGGGTAGTAAGGGCAGGAGTATCAAAAACGGTTTATAGTCCTGCCCTTACTACCCCGTCTCAATAATTCACGGTAGCCGTAACGGAACTGTAGCTGCCGAACATACTAAACATGATAAAACATACTAAAAAGATTATTAAATATTCTAAAAACGTACCGTCACCTAGAAAAACAATGAATGTCGTTTTTCACAACATTATATCAAAGATCTTATCGCTACTAGAATCTACGAACCCCTTTTACTGCCCTTACTCTACATCTACGTACGCCTGACAAATATTTGCGGAACTCCGGAATCCGTAATAAACGGATCGTAAACGCCCCGTGATTTTCTTCACACGTTAGGAACAATGAAAGGTTACTCTTAATTAAACCGGTGTTTTGCAGTCTTCCAAATCTTCTTGATGAGTTTAGTTTGTAAACAAATATATAATTAGTAGGTAAGATATATTTGTTTTGTTTTAGTTTGGCGAAAACACGATTTAAGGGCCAGGCAGTAAAATGAAAATCATGGAGTTTTATTTATTTGACCGGGGATCCGTTGGCATGGCGACGCCTCGCCACGCAAACAGTCGGTCTGACCCGCCGCTATAGATGTTTCACATCAAAAACTCTTTAATCAATCAATGTATCGTTCCCATTTCCTACTACCTTCAAATATATATTTTAATTAAATACGAGTCGTAAGGGACTACGAATTGTAGGTTAGGTACCATAATAAAAAAGTAACTGACCCAGTTGGTGATACAATGAACTATGAAAATAAATTCCCGTTTGCCGTCGTCGAGCTATTTCGGATCTAAAGGGCACTGATACACGATGCTTTGAATTTATATTGGTTTTTGTAACTGTAGATTCTTATGTGAATATATCGTAGTAAAAGATAGTTAATTGATTCAAGCGTGGCCTTGCGGAAATCCATTATAAAATACAATAGACGTGGATATATTTAGTAACCGGTTCCGCTTATCTATTTCTAAAGAGCCATAAAAAACTCCTGAAATAAATCGACACGTGTTTCACCTCTCAACGAGGCATCCTCAGGATGACGATGGACTTGTTGCGAACTCGAACACGGCGTGTTGCCACACCGAGCGCTGCGCGGCGTGCGCTGATTGTGTGTGGCTGATATATCCACGTCTATTGTATTTTATATCGTAGTAATTTATTATGTAATATTGCAATACGTTCTATGTCAGATTAAGCAGATTTTTCAGGAGAGCCATAAAACATTTTAGTGTCGTAACAATTACTTATAGTGTTTTTTTTTTTATTGAACTACATTTTCAATAAATATGTTTATCATCATATATGACCATTAAATGGTAATATTAATACTTCAGTTCAGAGATTCATCATCATCATCATCATCAGCCTATAAATGTTCCCACTGCTGGGACACAGGCCTCCTCTCTGTGAGAGGGGGTGGACCGTAATCCACCACGCGAGCCCAGTGCGGGTTGGTAGATGTCACATGTCTTCGAATTTTCGGTTCTAGGACATGCCGGTTTCCTCACGATGTTTTCCTTCACCGTTTTGAGAGCAGTGGTGATGAAATGATTTACACAAAGTAAAGCGCCTGCCTGGGTTCGAACCTACGACCTACAACTCCTAAGTCGCGGCCGTTACCACTGGGCCACCACTGCTCTTCAGAAATTCAGTGACATATAATCTATTGCATTTCAGTTTTAGTCTAATAATTATATTTCAGTAAAGATATAGGACATTTTTGTAATAAATAACTACTGGTTATTCGAAAGTTTTCAGTCAAAATTAAAAGATTTCTACTAGAACTTACCAATTATTTGTCAAAGAAACAAAACAATCACAAATTTTTGACAATAAGAAAAACCCTTGCTGTTCAAGATCCGACATAGAACATAATTATTGCAATCGAATTGTATCAAATGAGAGTGTTTTTTGTCACGTGATCTATTGCATCCGTTTTAAATCCAGTGATCTAATTGGCTGTTGACATAGAACGTTTTACGGATGCGTTCACAATTAAAATATTAAGTCATTTTGCAGAAAAAGAAAAAATATAAAATGTTGACAAAATAACGTATTGCAATATCAACGACAATATCTACTTTTATATTTTATTTGAAATTTGTGTGCCAAACGCGAAGCTAAGACGTTTTAATGGTTATTTGGTACTTTTTCACCAATAGCCTTCATATCCTTTTTTTTTTTTATTCATCTTTATGTGAGTACAGCTATCAAATAAACTTACCTACAGCTTAAATTAATGAACCACTTACATAGAAAAGCCACAATAAAGCGCTTCACAACATCATGCTATTGCATCAAAGATATCGTTAATTCTATGCACTTCAAGCTATCCCAAAGCAAGCATCGCTTTAAAGCGCTCTCTATACGACTGCGTGTCTCTTACGTTACGGTTAGTTTCTTAGTAAATGAGGCTTGGAGTCGAGTTCTTAGTATGTAAGAAAATGTGTAGAAGGTTAGAATTGTTTCAGTAATTGATTGAATTACACTGAAGCTTAAGCCAGTCAATTCTGTAAAAATCTCTGTACTGTGAAAGCTTACATAGGTGAAGTGAGTTGTCAAGGGTTTGACAGTCACTGCAAGATCACTTCACTGAAGTTTTATGGTGAGATTTTACCAGAATATATAGAAAGAAAGAAAAATAGGTTTATTTATCACAGAAACACGTGCATATAAAAAGACAAGAGTAATCAAAAAACCGGCCAAGTGCGTGTCGGACCACATACAATGAAGGGTTCAGTGGTTGGGATGAATTTATCCCAAAAACAAACTTAACTTTGTAGTTGATAAACATGTTCTCCTATACGAAATGTTTGGGAAAACATGTTTTTGCAACTGCAAAGTTAAGTTGGTCGATTATTACTCGTTAACTTGTAAAGCCTACTTAGCTGTGATACTTTTCTTTTTAATTTCGTTATACAGTGTGAGTCTTCATAATGTGCACATATCGAAATGAGGGAATCTATGCTTAATTTTGTCGACGGAACTTGACTCTAACAAAAATTAGCACTTTCATCATCTGCCTAGCCTTTTCCCAACTATGTTGGGGTCGGCTTCCAGTCTAACCGGATGCAGCTGAATACCAGTATTTTACATGGAGCGACTGCCTATCTGACCTCCACAACCTAGTTACTAGGTAACACGATACCCCTTGGTAAGACTGGTTGTCAGACTTTTTTGGGCTTCTAACTACCCGTAACGACTGTCAAAGATCTACAAATGACAGCCGGGACCAACAGCTTAACGTGCTTTGCGAGGCACGGAGGGGTCTTGGTATGTAAAGATGGTCACCCATCCACAGACCAACCGCGGCAAGCGTAGCTTAACCTGATCGATCGACCCGTGCAGCTGTTATTACTTAGTTAAAATTAGCACTTTAACGCTTAATATTTCGCAAACGGATACCTGAATCCTAAAATTGTTTTTAACAAACTCATAATGTTTTTGAAGGAACTTTCCAATGATACCCCACACCATGGGATAAAAAAAAAAAACCGGCCAAGTGCGTGTCGGACTACGCACAATGAAGGGTTCCGTAGTTGAGATGAATTTATTTATCCCAAGAACAAACTTAACATTTATTCCAACTGCAAATCGTCGCTCGGCATCCAATACCGCGAATGTGTAATTTTTTACGTTTTTTTTTATTGCAGGATCACTTATTTGAACATGTAGAAAAAATAAAAATCTAACACCTTTAAACGAGCAATTCTTGTATATATGTATATATTATATAACCTGAATCTCTGAAACGGCTCCAAGAATTTTTATGAAATTTATTTAGTATGCAGGGGGTTTCGGGAGCGATAAATCGATCTTTCATTTTTAGAAAACGCCGTTCAAAAAAAAATTGTCATCCATATATTTTTCTTTATTCAAGTAACAAGGACTCATTGTGTTAGTAAACTTATGAACTTTAGCTTATTTTACCAGGTCACTCAGAAAGTTTTGCGACTAACAGTTTTTGTCTATGGGATACTGGCTGGCGCTCAGAAGCACCATATCGCGGGTCTCAAACCATAGGGGCGTATCCACAAAACCGTTACTTTTCAGGAGAGACAAAAAACTGAATAACTTTTTTTGTGATTGAGCCAGCTTGTTGTGTTTTTGCATGTGGCCATATATTTACAGTTCAGTTCATATGGGATGCTTGATTTTAAGGTATTTCTTCTATAACACCAGCTTTTGGTTCTTACGTCTATTTGGCATGACGGAAATACGATAAAACTCCATCAAAATTCCCCTAAAAATGCTTGGAATTTATGGACGTAAAACTTTTTTCCTTAAATTATTAATAATTATACCAATATTTATTTGAACTTAGTTGGTGATTTAAAATATTGTAATTAAAGAATGAGAAACCATCAAAATTAATGTTATTTCTGTGATTTTAATAATTTATACGCCTGTCTGGCTTGTCATTAATACTGAGAGGTGTTTGAATTCTAAGTGGAAGTATAGACCATTTTTGTTCTACTATGTAGAAAAAAAAGAACAAATGGTAGTAATTACAATTTTTTTCGGTGTGAATAAGAACAAAAAATAAGCATATAAAAATGTAAAAAATCATAAATCTGAACAAAATTATTTTAAATGATGTAAAAACACAAACATACAAAACTGAGCTCATTATTGATTAATACATTATCACAATCACCGAAAATTGGCCGTGGCAACATACAAAACACATAAACACTGGACGGACGAGAAGATCACCGAACTCGAGGAAGAATTGAGCAGGTTACGATCGGGTATTTGGGTTATCTGATGTCCGAAGAGAGGGGGAGGACTCAAATCCGGGAACCTACTCTATTTCCGGGAGGGCGATCAGCAGTCTCAAGGTGATGTCGGGTTTATCATTCATAAGTACTTTGTAAGCAACGTGCTGAAGATAGGGAGTGTGTTGACCAGGGTGGCGTACTTTCTACTCAGAATATTAGCAAGATATTCGTTGAAGGTAATACAGGTTTTAGCCTCGACCTCGTCACACCCCGCGGAGAGGTGGAGACCATGTATGAGAAAATTTCAGAGCCATGTTTGCCTCTAAAACTCACTTCACCGTTGTTATGGGGGACCTCAATGCGAAACTGGGCAAACGAGACAATTATGAACTACGAGTGGGTCAATTTGGAGTTGGACATCGGAACCACCGGGGTCACCTACTAGCCAATTTTATGGAGTATGAAGGCCTCTTCATAAGAAACTCCTTCTTCAGAAAGTATGATGCAACGAAGAAGAAGAAGAAAGAAGACAGATACATCATTATGTCGACGAAGAAGCAAACATTTAATAATGTCTCTGTCATCAATGCGCTGAAAACCGGAAGTGATCACCGCATAGTAAGAATTGCAAATAGTACATTGAATCTAAATATCAAGCTGGAAAAATCTCGACTGATGAAGTCTACGCTCCGTCCAGCACCGATCCAAATCCAAATCCCCGAGAGCTTTCAGCTCAAACTTCAGAATCGTTTCAAGTGCTTAGGGAGCTCCATGGACGATTATAACGATGGGTTCGTGAAAACTGTTCATACGGTTGGGTCTAAGACTTTCAAGACCCGTCGTAAAAATAGAAACAAGAAGCCCTCTGAATCTACTTTACAGCTCATGGAGGAGAGACGTGAGATGATCCTGCAGTCTTCAGACGTTGCGTGCATCTACCGGTAGCTCAATGGACGGATCTGTATGTTCTTGAAAAGCGACCTTTGGTGCTTTAATACGGACCGTATTAAAGACGCGATAAAGAGCGGAACAAGAGCTTCAAGTTCTTTTCAAGAGATCTGTATATTAGGGAGAGCCAGCTCATGAAGATCTTCGAGAAAGAGGTCAATCGTCGACTCCGACTCCGTTGTCCAACTCGACTGGGGAGCGTTCGGGAAACTGCGTTATATTTTCTCGTTTCACATACCACAGTGTCTCAAGACAAAAGTCTTAGACCAGTGCGTGTTGCCAGTGATGACCTATGGCACTGAAACGTGCTCAAAATGGGCCTCAATAGAAGGCTAAAAATCATCCTAAGAGCAAAGGAGTAAGCCATGCTTGGAGTTTCCCTACGTGATCGAATCAGAAATGAAGAGATCTGTAGGAGAACCAAGGTAACCGACATAGCCTGCAAAATTGCCAAACTTAAGTGGCAGTGGGCAGGCATATTGCGCGCAGAACAGATGGCCGATAGGACCCACGAAAGATAATTGATTCAGCATTAAAATTGACGTCTACTCCATATGGCAGCTCATTGCAGAATGACCGTGTTGGGTATTCTTGATATGACTATACGTCCACATTTTGACGAAATCTTGAGACAGCAATACTAAAATGTGTAGATGTGTGTACCTACGTCTGCAAGTGATGACTAAATATCTTCAGGATCATGTTGAAATAGACAGTCAATGCGCATAAGTCCCTATGGCCCGACACAATTCCCTTAGATCATAATAAAATTGAAGGTCGTACGTGCATACGTCTTTGTGGAACGTTAAAACTGCCCCAAAAAGTAATAATTATTGCTCTTACGTCTACTATACGGCTACATGGCCTAAAAATAATTTCAGATTGTCAAGCTTACGATAAATAATGTTTTGTAATTAATTCCAAAAGTAATTAATATTAAATTATAAGAAAAATTGAGGTTACGTGTCGCATATAGTAGAATCCAATGGCACTAAAAACGAAAAATCGCATTTTTGCATGTACGCCCCTATGGTTTGAGACCCGCGATATCGTCTGCAAAGCTAATATTATTTACACAAATACCATCTATACAGTGTGAGTCTTCATAATGTGCACATATCGAAATGAGGGAATCTATGCTTAATTTTACCGACGCCAAAAATGGTCAAATTTTTTTTTTGTTTTTTTTATTCTCTTGGGCATCTTATTCATAAATTTTACAATTATTATAAAAATTGATGAAAAAAATACAGATTTTTAATAAAAAAAACATGTTTATTTTCAATTGAGGGAAAAACTACCCTCAATTACTATACGGCTACATGGCCTAAAAATAATTTCAGATTGTCAAGCTTACGATAAATAATGTTTTGTAATTAATTCCAAAAGTAATTAATATTAAATTATAAGAAAAATTGAGGTTACGTGTCGCATATAGTAGAATCCAATGGCACTAAAAACGAAAAATCGCATTTTTGCATGTACGCCCCTATGGTTTGAGACCCGCGATATCGTCTGCAAAGCTAATATTATTTACACAAATACCATCTATACAGTGTGAGTCTTCATAATGTGCACATATCGAAATGAGGGAATCTATGCTTAATTTTACCGACGCCAAAAATGGTCAAATTTTTTTTTTGTTTTTTTTATTCTCTTGGGCATCTTATTCATAAATTTTACAATTATTATAAAAATTGATGAAAAAAATACAGATTTTTAATAAAAAAAACATGTTTATTTTCAATTGAGGGTAGTTTTTTTTCTCAATTTTATGTGGACGCCTACTTACTTCCAATCATTATGGAGTTTGTTTCATCACGATAGCTGATTAGTTTAAAAGTTACACAGTTTTGTTACAATTTTTTTTTAATTCCATAAAAGTATAAAAAAAAATATTTAGATTTTTTAAATATTATTTCTGTCGTTAAAATTAAGCATAGATTCCCTCATTTCGATATGTGCATATTATGAAGAATCACACTGTATAGCAACCCACTCTGGTGCTGCTGAGCTCGCCAATCCTGCCTCACCCCGCATTCCAACCTGTATGGCCTGGAAAAAGTTCCAGCCCATCGTACACTATTGATCTGGTTACCATAGGTACCAATATTTAAAAATGTTTTTAAGCTCCATTGCCAACCTATCCTTCTCCATCTTTCTCCACAATACGTCATAAGCAACCAGATCAAGTCTTGAATAAGTCGAGAAAGCTAGCATAAATCGGCGTCCCGCGCTGTGTAGAAGTATAGTATGTGACAGCACAACACTGCACTTTTTGTTGAGAAACCACGCCGAAACCCGAATTAGTTGTCATGAACATTTACAGTTTTATTTATTTGTGTATTAAGCAGACTGTCAAACACTTTTGATATTGATATTATAGTAGCTAGAGAGATGGGCTTATTGGATGCCGAGCGACGAAATTAAGTTTGTACGCACAATATTGAGAGATTTACCGTGTTATTTTAAGACCATAGACTTCTTATAGGTTTTCCTGTAATCTATGAGTAAAGAGCCATACTATGTATTTTTTTGAAAATTTTTGGTCCAGTAGTTTCGAAGATAAGGGGGGGGGGGAATGGTCAATTTTCATTGAATTTCTTAAATATCTTTAAAAATATTTATTTTAAAATTATATAAAAAATATGTTTAAGATCCTCGCAATAAGTCCTTTCATTTGATATGTCACACGGTACTGTCAGCATAACTTTTTTTTTTAATTTTCTTGTTTGCCCCCCAAAAGTGACCCCTATATTCAATTTTTTTTTATTTACGTTACACATTCGTATTTGGGTCACAAAAATACATATGTGTACCAAATTTCAACTTAATCGGTCCATTAGATTCGGAGTAAATTGGCTGTGACAGACGGACAGACAGACAGACAGACACACGAGTGATCCTATAAGGGTTCCGTTTTTTCCTTTTGAGGTACGGAACCCTAAAAACACCTCTTTACGTGTATGGTTATAAAAAAATGTTTTTCATAATTTTGTTTTACCACTTTATCGGCGTAATTAATATGTATACCTATGCCAAATTACAGCTTTCTAGTACTAAGGGTATCGGAGCTAGACCGCGGATAGACAGACAGACAGACAGACAGACGGACAGACAGACAGACGGACATGACGAAACTATAAGGGTTCCTTGTTTACTACGGAACCCTAGAAAACAAAATAGATCTAAAGTACCTACATAATTATGAAATCTCGAGCATAAAATTCACTAGAATTCTCATTACAAGTGAATGCTCAAGTTTATCAGCACCTTTAGGTGAAGTAAGCTGTCCATAGTGTCAATCCTTAGCATCAAATGGAATGACAGATCACTTCACCTAAGTTTTCACGATGAGTTCTTTACAGCTTTTTCAAAGCAAGTCCGAAACTTTCCGAACGTAACTCACCTTCTATCTTTCATCTGCTCTTTGTCAGAGTGGCTCCGACCAGGACGGAAGAAGCACGTCGTTGTGGTTGGGGACTGTCCTTTTACGAAGTTTTTACGCAATTTCGAGGAAGTGACTAACATTATTTCGCACTTTCGGGTGCGGGACGTGCTAAACACAATTGCCTTTTTTTTGGTCACATGTAACACTTTGAGTGTCAAAGAGGAAGGGAAATACGAAAAGTAGGTAGATAATTTATTTGAAATGTCTACACGTGACTTTTTGTTGCGTCGGTGGGCATTTACCTTCATCTATTTATTGTAAATAGATCTTTGCTTCTTTGGATCATGTGCCCGTAAATTCTTCAGAAACTTCAGAAAACAGATGTTTAAAAGATTTATTTTATTTAATTATGTATACACACGTTGCAGGATCAAACTGATTTACATCCGTCACCTCACACAGGTCAGTTGAAAACCAGAGAGGCTCTAGTTGTCTGGCATTTTTGCTGAACTGGGCCTTTTTACCGCAGGCTCACTTTCCTGATAATTTCTTACATTGCAGTTAACACTTTTAAGTTATTGCATAGCTTTTATCGCGGGCTTTGAGTGCGGCGACCGAATCAAGAAATTCCGTAACGAAAATAAAACCGTAACGAAAATCAAACCTAACACCCCCACTTCGCCTACCATGTAATGACGATTCCCATGACAACGTGATATTGTCATGGGAACGTAATTTTTGTTTTATGTCATCACGTCATCATCCCAAGTGTAGCGTTGACAAATAGGAAGTATGGAGGTTACAAATGCTATGCAATAGCTTTAACCGCGGCAGTCCCCGAGTGCTACACGTTTTTTTTTATTTGTTTTTTTTTTTATCTGCTGTATATTATATAATGTATTGTGTGTCTTTTAGTCTGTGCCGAATAAATGTATTTTCTTTCTTTAATTCTTTTTTTTTTGGGTATTATAAAGAAGATGGTATTAGTCGCGGATAAATGCTCGAAAGTAGATACCACTGTTAATAATATTTAATATATGCAGATCAAGTTTGTTTGCTTACATTTTCTAATTAATACTGTTGATGTTTTATTGTTCAAATAAAATGTTTGGTACAATCGTGACTCATAGTTTAGCGACAAAGTACATACCTATGTAAGTATGTAGTGACACGAGTGAACTTTGCAAATTACGGGGGCTTTTGATACTCATAATATGTAGGATAGTATAGCTGAAATAATAGTGTTTAATAGTCTAGCCGTAGGTACAGTTGATCTCAGGCCTAACATTAGCATAATTATAGATAACTGCTATCATAATAGTGTAAGACATGAAATAATTGCGCATAATTATTTGAAGTGCCTGGATTTAATTTTAGCTGTGCCTAATAATATTCGACAAGAAGTTAGCGGGTCTAAGAGTATCTAATTTTGAAATATAAATGTTTTTTTTAAAGTCGGTTGTTTTTTTTAGTAAAAAGTTTTTTATTAAATAAGCTCATAAAATTTTTTTTTAGTTGTAGTACCTACCCCACACAAATTCGAATACCACTATCTGCTATGTAAACAACAGTGACAGGAAGTTATCATATCATCCATATACTGAGTGGGAAAAAATACGTATTATTGAAGCTAACTCAACTACCCAAGCAAAGTTAATAAAATTTATATTGGACCACCTCTGACGTATGATCTACCAAAAAAAAAAAACATCAAAATTAATTCATAATTGTCGGAGTTAGAAAGTAACAAACACACAAAAAAAAAACGTGGACGAATTGAGAACCTCCTCCTTTTGGAAGTCGGTTAAAAACTAAATTGAGAGTAAGTAGGTAGAGTACTTACTCTTAACCTATACATAATGTATTCTCGCCGAAAGTCTTTTGTAGAACTTTATTAGAAAGTTATCAAAATAATTATATTGAAAAGCATTTGTATTTTAAAATATTTTAGTCTTTTCAGCAACTCTCTCTCAAAAAGCTTTTATAAGTAAGAACTTATAGGAGCTTTTTGCAACAACAAATGATGATAAATCATATTTATTTCTGTGAATTGATTAAAAAAACACTTTTACATAATAAAAATTATTTTTTCTCAAACATGTTAAGAAATTCGAACATTATTTTGAAAACATTCTTCGAGATAAATTGAAATTGTGGTACTGGTGGAATACATGCGAGCGCCTAGCCGGCAATTTTTGTATGAAAATTCATATCTGTTGTGATTACTATGAACTCAATTCTGTTATGTCTTTTAAAAATATAACGAATTTTTTACTTCAACACATGGCAACCACGGAGGTAACTTATTAAAGATTTTATTTAAATTTCGAAATGGCTTGCAAATAGAGCTGTTTAAAGTATAAAGTAAGTAATAGTTATTTATACAAGTGTTGTATAATAAGGGGTATTAAAACACGAATGTGGGTTTATCCCACGAGGCGAAGCCGAGTGTGATAATACTACCACATGAGTGTTTTAATACCTAATTATAACAGTTGCATACAATACTTTATCTACACCCACGATATGAATCCTCTATAAAAGTTTCTGAAACCCAATGGTTTCAGAAACTTTGTTTGTAATTCAAGATCAAGAATAAATTTAAAATCCCACGAAATTCATACAACAAAACAAATGAATGTCGCCTGCAGCAGCACATCACACACATATGCATTCAACGTTGAAACGAGTTGCGTAATTAAATTTAGTACAACATTATAACACTCGTTTGGGTGATGTAATGGTTACTATGACACTGCCTTTATTATGTTACCAATAAGCTAACTGTTTCAGAAACTTTTATAGAGTTTTTTTAGTATGGGTGTAGATAAATGAATATATGGGCTCGTGTAAAATTATCATTGCTCGTCATTGATTCTGGAATTTATAATTAAATTACTTAGTTTGAATTTCCGCGCATTATTTGAGAAAAGTGCTACACAAGCCTTGGCCGATGGACTCACGTACTATGTGTGCCTCGGCCCACATTTTCGCGATCGTCCATCAATGCCCATGTTACAGGCCCTGACACTAATGTACTATTTATGTTTAAAAATCGATGAGTTCGGTGTTTCTTAACTGACAACTCTAAGAGGAAAAATCGAAATAAACTCAAGAGTTCACAAGCAACGAAACGTTATTAAGCAACGAACAAATAATATGACTTAATTAAATGAATTATGTAATACCTACAACAATATCGTTTACCTACAATATTGCCCGACTTACATAAATAGAAACCTTTTGAAATAAGTCGCCTGTCCCTGGACATTGCCCAATCTAGTACGCAAACAATGCTTGGAAAAGGTCAATATCGCCATAACTCAACCTTATGCCCACTTCATCATACACATATACTAGACTAGCAGTTGCCTGCGACTTCGTCTGCAACTTAAATTGATACCTATTTACAGGTTTATTCCTAATTCAGGTAGAATTTAAGTTAGAATTAGAATACACGGTGGCAGGGACATCGACGCGAAAACTTTTACCATGGATTCAGTACATGATTCTGAATCCTTTGCATTGAAATTTGTCGTCGGTTATTAAAAAATAAATCTGCTCTTTCACAGAAAAGTGCAATACGTACGCGGTCAAATTGTGGAACAGATTTTTAAAGAATATATAGACAAGCAGGTCCCTGACTACGTGGCCTATCAAACAAGTAACGATCGACTCAGTGGTTTAGGCGTGAAAAGGTAACAGACGGACAGACTTACTTTCGCATTTATATATATATATTTGTATCGAAAGTATGGATATAAATCTGCTAGATACATGATTTATCATATAACACTGTTGTTTTCGTCCCGGACACTAGATAGGCAATTATTTATTGACATCGGGGAAGTAAATAATGTAGTTGGTAGAATTGGCAGTAGTTATAGGATTGAGTTACGAAAGTTTTAGCTGTAATTATAGTAGGTTAGATTGGAGTGATGTATCGTCAATTATATCGACGCCTACGCAAGCAATTTGTTTGTGAACTTTCAAGTAATTGTGTCACTTATTTTCGGAGAATCTCTTGACGACAGTGTAGAAGTTTAAAGTAAGTATGTGGGTGAGATAGGGATTGAGGCAATAGTCTTAGAAACTTCTTAATTTAGACACAAATGCTTCGATATGTTGATAATTTTCTATTTTAATAAGTACCTATACTCCGTTTGAAATAAGATTAGACATTTAACTAAACCTTTTTTACAGTCCGTTCAACCGATTTTGACTTCTATTGCGTTGGTGGCATGACAAATGACAGCTGCAGTAAACAGTTGGTTTGTAACCACTTTTTTTGCTTTTAATGCCATCCTTATGCCTACGGTATAGAATTCAAAATCGGTTGAACGGACTGTAAAAAAGTTTTGTTTAAATGTCTAATCTTATTTCAAACGGAGTATAGTTCTTGTTGACTGGCCTACACTGTCCTCTCATACATAGCAGTGTGATTTGAAAAAATTGTTATAGCTTATTAGTTTTAAAAGAGTAACCGTGGAGTTTCTTGCCGGTTCTTCTCCATAGGAAACGACCAATTGGAACCGTGCACCTAGCTTCTGACGATTCATAAGTGCCCCATAAGTTTATATGTTAAACTAGCTGACCCTGCAAACGTTGTTTTTGCCATATAAATGTTTGGGGTGGACCATCTTTATCACTTACTACCCTACCTGCCCTACCTGCCCTACCTGCCCTACCTGCCCTACCTGCTCTACCTGCCCTACCTGCCCTACCTGCCCTACCTGCCCTACCTGCCCTACCTGCCCTACCTGCCCTACCTGCCCTACCTGCCCTACCTGCCCTACCTGCCCTACCTGCCCTACCTGCCCTACCTGCCCTACCTGCCCTACCTGCCCTACCTGCCCTACCTGCCCTACCTGCCCTACCTGCCCTACCTGCCCTACCTGCCCTACCTGCCCTACCTGCCCTACCTGCCCTACCTGCCCTACCTGCCCTACCTGCCCTACCTGCCCTACGTGCCCTACCTGCCCTACCTGCCCTACCTGCCCTACCTGCCCTACCTGCCCTACCTGCCCTACCTGCCCTACCTGCCCTACCTGCCCTACCTGCCTATCTGCTATTTATAAAAACATAATTTTTGTTCATATCTTTTTTTTCCCTAAATTAAGATGTAAGCTATCCTATCTTTTAAGTTGGATCAAACTACACACGGTGCGCAAATTTGATTAAAATCGGTTAAGTAGTTTAGGAGTCCATCGCGGACAAACAACGTGACACGTAATTTATATATATTAAGAATAAAATATTTTGAATTTGAATGCACGTTTTCACTGTACCTACTAAGGGACACCTGAATGTTAAATATATTGCAATGTTGGATTTTATTTAGGCATTACTTTAGATGTCGTTTAGTGTTAGTTTAAACGGGAAGGTGGCTATTTTTTCAGGTCAGTTTTTTAAATTACTAACAACAATTATTTTTAATATCCTTGCAAATTTTGGATATATCTATCTCTTTCTTGATGAAGGTGTCAAATTGTTTTACAGCTGTATTATTAAAAGTTATTAACTAAAAAAAAACAGTAAAACTTAAAAGTGTTTTACCAACATTTTCTTGCCTAACACCAAAACCAAATTACTACGAAAATCTTTACAAAATCCAAAAAATATTACTGAACTAGTTGTATCCTATGGTTGTAACTTTAGATCAAATATGTTCTGTAATTTCAAAGCATCAGTGAATGTAATCAGAACCACAATATAGTTTGGGCCAAAGCGAGGGCTTTTATTTGAAACCATTTTGTGTTACGATGCCTTTACGCTGCGGGAGTTTAGTTGTCTAGATCCTTAGAGTTGCGGTTTAATCAAATTTCTCTTCAAACATGATTGCTATGATATTTTTTTGTTAGATGTACTGTGTCATTGAGTTTGGTGGTGTTTTAAGGACATTGTGCAAGTAATGAAAGTATTTCTTTTTGCATTAGCGTTGTCTTTCCCATCTGCGCATTTTCCGAATCCGCTGCTTTCATGACCTTTATCAAAATCAGATATTGCTAATTATGGCAGATAACATATAGGTAAATCAATTTTAACAAACGATCCTTATAACTGCTAACGTCTATACTCCGTTTGAAATAAGATTAGACATTTAACTAAACCTTTTTTACAGACCGTTCAACCGATTTTGACTTCTATTGCGTTGGTGGCATGACAAATGACACCTGCAGTAAACAGTTGGTTTGTAACCACTATTTGCTTTTAATGCCATCCTTATGCCTACGTAATAGAAGTCAAAATCGGTTGAACGGACTATAAAAAAAGTTTGTTTAAATGTCTAATCTTATTTCAAACGGAGTATAGGTAGATATTAGCAGTTATTGGGTAAATACTAGCTTTTACCCACTCCTTCGCTGGCCAGGATGGCGGAAATCATCCCACGGAAACATGGGTACTACCTGGAATAAAAAGTATCATAAATGTCCAAATCCAGGTCAAGGTCTGTTTGCCAAATTTCATCGAAATCCGTTCAGCTGTTAAGACAAAAACGTGACAGACAGTTATTTTCATATTTATAATATTAATACTGCATATATTATGTATTAGAAAGGTGTGGTCATATTTAAGGGTGAAAAAAAAAATCTCTGTGAGACCAACATAGTAATCACGACAAAAAAAACAAATGTAAAACTTCAATACCTACTCAACCCAAATGTATGGGACGGGTTGACTCTGGGCTGATATACGAGTGCCACGAATACCTATATAATTATATAAAAATCTGCTGTTCCATACATTTTGACCGTGTAGGTATTGCACTTTTCTATGAAACTGATGATTTTTTTTAAATAACTGTCGAAAAATTTCAATGCAGCGGTGTTCAGAATCATGTACTAAATCCATGGTAACAGTTTTCGCGTTGATGTCCCTGCCACCCTGTATATAGTATGGAAGTATGGATATAGTTAGCAGAAACAGACAAAAGGAAAAGTAAAAATTAACAAACCGTAAAATTAAAGTCAAAAGATACATTATTATTTCAACTAACAAGAAAGAAAGTATGTAAATCTACGCTTGAAAAATCAAGGCACATCGTCACAAAATTATTAAAACGGCTTTTAAAAAATCACAATCAACATTCTGGCATGAAAATTAATTACTTACGGAAAAACGCAATTTCTCATAAAAATTGCTCGACTCTTCCGTCGCCGCCATGATAATCCACTGGTGGATTGGATTTTAATGGTGTGGTAATGTATTTTTAACTTAGTTTGTTTGGTGAAGTAACTTAGAGGATCTTTAGGTTTATATAGAGATGTGTTTATGAGGTTTATGGTTATGTTACTGAATGTATTCTTTCATTAAAAACATTTTACATAGATACCATGCTTTATACCATGTAGCATATGCCTTGGCAAAACTAATGGGTATTTTTTTCGAGTTCGTATTTGAGTATGTACGGCTACACATCAAGTATTTCGAGTTTATGCTGATCTCGCACTGTCTAAGATTTCCATACAATTCAAGGTCAGCTTATACTAGAAATGTATAGCTTGATGTATAGCCGTGTGTACTGTTATTGATATGGATGTCGTGGCCAGACCTTAGAATTGATCAGTTCATGAAATGAACGACCATTTCATGAAATGGTTGCATTTCATGTTTTATTTATCCATTGACCCAGATTACTAAAAGTTAATGAATGCCAGTAATATTTGCATGAATACCCTACTTATTGATATGACCAAACGTCGATTGACATATCATTAAACGTTGACGTTTGAACGATATGGTCAATTTTAGCTGGCCATTTCATGAAACACAACCATTTCATGATATGGTCGATCATTTCATGAAATGATCAATTCTAAGATCTGGCCACGACATGGACATTATCAAACTGCCTAGCCTTTTCCCAACTATGTTGGGGTCGACTTCCAGTCTAACTGGATGCAACTGAATACCAGTATTTTACATGGAGCGACTGCCTATCTGACCCCCACCACCCAGTTACTATTTATTACGATACCCCTTGGGAAGACTGGTTGTCAGAATTTCGGGCTTCTGACGACCCGTAACGACTGTCAAAGATCCACGAATGACAGCCGGGACCAACACGGCTTGTAAAGATGATCACCCATTAACGGATCAACTGCGGCAAGCGTAGCTTAACCTGATCGATCGACCCGTGCGGCTATTATTACTTAGTCACGAGCCCCTCCATATAGGGTGGCAGGGACATCGACGTGAAAACTTAAAAACTTACCATTGATTCAGTACATCATTCTGAAGTCCACTGCGTTGAAATTTTTCGTCGGTTATTTAAAAACAAAATTGCTGTTTCGTAGAAAAGTGCAATACCTACGTAATACGGTCAAGATATATGGGACAGCTGATTTTTTTCAACGAAAAATTTCAACGTAGGGGGTTCAGAATCATGTATTCAATCCATGGTAACAGATTTTGCGTCGATGTCCCTGCCACCCTGTATACTCGTAGTGGTATTATATGAGTGACTTATTATTAATTAACATTTTTCACATTCAGTTGTCATATCTCTTTGTATTCAACATTCTCACAGATTTCTAGTTACGACGTCCGACATTCTGGGTGGCCAGCCTGGATACCTGGAAACCTCCTGTGTGACGATTTTTACCACGTAATGAGCTGTTCCTACTTATGAATATTCATACTCAATGTTCATGTTTTCATTATCTTCCTGTGTCTTACTACAATTTGTAACTTTAATTTCTACTGGTTTTGCATTAGAATCCTATACTATTAAATGAGCATTTGTATATATAATCATTTTGTAATCACGTTCTCGAAAACGGCTTTAACGATTTCGATGAAAAATGTAATATACTGGTTTGTGGGTGCGAAAAATCGATCTGGCTAGGTCTTATATATGGGGAGATTCGTTTTCTCCGAATTTTCATCCGAGCAGAGGTCGATCGCCTAAAGTTTAAAACAAGAATGCTACATTAGAACAATGACATGGCAGCATGGAATTAGTAAGTACCTACTATCATGGCAGTATGGAATTAATATGTACTATACATGGAATTAGAATGAACTTTCTTATACTATTCTCTATTTTCACCAGAGCAAAGCTCAATCGCTCAGGTACAAAAATTATTAAAAGCAGTCACATTCCAAGATAAATTAACATCTTCAAAGTCTTTAAGGTAATGTTCCAAGTTGACACATAATAAATTAAATTCCCTAATCTGCTTTTGTCTTTGTTATTAATGGTAAAGTGTCATTAACTTGGGTGGATGGCAGTCAAGAATATGTTCGAAAAATCTTTGTGTATAATTTGTTTCTTTATTTGGAGCAAGCTTCTGCTCGTGACTTCGTCTGCGTGAAACTTTTTGTTGAAGTGAAAACTTCTTTAGGCGCGTTGGGCATTTTTGAGATGAGAAAAAATAATTGAACTCGCGACACCGTTACCGACACCTCATTTTTGTAAACGCGATTGTGCTCTTTATTTATATTACGTTACGGATCAATGTTCAATGCAAGTATTTTTACTTTAAAGGTTTTGAAAGTTTTTTTTTTTTTGTAAACATAATACATATACTCCTATGACACTCGGTAATACTGTAGCTTCCCATTAGTGTAAGAATTTTCAGAATCGGATCAGTAGTTCCGAAGATTACCATCTATAAACAAACTCACAGATACTTCCATTAATAAAATACTAGCTGTGCCTTGCGGTTTAGTCTTGATCCCGTGAAAATATCAGGATAAAAAGTGTCCTATATCATAACCCAGATCATGGTCTACTCATGTGCCAAATTTCATCCAAATCCGTTTAGCAGTTTTAGCGTGAAAGCGTAACAAACAAACATACAAAGAATCAAATATTTTCTCTAATAATATTAGTTTAGATTTATTCTGTTTTCATGCTGATTTATTTTGGAGGGTTCAGTACATTATAAATGAAAAGCAAACGAATAGATTCCATACATTTATTCTAATGTTTTCTTTTTTTGATACAGTATAATATAAACAGTGGTAGCTCCTGATAATGATGTTCTTATTAAGAAACAAACAGATAAATGTTAGTTTAAAATTGCAATTATTCTTTTGTGACAGTTAGTCGACGTTCGCACGGACGTAATAAAATCGCGGCGGGATTTTATCGCACACTGGATTTTCAACTCTCGGTGTTAAGCCGAGAGTTGAGAATCCAACGCGCTGGGGCGCACTCTCGTCCCAGCGCGTTGAAAAAACATTGTTGGATGTTCAACTCTCGGTGGTAAGCAGAGCGTTAAAAATCAAGTGCACGAAAAAAAATCGCCGCGCTTTTATTACGTCCGTGCGCACGTCGGCTTATTTCAATCAAAACTTTGACTCAGGTAAACTGTCGGTGTATAAAACACCATATACATTGTTATTGGTTATACGTCGGAATTCCAATATGGGGATGTAGGAGAGGTCATTTACAACCAAATGACCCCTTTTGACTCCAATGCAAATGTCATCAATTTTCGAGTCATTAGATATTTTATATTTTATTTCATACATTTTAAAATATAAAATGTCAAATAACTTGAAAATGGTTGACATTTGCATAGGAGTCAAAACGGGTCATTTGGTTAGAAATGACCTTTTCTACATCCCTTTAACGGATTGCTGACATAAAACCAATAACCCTGTTTATCAGCCAACTTTTCGAAGTACATTTTAATACAGTTAAATTACACGTAAAACACAAAGTGACTAGAGTTTGACTCCAATCCGGTTTGGCACCTTTATTACTAGACGTTATAATAAATGTTTTGAACATACAATATCCACTTATATGTAATTTTTACAGTACCTACATGGCCTTTAATATGCACATCGTTTTTGGGAAAAGTTCGGATTTTTAGAGCGTTGTGTTTGTCACTCATACCAAAGAAAGAAAAAAATAAGGAAATACGTTTATTTGCTAAATTATATTTATTTCTGTAAAACATGTGGTTAAAAAAAAAAACACTTTACACGTCAAAATTAAATTATATTTTAAAACTAGATGCGTTCGGTGTTTCCTATCTGACTACTCTGAGAAGAAAGACCGAAACAAACTCAGAGGTCACAGTCTCTTTTAAAGTCCAGACATAATCTTGGCCATATGAGGACCGTGCAGATTAATGTCTGAGATGGTGATGGATGGTGGTAAGACATGATCCAAAGAAAAAACGCAAACACAAATAAAAATAAATTGGGGGAAAATATGCGTCACATCCACGCAAAACGGCCATCGCTCAGCATAATGCTGTGACCCCATACGAGCTTGAGCCACAGCGCTGGTTTTCAGCGACAGCCGGCGGATCACCAGTGGGTCTTAACACGTTATGGCATATTAAAGCCCAAGTACTGTACTAACGTTATAACTAAGTATATACAATACGTTTGGTTCAAGAGATCTAGAACGTCGTACAAAATAGTAGACCGAAAATGTAGATACTTTTCTAAATAGTCCCTGTATCTTGTTCGCTACTTAACTTTACAATAAAACACATTTCATTCATTTTATCACACGATAAACTTCAAATGAAGATGAAGCAAGAAATTAAGGACATTTTTATTGCATCTACAGAACTTAAATACATTTTAGAAGTTTCTAAAAGAAAGATGAACAATGTATATTGATTAGAACTACTATACCGCAGTTTTGCCTGCGCGGAGGTTAGGAATTATCCCACGGGAAGATACTACCGGAATAAAAAGCCTCTATCATATGTTCTAACCCAGGTCATGCTCTACCAATGTGCAAAATTTCATCCAATTCCGTTCAGTTTTTTAAGCGTGAAAGCGTAACAAACAAATTCACTTTCCCATTTATAATTTTATACATGGTTAGGATTTTAATTTCTAGATTTTTTAAGAAAATCTAAGGAAATCCAAGAAATAAAAAAAAATCGTGGCACTCCGGGAGTGCCGACAGAAGTGAAAACTTAAAAAAAAAATCAGCACCGCGGTAATCAACGCGTTGACGTCTTTTACTGCACCCATCGCGGTAATCAACGCGTTGATGTCTTTTTAATGGTCAAAAGCTGGTGTCGTAACAGTGTCGCGAAATCAATGGTTTAGTCCCATCCCAAAAATGCCCAACGCGCCTAAAGAAGTTTTCACTTCAATAAAACTGCGCAACAAAAACATAAAGATACTGAAGGACTTTTTACATAAGTTGAGAAAGATTTAGTGGCAACATAAGGCTTTTGCTAAATAAGACAATTAAGTAAATAGCCAGAGATGATCAAAGAGTAAATTTGATTTTAACAAAGTTACCAACATAGTTACATTTCGTTACGTTCTTACTAAAAAAGTAACGAAATATAACTACATTTCGTTACGTTTTTACTAAAAACGTAACGAAATATAACTGAAGTCAGATTGAATATACGCAAACTGTACAAATCCCACAAATTGAAGTAAAGAAAAAATCAATTGATTTCAAAAGCATGTCTTTGAAACAAATAAAGATCCTCGTTGATACATAAGTTAATCTAATGACACAAAACAATTCGCTGAGTGGTATCCAAATTACGAGGAAATGACAAAATGTAGAAACGAAGGTGCTTTAATAATCATCGTTATATACATTATGGAGAAAACAATACGGCAATATAATTATGGTGAATACTTGAGTCCGATTTATTTTATTAAAATTATTTTATTTGTATTATTAATTATATATTGATTGTTTTAGACATATATAATAGATAAGGTATTTATAATGATTTTATGACATTGTATAAAATACTAGCTGTAATTTATGACATTTTATAAGGTATTAATCGGAATTAATGACATTGTATAAGGTATTAATTGGAATTAATGACATTGTAAACGTTTTAATTGGAATTTATGACATGGTATAATTTTAATGATAATTTTGCATGCCTGAATTGGTCCAACACAGTGGACTGCGCATTCACTAGACATCTAGAAATGTATAATTACTGTGCTGAGCAATAAACATTTGAATTTGAATAAATGAAAACATTGACAATAAAGTTGTTACTGTTGTCGTAAAACAATATTTGCTCCTCCGTTTCTCAGGTTTGCTCTCTTACACTTTTATCTATTACCCATAGTTTAAATAAAATGGCAGTTTCCTTATGAGCCTCCTCATTTTAGCACGTATTTATCGCTTTTTTTGTAAACAACAGTAATCACAAATTCTGGACTTACAAATTCTTACACAACTTAAAAATAACATTATTTATCAATTCGTTTTTAATATTAAACACTCATAATTTTATCGTAACCAATTCGTTTAATGTCATCTTAGTTCTAAAATATTTCACACTTATTAAAATTACACAGTATACATTTACGTACATATAAAATATTAGATATAGTATAAAAGACCATATTCTGGAACGATGCGTGAAAATAATAGATAATAATCTAGATTTCGATTCGGAACCGACACGTTCCTTGCTCAACTCTACACAATTCGAGATTCAAGATTGTGTATCATTCTAGAAAATAGACCTAAGACTTTTATTCAAGGCAATGGCACGTAAAATTTAATCGGAAAGGCAACCTGATGGCGAGTGGTAATCTGGGTTTTGAAGTGATACCGAACCCCCCGTACCGTCCGAATGGACCTCAATTGGACGGGGTGGAGATATGGAGGATGGGAGCCAGACATTTTTTTTTGATATGGCATTCAAAATTTAAGCTCTATTATGTGCAAGGAATTTGTGTGTATCAATGCCATTTGGTTTTGATAAAATTCACACTCATTTTCGGTGATAAATCTTCTGTAAAGAGTTTCAAGAGCGTAAGACATTATTTCAATTATAACGATGTTGGCGGGTGGCAAGCGGATGGCATTGATACAAACAAATTTCTATGTTTTGCTCCCATCCCCCATATCTCCACCCCCGTCCATTTGCGGTCCATTCGGACGGTACGGGGGGTTCGGTATCACTTCAAGACACAGATTACCACTCGCCATCCGGTTGCCCTTCCGATAAAATTTTACGTGCCATTGTTTTAACTATTAGGTATACTCTTAGTTTACCTACAAGAAAGTATCTTCTCTTCTTCGTTGGGGTGGATGGCAGTTGTTGTTAGTTTGTTGGTCTGGCAGGTGTAGACGAACCTTTTTGGAGTTTGTGCTGTTGCATTGGTGGAGGCGCTGCTTTGGGAACTTCACGCTGTCATCCTTTAACTGTGAGAAAGGACAAAGTAATTTGAATAAACATAACTAATTAATGTATCAGTTTTCAGACCATATTGCAAAGTTTATTGATTGGGTAAGCCTTAATTTTATCATACTAACTGGCTAACCTGAATAATTTAGAACGTTAGAATGAACAGATTCGACCGATGTAAGGATTAATTATTATTATTATTAATGAATCAATGCTTTGAAGAGCAGTGGTGGCCCAGTGGTAACGGTTTGTAGGTCGTGGGGTTGAACCTAGGCAGGTGCTTTACTTTGTGTAAATAGTTTTATCACTACTGCTCATGGCATGTCATAGAACTAGGCCCGCGTGGTAGATCACAGACCACTCTTTCCCGAAGAGAGGAGGCCTGTGTCCCAGCAGTGGGAACATTATCGGCTGTTTATTAACAATGCTTTGAAGCAAAAACGAGGTAGTTTTGATGGCCAAATTCAAACGTTAAGAAACGAATTTTAATGCTCGAAGACAAGACTTTAACAAGATGATAGATTTGGTGACGAAGACGCACGTACCAAGTGAAACTGACAAACTTTTGACCAAGTTTCGGCCGAAAGTTCTGAAGACGTCGAAAATTATTCTTACCACGACAATCAGAGAAATCCAATATTAAAAAATATTTTTCTGAGGCATCAATCAAATCCAGTCAAAGTAATAAAACAGTTCGAATTGGAAGGCAAGACTTAGAAATTTTTAATAATCTGCAAAAAAGTTTCAAAGCTGAAATGGACGAGAAGAAATTGGTTGGGGCAACTGTTACAGTTAATGGACCTCGATAATGTTGAATATGGTAATAAAGTGATGGCAAATTTTATTTTTCGGATTGTAAATTAATAATTTATCCACATTCATTTTGTATAGCTATGTTCTGTTTGGTTTCCGTACTTAGTCCTTCAAGTGGACCGTGGCGGCCGTTTGGTGGTTATTCCAACCAGCCCACCTCCCTCCAGAAGTTAATTAAATCTCCTGGTTTGTTCAGAACATAATATGTGAAAGATCTGGGTGATCCGAGGGTTTCTGTTCTGATCTGGGTGACGCCGTTGTATTCAAAAGTCTGCAATACACTACTCGCGAAGTTGATCGAAGTTAACCGAATACGAGAGTGTAGAGGGCACTTCGGGTCGCTTCGTGCAACCTCCAATCGTTGTCGGTTTTTGCGTCCGAGTCAAAGTACTCGAAGCGCCCTGTAGTTCTTCGCACGAGTGTGTAGTCACCTACTTCGGACTTGGGTTAACTTCGACGAGTACTTCATCGAAGCAACTTCGCGAGTTGTGTAGTGGGGGCGAGCATATGTGCAACGGATCCTCAGCCTCCATGCAAGTCGAAAGGCGTGCGTGGCTCCCGCTCCCAACCTGCTCCACGCCCGACCCGCGCACGCCTTTCTTTTGTTGACATCCATATAATACAAGGAATTACAATTTAAACAAACCCGCCGTACTCCCGTCCCGACCCGCATCTGACTCGCACCCGCTTTGTGTGTGTGTGTTGAGCTTTAAGCTTGCAGCTTTAGCTTAGACAGACAGGTGTAACTTGTACTAGCCTTTTTTAACTAGCGGTTACAATTTTATTGTAATACAACATAACATAACGCCTGTAATCCCAAAACGGTTAGGCAGAGGTGTACCATAGTTCACCCACATTTCGCTAGTTATGTTTAAATCCCATGTAATAGGGGGCAAGCCTATTGCCATCAACCGGGCACAAATCCAAACTCCGGGCTGCTACTGAGAAATTCCTGGTGGAAAACTCAATAACACTGCCCGACCTGGGAATCCCCGGACCTCGGACCTCGTACTCAGTGTAGTAGAGCTTGCGGTCACTAGACTAACGAGGCAGACAATGGTAATTTTATTGTAATGAATTCACAAAAACTATGGTTTTATTGTTCATTAACGGGATATTTTGCGGTTTAATTTTGGTAAAAAGTTAATGTGTCAAATAGGTGGTATTTAATTGTTGTCTTTGGATTTATTTGCTTATCTCTTTAAAACGCTGCAGTTATCGCTACTAGCGGCATAACAGTAGTTGAAGCAAATAATCTATTTTCCGTATCCTTGCTCTGAACTATCACATCACACATGATAGTTTTCATAGGCTAAAGGTGAACGTCCACTGGTCCCTACCGACTGCAACGCACGGCAGGCAATGGATTTCGGTTTGCATAAATTTGTATAAATTCCTATCTGTGTCCACTATCGGTACCGCCCGCACCGAGCACTCGGTTCATTTCTTCAAGCAAACCAAAATCTATTGCGTGCATTGCGAGAACAACAGAACGCTAGGAACGGTCTTCCAGATTCGAATGATTCGACGCGGGCAAGTGTGCGAGGTTTCATAGAATTTCAAATAAAGAATTCTAAAATTCGTTTCGTTCGTTTCGTCCGACGCGTTCGGCTCGGTTATGTATGCGTTCACCTTAACAAGGTGTTCAACGATTTCTGCGAAGCTTCACGCTTGACGTGACACTCGCTTGCAACTGAAGCACGCTCGAGCGCACGTGACTGCTTTTGAGAATATCTCGAACTCTCCATACTACTCCCACTACAGTTCCACGATATTATTATACTCGTATGTTTTAGTGAATATGCTACGCTTTTCTTGAAATCCCAACCTTACAAGTTTGTATGCATGTGGCTGAATTAAAGTATTTTTTTACCAGGTGGGCTATGTTGTAAACGTCAAAATTTTGGTAAACTGAGTCACAGTATAAATATGGACAGTATGGAAACTAGGCCTAGTTTCCATACTGAAACCTACACTCCATTTTTAAAAAGATCGCGGCGACCACGTGTCTCTTCGATACGGTACCTGCAACTACCTATATATAAAAAGGACTCTATTCCCGCAACTGACAGCACCGGCACCGCGACAATCGTTTCGGGTATCGTCAATTCAAACGTCAATTATTAAAACTAAGCTGAGAATCAGCACTTTTCTAACGTCAAAATTACATAAGACAGTCCCCCAAAAACGCCCACCCTTCACCACTTCCTAGTGCCTTTAGCTGGGAAGAAGAAGTGGCGCAACGGACTCCCAAGCAGCACAGCTGTCTGTTCAAGTTAGAAAAAAATGATTCTATACAATAGTATGCAAGATTGACATTACGTGACACAAAACATAATTTAAATGATAATTTATTGGCCATATGTCAGCTAGCACATGCAAAAATACCAACCAAAAAAATCTAGAACAGAAAGAAATCTCAAGCAGAAATAAAACTAAACGTAAACAGAATTAAATATTTAAATAAAAGCCTCCAGGCATAAAGGTCGTGAAGCTATTTAAAGCTGTAATTGGAAGTTATAAATGATAAACTAGGACCATCGAGGTAAAATAAATAAACAGTTAATTACCAGTAACAATAACAAAACCATGATCAGCAAGAGCGCGTCTGTCTGAGTGTGCCGTTTCGAACGTTTACTACGTAGTTTCTGTACTGTGATGTTTATATACTGTGACTACAAAACAAAACTTCGACAGCCTGCACCCAGGCTGTCGAAGTTTTGTTTTAAACATTTGTTAATATCTAATTTCGTTTAATGCCCGTTTTCAATAGAAATCTAAATGAACGCCTAAATATAAGTACACTTTTTGATTTTCAACGCTTGCTCGGGTCAGCGCCGTAGAGTGAGAGTGAAGTGACTTAGATGGTGGTTTACTTTACAGCCTTTCTTTGAGAAAATTATGCAGTACTAAATATTAGAAACAAATTAGTTATTCTTTAAGTGGTGATGTTAACTTACTCGTATTGTTAGTTCATGTCGAGTCCGCCTGTGTGATGACGTCAGCAGCTCCGTGTGGGCTCGCGATTCGTTCCCGACAGGACTGTCACTCGCCCTCACCCAGCACCATAGCCACTTGTATGGAGGAATGTTCCTGTTGAAAGTAGATAAATTAGTCGAGGAACTTATTTGCTGTGAATGCCTACGTAATTGACGGCTATCCAATAGACAACGACAAAAATCATCCCATGTCATTAGAGAGTTAAATTTTGATTTGCGAATGGCGAATAATGGCGATCGCTTGCAGCCATCGTGTCATGTTGGTAGGTAAACATAGGTAGGTACTATATAGTGATTTTATAATAACCTTAGGTATATTATGAGTCAAGTTTGTAATGGGGTCTTCGTGCGTTTTCATTGGTCAACTGTTCTTCATCCGCCTTTCATCTACCTAGCCTTTTCCCAACTATGTTGGGGTCGGCTTCCAATCTAACCGGATACAGCTGAATACCAGTATTTTACATGGAGTGACTGCCTATCTGACCTCCACAACCTAGTTACTAGGTAACACGATACCCCTTGATAAGACTGGTTGTCAGACTTTTTGGGCTTCTAACTACCCGTAACGACTGTCAAAGATCTACAAATGACAGCCGGGACCAACGGCTTAACGTGCTTTCCGAGGCACGGGGGGGTCTTGGTATGTAAAAATGGTCACCCATCCACAGACCAACCGCGGCAAGCGTAGCTTAACCTGATCGATCGACCCATGCGGTTGTTATTACTTAGCCACAAGCCCCTCCATCCGCCGCTTCTTCATCCGCCTTTAAGATCTGTATAATACCGTGTAGAAGTTTATTCATTTTATGATATATGTAAGGCATGACATGGGAAACAGCTCAATCATTGACCGTCTCACAATTTAACAGGCTTGCACATACAGTGAAATTGTCAAAATATTATTGCCTTGCAATATCACTGCGTGGGTCCAGTGGAATTATAATGTCACTGAAAGGGCACTCCGGCCAAATACGTTGTGTTAAGTTAGAACTGTGACTAGCTACGTCGAAATTGGTTGCAGTAACAAAATTAGGGTGTTGGGGTTGTAATGCCCAACAGTGAAAATGTTATGTACGTGTTATGTAAACTTGTTAGGTATGTTATGTTATGTAAATGAGTAGACGTATGATTCCCTTGATGAATTTATTGCTACTGAATATAATTAGACATTTGTTCCACTTAAATGTTATGTTAGAGAAATGCACAGCTAAATAATATCGATGTGCATTTTTGAGTATGACGTACAAACTACCACAAAGGTACAGCGTAGCTCGTACATAAGGCACTCCGATAGTTATGAACCGCTTTCATATAACTACATTACGGTATATAGCTATATCCCTAGCGATATATCTATATCCCGGCTATAACCATCTTATTGCGACATATATATATCGGATCCGGTCATTAGTACGGACACGAAACGAATCGTAAGCGCGCCACTGGCGACATCAAGAGTGATCTACCTACACCAAAAAAAAAGGCGCGCTTCTACAGAGTCGTGATGTTTTAAGGCCACGGTGAGGAGGGAGGTGGCGGATTCAGCCTCTGGTCGCATTGGAGTCAAGACGTCGCGGAACTGTTCTCGATTCGTGGTGCTCAGTTATTGTGTTAGTTGTAATTTGTGATCATTGTGTTAATTGGTGATTTTTAATAAACGCCGTCGCACCCAGTGTGTGTATAATTTAGCTAGTGTGATTAATTTGATAGTACATTATAATGTGATCTGAACTGAAAACTGTTTTTCTATTGCGCATTAACCAACACTACCCACACTACGTCCACAGTAGTTAAAATATCGCTGATAATAACGAGAGTCACATACCCGTCTCCGACATATATTATTTTACCGCCAGCAATTGTGGTGATCATTTGTAATGCTGCTGTTTGGTGGATGACTGTGCCAGCGAGTCATACACATGGTAAGTAGTTAAAATGTAAGGATACCTACCAGGAAAACGTATAAATACAACCCAATTATAAAATCCCTCGCAAATACGGGGAAGTACTTAATTAATTCATAATTTTCAATCTACTGGCTTAATTAATTCAGTGAATAAAGTTGCGGAGCACATACCAATTATAACAATTTAATAACATTAAATGTGTACGTTAAAGCCAGAAATGTTTCCCTAATGTTTAATTAGTACCTACATCACTTCAATTTTTTTTATTTTAGGTTTGATTGAGCTGGACTTAGCCCGGTACCCTAATTGCGTAACTCATTTTCATTTTCATTTTCTCCGTGCCTCGGAAAGCACGTTAAGCCGTTGGTCCCGGCTGTCATTTGTAGATCTTTGACAGTCGTTACGGGTAGTTAGAAGCCCAAAAAGTCTGACAACCAGTCTTACCAAGGGGTATCGTGTTACCTAGTCACTTGGTTGTGGAGGTCAGATAGGCAGTCGCTCCATGTAAAATACTGGTATTCAGCTGCATCCGGTTAGACTGGAAGCCGACCCCAACATAGTTGGGAAAAGGCTAGGCAGATGTTGATGATTTTCGTAAACGATAATGACAAATTTGTTTCATTTTGACAGTTCAACAACATTCATTGCGTTATTTACGTTGTTGAGCAGATTTTTTTTCCAACTAGCGAAGCAATGGATTAGCAATCTCTTTCAAATCGAAATAAATTGTGATTGATCGTGTATTACGCAATTAGGGTACGGGTTCGTAGAGGTGATTTCTTTTGCACGCACTTCAACACGCAAATTCAACGCACTGCTCAGAGCTGAGGGTTGAAAATCCAACAGTGTGTTTTTTTTTGACGCGGTGACATGCGCTTTGTTAAATTTTCAATGCTCGGCTCAATACTGAGAGTTGAAAATCCAGTGCGGCTAAGAAAAATCTTTAAGAAAAACCGTACCCGGGTTTAATTTTGTTTCTTCTACTAAAGTTAAGTAATTTAATTTCGTGCTTATAAATAGAATTGTGACGAAATGTGGATATCAATACATAACAATCTTATTTGTTAAAATTGACTTTACTCTTATTAATAAGACTCTTATTACAATTTCAAGTTGGAGAAGTTATTTTGAGGGCTTTTCGTGATTTGGTATTTGAGTTCAAGATGACATAACAAAACTCGGGTGTACACAATTCAATCTGCCTAGCCTTTTCCCAACTATGTTGGGGACGGCTTCCAGTTTAACCGGATGCAGCTGAATACCAGTATTTTACATGGAGCGACTGCCTATCTGACCTCCACAACCCAGTAACTAGGTAATACGATATCCCTTGGTAAGACTGGTTGTCAGACTTTCGGGCTTCTGACGACCCGTAACGACTGTCAAAGATCCACGAGTGACAGACGGAACCAACGGCTTAACGTGCTTTCCGAGGCATGGATGAGTCTTGGTATGTAAAAATGGTCACCCATCCATGGATCAACCCTGGCAAGCGTAGCTTAACCTGACGGATCGAACCGTGTGGGTGTTATTACTTAGCCACGAGCTCCTTGGGTGTACACGATTGATGTTATCAATTGTTTTGTTATTTTCACACCGTGCTTCCATGGAATTTGTGTTATAGATTTAAATTATAATAACATAACATCACGACTGTATTCCCCAAAGTGTTAGGCAGAGGTGTACCTATAGTATACCCACAGTTTGCCAGTTATCTATTTACATATAATAAAATCGTAGCGAAGTCAAAACTGTACATTGAATATTTTTGAAAAAAAGTAATTGCTACGAGGTCTAGGATCGATTCTAATGCCGAAAATATTTTTTTTAGAATTTTTGTCTGTTTGTCTGTTTGTCTGTATGTATGTTCCAGCATGGCGCAAATTCTACCGGACAGATTCTGTTAAAATTTTGCATAGATATTCCCTGTGTGTCTGGTCAAACTATAGGATATAAACTATCACGCTATTTACTATGGGGGACGAGCAATATTACATTATGTTGTATTTTTATGTTCTAGCATGACGCAAATTCTACCCGATAGATCCTGTTAAAATTTTGCATAGGTGTTCCCTATAAGTCTGGTCAAACTATAGAGTATAAACTATCACGCTATTTACTATGGGGGACGAGCAATATTATATTATGTTCGTATTTTTGGAAAAAAACGCGCCAAAATTTTAGGATATTGTAGATGGTTATCGATTTAACTTTTTAAATGATTATCATCACGCTATACCTTTATGGAACTAAGCAGTCAATCATGAAGTATATAGGAACGGCTATTTTAGGTAAGTTTCAACAGAGCAATTAGCTCAGCGGTTGGGCGGTTGCTTTGCAAACGTGGGGTTGTAAGTTCGATTCCCACCTACGGTTTTTTTTTCTTTTTTTTCACATTTTGTTATACGATTATTTTTTTTATTTTATTATGTACCTATAATCTATAGATAAAATAAAATCGAAGCGAAGTTAATTTTTTTTAAAGAAAGTTATTGTTACGAGGTCTGGGATCGATTCTTATGCGGAAAATAAAGTTTTTAGAATGTTTGTCTGTACCAACTGTAGGGCATAAACTATCACGCTATTTGCTATGGGGGATGAGCAATATTACATCATGTTCGTATTTTTCTCTGCAAATTGTAAAAGGACGCGCCAAAAGGTTGGGATATTGTAGATAGGTAGTTACCGATTTAACTTTTTAAATGATTATCATCACGCTACCTTTTATATAGGAACGGCTATTTTAGCTAACTTTCAACAAAGCGAATAAGTAAGCGGTTGGACGAATGATTTGAAGTCCTGAGGGCCTACCACCAGCTCAAAAGCAGTATTATTTTAATATTACTTTAGTTTACTTCAGTGTGGGAAAGAGATGAACCTCTACAGGATGTATAGCTCCATCTCTTTCTCCCACTGAAGTAACATTAAAATAATACTGCTTTATGAGCTGGTGGTAGGCCGCCCGGGGTAGTAAGTTCGATTTACATCTGTTTTTTTAAAACTCTTTTTGTAAAACGATTTTTTTTTTTTGATTGTGTATGTAATAGTTCATAGAACGTATTAATTCACAAAAAATGGAAAACTTCGTAAGCTATGGGAAACTACTAAGTTACAAGTACTTTACAGTCACAAAACATTCAAGGTTGTATTCTGATCATTTTAGAGCAAAAGACTGTAGGAATAAAATGTTTTTTTTTACAGATTTTGACAGCAGATTTGTCCTAGCGATTTTAAAATATGTATGTGTGTGGATCTTCTGGAATCGCTGCCACACTACTTCCTGGTGGCAAAACAGCGCACGTAATGTTTAAGATTCCCATCGATTTAGAGAGCAACGAAACGCCTGTTTGTGGGGTGTCACGCAACAGTAACAAGGGATGTGTGCTTAGGGAATTGCGCTTCGTCGTGTGGGATGAATGCATTATGGCAAAAAGGAAAGCAGTGGAAACTGTAAACAGAACCCTGCAGAACATCCGCAGAAACCAAGATATGATGGGTGGTGTCACAGTTTTGACAAAAAAAGTGAATACTTCGTTGAAAAGGTCGACTCTATGGTCCAGAGTTCATAAACTGCGCTTGACCATCATCATACGAGCTCGGCTTGGCGGTAATTCAAATGCTCAAGAATTCTCCGATGTTCTTCTAAAAGTTGGTGAAAGCACTCTACCAGAGACTCTTGGTAGAGTAGATCCCACTTTAGAAGATCTTATTCGTCTGATATACGGGGATATCAGTTAAATACCGTACCAAGAGAATTCTTAGGCGTGTTTCCGTTTTAACTCCGAAGATGATCAAGCTGCAGCGATCAACCACAGTATTCTCTCACAGATTGAAGGGAGTGAAGTGATATACACCTCCATTAATACTGATGTGGAGGAAGATGATTATTATTATTATTATTTATTTATTTATAATAATACCACCCCGTAGAATTTCTCAATTCACAAATGGCAAGTGGACTTCCGGTTGTATATCTGTGTAACGGAAACCAGCTCAAAGTCATGTCTTTGCAGAGAAACGTCATCGAGGTGGAAATTCTAACAGGTTGTGGCGATGGTGAGACAGTGTTTATAGCGCGTATAAAGTACAAATTCCCCATAACTACCAGTTAAAGCGCGTGCAGTTCTCTGGGAGTGTATGCTTTGCGATCAACAAATTACAGGGGCCGACACTGAAGGCTGAAGGCTGCGGGTGTCGACCTCAGGATAAGTTGCTTCTCACACGGACAACTGTTACGGCGCTTGCTCCCGAGTCACCATTCTTGACTCTCTGTATATTTTGGCTGCTGAGAATAAAACTACAAACGTAGTATACAGGGAAGTTTTATAAAAATGTGGCTATTATTGTAGTATATTGTGATGTCTTACGATTTCCATGCGAACGAAGTCGCGGGCAGAAGCTAGTGTTTAATGTAATAGGGGGCGAGCCTTTTGCCATCAAATCCATGCGTCATGTTCGTGAACGGGCGCCGTCAGTAGGGACTGGTCATCTCTTAGCTGTTTATTTTAATTTATTTAAATTTTTTAATTGTTGTTGTTAATATATTTTTATCACGGACACTTTTAACGTGCACTTCTTTCTACATTGTTCTCAGATGTATAATTTCAACACGAATGATGTTACCAATATTTTCAAAAAGAGATTTGTCAAAGAGTGTCTGTGGAGTTTCTTGCCCGTTCTTCTCCATAGGTACCTACTACACTAGCTTCATTTTTCTGACTGACCGACCCCTTGACAATTCAAAAGTACCTGTAATTGGTTTATTTAAAATAAATGCTTTGAGTTTGAGTTTGAACCGGGCACAAATCAAGACTCCGGGCTGTTACTGAGAAATTCCAGATGGAAAAACCCAATAACATTTTTCCCGACCCGGGAATCGAACCCAGGACCTCATCATGCTCAGCAAGAGCGCTTGCGATCACTAGACCAACGGAGCAGACATTACAACAAATAGGTACTAATTTATGCTTTAGATTGTTTCACAAACAATATCTCCAAACCTAAAGCTGACTTCACACTATGAGGTATCATGATGTTATCATAGATGTCATCTCGAGATATATTAATATCGCTCACCGTACTTTTAAATGGAACGGTTTACACTGATATATCACATCTCTCTTTTGTTATCTCAGGATATCTGATAGTGAGAAGTCAGCTGTAGACTCTTGTACACCACAATATTTAACAAGCCGTTAAAGAAGCAACAGATAGTCACTTAAAACCGTACTAAAGTGACTAAGTTTATGACTAAAGCATAAACCGTTTAGTGCTTAAGTGCATTTTGACGTCACTAACTCGAACTGAGTACCATGTTAGAAGCAAGATGGCGTCGTTAAAGACCTATTGTTGTTTTTAAAAGACATTTTTGAGCGCAAAAAGCTGTTCTTGTTCATATTTATGGAAGCGAGCATTCCAGAAAAACTATGCAGGTTTTTTGTATGAAATGAGGGGAGAAAAATGTGTTTATCGTTGAGCGTTGTAGATTTTGCTAGTCGGACGTTTTTATTTTGTGGCTAAAAGTTTTAGTTTAATTGTGCCATAAAGAATATAAAAGGAAATTAGATTAGACAAATCCGTTAAAAAGATAATTTGTGGGTTACTAACAGAGTTGCTAATTCCTAAACTTACATCGCGATTACTGTAAAGTAGGTAAAGTAAACATTTATTTGCATAGATTGCAGGTACAGTAAAATATAAGATGTGAAAGAAAGAAACAAAGAAAGAAAAATGCATTTATTGGCACTACAGCAGATAAAATACACCTTATAACTATAAAAAACAGAAAACAATGATTATAATGCCAAAAGGGCCTCAGCTTAGCATATTGTCAGATGACAACACAAAGTGTACCACTTGACGCTGATTTTCAGCTGCAACCCACAGTTAAAATATGGGTGATCCTTGTATAATCTACCTTATATTAGGCATGCAACATTATTAGGTATAACACGAGTGAATTAATATAAAATGAATAGCAATTATGACATAGATAAATTGTTTTTAAGGTAGGCATTACAGATGAACAATAGTCGGCATAATTATCTGCAATACAATAAACACAATAGGAATTATAATAAAAACAATAGGAATAAACTTAAATAAATTTAAACTCAATAATAATTAAACTCTCTCTTTTAATTGAACTCTGATTTATTGATGGTCATAAAAGAAAGAAAAGAAACTTTTAAATCTTATTAAGTATCTATCCTTAAATAAACTATTCGCGCAAAAAAGCGGCGGACAAAAATTCGGGACCGCTTCAGAAAAATGTAGCTATTTATTTTTTACTTCAAATTAACTTAATGGCTGGAATTTTAAAAGTAAGGTCTCTTAATTTTACCAACAATTTTTAGTGCTGACGTTTCCCAAATAACTTGAACTGACGAACGAAGGAAACTTTACCAGTAATGAGTCTTACAGGATAAATTATTATAGCTAAATTACCGTTTGCCGAACAAATGGACCGTAACAATGATTAATTCTGATATTGTCAAATGTTTTGTTCGAAATTCGAATGATTGACGGCACTTGTTTTGAATTCGTTCTAAACCGTTGCTTTTGAGTTTGCCATTGATCATAATTATTATGTTTATATTATGGTGCTTTAACCCATTTATATTTTTGTTGGGAAATAATGTGACTAATAATACTTAATTCTAAAAATGTTAGGTTTATATATTTTACAAAAGTCTGGTGCTTTTCCCCGAAATCGATTAATCTTAGGGCGAATTTCGCCAATGAAACTGGACGCGATCAGCACATAAAAACCGCGTTCAGAAACTGACAGGGTCGTCATTACTGAAGAATTTTGACATTGACAACGTTTGAAAATTCGCTCTAAGCATGTTGTTTATGTAAAGTCAAATTCTTATCTAGGGCCTCGGTAGTTAGTGAAAATTTTTGTTTTTCTATGGTAACGGCCTAAAAAGTTTATTAACAGGCCATATCTCAAAAAAAAACCACAACATTATCTCGTGAAATGTGTAAATTATGCGAGTTACTTAACATTACTTTTTCCGCACCACATTTTTTACGCAAAACATTTTCAGTATTAGCAAGATTACTTTAATAAAGGCTCATTTTATAAAGTATCTTATTTTATACTTAAGCTGAATTTTATAAAGACTTTGCTTAGGATGATCCTAGGAGGAAGAAAAATTTAGTTTGTTTCTGGTTTTTTGTCACCTTGCTGAGTTTTTTAGGGATTATTGTAGGGTTCATCGAAAAAAAATTTCTTACCAAGATTTACTAATAAGCTGCTAAATTTTGTGTTGTTTTTGTTAGTTAAATAATGTTTGGTAGTTTTTTTTTGTGTATTCTAAACACAGGGTAAAATAATATCTCAGTACTATTTCTATTATTATGGAAATCAAACTTGCGTAGCATTGGTAGGTACTTCTGCAATCATGTAATTGCGTTTAATTAAAATAGCTTTTTATTTTTATTAATTTAATTATCTTTTGTATAGATTCTTTTCTATTTTGTGAACGTGAGAACGCTGTAGGCTTAGTGGACTGTAGATCTGTGGACCATTTTCTATTTTGTTAAGTACCTGGTACTTATTGAAAGACCTACACTGTCCTCCCATAACTAGTAACACTGATATTTGAAAGTATTGTAAAAGCCAATTATTTTTAAAAGAGTAGCCGTGTTGTTTCTTGTCGTCTGCCTAGTTTTTGCCACCTATGTTGGGGTCGGCTTCCAGTCTAACCAGATGCAGCTGAATATCAATATTAGATGCGTATTGTAGTTATCACTTGCATCAAAAACGGTGAAGAAAAACATCGTGAGGAAACCTGCCTGAGAGATATTTCTCGACGTCATGTGTAGCCAAGTCAGAACCCGATGGGCGGCTTTAAAAAAACTCTGACACCAGATTAGTCACTAACCACACGAAAAGATGAAGAAGAAGACCTGGAGCTGCCTATCTTGTTATGAACCAAGGAACTTATAAAGCAAATAAGATACACAGAAACACAGACAAAAATACCTGAAAACTTCAGAAGGATACACGTAAAAATCACCAGTGATCGGAGTAGGTAGATTGATTTTACGTACTCGCATCATGAATAGTCATAGAAATCATAACATGGATAAGCCTTTTTTCCGGGTTCATTTTGGTATTTACGGGATTGAATCAAATATTGCTAAAGTAAGGATTTTTAAACTACTACATTAGAAATTTATAGAATGCGATAGATAGACATTTAAAATATTTTATATTATCATATTGTTTTTATACTATGCCTATCCTTTTCTTGGAGTCTGATCATCTATATACTATTAAAAAGACAGCAAAAGGGTTAAACATTTCTTATTCATATTGATGTATTCTTTATTCTACACGTTACAACATTTGAAATTCCATAAAAAAATCTAAATAATTTCAAAATCCCGGAATCTCGGAGGCATATCCATACTAATATATACGTGCCGGTTCATTGACCCCAAATCAATCTACCTACTCCGATCTCAGGAAATCACACTTAAATATTAAAAGAAACTCACCTGAGACTAATAAATATCCTGTTCGAGAATATAAAGTATATGACGGGGTTGGCGGCAGAGTTGAGCGGCGCTAGGCTTTGTATGAGAGAGGCGATGGCAATGTTGCCCTGCGTGTCTGGGACGTAGCCGTAGACTTGTAGTAGGTCGAAGATCATATACGGCGACCAGCACAGGACGAACACTGTAACAAATAGTTCAGTTAGAAAAGGAAGATGCAGAACTTCCTGGCTCATATACACTAAACTAAAAAACGAACGCCCGAATCAATTAAAACTAAATTCACTCATAGGAATGAATGAATTTAGTTTTAGAACGCACAGTCTAAATCGCTGGGTCTAAAAGCTTGAAATTTTGCCCAAGAATTCTTTGTAATAACGAAATTGAGCATTAGAATTAAACAGAAGGGTTTAAAAAAAAAACTCTTAAATGGGTTAATTAAATAGATGTGAAATTTTGTATAGAATTCCTTAAAGGGGTTAATTAAATAGATTTTGTATAGAATTTCGTAATTTTGGCACATGGCTTGTGACTCCAGAAAGCTGGAGTTATTCAGGCTAGCGATGATTTGGGATGTTGTGAGTCAGGTTAGCATTATTTCCGAAAGGAGTTCTATAAGGTTGGGATGACTCGAATGAGCGTTAGTTTTGGTTGGAGTAATTGGAATTAGAGTAATATCAGGCTACAATGGTCTTTTAATTTTGGCTACAGTGTAGTAGGCTACAAGAGAACTTCATTCGTAACTGGACTAAGGTCAAACACTTTATTTGTTTCATTGGCAAACCACGTCAAACAAAGCATAGAGAACTAATGATCAACCACAGTATCTATTGGGCCGTGTAATTGTGTAGCTCTTGTTTGAATTTCGGTTAGCTAAATTGCTAACAATTTAGTAATTAACTGTTTCGAAATCAGTAGTGTGGAAAAAGGGTATTTGTACCAATCGATCTATCACCAGTAGGTATGCTACAGTTTGGTATGAATCATATAAAGAGCGACACAGTTCACGTAATAGCGGCGCTGTTTTCTAAACTGTCAAAACCAGTAGGTACACTAATTTAGTTTTCTTTTGGGAAGTATATTTAACTGATCCTCAAAATGGACTTTCTAATGATGGACGTCTTTTTAAATTAACCAACCTCTAAAAAAATAAGCACTTCTACTGTTGCACACTTTAAATAATTGAGCCTGTTTTTTAACTTTCTCGCCTTTTCTCACAGAGATCGCAGTAACTAAGCTCCCGACCCAATGGGATTAGAACTGTGACGCGAGAGCCGAGCGAGCGAAGCGAGCAGTGCCGCGACAGCGTCCGGCGAGCGCTACATCCAAGTTGGTCGCAGTTGCTTGACTCTATAATAGGTATTATTTGCAAAAAGAGGTGCAATATTTCTTTTAGGATAGTAAAATGGAAATTATTTGAGGTTCGATTTAATACTTTTCTCTACTTCCACCACACGCACAAACAAAAGTGTCAACATGAAAATCGCAAACAATATTTCGTTGTTTTGTGAACATAACTGCCAGATTATTCCTGTGACCCTTTTTATACCTCGTTAGCTATTGGATTGAAAGATGTATGGTGTTAAACGAGGGAGGAAGTGACGGAGCATTTGCGAAAATTATATTTATTTTCCATGAAAAGAACCATGGGTCGGTGGATTTTGGGGCTAAATGCTAACGCATCATGAAAGATATAAAGACAAATGAGGGATAGGGCTTATTAGGGGCTTAAAAACAATGGCCGTGGATAATTAAGATGTATTACTGTTTGTGGCACATTTGTTTTGGAAACGTTTTGTTTGGGATACCTGCATGTCAGAAAAGTTGATGCGTTTAACTTTGATGAGGGTTGAAATATTTTTGATGATGGGGGGTAATAATAAAGGGGATGCGCTGAGGTTATGCGAAATTCAAATTTTCTTAAGTTTTTTGCAATTTGCAGCACGGGTTTTGTCGACGGAAAAATAGACGAAATGACAGATTGTGAATGTGAATCTGTTATTTTGTCTATTCTTCCGTTGACAAAACCCGTTTCTATGGTTATAATGCTACATGTGCAGGTTAGTGTCAGGTAGTATCTTTATCATAATATGATTCGCGACCGTAACAAATATGTATTTACAGAACTATATTCATTAGAATCAATAAAACTCTCTAACTTAAAATTGACAATTTCATGAGATCATGAAATTGTCATTCAATTAGTTGAACTTAGAGAGTTGTATTGATGATTTTCAAGATTATAATTCTGTAAATACATGCTTGTTACCTACGGTCGCGAATCATATTTTGATAAACATACAACCTGACACTAACCTGCACATGTGGCATGATAACCATAGAAACGGGTTTTGTCGACGGAAGAATAGACAAAATAAAAAATCGCTCTGTAAAAGATCGCTTTTAGCGATAAGACCGCCCATTGTGTCACCCAATGTAAAATTTCTATATTTATGTCTGTAATTTATATGGATTCTAAAACTGACCTGCAAATTGCAAAAAACGTAAGAAAATTGGCGCTTTCGGCCCTGGCGATTTTTTCGTGAACTTGTTTTTCAACGTTCTGCTTAGCGCCGAGAGTTGAAAATCCAGTGCGCGGTAAAATCCCGCCACGAACGTACGTCCGTGCGAACGTCGGCTTACTGTTTAGAATGTTTGTAGTTCTGTAGTAAAAAGTCTATTAGAAAACATGAATTGTCGAATCATGTTTTAAATATTCTATACTAGCGACACGCCCCTGCTTCACAAGGTTTTTACGACTTGACAAAATATCGAGATTTAATCATTATTATGTAAGTTAAATATTAATGTATTATTTATATTTATAAACCTTCCAGATTTTTTTTTCTTAATTATGCATCAAAATCCATTGTGCAGTTTAGAAGAACAACGCGGTCACACAGACAGACACGAAAAACAACTTTACAAGGGTAACACTGAAAGTTTTTAGAACTGGCTGGTTAGAAACAAATCCAATGAAAAATTCATTTAAATTTCGAATTTAGAACTCTTTGGTAACCTACTTGATGGTTAAGACGCAGATATATGACAGTGACCTTGAATGGTTAGCTAGCGTGTACTGTACTGAGCTCAAACAACGCGTCGTACGTCCAGCCAGTAATAGGACTCGCCCATTAAGGAGCGCTATCCCAAATTAGACGCATTATTAATTTATTACACGTAAAACAAAAGATGTTTTAATAAAACATGTATACTTAAAGATCAATAATTTAATTATCTTTAAAATGGTGAAGTTTTCAGAAAAATACGCTCGATAGATTTTGCGTCATTCTCAGTTTTTTATCCGCGTTAGACATAATTTTACAAATTAATTTCACTATGTAATATAAACATTATCAAAAATATGCCTATATTAAAATATTTAAAAAATGCTTCAATTTAACATATATTTTTTTCGAATCACTAACACTACTCGTTTAGACGTCATCTTCAGTATAAAATCATTAAAAGTCGGTTATCGTCCCCTTAAGATGGAATTGATCTCTCATTTAATACTTCCTATAAATTGGTGGCAATTTGAAAAGTGCGTAATTGCGTATACCGCCTCAAACCGATTTAACGCGAGAAAATGTACGCTCTTTGATTAATTACGACTTTAGTCAACAACAAAGTTATGATAGACTTCGATTAGCCTTTCATGATGAAGTCTCATCACGTGCCACTGTTTACAACTGGTTCAAAGAGTTTAAGCGTGGTCGTAGGGATCTTACTGATGACCTGCGTGAGGGACGTCCTGCAACGGCGACAACTGACGATAACATCATTACTGTGCGGCGCATGATAGATGCTGATAAGAAAGTGACCCACCAACAGATTCGGGCAAGCTTAGGTATTTGTATGAGTTAGTTGCAAAAATCTAACAAGAGAATATAAGCGTCAGAAAGTTATGTAGTAGATGGATACCCCATAATTTGATCGAAAACCAAAAATGCCATGAAACGGCGTGAACGTTTGGTTCGTAATTCAGAATGCGACGTAACTTAGAAAGGTACAATATTTCGAAAAAACTTTTTACAAAAAAAAAACAACCGACCTCCAAAAAAAACACTACAAAGTGAAAAATAACTTTAATTTCGGAAGTCGGTGCCTTGTGTTTTGTATTTTCGTTTTTTGCCACCGACTTCCGAAATTAAAGTTATTTTTCACTTTGTAGTGTTTTTTTTGGAGGTCGGTTGTTTTTTTTTTGTAAAAAGATTTTATTTTTCACTTTTTAGTTGTGGTACCTACCCCACACACATTCGAATACCACTACCTGCTACCAGTGACAGAAACTTATTATATCATCTACATAGCAAGTGGGAAAAAAATACGTATTTTGTAGCTAACTCAAAAACTATCAAAGCAAAGTTAATAAAATTTATATGGGACCAATTCGAGAGCACACCCTTTCAAACAAAAAAATAATTTTCAAAATCGGTCCACAATTGACGGAGAAATCGGTGGACATACACAAAAAAAAAAATTAAAAAAAAAAAAACAAACATACGCGACGAACATATAACCTCCTCCTTTTTGGAAGTCGGTTAAAAATAGTAAAGGCAGCAACTTAATGGTTCATTCAGATTTTTATTTTCCAAGAACTCAGTGTGTCCTACACTCCCACGTAATTTATAACATATATGTAGATAAAGAAGCATTACATTGCGTTGCAGTTAAACAATTTCGGATAGTTGTTAAGGGTATTAAATCCACAACTATAAAATAAGTTCATAAAACATAAGGAAGAACAAACGCTAACATAATAAAATTCCTAAATTATTATAGCACTAACAATATTCTTTCAGGATTATCCAATAAAATCGTCCAGCTTTACAACTAAACTTTTTTAAGTTTCTCTCGCCCGGGGAGTGATTATGACGTCACGGTATTATTACGTCACGGATGAGAAATAGGGTAGAGTTAGAAAGCCTCCCACAAGGTGGACCGATGACCTGGTGAAGGCCGTAGAAATCCGTTGGATGCAAGAAGCACAGAACCAGTCGAAGTGGCAGTGCTTGCTATGTCCAGCAGTGGACGTCTTTCGGCTGAAATGTGATGGATGAGAAGTATAATCTTCGAGTTTTATAGTTTTCTATGTTGATATGAGGATAAAAATGAGCTGAAAGCCTGCAAGCTTCTTAAGTTTATGGATGGAGAATTTTACTGCGTGTAAACTTTCTACTAGTACCTACCTTGATTGCTGTTACTTAGGTAAATTGCTGAAGTTAGAAATCGCAGTAAATGTTTTTTTTTTATATCGCGCATCGTAAAAAGCTTATTCGAATCATAAAGTGTGGTTTTCTTTGCTGCCTCTTCTAATTTCACTGTACTTAATATCCAGTAATTTGGTAGATACACTCTATCAACATATATGTATGTATGTTTTTAGGGTTCCGTGCCTCAAAAAGAAAAAAACGGAACCCTTATACAATAACTCGTGTGTCAGATGTCTGTCCGTCTGTTACAGCCAATTTGCTCCGAATTTATTGGACCAATTAAGTTTAAATTTGGTACACATTTGAGTTTTTGTGACCCAAACACCGTCGTTTAACGAAAATAAATGAATTTTGAATATGGGGGTCAATTTTCGGGGGCAAATTTAAAAATTGAAAAATTCAGCTGTGCAAACTGTTCCGTGTGACATATCAAATGTAAGGGCTTGTTGTGTGGATCTCAAATATTTTTTAAATAATTTTATAATAAATGCTTTTAAAGAAAGAGAGAGAAAGTAGATGACCATCCCCCTCCTCGATATCTCTGAAACCACTGAGCCTAAAATTTTGAAAAAATACAGAGAATGGTTCTTTACTCATAGATTACAGAAAAACCTATAAGAAGTCTATGGTCTTAAAATAACATGGTAAATCTCTCAATATTGTGCGTACAAACTTACATTTGCATACATGTATGGGAGAACATGTTTTTCAAATACAATGGTATGAATTCATCCCAACTACGGAACCCTTCATCGTGCGTAGTCCGACATGCACTTGGCCAGTTTTTTTAAAGAACAATGGTGAAAAAATTCCACGATCCTAATAAAATCGTACGACAACGTAACTGCCTCGTTGGTCTAGTGGTTGCAAGCGCTACTGCTGAGCATGAAGTCCTGGGTTCGATTCCCAAGTCGGGCAAAGTGTTATTGAGTTTTTCCATTAGGAATTACTCAGTAGCAGCCTGGAGTCTGGATGTGTGCCCAGTTGATGGCCATAGGCTCGACTTCTACAACGTATAACGTTAAATGCGCAAAACCTGAAAATAGTTTGATCAGAATAACGAGCAGAATCAATTGAACCACTTTTTAATATAGGTCACATTTTTCAAAAAATCTTCATTAAAACGTTGCCGTGTCTATTTATTAATAGGTCAAGCCATCAATTATGCGCAAACCCGCCAAAATAGGTAAACAAACACAAATTGTTGTCGACCAATTTAAAATTTCTCATACGCGGGATAATAATAGCTATTATTTCAATGCAAATACGAATCTTACGAACTAAAACAGCATATAAAACCTTTACAATTTTTAAATGATTTTTGTTCTCTCTAAAATAGGTCAATTGAATTAAAAATCAGTTGGGATGTCTTCGGTTTTGCACATTTAACGTTACACGTTGTAAAACATGGGACTTAAACAGAACTGGCGAAATGTGGGTGTACAAAGGCCTCTGCATAATCCTTCTAGTATTACTACAGGCGTGATGTTATGTTTGTGACAAAGTAACGTTGCTCGTTGACGATACGTGCCAAGAGGTAGCCATGTTCCAAAATCACAAATAACGAGGCAAAGAACGTTACATAATCACAAATTCTAGACAAAAACAAAGCCTTGTAGATCAGATCAGATATCTGTTCATAATAATATTATGGTAATTCATGTCATCAGGCAAGATAAAGGAGATAAAGAAAATTGGGGGAGAACCGATCGATCTTTCTTTAGAATAAAATTAATGAACATTAATGTTGGTGATATTTTTTCCTTAAAGATTTAAGATAGATTATGATTAGAGATCGGATATTCGGATGCATATTTACTTAAAGTTAATTTTTGGCTAAGAAATTATGGAAGTGGTTTCTTAATTTAAAAATATCTCAGAATTCCACATGCATGGTAATTCCACATACATACATGGTATGGAAATGACTTATCAGCCCTCTTATGAAGGTTACTTTTACGGTGTTAACATAAAAATTGATATACCCACTAAACATTTTTTTACGAAACTCAAGACACCGAGTTGTTTGTCGCTATGTGCTATGCCAATTTGGCAACCTACTTAACAACATTAGCTAGCATTTCTATAGATAAATGTACTAAATTTATCAATTCCAGAATCGCGAGATTTTTGCGATCGATACAAAAGTGCATTACATATTAGCCAACACCTGAACGTAAGTAAATATGCTACATTCGATTCTATAATCACAACTCTTAAAGTCGATCCGGGAATCCCGGGATTTTTTCGATACAAAAGTACATTCTACATATAATAGCCAACACCACAACTTTAGGTAAATATGCATCCGAATATCCGATCTCTAATTATGATTTATAAAATAATACACAATTAAGAATTGATATTTTCGATGTGTAACATCTTTCTTCTTGCTTTCCTGCAATCTGTGGGAGTGATTTCGTGAAAAGGGACGGAAGTGTGTAACAGGAAACCCCCCGGGGAAGCACGCGCTATTTGATTTGTCGAATGAGCGCGCGCGGCGGCGGCGAGTTGGCAGTCAGATGGTACCAACCCATTTTCCGAGAGGTTGGTACTGTCAGCCAAGATATTACACATCATTGTAAGACTCGTATAAGGCTCGCTCGTTTTCGAATGAAGACAGATTAGAAAGAATAGAAAGAAAGAAAGAAAAATAGGTTTATTTGTCACAGAAACACGTGCATACATAAAAGACAAGAGTAATCAGAGAGCAACACAAAGTACATAACAAATCACAAGCATAGAACAGAAATTACTTAGGCGGTAGCTGCACGACATGACTGCGACAAGAAGGCTGGAAGCCTTCTTGTCGCAGTCATGTCTCAGCATGATGCAGTGCAATGGGGGACCCACAGCACAGCGCTGGTTTTTATAGGAAATTTCAGTTTTTTGCATACAAAATGTAAAATGTAAAAGTACCGTCCCTGCGTTGAAAACTGACTGCCGAACTGACAGGGTGATAATACATTTTGAAATAGGATTTTATTCAGATCGAATGTAAACTTGGTAAACATAAATCTAACTTTTGACATGGTTATAAACTCGAAGATGACGAGAAGAATCCAAAGTTTCTAAAAACAAGTCTATAAGACGGGTCGAAGAACAGGAAAAATTGAGAAAATTTTGTTAAACAAGGTCAACGATCAAGGCCAAGGGATTATCGGACATTCCTCTTCACAATTTTAAATTAAACTTCACCCTGATCTTCGCCAAATGTAAACAATTGAACTGGTAATTTATTTATGGCTATTTTACGTCGGGTTCTGTGAGGTTTAAGACAACAATTCCCCTCAGTTAGACATGATGGAGGGGATCGTAAACAGTTTTTATTGTCACCAGTTTTTGTGGCCTCTTCTCATATCGCGATGGCTCTTACATTTCTTATAGCTTTCTAAGAGATTTGACCTTTGAGTATGGAGAAAAGAAAAGTGCCAAGCCTGAATAAACAGCCTCCAAAAATGAAATAAGATTTTTTAGCTCATTTCTAGAAATTAGTACAAACACGTGTCGAGTATATGTTTGAGTTGCTTGTTGTATATAATTAACCGCATCTTCTGCATGTGAATATTTTTACGAGCGCTCGGTGCAGCATACTAACCATCAATCATTTTATTCAAATCTATTAGTTAATTGATTCAGGCGTAACCTTGCGGAAATCCATCATAAAATATAATAGACGTAAATATATTTAGTAACGCAGACTAGCGTAGTCTGCGCTCAGCGCTCGGTGTGGCAACAGGCCATGTTCGGGTTCGCGACAAGTTCATCGTCATCCTGAGGATGCTTCGTTGAGAGGTGAAACACGTGTCGATTTCTTTCAGGAGTTTGTTATGGCTCTTTAGAAAAAGCTCAGTAGAACAGATTACTAAATATATCCACGTCTATTGTATTTTAAAATCTATTTATTGCGGAATTAAAACTATTTTTTTTTTACATAATATTTTAGTTTTACTATAAAAAACACGTTTTCAATTTCAGTCATCTTTTGAACCTGTCAAGCTTAGATCTGTCAAGGTACAGAACTCAAACACATAATGGGATAGTTTTTTTTTGTAATTTGTAGAATTTAACTGATTGACGAATTTTGTATCAGACTCATCAAGTATCTGTCGCTCTCTATTAGCTCGTCCTATTTATTCTCAGGATTGGAGGCAGTATTTTTTTTCACAGTCTGTGTATTGTGACGTAACTAACTTTACTGTCCGCAGACGTGGTTGAGAGACTTCAATGATTTGCAGCAAGGGGTTGAGAGGTTGAGAAGGAAATAGAACAGAAACGAAAAAAAAATTCGTAAAAATTAAATTAATTTGACCAACCTAGATAAAAATATAGATTGGGAAAATGTAGAGTAAACCAGTATTCTAATATGTAAATTCAGGGAAATTCTCAAATTGTCCGTATATTCAAATCACAACTATCATTCTTTGTAAGTTGTATGAAATGGCGTACGGCAATTTGACGTCTGGTGTCATTAAAAAAAAAAAAACAAAAACGAGCAAGTCTTACAGTAGTTGCATATGATGTGTATGTAGCATCTGACATCTCACCTTGGTAATAAGCAACATTAAAGGGGTGGAACCTCGTCAAGGTCGTTTCTGACAGCCAACTCTAGCACCGCGCGCGCTCATTGGTCAAATCAAATAGCGCGCGCTTCCCCGGCTTCCTATTTTCACTTTCGTCCCTTTTCATAAAATCACTCCCACAGATTTATTTCGATTTTTTTATTTTGTTTTTGATTTCAGGAAAGCAAGAAGAAAGATCTTTCACATCGATAGTAACATTTAAAAAAAAACCGGCCCAGTGCATGTCGGACCACGCACAATGAAGGGTTCCGTAGTTGGGATGAGTTTATCCCAAAAACAAACTTAACTTTGTAGTTGAAAAATATGTTCTCCCATACGGAATGTATTGGAAAACATGTTTTTGCAACTGCAAAGTTAAGTTGGTCAATTATTACTCGTTAACCTGTAGGGCCTAGTTTGCTAGGACAGTTTTCTTTTTAATTTCGTTATATAAACTACTTTTGTGATTTTTTTCACACACCCAAAACCAACCATTTAGCCGGCAGGGGGGGGGAACACTTGACTCTAACAAAAATTAACACTTTAAAGCTTAATATTTCGCAAACGAATCTTGAATCCAAAAATAGCTTTCACAAACTCACAATATTTTTGAAGGACCTTTCCAATGATACCCCTCACCATGGGGTAAAAAAATAAACATCACCACTTTACGTGTATGAGAGGCACCAAAAAAAAAAAAAAAAACATAATTTTGTTTTACCACTTTGTCGGCGTAATTAATATGTATACCTATGCCAAATTACAGCTTTCTAGTACTAAGGGTCTCGGAGCTAGACCGCGGACAGACAGACAGACAGATAGACAGACAGACGGACATGACGAAACTATAAGGGTTCCTTGTTTACTACGGAACCCTAAAAAGTGGCACCCCAGGGGTGCCGACAGAACCGAAAACTTGAACAAGATCGCCTTGGTGGAAGAAAAATACTTGTATAGAACATTATTCCGTAACCTTATCTAAATAAAGAGTACAATCGCGTTTACCAAACCTTTAAAGTAAATATATTTTCATAGAATATTGATCCGTAATGTAAAGAGCTCAATTGCGATTAGAAAAATTAGGTGTCGTCATGGTGTCGCGAAATCAATGGTTTAGTCCCATCTCAAAACTGCCCAATGCGCCTAAAGAAGTTTTCACTTCACCTACTACTTATAACATTGTATGCTATGTTAGGCTCTTACTTATTACCACAGAGAGAAACTATTTGAAAGCTTAACGATGTCTTCTTACTTAGCCTGTCTCAAGACTGAATATGATGTTAATCCTCTCCCATCTAAACTTAATTTATATTAATACAAATCTTAACACCACCTCCGTTTCTGAGGCATCAGCCATTAATTTCCTGTGTAACCTATCGCTTAGAATTTATGTACTGGAACTAATATTTGTTTAGGAAGAGCTGATTTAATTATAATAAGATGTAAGATAAGATATTTATTCAATTCGTGTGTTCTTTAAAAAGCTATTATTTGATTAACAAATTGTGCCCACTGTTTTTTCATGATTGGACACGGCGATCTTATAAGTTGATTCATTTAGTTACGTGGACAAAAAGCAACAAGAAATATTATTTTTTTTAAAAGAAAACGCACACATACATTGAACATTTTTTTAAATAACGTTGCCCCACACTAGGAATTTCTCCTGTATCGTGGGTGCGATTACAAACATTTAAACTCACATACACAAACAGCCAGACCCGGAACAACTACTGGTAGGTCATACAAATATTTGTTCCGTTCGGGAATCGAACCCGCGACACGCAGCGCAGCAGTCAGCCGCTTAACCACTGCGCCAACCGTGCCGTCGAATATTATAGCGCTTAAAAATCCTTTAAGGTAAAATATACAGGGTTATTAGTTATACGTCAGCAATCCGTTAAGGGGATGTAGGAGAGGTCATTTGCAACCAAATTACCCCTGATGACTCCTATGCTAATGTCAACCATTTTCGAGTAATTTGCCTTTTACTTAATGTATGAAGTAAAAGTATACAATATACCCAATAACCCTGATATACAGGGTTGATGGTTATACGTAACCATTTTCAAGTAATTTATTATTTTAAAATGTATGAAATAAAAATGTAAAATATAACCAATAACCCTGTTAAACTAGGTAAATGGTTATATATTAAGGGGATTTAGGAGAGGTCATTTACAACCAAAAGACGCCTTTTCACACCTATGCATATGTCAAAAAAAAATCGAGTCATTTGACTTTTTATATTTTATTTCATACATTTTAAAATATAAAATGTCAAATTACTCGAAAATGGTTGACATTGGCATAGGGGTCATCAGGGGTAATTTGGTTGCAAATAACCTCTCCTACATCCCTTTAATGGATTGCCGACGTATATATAACCAATACCCTGTATATATTATCTTTACTTTGTGTGGTGGTTCATTATACTGTACGGTGAGCGATATGTTGAAGATAATATAAACAGGATGGCAGGGAAATTGTTACCATGGATTCAGTAAACGATTCAGAAACCAGCAGCGTCGAAATTTTTCGTCGGTTATTTTAAAAAAATCTGCTGTTTCATAGAAAACTGCGATACCTACGCGGTCAAAATATATGGCACAACTGATTTTTTTTAAAATAACCGACGAAAAATTTCGTCCCTGCCACCCTGTATATTTTATATTATCTTCGAAGTGTGTGACGACCTTTAGGTATTTAAAATGTGTCCAAAATTGATCAACAACTGTAGTCTTCGGTAGAAATTGATGCTAAAAGTGCTATGGCTACTATACTACTTAATTATGTTTTGAAAATAGTAAATCCCCTAAATTGTTTCCACAATTGTATCAAACAATTCGATGTAGTTCTACGTAGGTACCTACAATATGACAGAAAGTAAACTGTTAGACTACTATACACTCTGGCTCTATGTAAATAGCTCTAAGTTTTGAAAAACAATTCATTAATATTATCTTCTAGTTTTACGTCCAAACTGACGCTCTAATAATATTACTTTCCCATGTTTTTGTATGCGTGTCTGTCCGTCAGCGTGACTTGTGACGTGTTGTTGTATACACGAATGAGTTATTAAACTAATAACATGTTAAACTATTTTTAGTTAAGGTGCATTTTGTTGCTATAACAACAGTTTGTCAGTCACTTGTATAGGTACCTACCTACTTAAGAGCGTACATTCTGTAGGTAGGCATCGTTGCAAATAGCCGTCAAATATTTCGCTGTTTTGATTAATTTGCCTATGTTACTGTATGGAAATATGAAATATCACTCTATAGTGAACTTAAGTATTGATTAAAGAAATGCAATAATATAATATCGTAACACTGAATATTTAGTTTTAGATGTAAAAAAAAGTATTTGGAAACTTTCTAAATGCCCTTTTTACACCTAAAATGGCTACAACATCAATATCAGTGTTATAATTGCAATTCATTATTAATATTTTAGGTCACTAAAGAGCGATATTTCATATTTCCATACAGTAATATTAACAAATTAATAAAAACAGGTAAATATTTGACAGCTATTTGCGATGTTGCCAAGTTTTAAAATGCACGCTCTTAATGTGAGGCGATTCTTTTGCCACTAACTGGGCACAAATATTCATACTCTGGGCTACATTAATCTACTTAGATTTTAATAAAAATCCCTATAACTTTTCGCCAACTTTGTTGGGATAGAATTTAGGACCTAGTGTTTAAAAATGCTTTGATATCTATACAAATAAATAAAAAATCTTTTTTACAAAAAATACAACCGACTTCCAAACTACAAAGTGAAAAATAACTTTAATTTCGGAAGTCGGTGTCTTTGGATCAGTATTTTAGTTTTTTGACACCGACTTCCGAAATTAAAGTTATTTTTCACTTTGTAGTTTGGAAGTCGGTTGTATTTTTTTTTGAAGTCGGTTAAAAATTAAAGTGTCTGTTCGTAATGTCAAAATAACAGCTCTTTACTAAATGCACATGAAAGTATATACGGTACCTATTTATAACAAAAAAAACAATATTAAATTTTTTGTATATATGTCTGTTTGTTCCGACTAATCTCCGAAAGGGCTGGACAGATTTTGACGGGACTTTCACTCGCAGATAGCTGATGAAAAAGAATAAGGGTACACTCGCGTGAAGCCGCGGGCAGCGGCTAGTTTGCAAAATAAAACTGTTTCAAATAATTGACATTGGCAGCAGGTTGTGATGTGGATGGTGGAGCTGTGGCGAAAACTATATCCCACCTCTTATTCTTTTTTTTTTGGTTAGGAAATTATCAAATAACTTCTCCCGCTCTGGGCGGAGTGTCAGACTTACTGCTTAAAACCCACCCGTGTTCCTTCAGTTGCCATGTTGCCAGGGGCCACGATATCCCTTTTGGACTTCTTCGCAACCGCGGCAGGCATCGGCCCTTTGTGCCCCAAGAAGCGAGCCATTGTGATCTCTGTGCTGTCACCAACGATGCCGTGGAGGTGGCCATAATTTCGGTCATCCAAATCTAATTTAGTGACGTGCCATCGACATGACGAAGAAGTACAAGAATAATTGACATTTAGGATCCAGAAAAATAAATTAATCACTTACCAAAAACAATAACGAAGGTCATCTTGACAGTTTTAATTTTGGCCTTCGGTATGATGCCGCGGCTGCTTGCCCGCCGGCTGTCCAGATCGTCACTGTCTGCAATAAAAATATACCATTATTACCTTTCTTTATTATCACTTTAATAGTAAACATAGTCTTGTGGCGGCATCTATAACGCCACATGGGAACTACGCATCATCATGACGTCACGCAAAATCCTGCATCGCGCAAGCAAGTTTTACCGCGTGACGTGTATACAATATGTAAAAAAAACCTGTCCGATCTGAAAGGGGCACATAGATACTGCAATAACATTACCTAAAAGTACTAAAAAGTCTTATTACTATTGAACAAAAATAAGTTATTGCTATTTGAAAATTACATTTTTAGTAAGTACCAAAACAACCCCAAATACATTACAAATCAGCAAATTTTCAATAGGGGTCATAAGCAGTGATCGGAGTCGGTAGAGTGATTTGGGGTCAATGCACTGGCATGTATATATTAGTATGGATATGCCCCCGGGATTCCGGGATTTTGAAATTATTAAGACTTTTTTAAAGAATTTTAAATGTTGTAATGTGTAGAATAAAGAACACATCAATATGAATAAGAAATATTTAACCCTTTTGCTGTCTTTTTAATAGTATATAGGTGATCGGACTCCAAGAAAAGGATAGGTATACTATAAAAACAATATAATAATACCTATAATATATATTAAATGTTTATCTATCGCATTATATAAATTTCTACTGTAGTAGTTTAAAAATCCTTTAACAATATTTGATTCAATCCCGTAAGTACCAAAATGAAATCCCGGAAAAAAGGCTTATCCATGTTATGATTTCTATGACTATTCATGATGCGAGTACATAAAATCACTCTACCTACTCCGATCACTGGTCATAAGGTACTTGTAGACACCCGCAAAACTACGGCCGCTCGCGCCTTATGTAATAACCTGGTAAAAGTCCCGATTGAAAAAAAAATGTGACGAGCTTTTTTCTTTTTTTCTGGAAATTAAATACAACGTCTCGAAATCAATCGTTGGGCAGTTGCCCATCAGACACAACACCCGTCTGGCCGATCCTTCCTTTTCTATAGGTATTCCACCTGATCCTTATGCCTCTATAGTCTATTACTGGACACAAGAAACATGTGCGTCGGAGTACGAATGCTGAGGTTTGATTGAATTGGTTGAAGACGTTTAGAATAGAATCCACACTAATATTACAAGTGCGAGAGTAACTCTATCTGTCTGTTACCTTTTCACGCCTAAACAGCTGTACAGATTGGAATGAAATTTAGCACACGGATCGACCATGCAGGTCATGATCTATCGGTTAGGTTAGGACATAAGATAATTTTCATATCAGTAGTGGTCAGCGGGCAAAAGCTAGTTGAAATCCGCTCAACTGTCGATTTGCCTTTAGAAGGCGATAGCAATAGAAATTCTATTGTGTCTAGTTGAACTCATAAAATAATGTTATTTACCCATTGTTCCTAAAGGTAGTTTACAAATAAAACTTTCAAATTAAAAATATATTCTCTAATTAGAAAATAATTTAATTATTTTTAGTATATAAAACCTACACAGCTTCATTATGCTTGAAAAAGTTTTTAAATGTCCGTTTCCTTCGCAGAAAATAAACAATTTTAATTAGGTTTTCGCGTGGGCGTCTACATTATTAATTGTGTTATGTTGGGGTCCTTCTTAGAAGGCGTTCTTTATATCCGAATTCGTATATATTATGACACCCACGACAACTGCGACCCACGTAAAGAAGAGCGAATTAATTAGGTTATTAATAAGCTTTCATTTGGCAATAAGAAAATAATATTACTTTTTATCACATCTATTCAAAAAGAACTAGTTTACTCTTCGTAAACAGGGACCAAAGTAGCACTTTAATTCCAAGGGATCAAAAGTGATTTGAATTTGGAATGTGGATATTGCTAGTGAAAGTTTCGATCACCAAAGAGATCAATCACGAACATTGTATGAACAAGTAAAAGACTGTATGATAAAGTAAACAGCGCGCGAGCCAAATAAAAAAATTAACAAAAAAAGCGCGAAATGCATTCCAACTTCGTTCGTAATTGTTTACTCAAATTCGGATTTTACGTTTTATAAAAAATGAGTGTGTCTTCCTCAAGTAGTGAGAATGAAATAAATAAACGTAGGTAAGTACTATTCTTATTTATAACTTGCATTCACAAATTTTCTTATAGAAGGCGATAAAAAGTAAAGTATGCATCTCGGGAGCAACACTATTTTGAAGCTTGAGTGACGTACTTTGAAACCCTCGCTGCGCTCAGGATTCTACTTATAGTTGTTTGTTCCCTAGGCTATCAATCTACTATTTCAATTCAAATATTTCCTATTAAATGTCAAATGTGATTTGCATTATAATTCAGATGTTAAAATTTTTTAGCTTCACGAATACGTAATTTGACACAGCAACTAAACAAGCTCGTCAAAAAACATTACCCTTCTTCTGGGGCGTTCAGGTACAAAAATAAGGATCTTGTGGGACTATGCATTATACCTAGTGATTTAAAGTCGAATTTCACCACTGGAACTGAACGTGATCAGCTGTGTGTTGGATCATTCGGTGCCCTACAAAATGGTTGAGCTGGATGGTGCTGATCCATGCGTCATGTTGGTGAACGGGCGCCGTCAGTTGACTGGTCATCTCTTATCTGCCAGGGCTTATTTTTAATCTTATATTTTCAATTGCTTTGATTATTGTTTGTACATTGTTCTCACATATAGAAGCAACAAGAATAATGTACCCAGGATTTTGTAATATCTATATTTAAAATAGTGTCCTTGGAGTTTCTTGCTCGTTCTTCTCCATAGAGATCTACGTTTTGGAATGAGCTTCAACTTCTTGACTAACTGACCGATTCTTTGATAATTCAAAAGTGCCTGTAAATGGTTTAATTGAAATAAATGCTTTGAGTTTGAGTTTGAGCTCATAAAAACCACGTTCAAAAGCTATCAGTGACATCATTGTTGTGGAATATTGACATTGACGGGGTCTGCTAGGGCCGATGCCTGCCGGGGTTGCGAATAAGGCCGAAAGGGAAATCGTGGCCCCCGGCAACATGGCAACCGAAGGAACACGGGTGGATTTTATTTAGTAAGAGTCTGACACGCCCTCCTGCTCCACCCAGAGCGGGAGAAGTTATTGGATAACTTCCACCTAAAAAAAAAAAGTCCTGGCTTAGAGGTGTTGATCGCGTTCAGCTTCATTGGTGAAATTCCCCCTCAATCTCCAGCCCTTTGTTTACATTTCATACAATATTTGATAACCGAAAGTTGATATACCTACTCCTGATTCCAAGGTAATCCTCCATAACTTGGTTTATCGTTTTCTTTTCTTAACCTTCGTTTACTATTCAATAAGAAACGGATAACCTTTTATTTTCGACATAAATCCGGAGTGGTTTGCAGTCTATACTTTATAGACCTCAGACATCGTCAGTTTCGGCACGTACGCCGGTTTTGACCTTGACTTTAGTCGATGTTTTGTTATTTTCGCTTGGTTTTGGCTTACTTATTTCGGAAAGATTAATATGTTTGGCTTCAGTTTATTTGCTATGTATAAATAGGGCGGTTCCTACAACTTCTTGGGCTGAACTTACCTACTTGTGAAGGGGAGCTTTACGAAAGAGTAGTAGTATAAGGTAATATGAGGCTACGCTTGCCGCGGTTGGTCTGTGGATGGATGACCATCTTTACATACCAAGACCCCTCCGTGCCTCGGAAAGCACGTTAAGCCGTTGGTCCCGGCTGTCATTTGTAGATCTTTGACAGTCGTTACGGGTAGTTAGAAGCCCAAAAAGTCTGACAACCACTCTTACCAAGGGGTATCGTGTTACTTAGTTACTAGGCTGTGGAGGTCAGATAGGCAGTCGCTCCATGTAAAATACTGATATTCAGCTGCATCCGGTTAGACTGGAAGCCGACCCCAACATGGTTGGGAAAAGGCTAGGCAGATGATGAGTAGTATAAGGTAATGTCGTGCCATTTATATCGTGAAAAGTATGTCTTCCTATAATAGGTAAGTATCCATTTATTTACCTAGGGGAAGCAAATAAATATCCTTTAAAAATAAACTCGATATCCGGTACGGCTCGCAAATCCTTCCATATCCTAAGGGCACATCTTCCTTACCATTACCGCACCATCCGGTCTACTCAACATGAGGTCTAGTGCAAATCTTGAGGTTCATTCGATTTATTGAGTCTAGTTAAAACACGCTGGAATCTGTGCATTTCATAAATTCATTAAAAAATCCACTGTCGAGTTTTATTTAAAATTTGCCGAGAACTATTCAGTATTATTTTCCATTAATTCTTTATTTTATTACAAGCACAATTTCGCGGCTGAAATAGTCCAACTGCCAACTCACTTTAATAATTTAATAGGAGACTTAACCTATGCTCAAAATATCCAATAATGGACTATGAATGGAATATCAGGATAGTATGTGATACCTATTTAATGAAGAAAAACCTAAATTTAGCTATCTAGACAAAATCAAAAGTCATTTATTCAAACTAGGCTGAGAATCATCACTTTTTGATTATCAAAATTACATTAACACGTCTCCCGAAACGCCCGTCTTGCACCACTTCCTAGTACTTTAGCTGGGAAGAAGAAGTGGTGCAATAATTAAATCTGTTTAGAGAAAACCCTAAAGTAAGACGTTAAAGGCAAAATTAAGGAGTTTATTTCTCGATAAAGATGATTCTGCCTGTGTCGAGAAATAAACATCTAATAATAACATTATAATCTATTATGAGTAATCTGTGATTCACACTACGGGTTTGGTCGGGCCGGCACGGGCGGGTTACGGACGCGGACACTTCCAGACGGATAGGTACGTACTTAGAATCTGTCAGTGTCCGGTGTTCGCGGCTCGTCCGCAATCCGTTCGTTCTGGTGTGATTGATCCTTGACTGAAATTAGTGCATAGTTGATAGTGTTAAGGTTAATTTTGCTAGATTTTGTGTACCTATACCTGTTAACAAGCGCTTCTCGCCATCAAACTGGAAAGTTTGGCGAGTAACGCTGTAGAAACAATAAATAATGTACCTATGTTTGAGAATAATGATAAAAATAAAACTCCCCAGTAGCACAGACACAGACATCTCATTACAATCTTTCTCGTATAACACCAGCGGAAAAACACCTTATCACATTAGCCGGAAAAATTATCACGGTACTAAAACCTGTAACACATTTATATACCACTAATCTAATTCAGTCTACATTTAGCCTACATAAACAACTATTTACGAGTACATAACACAAACCAGCCAATCACATTCTCGCTAACTTTCACTCAAATCACAACTTAGCTATGACCAAAAAAATCTAATTACTTACTTACTTAGTTTAATTAATTAAGTGTGACTCGCTAAAACTTAGTTTAAAAAGTAGTTGTTGAGCTTTTTGTGAAGGAGCTGGTCACCATCTTAATTAATATTATAAATGCGAAAGATACTTCACGCTAAAACGGCTCAACGGATTTGGATGATATTTGACACATGGATAGACCATGACCTGGAGATGGATATAGGCTACTTTTCATCCTGGATTGTGGACAAAGTCGCGGGCAAAAGCTACTAGAACTTTTATAAATGCAAGAGTGTGGTTTTTGGTTTGTTCATCTTTCACGTAGCAACGAAAGAACAGGGGGCTACCAGCTCATAAAGCAGTATTACTTTAATATAACTTCAGTGTGGGAAAGAGATGAAGCTCTGCAGGACGTATAGCTCCATCTCTTTTTCCCACTGAAGTAACACATCACATAACATAACATCACGCCTTGTTTCCCCGAAGGGTTGGGCAGAGGTGTCCCTGTAGCAGGTACACCCACATTTCCCCAGTTATGTTTTAAGTTCCATGTAATAGGGGGTGAGCCTATTGCCATCAACAAGGCACAAATCCAGACTCCGAGCTGCTACTGAGAAATTTCAGATAGAAAAACCCAATAACATTTTGCCCGACCCGGGAATCGAACCCAGGACCTCATGCTCAGCAGTAGCGCTTGTGACCACTAGACCAACGAGGCAGCGACCACTGAAGTAATATTAAAATAAAACTGCTTTTGAGCTGGTGGTAGATCCCCAGCATATGTTTAGGTACTGTAATGATCTCACCGAGAAAATTTAGCTGAAGTGAGCTGTCATTTCCTACCTCGTGTAATAATAATATGTTATAGTTAGGTACCTACATTATTTATGCACGTGCAGTGATGCCTGTGGATTAATTTTTATGTTATTTAATCATATTTATTCTTATAATTCGTTGTATAGTTGTCTTTTATTCTAAGCACTGTTTATTTTATTTTGTTACCTATCTTTAATAGACAAATCACTAAACCTGACTTGATTTCCATACATCTTTTTTCAGGTGCTGTGGGTCCCCCGTATCACAGCATCATGCTGAGTGAACCCTTCTTGTTACAGTCATGTCTTGCAGCTGCCGACTAACTTCTGTTCTATGCTCGTGATTTATTATGTACTTTGTGTTGTTAAATGGTAAATGATTTTATTTCTGTAAGTAGGTTTGTACAAACACTTTTACACGTCAATTATATTTTAAAAACTAGATGAGGTCGGCGTTTCCTATCTGACGACTCTGAGAAGAAGGCCGAAACAAACTCAGAGGTCACAGTCTCTTTTAAAGTCCAGACATAATCTTGGTTAGATCATGTGAAGGCCATGTGGATTGGTGTCTGAAGTGTTCTCTGATTACTCTCGTCTTTTATGTATGCACGTGTTTCTGTGACAAATACACCTATTTTTCTTTCTTTCTTTTGTTGACAACTCATTTCACCTAAGTTTTCAGGGTGAAATTTTTACTGGATTGCTTCCGAATTGACCAGTAGATCGACGTTGTTTTGGGCATAGAGATAGTTTATAAGCTGGAAAGTGACATAAGCTAACTATATATTGTAGTAGAAAGCAAGGTTTCTGTGTAAAAAATACCACGGAAGTAAAGCCCCAGGACTAAAAGTAGAAGCTAAAGTAAAATAAAATAAAAACAATAAAAAACAGTGGCACTGTTGAGTGCTGACAGAAGTGAAAACTTGAAAAAAAATTGGCACCACGGTAATCAACGCGTTGAAGTCTTTTACTCTACGGTGTCGGTAAATTCCGTTACAGTGTCCCGAAATCAATGGTTTAGTCCCATCTCAAAAATGCCCAACGTGCCTAAAGAAGTTTTCACTTCAAAAAAACTTACATTGTCTTGTCGCCGTAGCCCGTCTGCCTAACACCCGGCTGCTTTTCTGGCGTATTGTGACCACAATAACACCGTAGCAGGCGGATATTGTAAGTGCTGGGGCCACGAACAGCGACACGAAGACACTCGTCATCCATATCCTCCATTGGAGCTTGCTGATGCCTGACCAGCATTGGTATATACCTGGAATGTATTGAACTGTTAGTATGCTATGTTAATCTATCTGGATGACCGGTTTTTTTTTAACAACGTTTTTTAAAAATGAAACCTAGCTAGATCGATTTATTGCCCCCGAAACCCCCTGCATACTAAATTTCATGAAAATCATTGGAGCTGTTTTCGAGATTCAGATTATACATATATATACAAGAATTGCTCGTTTAAAGGTATTAGATTTATTGGATAAAAACATTTCACTCCTCCCCCCCTCGACCCTTGCTCGATGAAGCGCCAGCTCGCGCCGAAGCTGAGCCTGTAGCTTTAAATTCCCCTGATAATAATAATTTATCCATTTTTGATCCAGCCCATTCCATCTTGCTGTCCTTCCCCAGCGACGCCCTAAGCCGAGGTTCGTAGCCCACAGGGGGTACCCTTAGCGAGTGTTCGCCTAGTATATAAGTTATTTTACGCCCTGGCTGGAGGCTTTAAGTTAGTAGCTTAAGGCAGCCACAGGACAGCCCATTAACTAAGAGATGACATTTAATTTAAAGAAAATAAAAAAAACGCTCCTCCTGGGCAGTCGTGTAAAAAAGTCATTATAAAGATTTTAGTTTCGTCGTGAGAGCAATTTTCCCAAACTAGGATGTAGTTTTCCTTCATCTTCGTATTTATATTAATTTAGTCTATAGTTGAGTGTTTTCTTGTTTTTAGAAATAGATTATAAGTTTGTTGAAAAATATTATTATCATTCAATGACATTTAGATTCTATTTTAAATTTTTATTAGACGTATTATAATAGTAAGAACTTACTTTTCGTAATAAAAGCAAATATTGCGGTAGCCTGCATTCGTGTTTAAACAAAAACAATTTTATTATTTGCTCAGCATTTTTATTTAGTCGGAAATAATAGAAATTCTGAGCGAGGATGTTTAAACATTTTTACGATGGCTATGCTCATCGCAAACATAAGCATACTTTTGAAAATGTAACACTATTTGGAAGATGTCTATCGTAACTTTAAGACTTTCACCCGGACCCTCATAAAATAAAACCGATTACGTTGTAAGAGCTTACAGTATTATTAGAAGCCAGACTACTAGATTGTCTGCACATATTGCGTGGGTGGTCTTGTCTAGATTCGTTTTATACTTCTTTACTATAAAAAGACTATGAGCATCGTAGAACACACCTACTAAATCTAAAAAATTTGTTTAATTTTTTTTCTTACAATAGATTTTGATTAGAAAGAAAGAAAAGAAAGAAAAATATTTTATTTGGGACACGCACAGAAAATACAATACAGTAATAAAAAAAATAACAAATATAAAAAAGGAGCATTACAACTAACAAACAAAATTAATAACGACCTGTGCGAGGCCAAAAAGGCTCCTATCTCAGCATGATGCTGCGATATTTAAAAATAAATAAATACCGCAGCGCTGGTATTCTGATAGTACAGCATTCAAATTTAAAATTTACTAGCCAATAGTCTAGAAGAGACCATCATTAAAAAAAAAAAAAACAATAGATGTTGATATATTTTGTAAACTGTTCCGCTTAAATACTCCTAAAGAGCTATAAAAAATCCTGTAAGAAATCGACACGTGTGTCAACCTCTCAACGAGGCATACTCAGAATGACGATTTACTTATCGCGCACCCAAACACGGTGAGTTGGCACACCGAGCGCTGGTCGCAGAGTAAACACCATTATTTCTGCGATTTCAATTCATATTTTTGGGCTTCGTTGGACAAGTTTCCTGTCTTGAGGTAGATTTTGTTGTGATACATACCTTCAACGTTAGCTTCGTCGAATAGAAACAGCATCGGGACACAGAAAAGGAAGCTGACGAACCATGCTCCTAGGATAAGGGCACGAGCTCTGCGCCCTGTGTGAAAATAAAAAAACACGACATTATTATGGTGCCTTAATGAGGTGGTTAATTTTTAGTCCTTATAATATACATACACAAATCCTAAAATAATATATTCCTGGGGTTAAATGTGTTACTCTATAACGGATATATGCTAGATTAACACAAGTAAAAACTAAAAAATAATAATAATTTAGTTATTTAAAAAAAGTGTTGTACAGTCTGTTACAATAAATATAATTTTACAATTTACGGATAATCAGTAAAAGAGTAACAATTGACAGAATTGAATCTGGCCTCCTAGCTAGGTTACACGGTAACCTGTATTAAGGTTCACCGGCCCAGGTTCCCACACAGAAGAAGCTCAATTTTTTTTTAATAGACTGCTTAGGTTTACAAGGTGCAAACGTATGTTAACTTATATTTGTCACCGTATAATTATGAACTTCGTTAGTTTATAATCTATCGGTATTATTTCCGTTAAATTATAAACTGCCAAAAAATCGTGAACTGCTACGAACCATTTACAATTTAACGCATTGTTTTTCGCTAGTTTATAATCATCTCACCGTATTATCTTAGGTGAAGTGAGCGTGGAGTAAGTTGTCAGTTGCTAAGAATTGACACTATTGGCAGCTCACTTCACCAAGATATCACGGTGAGATTTTTACAGAATAGCACTACTGGTATCAAACTTGCTTGCGACGTAACGCACCTTGCGCTAATACTAAATAGCCAGCCTAGCTGCGAGCAACTTGGAAGTAGCGCTCGCCGGCCGTTGCCGCGGCACCGCTCGTTCCACTCGTTCCGCTCGCTCGGCTCGCGCGCGTTTGGTCACATTTCTAACCTAACCTAACCCTACCCAGTTCACAATTTTTTGACAGTTTATAATCTAACGGAAATAATACCGATAGATTATAAACTAACGGTTCTCACAATCATACGGTGATATATTTACTTAGTGTGTGAGTATTTGTGTGTTCTGTGCTGTAGGCGTGGTGTGTATCTGTTTTGTGATGTAGGTGTGGTGTGTGTATGTGTGTAAACGGAAGGCAAAGAGGAGTTTAGATACGGAGTGTTAGAGAAGTCACTACGATTGTGAGATAAGCAGGTGTTTAGTGTCGTCGTAGATTATGAGTCCTATTACACTTTTTATGCAAATTCATGATATTTGACGTTGTAATTTTCAGCAACAGTAAGATATTTGAATTATTTGAAAATGAATAACTAAAGTGCCATTTTCTTTCTTGTAAGTTAGAGCTATACATTTTAATTTTTCTTTTCGTGTAATTTACTATAAATATTTTACGAACTCAGTTTACAAGAAAATTCGTCGGCGATGGAACTTTGACGCTCAAATTCACATTGTTCCATTTAGTTCTAATAAAAGCTAAAATTACTAAAACATAAGTTGAATGTTTTGCTTGTTTATTGGATTTCTAGAATTTCTTTAAATTCCTTGAGTTTTCACGGAAAAAATCATAAAGAAAAGCAATTCATGTCTTGATTCAGGCGTCCATTATATTCCAAATAAACAAAATTGTATCAAATAAACTAATATGATATTAAAATTCTATCTACAGTGAATACGTTTCATTAGTTTTCGTTTCTCAATATTATAAGACAAAATTCCATAAATAAATTTAAAAAAGTATATATTCCGCATCAGTTCAGCAAATCACTCGAAAATAATGTATAACTCCAACTTACAAGAAAGAAAATGGCACTATCGTTATTATGATCAAATAATTAAAATATCTTACTGTTGCTGGAAATTACAACGTCAAAAATCATGAATTTCCGTAAAATATGTAATAGGACTCTTAAAAAGCACTCTCATTTGCAAAGAACACAAAACAAAAACTCCATCTTTTTTTCATAAAAATAATTTTGTTCTTGAAAACAATTGACTTTGTAATAATAAACAAAGCTGGTAGCCGTGTTAGTGGAACAAATTCTTGGTTACTAGCAAAGTTTGCAAAACATGCAACGACACTTGCCTGGAGTTTGTCAAAGTTAACCTTAAGTTTAACTAAGGCTAAGTTATGATCCACTGCGAGTGCTAAGACGTACTTGAGAACTTTTCCTAGGGTATCTTGAACATTCTCACTATCTTATATAAGATCAGTGGTTATATTTTATTTGGTCAATCTCTTATACTGTTCGTACATTTTATCTGGTCAAACTTGGTCAAGAGAAATGTTACATTACATAGAGATGTATATCAGAAAAATGGCTGTTACGAATAGACAGTTTCCTTTCCTACAAGTTTTGGATGACACGAATCTATTTTAGGACGGAGGAGTTGGAAGTTTTAGAACTTTTTGCAATGTGATAAAAGTGAATGTAGTTTTGTAATGGAGTTTGTTGGCTCGAAACACGTATGTCCCAATTTTGCACCCTTACTTTTTTACTTTTAAACTATTAGGTACGCTAAAATAAAGGGTGAGTCTTTAGGGGCATGAGGAACAGGGTGTAAAATTCACTCATCTTCTATAGAAAAGGGTGGACCCTCCGACCAGACGGATGTCTTGTCTGGTGGGCAACTGCCCAATGATTGATGTCGGGGAAGTTATACAAGGTGGCAAGGACATCAACGCGAAAACGGTTACCATGGATTTAGTACATAGTTCTGAACGCCCTTACGTTTAAATTTTTCGTCGGTTATTAAAAAAAATCTGCTGTTTTGACCGCATAGGTATTGCACTTTTCTATGAAACAGCTGATTTTTATTTTAATGACCGATGAAAAATTTAAGGAGGGGCTTGTGGCTAAGTAATAACAGCTGCACGGGTCGATCGATCAGGTTAAGTTACGCTTGCCGCGGTTGGTCCGTGGATGGGTGACCATCTTTACATACCAAGTCCCCTCCGTGCCTCGGAAAGCACGTTAAGCCGTTGGTCCCGGCTGTCATTTGTAGATCTTTGACAGTCGTTACGGGTAGTTAGAAGCCCAAAAAGTCTGACAACCAGTCTTACTAAGGGGTATCGTGTTACCTAGTCACTAGGTTGTGGAGGTCAGATAGGCAGTCGCTCCATGTAAAATACTGGTATTCAGCTGCATCCGGTTAGACTGGAAGCCGACCCCAACATAGTTGGGAAAAGGCTAGGCAGATGATGACCGATGAAAAATTTAACCGCAAGGGCGTTCAGAACTATGTACTGAATCCATGGTAACCGTTTTCACGTCGATGTCCCTGCCACCCTGTATATATGGTGTTGGCGCGGTAAACTCTAATAGTGCGATGCAGGATTTGTGTGACGTCAGGATTTTGTATGACGTCAGGTCTTTGATGCATAGCTCGCATGTGGCAATGTAGATGCCACCACAAGTCTAAAGAGGCTCTCAAAAAGCAAAATAGTCAGGCAACATTTCCCGGTTTGGTGAATACCTTATCTTTACCAAAATGACCTTATCTTAACTCATCCTTTATCTAGTTAGTTTAATTTTAATTTTTATTATTTAATAAAAATTAAGTGTTTTAAAACCGCTATCACTCCTCTAACTGCAAATTATTATCAACTTATCCGTTATCATAATTATACATCAGCCCCTTCCTACTCAAAAATATTACTTAAAGTATCTTAACTTTATGTAACATTTCGGCTTAAACGTCAAAAACTAAGTGACGTTTATGAGTATGGTTAACAAAGTATTGTTGTTGCTGGTTGTTGTAAATGTAAGGAATACTTACAGCTTCCAGTGAAGTTCATCGGATGGGTAATCGCATCACATCGGTCCACACTGAGTGCCACCAACACGTATGTCGACGAATATGTGACAACACCCTAAAATAATATATATTTGTTTATTTCAGACCAAATTACTAGATCCATAAGTCGTTAGTAAAGGTCTTAACCTAATGTTAGTAAAAACCACACTATATACAAAATTGAAACGACTGACACGTACGTGAGCAGCCGTGTCCAGTGAGTCAGCATTGGGCTTTCCCACACACAATACACTCAGGATGTTGTGGGAGCTAGCACATATTCTACCGAGAATAGAAGCGCACCAAAATACAACAAAATTATATTTATTATTATTATTTAGATAAATCTTTTTTTATCTCATTTGTGGCACTATAAAATATTCAGTAAAGTAACTAAATAAAGCAAGATAGATGGCTTAGAAAATCAAAGGGTATGTGACGACCGAAATAAAATCGTTGGGAAGGTCATATGGACATTAAACATAGAGCAAGTTTTCTCAACAATTTTAATCAAGGTCATCACGGACCCTTTGATTTTTTCTCGTCAAAATTTCCAACTCATTGCAAAACGTAGCTCCTTATTACGCGAGTACTGAAGAGCCCATACTAACTCAGCTCAAATTCACTTTTATCTCGCTCGAACCATGATGCTCGTAGGCTGAGTGAGATAGACACGAAGTGGGGTGCTGGCGGCTCCAAGGCGCCAATAGTTTTTACGGTAATTTTTTTTACGGCGATAACAATAGAAATTAGAAAAAATCCTAGTCGCTGCTTTATAGTTAGTTCAATTATTATGCAAAGTTTCATGATCTAATTTGAAGTATTTTTTTAATACCAGCGGTTTATATTGTTCGTTTTCAAGGTAACTTTGGATTTTATTTTCTATAGAGAAAATATGTAATCGAATTTTCGTCAAACATAGTACTTAACATTAATCCTCAACTTTAACATATATTTATTTTATTAATACTGCAGTATTTTCGATATACGAAAGATCATGCTAAGCAATTTGAGGTATAAGAGGGTCTCTTAAAATAGGATTTCTTTCCAAGGATCATTATGTAACGAAACATAATAACGCTGAAATATAAGAACGTCACGTCATCTTTTATACTTAATGAGTATCTCAAAATCCCAAGTTATCCTTATTAATATTGAAGAAAATAATGGAAAATTCCGAAATAAAAATCACGTTCTGCTCTACGTCACATTAATTTCATCCACTACCAGAGGGCACAAACTGCTTACCTGTAAATACTTCATCATTTTACACGTGATGGACCCAGCTAGCCACGTGATCGTTATCCGCTGTATCAAATCCGGCAGAACACTTATAAGTCCCACTAATAAATCTGGAAAAATTTCGTTTTGTGAGTTGATTTGAAATGTTATACTTGTGTAACGATCTCATTGGACATTTGTTTTTAAACTATGACTACATATCTGTTATATAAGAATAGTCAAAATGGTGATTATAATCCTTGGGATAAGAAATTAGAATTATTTGTGATTAGAGTTGGTAGAGTTTATTCTAAAAGTTGGCAACATCGTAAATAGCTGTCAAATATTTACCTGTTTTGATTAATTTTGCAATATTACTGTATGGAATTAAGAAATGTGGCTTAAAATATTGATTATGAAATGCAATAATTAATATCGAATATTTAGTTTTAGATGTAAAATAAGTATTTGGAAACTTTAAAAGGCCTTTTTATACCTAAAATTGTTACAATAACAAATTCAGTGTTATAATTGCAATTTATTATTAATATTCTAGGGAACTAGTTAGCCACATTTCTTATTTCCATACAGTAATATTGCCAAATTAATCCTACTTTGCCCACTTTCAGAATATCCAATCGATAGGTAGAATGAGTGCTTGATTTTAGTACCTACCTACCTACTTGGAACTGATAAGGAAAGTAAAAGTTTATGTCCAATGTCCAGTGGTGAGATCATTTCATAAGTCCACGTGTTAAAAGATTTTCTTAGAGTAAATAGTAAAAAGAAAAGAAAAAATGTTTTATTGTCACAGAAACACGTGCACAGAAAAAAGACAATTTAGCTCGAATAATTAGTGTAAACAAAACAAATATACAATTAGAAGCACGAAAAAAAAGGACTCGACAGCTGCACGTTGTGACTGTGACGAAAAATCTTTCGCTCAGCGTTATCATCATCATCATCAGCCTATAATGTTCCCACTGCTGGGACACAGGCCTCCTCTCAGTGAGAGGGTGCGCTCAGCGTGATGTATAGCAATGGGGGCACCCTCAACACAGCGCTGATTTAAATGACTCAAATAGTACAAAACTTACCAGCGATTGCCAACTGCATGATGAAGAAGTTCATCCTGCTTTTCCTGGCCTTGGTCAGCAGGAGTGCCAGTACCACCGTCGCGTTGCCAGCCACGATCGTCACGAGCAGCATCCATAGGATCGCCAGTTGTGCTGACTGCACAGAAATGAAGAACATATCAGGGATGCAATTCTTATATTATTATTTTGTAAAACATCGATTGATTCCTGTGACAATCAAATTAGTATCATCCAAGAAGTATCTAGATACTATGTATTTTTATTTTACAGCACTGAGAAATATGTTACTTATTTGTACCTTACCCTCATGAGAAGGGTGAGTTTATACAATTATGTGTGTATGTTATTTGTATAATACCTATGATAATAGAAATAGTGTAATGTATGCCCAGTCATTACCTACTTTACAGGCATGTAACCATCTCACCGTGTTATCTTAGGTGAAGTGAGCGTGGAGTGAGCTGTCAGTTGCTAAGGATTGACACTATTGGCAACTCACTTCACCTAAGTTATCACGGTGAGATTTTTACAGAATACCACTACTGTAGTGCCGACAGAACTTCCAAAATCTTTAAAGTAAAAATACTTGCATAGAACATTGATTCGTAACGTAATATAAATAAAAAGCACAATCGTGTTTTCAAAAAATGAGGTGTCAGTAACGGCGTCGCGAGCTCAATTGTTTTTTCCCATCTTAAAAATTTTTCACTTCAAAAATCTCTCGTATGGGAATCACTTTTCACTTAAGGACATTTTCAAATAATCTCGAAATAATATCAAATAGAAATACTGAAATAAAATTAATATTGTGTCGAGCATGTTTTAATGTCCACGTTTAGTTAGCTCTATGTGCCACGAGAGAAGCTCAGTGGAAATACGACGCTGGTAATACGTAAATGAGAAAAATACATTTGTGGATTTCTCAAATCCTAGATTATGTTTTTTTATAAGTCAGTTGGAATACGGATTTAAAAAAAAAAAGATCATTTTTATTGCCTGCAATCGTCTTCTTCTTTCTATAAAATCGGTACATTATTTGGGGTATGTCCCAGTTGTGGTAACGAAACCCTATAGTTTCGTTACACAACTGGGTTAAACCAGCGATTCAGCAGGACGGTAACAACCGGTACAACACCATCAATCGAGCTTGCTGTCAACAGTAACCCTAAGTAATTTGAGGATGGATTACAAAAGCTTAAATTATTTTATTTTAAAAGAAAGCAAAACACAAAAAAAAACAAATGTGGTCACATCCACGGAAAACGGCCATTATTCAGCATAATGCTTATGACACTTTGCAAGCCTGAGCCACAGCGCTGGTTTTCAGCGACAGCCGGACAAAAATTACATGTCCGTTATTTTTATTTAAAAAAAAAGTGCTTTCTCTAATAATGGCTATTAAATTACAAGAACCGATGATTTCCAAGAATTAGTTACAAGATAATAATTGTTTTTTGGTACATTTCTGTTATCTTGTCTATTTTAATCAAAGTTTAAAAAGTAAAATATATAATTTTAACGAAAAGCATTATCTAAACTTTTAAATCATGAGTCTGAGTATCAAAGTTGCGCCACATTTGGTGAAAAGTGTGAACAGTTAGTTGAAGTAATTTCTAGTAAACTGCATAGTACATTTGGAGTCTTGGAATGGTCTTGGAATTTGGTAGAAACTTGTCTAGAATTTTAGACATTAATTTTATTAAGAGGTGAATGTGTATAATAAAAAAAGTTTGGATTTTATTTCTTGATGTGCAACATTGCTATTTCAAAATATTTGGCAAAGTTAATTTTAAAACGTTATTTCTTCGAATAAAAGTTTGTAAATTATTTTAGTTTTTCATTAATTGGTTTTTCTCAGTTATTTTTCATGAGTTACAGCCATTTCAAACAGGTGTAAAAATACCCTCAAAGAAACCGAGTCTCTTGTTTTTCCCGTTATTACGTTTTTTTTTATACTGGGCCATTCCTGGGAACCTTCTGGTTACAGATATTGAAGGACAAAGTTTCAACTTTTTTAACGTTTTTTACGAAAACAAGCTTTAAATGTAAATACCCTACGATCCTTGTACCGTTGTATATGTGCTTATAAAAAACACAGTGTTTTGCGTGCGTTACATTGGAATCTATCGTAATTATTACACCAGAAATAAAAGTCGTTTCCCAGCAATTATGTTTGCAGAAAGTTACTTATTTTGATGTACATAATGCTTAAATGACGGCTTTGTGTTGGATGGTTACAGCCAACTCAATTCTGTCACTAAATTATATTAATTTTGTTTACATTTTTCTGACATTAGTTTAATCGTTTATAATCAAGTCGAAAGCTAAGTTTTATTGTGAAACTAATCTACACACAAAAGTCATCACTTTTTACGTAATGACTCATAATTTCAAGCACCACAAACAAATAAAAGGCTCGGAGAGATACAACGATATTTATACAAAAAGCCCTCTACACAAACTAAGTGATTTCATAGCCCTTAAATTAAGTCAGTCTTTAACAAATGAGAAAACGGAGAGTAAGTCTAGACCCATACTTTAGTTTGGAGAACGCTTCTCGCAATTAATCCTGCACTCCACCTTAATGAATTTAGCTCATTAGTTTCTTAGTATTTCTTAAAATTTTACCAAATATCTGGGGGAAAATCTGTTGTTTTGGCAGTATAAAAATAGTACTGCTAGGAGGCGTCCAAAAAGGCCTTTTTCTTAGGAATGCAACTTTTATACGTACTTTTCCAAATACTCTTTATTTTTTAGAAAAAAAAACTAATGTACCACCACCAAAAATTTTGAGACATTTATTATCTAACTTCTTGAAGTAAACTTTCGTTTATTTTAATTAAAGCCCTAAACAAAATTATAAAACGTCGCCTAAACCCCTTTTACCTACGTTATTTCTTTCACACAATTTAACTACGCCCCCCTTTCTACCCCCATTACATCCATTGGTAACATATCACGTTCATTTATATTATTTTATTGCCGCGACAGTTTGACAGGCCATTAGGTTTAATGACACGCGCTTTAATGAGAAAATTCATTAAGAAAATGTACTTGAGGTGACTTGAAAACAAGAGAAAGTTAAGGATTATGGCCGTTCTGCTGTAGAATATAACTACCTATTGGATCTTTGGGACTTTTACAAATAAAAGAAAATGAGTTATCCTTAAAAACCGGCCAAGTGCGTGTCGGACCACGCACAATGAAGGGTTCCGTAGTTGGGATGAATTTATCCCAAAAACAAACTTAACTTTGTAGTTGATAAACATGTTCTCCCATACGGAATGTATGGGAAAACATGTTTTTGTAACTGCAAAGTTAAGTTGATCGATTATTACTCGATAACTAGTAAAGCCTACTTAGCTGTGATAGTTTTCCTTTTAATTTCGTTATATAAACTACTGCTGTGATTTTTTTCACACATCCAAAACCAACCATTTAGCTGGCAAGGGGGGGGGGACACTTGACTCTAACAAAAATTAGCACTTTAAAGCTTAATATTTTGCAAACGGATCCCTGAATCCAAAAATGATTTTCACAAACTCATAATGTTTTTGTAAGACCTTTCCAATGATACCACACACTATGGGATAAAAAAATAAAAAATATAACATCACCACTTTACGTGTACCCTAAAAAAAAATGTTTTTCATAATTTTGTTTTACCACTTTGTCGGCGTAATTAATATGTATACCTATGTCAAATTACAGCTTTCTAATACTAAGGGTTTTGGAGCTAGACCGCGGACAGACAGACAGACAGACGGACATGACGAAACTATAAGGGTTCCTTGTTTACTACGGAACCCTAAAAAGAAACGCCATAGGGAGGACAGTGGACATACAGTGTGGCAGGAACTTCGACGCGAAAACTGTTGCCATGGATTCAGTAGGTGCAAGATTCTGAACACCCCTGCGTTGAAATTTTTCGTCGGTTATTTATAAAAAAGCAGTTGTTCCATACTTTTTGACCGCGTAGGTAGACAGACACTTTTCTATGAAACATCTGTTTTTGCTCAGAATCATGTACTGAATCCATGGTAACAGTTTTCGCGTCGATGTCCATGCCACCGTGTATAATGATCTTATTGGTGATGTTCTTTAGAAAGGTCAGGTGAGTAGTACTCACAACCGGCGTGCGTGTATGACCACATGTATGAACCTAAAAGAGACAAATGGAGTATGTAAGGATCGTAGCAGGCGTTCTGTAGTTTCTGTCTCATTGGAAGAAGGCGTGATTTTTATGTCTGTTTGTAGTTATCCTTTACAAAATGTATTGAGAAACCACAATGCAAAATTCGTGTTCTGGCACTTATAAAAACAACTGCAACACGCTGTAGGTGACTCGGAAAGAAAAAAAAACTTTTTTACGAAAAATATAACCGACTTCCACTACAAAGTGAAAAATAACTTTAATTTCGGAAGTCGGTGTCTTTGGATCAGTATTTTAGTTTTTTGCCACTGAGTTCAGAAATTAAAGTTATTTTTCACTTTGTAGTTTGGAAGTGGGTTGTAAAAAAAAAATCAAAAGGTCTAGCCGTCGTCGAGTAATCGGGGAATATACATTAAAAAAAAAGGATTCCAATGAACTGAGAACCTCCTCCTTTTTTTGAAGTAGGTTAAAAAGCGAAATTCACGTCATCGTCTCTAAGTCGCTCTATTATTACCCGACTACGGCGAAGCAAAAAGGAGGTTTATGATTTTTTTGCACACAAAAGTTAAAGTGGAGCATATGTAGGTAATATACTTTCATAGTTAAAGAATTACTGAACGTGATACTGATTCATCGTTATCAACCTATAGTAGTCAACTGCTGGACTTAGGCTTCTCCAATCGTACGCCATGTTACTTGATTCTCGGCTTCTCTCATCCAGCTGCTATCAGGTATGATGTGAGGATCATCGCTCTACGTGATGATGTTCTTATTCTTAGCAATGTAAATTGAGTCGGCCCAAAATTTGGTTACGATTTCGACGCCCTTAGTAGCGTTCATCAGTTCCAGAAACGTGCAGTCAACAGAATACGATAGACTGGACATGAAGTGTTCCATCATTGTGGAAAACATAAAAAAAAAGAAAACGTGTGGCACTCGGGGACTGCCGCGGTAAAGCTATTGCATAGCATTTGTAACCTCCATGACAAGATCACGTTGTCATTGGAACCGTCATTACATGGTAGGCGGAGTGGGGGTGTTAGGTTTTATTTTCGTTACGGTTTTATTTTCGTTACGTTACGGAATTTCTTGATTCGGTCGCCGCGCTCAAAGCCCGCGATAAAAGCTATGCAATAGCTTAAAAAGATGACGATTTTGTTTCGCATTACCTGATAAAAATAGAACTTGTTGATGGTGGTCTCATTCTTGGAGATGTTTCTATAAACGGTATCGTTGACTTCAGCAAAGAGGCTGCAGTTGTAACAGTATTCCTCCTCCATGATGCTGTCTGTTCACATTTTGTTGCTACAGTACCTGGGAAGAAAGAAAAACCGTTAGTTGATAGACATGTATATTAATATTATATCTTATCATTCGGTTCCCTGGTTGAACTGAATGGTGCTGATCCATGCGTCATGTACGTGAACGGGCGCCGTCAGTTCAAACTGGTCGTCTCTTAACTGCCAGGACTTATAATCTTATGTTTTGAATTGTTTTTTTTTTTACATTGTTCTCAATTATTGAAGCAACAAGAATAATGTTCCAAGGATTCTACAATATCTTGGTTTAGTGTGTGTGGACTTGCCCGTTCTTCTCCATACAGATTTACGTTTTGGAATGGGGTTTCGTTTTAGATTTTTAATTAACTGACCGACTATTGTCTAACTGTTCCAAAATTAAATTGTTGATTTGCTTACAGTTTACCAATGGTAACGTAAAGAAATCTGATCTTAGCTCAGATCTTAGCCTTTGATCGCAGAATGGCATAGATTTTTCATACTATGTTGGAATCGGCTTCCAGTCTAACCAGAGATGCAGCTGAATACAGTATGTTACATGGAGCGACTGCCGATATGACCTCCTCAACCCAGTTACTGGAAAACATGAAACCCTATGGAAAAAAATGTAATCCTACTAGTGAAATGTGAAAGTTTGTGAGGATGGATGGATGTTTTTTACTTTTCACGCAAAAACTACTAAACGGATTTGGATGAAATTTGGCACACATATTGTTTATAACCTGGATTAACACATAGAATACTTTTAATTTCGATATGCCCATGTGATCGAGATCTATGTGGGTGACCGCGGGGCGCAGCTAGTATTATGATAAAGATTTCGCGGCGCAGTACCGTATGGTACCAAATTTAAACTAAACAGAAATACTTTATCGATTTTATTTTTACCTAAACTGAATATCGAGCTTAGGACGTCAGCCGTCAACTTCAACTATTGAATTTTGGTTGTGTGGATGTGTGGCCGCCACAATTTCGCAAATGTCACGTACTATGATGAACCATCAAACGCAGGACTTTGTTCATTCAACACAATTTTTAATAAAAATCAAAGCTGTGAGTGATTTTTTTGTCACTTCTTGGTCAAGACAATCAGGAGTTTGGGTAATCACTGAAAAACATCGCTGTGATGTGGGTTCCCCATACCACAGCATCGTGCTGAGTGGAAGCCTTCTTGCCACAGTCACGGCGTGAAGCTGCCGACTATTTCTTCGTGTTCTGTGTTCGTTCGTGAGTGTAGATCTGTTAATTATCGTTCATGAGTATAGATCTGTTAATCGTTCATGAGTGTAGATCTGCAAATTGTGTTCGTTCATGAGTGTAGATCAGTAGATCTTTTAATTTTATTTTATTTGAGTTCTTATCTTATTTTATGCACGTGTTTCTGTGACAAATAAATCAATTTTTCTTTCTTTCTTTCTAAAATAGTAAGAATAATCAAACCTCCTAATAAATAACACGTAAAAATCATTCAAGATCATTCTGAGAACACCCACGTTCTAAAGAGCAATATTTATATGCGATGTCGCCAAAAGTTTAATCTTTACCTTATCCCAAAATTAATGTTGTATCTCTAATGAAATCTTTGATAAAAGGTAATGGATAGAATTAAGTCCTGGAGCTCTGTAGTGTTGTAACGATAAGTATCCAGTTTCAGCTCACTTTGAAACACTTTATGGAATTTAGGACTTGGTATGTTCTTAAATAATAGTGGATTTTATCACTTAAAGTGAGATTGCAATATGTTGATACTATTTTCATGTGAATTGATGAAAATGGTTTTGGGAATGAAGGGCATAGTCCTACAGTTCATAGTTTAGATTCAGAATTTTATGCTGGTTGTATCCTAACTTTTCACTACAGTTTATTGTCGTGATAGCCCAGTGGTTAAGCCCTCGCCTCTCATTCATGAAGTTGTGAGTCAAATCCACGCAAGCATCAATGTGAATTTTTCAATTCATATGTAGGTACTTTCAGAGTTTATCTTGGATATTACTGACATCGGTGAAGGCAACACATGGTGACGAAACCTGAACTGTTTAGTTAATAAGTCTGAAGTTTATATGAGAGGAGTGCGTGGCTAATAACAGCCGCACGGGTCGATCCATCTGGTTAAACTACGCTTGCCGGGGTTGGTCCGTGGATAGGTGACCATCTTTACATACCAAGACTCCTCCTCCGTGCCTTAGAAAGCACGTTAACCCGTTGGTCCCGACTGTAATTCGTGGATCTTTGACTTACGGGTTGTCAGAAGCCCGAAAGTCTGACAACCAGTTTTACCAAGGGGTATCGTATTACCCAGTTACTGGGTTGTGGAGCTCAGATAGGCAGTCGCTCCATGTTAAATACTGGTATTCAGCTGCATTCGGTTAGACTGGAAGCCGACCCCAACATAGTTGGGAAAAGGCTAGGCCCTAGGCTAGGTAATGTTATTGCAGTAGGTACCTATGTGCCCGTTTCGGATTGGACAGGGTTTTTTTTTACATATTGTATATGAGCATGTTGCACGTCTTTCTATATTGTTCTCACATGTATAATTTCAACATGAATGATGTAACCAATATTTTGTAACAATTTTTTATTTAAAAGAGTGTCCGTGGAGTTTCTTGCCCATTCTTCTCCATAGGTACCTACTACACTTTGGAATGGGCAACTAAAGTCCCCGCCACGAGAAGCTATAAATTTTGTAAACACACATTCAGGGGTTTGCAATCTTTGGGTAAAATAAAATAAAAACAGTTTTGTACTATTTTTTTACAGGGATATAATTATATTACCACACACATCTAATTACAAACAAACAATATAACCTAATCCGCGAAAACACCACAAACAAACAGACGCATTCGAAACTCGAAAGACAGCAGAGACAACGTCAGCGTGAAGTCGTGAACTTACTTCAAAATCGTGGCCCAAATGTTTACGTTCCATGAATCACATGCGTTCCAGTACCACAAAACCTTAGACGACAGCGCTTTATATCGCTAAAATATAACCCGATCAAGTGAAATTGCTCATTAGTTTCGTATAACACGTACCTTACTTTGACTTCATTGAATTTGGGATTATTTGTTGTTGATTAAATTGTCGCTACGTAACTCGGTAGAAGTTCTTTATTTACAAAAATTATAGCTTCTCGTGACGGGGACTTTAGTTTCATATCTATTTCTGACTGACCGATTCCTTGACAATTCAAAAATGCCTGTAAATGGTTTAATTGAAATAAATGCTTTGAGTTTGAGTTTGAGACCCTGGCGTTTGCCCTGAAGTGGTACAGTAATTTTAGGCTGGTATTATTATTTCTATGACCATCTCCTACGACATTAAACGTATCTTACTAGCCATTTGACGATACCCTAGGCCAGGAGGTTGTAGTAGTGGGATCAGTTACTCTAAAACGATTAGTGTGTAATGGTGGCAATAACCATTTTAGTTTAGTTTTAATGGTAAGGTTTAGTGAAACTTAAACAGGCTGTTCTTGACGAAACAGTTATATTAAGACTTAATGATTTTGAATTGATATAACTAACAAACGATTAGAAGGCTGAACTATTTCTTACAAATTAATCAGTACCTTAAAAGATTCTGCTGGGGAGTTTGTTGCGCCACTTCTCCTTCCCAGCTAAAGCACTAAGAAGTGGTGAAGGGTGGGCGTTTTTGGGGGACTGTCTTATGTAATTATGACGTTCGAAAAGTGCTGATTCACAGCCTAGTTTGAATAAATGACTTTTGAATTTTGAATTTTTTCAAGTGTGTGGTCAGTGGGTGTGTGTTCTTCAAGTGCAGTTAATACGCGAATGATTGTTCTGAATCGTAAAATGTAACCAAAAATAGTGGTTTCTTGTTTTCTTTGATATTCTTCTTTTCGTGTGGTTAATGACTAACCTGTACCCTAATTGCGTCATCATCATCATCATCATCATCAGCCTATAGCAGTCCACTGCTGGACATAGACCTCTCCAATTGCACGCCATTCAGCTCGATTCTCGGCAACTCTCATCCAGCTGCTACCAGCCACACTTCGAAGATCGTCACTCCACCTAGCCTGAGGGCGTACTACCTTACGTTTGCCAATTCGCGGTCTCCACTCAAGAATACGTATACCCCAACGGTCATCGGTTCTACGGCTGATATGGCCGGCCCACTGCCACTTCAGCTTGCTAATTCTGTGAGCTATGTCGATAACTTTGGTTCTCTGCCGGATCACTTCGTTCCGGATTCGATCCCTCAGAGAGACTCCAAGCATAGCCCGCTCCATGGCTCGCTGAGCAACCTTAAATTTATGGACCAGCCGTACCGTGAGTGTCCACGTTTCGGCTCCGTAAGTCATAACAGACAGGACGCACTGATTGAAGACCTTCGTCTTTAGGCTCTGTGGAATACGCGACGAGAAGACTCGACGAAGTTTGCCAAACGCTGCCCAGCCCAGCTGAATTCTTCTGTTAGCCTCCCTCTCAAAGTTGTTCTTACCAAACTGCAGAGTTTGCCAGAGGTAAACGTATTCTCGAACAACCTCGAGAGCACCGCCATTGACAGCAATCGGCCCCGGAGTGACGTGTTCGTCGAACATAACCTGGGTTTTGTCCAAGTTCATCCGGAGACCAATGCGCACAGAAGAATTAACTAGGCCGTCCAGCATCTGCTGCAAGTCATGCAGCGATTCGGCCAGTATGACGATGTCATCTGCAAATCTCAAGTGTGAGATGTATCGCCGTTGATGTTAATGCCACGCCCTTCCCAGTTCAGCGTCTTAAACACATCCTCCAATGCGTTAGAGAATAATAATAATAATTGCGTAATACAACACAATCACAATCTGTTTCGATTTGAAACAGATTGCTAATCCATTGCTTCATAAGTTGGAAAAAAAAATATACTCAACAACGTAATTAACGCAATGAATGTTGTTGAATTGTCAAAATGAAACAAATTAGGCATAATTGTTTACGAAAATAAGTTACGCAATTAGGGTACTGGTGTCAGAGTTCTAAAGCCGCCCATGGGCCTCTGACTTGACTTCACATGCCGTCGAGAAATATCTGTCAGGCATGCCGGTTTCTTCACGATGTTTTTCTTCCCCGTTTTTTAAGCAATTGATAATTGTTCAATACGCACATGAATCCGAAAAGTCAGAGGTGCGTGCCTTGGGTTCGAACTCGAGACCTGTAACTTGGCAGTCCGAAGGTCACACCACTAGGCTATCACTAGGCTATCTTTGATGTGAAACATCTATTGGCGGGCCTTGGGGGTAAGACCGTCTTATATGCCGTGAAGGCAAACAACGTGACGCTCTCTTGTACGCACGGCTACACATCAAGCTATACATTTCCAGTTTATGCTGATCTCGAATGGCATAGAATTTCCATACAATGTAAGGTCAGCTTATACTGGAATTGTATAGCTTGTTGTGTAGCCGTGTGTACCGTCATTCCGAGCTCTTTTCGACGTTTCACATGTGCCGGGCGTCCCGTGACCGTCACATTTTTTACTTGAATGAGATACTTTACTTGGGTCGGTAGATTTAGGTATGTTTAATTATTGATGCAAAGTTTAATAATTTTCTTTGTCCTTCGTGCTCGTATGGCGTTCAAGTTAAATTAAATTCTTGTCTAAACTGCTTTTATTTAGCCTTCAAACATATTTTAATAATGTCTAAGTTTCCAAATTTTCTATGTTAATTTAAAAGTTTTGCTTAACTTTCAAGAATGTTTTAAGGTTTTCCACGAAATACGCGGCGAGTATATTTTGATTCAGTAATTAAGTAAGAAATAAAATATTGTTATTTGCATTGTTTATAAATATTTGTTCTAAACGAGGCTTAATTGTTTTGCAGGGTAAATAAACTATCGGATTACACAAACAGTTAAGTTATTTTGAATATAAAGTTCATTTAAGACATTTGATTTTAATAAAATGTATTGTATGTTCAAATCGATATAATTAGGTAAATAATAAATTACACAAACAGTTATTTTGAATATAAAGTTCATTTAAGACATTTGATTGTGATAAAATGTATTGTGTGTTCAAATCGATATAATTAGGTAAATAATAATTTCCCAAAAGTGGAGTCATGGCAACTATTAGCTGTGTTCAAAATAATAATGTTAATTGCTTTGCAGTCATTTATCGAAATTTTGAAAAACTTCTGATAAGATTTAATTTTACTATTCTCTTGAATAGCACGAATTTGAATAAATAGCTGTCAGATTCAGACGATTAAATATAATAAATCTTTTTCTTTGTCAGTCCAATCATCCATTTATATGTAGAACAGTAAAAAAGAAACACCTGGGACACCTATTGAAAAAAGGTCACATTTTCATTTTATTATTTAAAAATGTTGCTTTGAAGGAGACTTTTTAAATCCCATTTAAATGAAGAAGAATTAAGTTATCATCATTTTACATTATTAAATAATTCAGTTAAAAAAAAAACGAAATGTAAGATATATTGTGTATTAAATAACAGCCACAACGAAATAAATTAAAAACGTTTGAGAGAAACTAAATTAAATTTAAAAAAAAAAGTTTGGTGACGTTCAAAATGTTACACTTTTTTAGTCTAGGTCTCATTCGCCAAGTGCAAAAAATAACCGGCGATAACGAACTTCGTTCAAAAAATTCACATTACTAAGAATTTCTATCTTGTTTAGTCGACGATAATAAATGTTTTCGTAATATTTTCTTTAAGTGAAACAAAGGAAAAAGATCAAAGAATCTCTGAGAATCGTTCACACATAATAGCCATTCGTCTCTTGGTACGGAAAAGAATACTAATGTTTCCCCAAAATAAAGAAAACAAGAAAAAGACATAAATTTGTTCTCGGATGATTTTATTTGAGACCTACATTCCGTAAATTGTTTTGGGTACGTTTAGGAATTCCTTGAGCGTACTAAAACCATGTCAATGAATGCTTGGGTTTCTTTAGATTTTTTTTATTGTGTGACACAGCTAAATGAAAGATAAATCTGTTTGAATTAAATGAACACATTTTTTAGATTTCTTAAACTGAAACTTTTACCCAATTGCTACGAAGTACAAAAAGAGTATAGAGTTTTTTTTTAATGTGTGATTTCTGAAAAACTTACGTCCATTTAGGTACTGTGCTTTTATTAGATAAAATCCTGATACAACCCTGATATATCGTCTCAGTGACCAACATAGGTAAGCGTTCGACATTATCATTATTACCTTCAACAACTAACCCAGTAACTGGACCTAAATCAACTTCATCGTCCTCACTTAACGTGTCCTCGTAAAGCTCAAAGCTGTTCTCAAACCGACAAAGATAAACTGCTCAACTTTACCCGACACTATGACTCCTGAATAACCTATAAAATGGCCCTCTTAATCAAAACACAGGTGTTCTCACCCTATTCAAGAACTCCACTTGGAACTGCGACCCTATTCTTAAAAAAATAAGGTGGATATTTGAGTGCAACATGAAAGAAAGTCTAATGCAATCGATCAATTGGACAGCAATTCAATTGGTATTTGAGAAAGTGATCTAATTTATCAAAATTTATCGGCGAAGCTTTAAATTAATGCGTCTTGTGGGCAACACAGGTGTGGTTTAGCACTGTGATGTATTTCCACCACAGTATCGGCTCTAGATTAGTGATTTGCAAACGAGTTTTCAATTGTTTTAGAAAATTTTGTTTCTAACATTTTGCGGAAGGATTTTGGTATTTAGGGTCTGAGTTATTTGGGAGGCTTTTGTTTGATTCTCAAATAATTATTGGTTTATTTTTGGGTTACGCTGTCACTTTGAAAAGGATTTTTTAATTTTATTAAAGGCTTGTCTATGTACTTTCTGAGTTTATCTTGGACATTAATGTCATCAGTGAACGACAGACATCGTGAAGAAACCTAGACTTACGTAACTGCATCCCGTGGTTTCACCCGCATAAGTCTCGATCCCGTGGGATAAAAAGTATCCTTTGTCCTCACCCAGGTCATGGTCTACCCATGCGCCGTTTTAGCGTGAAGGCGTAATAAACAAACAAACTCACTTTCACATTTATAATATTAAGTCTGAAATCGCCAACTAGTTTCGAGAAAGTGTGGTGACTAATTCTCGTGCCTTCTGTATATGAGAAGACGCCTGTGCACTGCAGTGGGACAATCAATAGACTGGTATAATCACTATTATACAATGTTGACACACTTCGACACAATGGACCAATTCAATAAAATTCTAATTGAATTCATAGAATGGGTTGGGTCAAAGTCTTTGATAGTTAGCAAGCAAACTATCAAAGACATTTATATCCCAAATGACCCAAATCTCTTCACCTGTGCTTAAGCAAATAGAATGACAAAACAAATGTTGGTCTTTGACAAAAGGAAAAAGTCCAGTAGTTTGGCTGAGGATCTTGGGGGACCCCTTAAATCCTCCTAATTTCCTTCGTATTTTCTTTGGAAGATACCGTAAATAATGATGTAGATAAAGTCTATTGACAAGGTGAGAATTGTGATAAAGAATTTCATAAATGGTTTTTGCTAATTCAAAATGTTTTATGTCCTCGATTAACAATAACCAATGAAAGAAGTGTCAAAGATTTTAAATTGTGACAAAATACCTTATTTGTGGTAATCAGATTTACATGTTTTTATTTATATTCAAGCTCTTTACTAAAACTCTTGGACCATTAAACAATTATTTTATCTTTAAAAGAACCGGGTTTTTAACTTTATAAATTTTATAAATAAATTAAAATAAATATAAACATAATTTTAATAATTTATAATCCGGCTTATAAGATTAATAAGCAATTTTAATCGAACAACATTTTTTACTCGACAATTAAGTATTTTAACTTAGAATAGTGACGATTTGTATTTTACTAAAGCCCATTCCATTTTCTTAGAGTCTGATATACCTCATAGTAGAAATACTTTGTACAAATTTTAGGTATATGTGTGTCCATTAATTAATCTTTGACAACAAAATCCGTTTTAATTTTAAAGAATATTTTATTGTAAGCTTAAATCTTCTATTAAGGTTACACAAGACTCTCGACCCGAAAGTTGCTAGAAGAACTTTAGTCAAAGTTAGTTTCTAGTTCAGTTACGGAAAGACTAATCACAGCTTCGTGTATCATGAGAGCGTTTTAGGAGGAATATGGTTAACCGACAAGTGAATTAAGTAGAACATTCACAAAGCTTTTCCCTTTGGAAGTTCTGTGGTTACGAAACAAGTATACCTCCCAAAATTGGCAGGATTTTCATCATCTACGTATATAACTTGTGTAATTTATCTATTTGGTAAAGCTATTCCATTTCTTGGCATACCGTACAGGAAACAATTCGAAATATTGTGGATGTTACAGCCTGATGAAAAGTTGCCTTTCTGACGGTTAAAGCAACAGCTCAAATAAATTCAGTATATTTGTACCGGAAAAACTAAAAGAAAAATGTTTACAATTTCTGACAGAAAATCCTTTTTTTTTGTAAAATTATTTTAAATCAAAATCGAAATCAAAATATTTTATTTCACATAAACCTACAAGGGCACTTATGAAACGTCAGAAGCTAGGTGCACTTTTAAGTCTATCTGTACGTCGGTACGTTATATTATTTATTTATTTTATTTATTTAAATGCCTTAATGGTAGTTCCATTACAGGTCTTAACCTAATGCAATAGCCAAGTCACACAAACAATAAGAAAGAAAAAAATATAGATAATTATTTATAACATAATGTAAACAACAAGTACTCGCAAGTACTCGTATAGTATAAACACATGGACTTGTATTAAAACAAATCTTCAACATTTTCCGCAATATTTTACTTACTTCATGTAAAGGAAAGCTTCTCTCCGTGTAATATGAAATATAGGAAGTGTTTTCCAGAAAAAATATACTACATTCATGAACCAGTCGGTTGGAAGAAAGATTACTTACTATGCTAGAGAGCATCTAACTATGACGTCAGACAAACTTTCTTACAAGACCAACTTCAATTTCATAGTTTACTTTACGCTCTAAAAACTTTCTGAAATATAAAGGAATGACGATGACAACTTTTTGACAAGTACAGTTGCCGAAAAAAAAAGGCAATTTATGCTTTCACAGTGCATGAGCCTTAGATAATATTTTGACTTCGATTATAAATTATATTTTGGAAAGGTAAATGTGAAGTGCCCGCTATTCGGGAAAGGAAACTATTTTAATAAAAAATATATGTCGCAGCGATGGCATCACGTCCATCTTTTATTTTGATTAAGAAACTAAGAAGCTACGCTAATCTAAATTAATCAAATGGAAACGTCAAGTGTGACACTTGGGTAAGGTCGATATGGATGTGGTGACTTTTAATTGACAGCCGACACATGACTGACGGTAGACGTCTGTCAGTCACAGACATTTGATAACTTGCGAAAAAAATTACAGGAATTCTTTGACGTGACGAAAAGGCGAACGGTCGTGTTTTTCTATTTTCACCACATGCTGTATCGAATTTACCGCGTTTCCAAGTCTAATCTGTTCTGATCGGCTTAATCGTTGAACATTTTCGTAATTTGTGTGTGTGAAGCAATAAATACACAGTTCCTTCAAGTTTTCAGAGTATTATTTTGATCTACAGCCATGTATGACCATACTGATAGCGAGGAGCCCCATCTAACCTCGTTATATATATAAATTAATGGACAAATAATATTACCCACTTTCATACACACACGCGTTGTAATTAAGAGATGTTGTATTAAATTATTTGAAGCAAACAGTGCTAAAACATCAAACCACTGATCAATAAAGCCAAACAAACATGTCAAATCAAATTGCTCAAGGTGTCAATAGGACTAAGTTTAATTTAAATAATTTAGAACAACAAACATTGACATTTGATAGAATGTATCTGGGAGATAGTCACTGGGATCTAGATTATAAATAAAACCGACGGTTCCTTAACGGATAGGCAAGTGTGTGCAAGAACACATACAATATGTAAATAAAACGTCCATATCCGATTCGAAAAAGGGCACATAGGTACAGCAATAACATTACAAAAAAGGTTTTTTTAAATTATTATTGAAAATATAAAAGTTATTGCTATTTAAAATTCATATTTTTAGTACCCACCAAAATAACCCCATTCCATTAAAAATTAGAATTTTTTTAACAGGGGTTATGACTTGTAGACACCCGCTAAATGACGGCCGCCCGCGCTCCATGTAACAAAACCCGATAAAATTCCCCATTAAAAAAAAATGTGGAGAACTTTTTTTTTCTTGAAAATTATCACATATACAGGGTGACTGGATCTGGACCCGCCATAGGAAATTTGCATATAGAGGAGGTCATTTACTAATAATTGAACTATACTTTCCCTAACTAAAGTTTTATAGTTTGGGAGATGTTATGTAAATTTTTATACTTTATTGAGATTTTTCCAATTTTTTTTTAACCTGATTTGAGTAGTTTTTTTATTATTTGTTGATAGTCATAAATTGGTGATTCAAATACCTCGGAACTTCCCTCAAACTAGGGTTAAAAAATAAGATAGCAGGAACGCTTTTTTTTAAATACTATAAAAAATCTTTACGATCAAGGGAAAGTAAGTTCTAATAATTAGCAAATGACCTCCTCTATATGCGAATTTGCTATGGCGGGTCCAAATCCAGTCACTCTGTATAGACTCTCAGTACGATACCTAACAACACCCTCACGTATCGGACAGGGTTTTTTTTTACATGTTGCATGGCTATACCTACTTCTCCCATATGAGCTTAACTCTCATTGTACGAAAAGCTTTTAGAATGCGATGTCAGTTTATATACTAGAACTGAATATTATGGTCTATTCGATGAACGTGTAAACAAAGCCAGTACCCTAATTGCGCAACTTCTTTTCGAAAACAATTTTGCCTAATTTGTTTCATTTTGACAGTTCAACAACATTCATTGCGTTATTTACATTGTTGAGCAGATTTTTTTTCCAACTTACGAAGAAATGGATTTGCAATTTGTTTCAAATCGAAACAGATTGTGTTGTATTATGCAATTAGGGTACTTGTTAAATTCTTACCTTCTCTTCTTGGTTTATTCTTCTTATTCTTTCTTGTGCTACTTTACTTCAGAGATTGGTTACACTCTGAAGTAAAGTAGCACATTCATCTGTATTTAGTAGGTTTAAAAAAATATTTTAATATTATTTTAATTATTATTAAATTGTAATCGAAAAATCATCAACGAAAATTGAGGTTATAGATTTTATAACCTCAATTTTCGTTGATGACCTCAATTGTCAAATGAAAACTATCTTTATGGTCATCAGAATTTCGGGTTTAAGTATTAAAATAAACAAATCTAAACTCCTTATTTGTAAGAGGCACGTCTTTAGCATGCTTATCCTACCTAAGTTTTGTGATCCATTTATTTATATTCGTGATATACTTTTTGAACAGACTACAACTTTACTTAGGTCATAGCATACATATCAACTCAGAAAGGGATCGTCACTGGATCGCCGCGGTTCGTGAGCTAGTCCCGAGGCGAGGCGATTACGTTACGATTCCGATTAGTGTGCGTTGCAGTAGGGTGTTTCATACAAAGAATACTGAATGGCTCGAGTTGATACGATGACGATCCCTTTTCGAGTTGATATGTGTGCTATTTACTTACAGCATGTGAATCAGAAAGGTGTGGACAAATTTAAGGATGTGGTACAAAACCATCAACCCGAACAACTTTTACCATGAGACCAACATCGTAACCGGAAAAAAAATATCAACTGACCCATACAAAACTTCAATACCTACTCGATCCAAATGGACGGTTGTTTTTTATTCTCGATTACGATGTTGATCCCATGGAGAAAGTTGTTCGGGTTGATGGTCTGTATCACAACTTTAAATTTGACTACACCTTTCTGGTACAAGTTGTATGTCGTCGTCTATACGCATGCGATAGAAAGAGAGGTAACTTCTAGGTAAGAATATGTTTCTAGAATATAACTGTAGGTAATTAGCGCTGTGCGACCTGAATTGCACTTTATTGTGTCATAGCAAGAGTCGCTTTTTGTTTAAATGATTGACCTAGCTAAATGGATACTATTGTTAAGCTAGGTACCCAAACAACCTTGTCACTTTTTCACGTCCAATGCAAATTGGTTTGACGCAGATATCAATTTATTTGGAGTTTTGGACGCAGCGCAGTCTGTTTTGAAAAACTATCGGGAAATTGGATTTCGATTGCCATAAACTGCAGGTGAAATATTCGTACGTTTGTAGTAGGTATTTAATCAAAGCTATAACTCGTTTTTAATTCATAGTTTGATGAGTTTATGTGCCTAGAAAATAACGAAAAAATTGAATATAGATTCTCTCTGCAGTTTAGGTTTGAAGCTACAAATAGGTACACCACGGTCAGTTCGACTTGTCGGGCCAATTCAGTAGGCGTAACGTAGTCAGAAGATATAAGAGTTACGCGATAGAAAGAGAGGCAACTTCTAGGTGAATATAACTGTAGGTAATTAGCGCTGTGCGACCTAAATTGCACTTTATTATGTCGTAGCAAGAGTCGTTTTTTATTTAAATGATTTTGCCATCATAAAACTACCATCTGTACTAAAACTACCAATAAATAATTATCTATTTTTGAAAACATCATCTATTTTTTTGCATCAGCGTCTATTAGTTTGCGTCATCGCCATTTATTATTTTAGCTTTAACTTAACATTAAAATAAATGTAACATTTTAAACTTTCATTCATTAATTCATTCTTTCATTTTTTTTTTTTTTACCTTTTTTGTGGGAATCGAACCTTCTTGGGTTCGATGTTCCAGCAAAGTGTTATTGAGTTTTTCCTTCAAGAAATTTTCAGTACCAGCCCGGAGTCTGGATTTGTGCCCGGTTGATGGCAATAGGCTCGCCCCCTATTACATGGGACTTAAGAGCGTTTATTCTGAAAGTGGGCAACGTCGCAAATAGATGTCAAATATTTCGCTGGTTTGATTAATTTGGCAATATACTGTATGGAAATAAGAAATGTGGCCACATTTCTTAAATCCATACAGTAATATTGCTAAATTAATCAAAACAGGTAAATATTTGACAGCTATTTACGACGTTGCCAACTTATAGGATAAACCCTCTTAAATATGACTGATGAAATGTTAGGTAGATGAAATTTTTAAAAAAACCGGCCAAGTGCATGTCGGACCACGCACAATGTAGGGTTCCGTAGTTGGGATGAATTTATTCGAAGAACAAACTTAACTTTGTAGTTGAAAAATCATACAGAATGTATCGGAGAAAATGTTTTCACAACCGCAAATCTAAGTTGGTCGACTATTACTCGTTAACTTGTACAGCCTACACAGATGTGATAGTTTTCCTTGTAAATTCGTTATACAAGCTACTGCTGTGAATTTTTTCACATGTCTAAAACCAACCATTTAGCCGGCAGGGGGGGGGACACTTGTCTCTAACAAAAATTAGCACTTTAAAGCTTAATATTTCGCAAACGGATCCCTGAATCTAAAAATAGTTTTCACAAACTCACAATGTTTTTAAAGGACCTTTCCAATGATACCCCTCACTATGGGTTAAAAAAAGAAAAAAAAAAAACATCACCACTTTACGTGTATGAGAGGTACCCTAAAAAAAAATGTTTTACATAATTTTATTTTACCACTTTGTCGGCGTAATTAAAATATATACCTATGCCAAATTACAGTTTTCTAGTACTAAGGGTCTCGGAGCTAGACCGCGGACAGACAGACAGACAGACAGACAGACAGACAGACAGACAGACCGACAGACAGACAGACAGACGGACATGACGAAACTATAAGGGTTCCTTGTTTACTACGGAACCCTAAAAAAACATAACTGGCTAAATGTGGTTGTTACTAAGGTAAACCAGCTCTGCCTAACCCTTCGGGGAGTACCAGCGCGATGTTATGTGTGTTGTGTGTTATTTTTAAACTAAGATTTAAGACCATTATGGTAATTTAAACGGTAATGTACACTAACTTTTCTTAATAACGTGAAATAAGAACCATCCTTACTCGAACATAATTATTTAACCTCAAAATAGATACTAATCCTCAAATGAATGTTAAAGTCGTTACCCCAATGTCATAGTAAAACTGTTTAATAAAACTACATATTTACAATATTTCAGGGATAAGGAAAATAATACGAAACACCAAGATATTTAGTCAGTCATTTATATTTCTTTGCCAATATCAAATTCAATATTCTACACCATACCATCACATCTCCTATTCCCCACATAATAACACAATTCAATCAGTATTCTAATATTTACCATAAAACTAATAGGTTACCTTAATTTACAGTAGATCTCCAACCAATACTATGCCAATCTATCTTTTTACCGACACAGCCACTAAGCACGTCTTATCATCACGAGCGCCCAGTCCAGTAGCAAGTTCCTGCGCTACTTTTTGACACATCAAATCTTTGGGTGTTACCAGTATAATATCCAACAATTACGTATTAATCAATTGAAACCTAACAAACGTAATAAAGTCGGTACTCAATGATTTAAAAAAAAATCTCTTTATAGGTATTATTACAATATCTGAAGCTAGACGAGAAAGCTTTGTATAATAATATTAAAATGTCGTTACTAACTCGCAAGAGGATTACGCCTGATTTGCGACTGAACTTTTCTTATATTTTGAGGCAAATGGGTATAATTGGCTCGTATTTCTGCCTTTGACAGAATTATATTTCTATTTAGAATATTTATTTGTTATTTTGTTTGTTGGCTAGCGTTTATCGAGGGAATTGTTTTCGGATAATAATCAACAATGTAAGGAGTAACGGTATATACTTACCTAATAGGGATGATAACTAAAAATATAGTAATATATATAATATGGGACTACCTCGTTGGTCTAGTAGTCGCAAAGCGCTACTGCTGAGTATGAGATCCTGGGTTCGATTCCCGTGTTGGGCATAGTGTTATTGGGTTTATACATCTGTAATTTCTCAGTAGCAGCCTGGAGTCTGGATTTGTGCCCGGTGAATGGCAATAGGCTCGCCCCCTATTACATGGGACTTAAACATAACTAGTGAAATGTGGGTGTACTATAGGTATACCTCTGCCTAACCCTTCGGGGATTACAGGCGTGATGTTATGTATGTATGTATATATAATATTGGACACGTATTTTTTTTATTTTACGTAATCAAAAGATTACGGCGATATATTAAGGCTCCTGGCTGTGAATTCACTCGACAGAGTTTAGGTAAATTCTTGCGATGCTATGTTTGTGTGCACCGTTCACGCACACACGCCTAAACATCGAGCGTAGTGATCGCTTAAACAGTTTTGATCCTATAGACGGTATTTTGTTAAGTTACGTAGGTACGCTTATGAAATAAGTCTGGAATGTTTGTGTATATTCGTTTAGTATATTTATAACAATTCTGTTTTATATGGAATTTTATACTTTTTGTATGGAAAACATGAAAAATTATTACCTACATGTTGAGTTTTATGGATTTATAGTTTTCATAAAGGGGGTCGAAATTTTCATTATTTTTGCGATAAGACACAATTTTCGAGATATAAGCAAAAGAACAGAAAAAAGATAAAGTACAGTTTTTGCAACTGAATGAGTTATTAATTTAGTGAAAATGAAAAATTCGCTATTCTGAATTTGACTTTTTTCACCTAAAATTATGATTGGTGCCGATTCTCTTATACACCGAACTAAACTAACTAAACTATCACTAAAATTTCTTACTTTTGACTATGAAAATCTCAAAGCTATTGGTGCCGATTCCCTTGTTCACAAACTAAACTAAATTTAAGTTCAGTGCATCTTTTTCTTACAATTTCATTAAGAAAAGAACAGAAGATAAATTTTAGTTTAGTCCTGTCAAATTAATCACCGCCTACACTTTCCATACAAATTTAGACGTGATTAAAAACTTGCCGACTAAAATTACGTCAATTAACGTCAAGCGCTGATTAATTTGACAGGACTAAACTAAAATTTATTTTCTGTCCTTTTTTTAATGAAATAGAAAGAAAAAGATGCACTTAAATTTAGTTTAGTTTGTGAACAAGGGAATCGGCACAATTATGCAATATAAATTCTCTAAATTTAAGAAAATTTGTGACACATCTAAATCAAATTTGACAATCGCGACTCCACACGTGATATCTAACCATGTGAATCTTTTTAGAGCCGGAGGCGCGCACGCTCGACGTGTTTTATATGGAACTTTTCACTTTTTGTATGGAAAATAAGAAAAAATGTTACCTACATGTAGAGTATAAGGGGTTTAATGCTTTTATAAAGGGAGACGAAATTTTCATTATTTTTGCGATTGGACACACCGTTTTCGAGATATAAGCAAAAGAAAAAAAAAGATTCAGTACTGTTTTTGCATGTGAAATCGAGGTGTTGGTGTGAATTTAAAGTTCATGACAATCAATTTTATTCCACACGTTTTTAGGGTTCCGTAGTAAACAAGGAACCCTTATAGTTTCGTCATGTCCGTCTGTCTGTCTGTTTGTCTGTCCGCAGAACTGGAAATCGTCGTTTGACAGGAATAAAACAAAATTTTGGTGATTTTTAGTCTAGTTTAGAGGCATTTGTGACAAGAGAATCGGCACCATATCTAACTAAATCTGACTGTTTTTAATCGCGATTAAAAAGGTGCGGAATCAAATTAGTTATCTTGAACTAAAATTCACACCAACACGTCGCTTCAGGTGCAAAAAACAGTACTGTATCTTTTTTTTTCTTTTGCATATATCTCGAAAATGGTGCGTCCAATCGCAAAAATAATGAGAATTTCGATCCCCTTTATAAAATCCTTAAACCCCTGACACTCTACATGTAGGTAATATTTTTTCTTATTTTCCTTACAAAAAGTAAAAATTCTATATAAAACGTCAAGGCTGCCCCCTGTGCGCCTCCAGCTCTAAAAAAATTCACGGGGTAGGGCAAACAAGTACCACGTGGACTCGCGATTGTCAAATATAATTTTAGTGTCTCAAAATATGTATATTTAAATTTAGAAAATTTTTGTTGCAGAATAGCTTCAAGATTTTCATAGCCAAAAGTAAGGAATTTTAGTGATAGTTTAGTAAGTTTAGTTCGGTATACAAGAGAATCGGCACCATATTGCCATCTTAGTGCTGTCAAAATAAAATATATTCTATAATTATTTCACGATGGGAAATCATCGTTTGACAGGAATGAACGAAACTTTGGTGATTTTTAGTCTAGTTTTGAGGCATTAATTTGTGACAAGAGAATTGGCACCAGTATCCATAAAGGGATCTGAGACACTTGCGCGAAAGACATTTTCGCGAAAGACACTTGCGCGAACCCACTTGCGCGAAAAAGTTGCGAAAATGAGATTTCTTCATAACATCACGCCATCAATTTCAAAGGGCCCAACACTTTGAAATTGATGGTGTGATGTTATGAAGAAATGTGAAAATTTTCGCAGCCGCCATCTTATATTTACGTTTTGACATCAAAATCTGCTTTAGAATCCTCAAAAACTATGAAAAAGACACCCATGACGAAAAATCTGAATATTGTCACAGCCGCCATCTTGGATTTATATTTTGACCTCACTATCAGCTTTAGCATCCTCGAAAACTATGAAAACGATACCCATGACGAAATATTTTTAAATGTTCGCAGCCGCCATCTTGGATCTTTATTTTGACTTAAAGTAGTCTTCAGTAGCGTTAAAGAAACTTCGTTCCAAAAATACTTCGCTTATTGCTACAACAGCATATAGGCGCGGGCATATCGATGACGCGAACCCATAACTTTTTGCCCTACCAAAAATCACTCAAAACTATGAAATCTAAAGTCAAAATATAACTAGTGAACCCAGCAGGCAGATGTTGTCCTGCGACAACAGCGCCACGCGAGTCCAACTATAGTTATGAACCATCCAAGTTACACAAAAAGAATTAAAAAAAAAAAAACATCTAAATCAGTCAAGCCGTTTAGGATAAGAAGAATTACGAACACACGTACACCGGTATTTTATTTATTGCCAGGCATGCAAAATTTTAATGTTCTTCAAAAACAAGCAAAGTACTTTAAAATAAAATGCGGATCAAAATGTGGTAGTCGACGTACAATTTCTGGAATATGTTAACATCGGACACGTACGTGCGTGTGTGCGTGCTGCGACGCAAAGTGATACGTCCTCACGCTGGGAAGGCCCGTTCGCTACTGACGGAATAGATTTTCCGCGATCGTTTATATAGTTTACTTTGCCATTTATTTACGTAATTAAGTAATTGTTTATTTATAAAATAAAATTTAGATTCTATTAAACAATTAACTTAAAATTAATATAGAATTTTTTAAATTTCTTAAAAGTGTTTCTAAGTATTAGAAAAAAATATTTATTTGGCTTGAAGTTTTGAGAAAGTTACGTTATTTCAACATTTTTTTCTGCTATATTTTGTATGAAAGTTGAAAAAAGTGGTTCCCCTATGTACAAGTAGACCATATAATGATGTTGATGATATTTTTTAATTTTCAACATCAAAAGCAGTTTCTTCTAACGAAACGATCAAACGTCAGTCTCGCGTCATTTTTTGGAAAACTTGTTGCGAATTTTAGTGATTTCCCACGAATCCTTAATTTATTTCAAAAATCCCTTTCCCCTATGTACAAGACGAAGAATTGGACTTTTCAAATCATAAATAATTTTGTTTAAATTCTCGTCCCAGGTCTCACAACGAATAAACAAAATTGATCAAAATCTGTGATTTCGTGCGGTGCGGCGGCACGGAGCCTTAAGTTAAAATGCGTCATGACGTCACGAGTAAGTAAATTTTATACTACTTACTTGTGACGTAGCGAGACCCTATTTTTTTTTTTTGGGTGGGAAATTATCAAATAACTTCTCCCGCTCTGGGCGGAGCGGGAGGGCGTGTCAGACTCTTACTGTCTAAAACCCACCCGTGTTCCTTCGGTTGTCATTTTGCCGGGGGCCACGATTTCCCTTTCGGTTTCATTCGCAACCCCGGCAGGCTTCGGCCATAGTGGACCCCGTCAATTCTGCTGACATCTCTTTGAGGCGCGCGTGGAATATAACGCACTGTCGACCCGGGCCTGGTCCTTATTGTACGGCGAGCTAAAAATGACTCCAACTTGGAGTGTAAATGTGGTGCTGTGTCTTAGACAATGGGGCACTTAATATGTTGTCCAGCGTATCCTATTGCCTGCCCCCACTCCCCAACTTTAATGCGCTGTATCTAAGTATTTTTTTTATTAATATGATAAAGCAAAAAATAGATGTCTAATTTTTTTTATTATCTGACTGACGGACTAAATAGTTCTTTTTTTTTTTAACACAGTCTACATTCCTATTGAACGAGACTTAATTTCAGTATAGGAGTTCAACCTCAGTTCTACTGACAAAGCAAGAGAGGTAATGTGAAACAACAGCCACTGTGCCACAAAGTAAAATTAGCTGCGTATAACTAGCCTGAAATCACTGAAATACTGTATTGTGTCATCATTCGTGATTTCAATCAAATACGTACAAGTATTTTTAATTACTCCTTGACGCAAAAAAAGGGGTGTTATAAGTTTGACTGCTATGTGCGTGTGTCTGTCTGTGGCACCGTAGCTCTTAAACGGGTGAACCGATTGGAATGCGGTTTTTTTATTTGAAAGCAGGTTTCTAGCGTTGGTTCTTAGACATGTATTATTAAAATCGTTTCAACCGTTTAAAGATTATCAGGTATTTTCTAGTTGATGAATGGATGTGAGTATCTTCCACAGGTCTGGTCGATTTGAAATTTGGTATTCTGTTAATTCAATGATACTAAAAGAACATAGTAACCTTGAACTGATACTGCAGCATCACCTGGAATTTGCAGGATACCCAACTCCCTTACCAACTTACAGCACAGGTATCGTGTTTGGGCTCATTGAAATGGTCTCAATGAATAGGTTATAGATAGATGGTGAACAGGGTCTGGTGATGGAGTAGTAAAAAGAAATGAGAAAATGTTTGTGTCGGGGGTTTTTAAAATTTTAACTGTTAATATTGTACTTGTATACCTATAGGAGGGGCTCACAGCTAAATAATAACAACTGCACAGGTCGATCGAAGGTTAAGCTACACTTGCCGCGGTTGGTTCGTGGATGGCTAACCATCCATTACATATCGAGACCCCTCTGTGGACCTTAAATCATTCATATATCTTTGACAGACATTACGGATAGCCAGAAGCCCAAAAAATCTGACAACTAGTATTACGAATGGATACCCAGTAACTGGGTTGTGGAGGTCAGATAGGCAGTCGCTCCATGTAAAATGCCGGTATTCAGCTGCATTCGGTTAGACTGGAAATCGACCATAACATAGTTGGGAAAAGACTAGGCAGATTGACTTATAGTTATTTTTATCAACAAAATATAACCTTGAAGTAAAATAGCAAAATTAAACCTATTTGAAACCAATTTAACAATAATGTTTTAATCAAATCACCTAAATCTTCCATTCCACCTCTAATAAACCAAATTGTAATGGTAACGGTCAGATAAAGTACCAACTGATCCCCCTGGGAGGATAGAAAGGAATAAATTTGCACAGAACATAACGCTGTCTGGATCTCTGAATCAACTCCTTGATAAATTAGTGCCTTCAAATGATCAAGATATCCTGTGTTTCGAATTGCTTTGAGATTATTTTGTTAGATGTTTGCTGAATACTGTCTGGTGACTGATAAGATCTTTTTGAATCTTTGAATCATGTACAGAAGGTGGTTTCCAGTTGGTTTGACCTTGTCTTGTTATTGAATCTGACCTCTATTATTTGACTTAAATCTTTGAGACGGTTCAAGATTGTAAATTAATTTATCGTGTTTATTAAGCACTTAAAAATGGATAATATTTTTTACAACTCTTATTTATACATTTTAGGGAGATCATTATGATAAAAAAATCTCTCACTTTTCAATTGCAGACACAAGTGGTTATTTTAATATTTTTAACTAATAAATATAGTACATAGTGATATGTTACTGCTTGTATGTTTTTGGTCAACATAATGATGACATTGTATGTTGTATGTTTACAACATAAATTATATTATAAGTCTGAACGTGTGAAGACTTGTGATTGGCTTAAAACTGCCGCTTTAAATCATCATTTCAGCAGAAAGACGTCCGCTGCTGGACATAGGCCTCCCCCAAGCACCTCCACTTCGACCGATTCTGTACTTTCCGCATCCAGCGGATTCCTGCGGCCTTCACAAGGTCATCGGTCCATCTTGTGGGAGGCCTTCCAACGCGACGTCGTCCGGTACGCGGTCGCCACTCCAGAAATCGCCGCTTTAAAATCCAGCGCGATTTTATTTATTTTGTACTACCAGATTGAGAGTTTTCTGAGAAATATTTAAAGTTTTTGAATAGCATTATTTTCTACATTGTTTTCAATTTATTTGCGAACGTCACCTCCAATCCTTAAAGGATTGAAAGATCCAATGGTCATGGTCACATTTATAATAAACTAGCTTCCGCCAGCGGCTTCGCTCGCGTGATATCTTTATAAATTATAGCCTATGTTACTCAGTGATAATATAGCATTCTACTGGTGAAAGAATTGAAACAACCACCATCATTGAATTGACCACTGAAAATCAGCGCTGTGCTGTGGGTCCCCATAGCACTGCATCATGCTGAGTGGAAGCCTTCTTGTCATAGTCATGTCGTGCAGCTGCCGCAGTAATTTCTGTTCAATGCTTGTGATTTGTTATGTACTGTGTGTTGTTCTCTGATTACTTTTGTCTTTTATGTATGCACGTGTTTCTGTGACAAATAAACCTATTTTTCTTTCTTTCTTTCTAAAATCGGTCCAGTAGTTTTGAGTTTATTCTTTACAAACAAACAAACATAGAAAAATACAAAAATCTAATCTTTTCTCTTTATAATATTATTAGGACTTGCAAATCCTACTAGTCCTACTAGGTAATATAAATGTGAAAGTTTGGATGTTTGTTATTAAATTTCGCAAAAACGGCTAAACGAAATTGGATGAATATTGGCACACAGATAATTTATAATCTGGATTAAAGCATTGGATATTTTTTATCTCGGTAGTAAGTTCCCGTGGAGGAGCTCGTGGCTAGGTACTAACAGCCGCACGGGTCGATTCATCAGGTTAAGCTACGCTTGCCGGGGTTGGTCCGTGGATAGGTGACCAGTTCCACATACCGAGACTCCTCCGTGCCTCGGAAAGCACGCTAAGCCGTTGGTCCCGGCTGTCATTCGTGGATCTTTGACAGTCGTTACGGGTCGTCAGAAGCCCGAAAGTCTGACAACCAGTCTTACCAAGGAGTAACGTATTACCTAGTTCCTACTGGGTTGTGGAGGTCAGATAGGCAGTCGCTCCATGTAAAATACCGGTATTCAGCTGTATCTGGTTAGACTGGAAGCCGACCCCAACATAGTTGGGAAAAGGCTAGGCAGATGATAGTAAGTTCCCGTGGTATAATTTCCGACTTCCACACGGGCGAAGCCGTGGTCAAAAGTTAGTAATAATATAAAGTATTACACAATTTACTTCCAGCAAATCAGATTTCATAATAAGTAATTTATTAACATCAAGTTGTACCTTATTTTGATACACGAAAACGTTTTTCAGACAGGCTATTTTAATGATTAAAGGAAGGCACGCTGTTTAAAACATTGTTAATTAAAACTTTAGCACATCCTATTACTTACTTTTGATGTTTTCTGTCTTTGTGAGTATAAAAGCTTATTGTATTTTCAGTACAACTTTGTATGATAACATATTACGTGATGGCAGGGTTGGGCAGTATTTGAATTACTTGTAATTAAAATACAAATACGTATTTAGTATTTGTAATTCAATTATTTCTTAAAAATGTAATTTGTAATTGGTATTTCAAATACCTGAAGCTGAGGTATTTTGTAGTTTGTATTTCAAATACTTATGGTTTCAAAATACATTTGACTATAAATACATTTAGCGATCTCATTAATGGGTGCGTTCTGCAAAAAATTGCCCTCGATAGCTTTCGTAAGTAAAATGGCGACCACTACATATGTCAATCTTTAAAGTCGGTGACACTGGGCTGTATTAGTTCTATTCTATTTACATAACCTAACACCTGACTATATTTTGTAATTTGTATTTTGTATTTTAAATAAAAATAGTTAAAGTACTGTATTTTGTATTTTATATTTCAAATACACGACTTAAAAGTACTTTGTATTTCGTATTTTAAATACGTGCGAGATAGTATTTTGTAATTTGTATTTTAATTAAAGCAAAGCATGTATTTTGCCCAGCTCTGCGTGATGGTAGTGAATTACACAGACTTCATATCTGTATTTTTCGAAACAGTAAGCAGAGATTATACACCAAGATTCTGCCAGTCTTTCTTCTTTTTCGTATGGTAGTGACTAACCTGGTGTCAGAGTTTTAAATCCACTCTCATGGGCCTCTGACTTGGGTTCACATGCCGTCGAGAAATATCTCTTAGGCATGTCTCCTCACAATGTGTTCCTTCACCGTTTTTGAAGCAAGTGATAATTATACTATACGCAGATGAATCTGAAAAGTCAGAGGTGCGTGCCTTGGGTTCGAACTTGAGACCTATGACTTGGCAGTCTGACGGTCACACAACTAGTATCACTGCTGTTTAAATTCTGCCATATATGAGTTACATAACATTACGCCTCTAATCCCAGAAGGGTTTGGCAGAGTCTACATATAGTAGGTACTCTCACACTTCACCAGATATGTGTAAGTCCCATTTAATAGGGGACGAGCCTATTGCTGTCAATCGGGCGTAACTTCAGACTCCGGGCTGCTACTGAGAATTTCCTGATGAAAAATCCAATCGCACTATGCTCGACCTGGGGGCCTACCACCAGCTCATAAACAGTATTATTTTAATATTACTTCAGTGGGAGAAAGAGATGGAGCTATACGACCTGTAGAGCTTCATCTCTTTCCCACACTGAAGTGAAATTAAAATAATGCTGCTTTATGAGCTGGTGGTAGGCCCCCTGGGGAACTCATGTTTAGCAGTAGTGGTTTGCGAAGGTAGTCATGAGTTATTCGGGCAAAAATTTAGACCCTAGATTGAGGGCTGTTACTGGTATTAATTTTATGGAGAAACTTAATAAGAGTGCCTAAGATAGTTAATTGATTCAAGCGTGACCTTGCGGAAATTCATTATAAAATACAATAGACGTTGATATATTTAGTATCTTGTTCTGCTTAAAAGAGCCATAAAAAACCCTGTAATACACGTTTCACCTCTCAACGAGGCATCCTCAGGATGACGATTGACTTGTCGCGAACCCGAACGTGGCGTGTTGCTACACCGAGTGCTGGACGCAGAGAGTTGAGTTGAGTTGTCTCTGCGTCCAGTACTCGGTGTGGCAACACGCCGTGTTCGGGTTCGCGACAAGTCCATTGTCATCCTGAGGATGCCTCGTTGAGAGGTGAAACACGTGTCAATTTCTTACAAGGGTTTTTATGGCTCTAGCTAGTTTTGCTACCTAATTTAATAAGATCTTGTAAATTAAGTTTTCAAATTTATTACAAAATTCACCGTCTTCAAGGCAATCTTGTACAGAAATTCCCAGATTGAAGGCTCAAGAAAGAGGTCGACTTATCAGAATACTTCGTCCCGCAAAACGCGTTTTATCTCCAATACTGTCCTGTATTTTTCTTCCACAAGTATTGTCTTTATTCATCGCACTTGGTAGGGATTTCTCCTAACAAATTCAATTTGTGTAAGCTCTTTTACGGTCTTGATTTCTTGAATCTTGGCGTCCAGTGTTCGTTTAATTAAGATATACGTTACTGACTTGGCATTGGGACTATACAGGATGATTTTTAAGGCGCAGTAAGGGCAGGTACCTACTTAAACTTTGTAGCTACAGGAAAACAGTCTAAGAAGGCTGTCTTTAACTTTTTGATCCATTTTGGTCTGCCATTCTTTATGAAAAAGTAAATTGGAGTCTCATTTCCTATGAAACGAATGGGAACAGTTTTTTTGCGATTTTTTTATTTTTCTAGTACTTGTCCCTCAGTTGGTCTCATAGAGTTTTTTTATCCTTTTAAATAACAAGATCGATGGCCATCATAAAAAAAATTGAAAATTGCTCATTTTCTTGCTGACTGTACTTTTTTTAAAATCTGTGAATGCAGATCAAAATGTCTCAAAAGTTAAGGACTGACTCCTAAGATTACTTTCTTGTAGCTATAACGGTTAAGGTACCTGTCCTTACTGCCCCGACTTAAAAATCCAGCCTGTATATTAAAGTGTGATACAGTAAAATAGTGATCTAAGTGTATTTAGGGTAAAAGAAACACAAACGAGAAAGTTTATTCCGGAACTGGTTGTTATTTTTGGAGTTTTACAGAAAGAAATCGGGATTGAATCCAAGTTTTATGCGGGTTTGTGAATTAATTTGTAGGCAATGAGCAATGGGTAGCTCGCCGTCCGATAAGGACCAGGCCCGGGTCGACGGCGCGTTGTGTTCCACGCGCGCCTCAAAGAGATGTCAGCAGAATTGACGGGGTCCACTAGGGCCGATGTCTGCCGGAGTCGTGGGAAAGTCCGAAAGGGATACCGTGGCCCCTGGCAACATGGCAACTGAAGGAACACGGGTGGGTTTTAGTCAGTAAGAGTCTGACACACTCTGCCCAGAGTGGGAGTAGTTGTTTGATAATTTACCACACACAAAAATAAGGGTGATTTCTTGAATAGTTGTGAGTTGATCGTGAAAGTTTTTGAATACGTTATGTTGTTTCGTGTATTGTAATGGCCGATTCTTATAATTTATGGACCATTATTGGTTAAAGTTAAGACTTGTATATTTGAGAATAATGAAGCAAAGACCACATAGCTTTAAATAGTAGACACTCCCGTATGGAAGTGGCTATCACAGGTTTAAAAATTAGTTTACGAATTTATTATATGCTTAGTTTGGCAATAGAAACAAGTTACCATTGGTAAGTTTAGTGTAGTGGTATGAGGAACAAGGTGTAAAATTCACCGATCCACCATAGAAAAGGGAGGATCCTCCGATCAGACGGGAGTTGTGTTTGGCGGGCAACTGCCCGACGGCTGACGTCGGAATCTTATATTTTGATCGCGCGGTAAACTTTAATAGCGAGATGCAGGATTCGTGTGACGTCATGTCTTTGATGCGTATTTTGAATGTGGCGGTGTAACCGCTACAGGGTTAATCACAATAATTGTTAGCCCGAAATTGTATCCAGTTTCCACAAACTGTATATTTTCATGACCTTTTCACAATGTGTTTTCCTATCGTTAAAAAATTGTTTTAATTGTTTTGTTTGTTGTTTTTTTTGTACAAACAATTACGTATAATTTTTAGTATATCTACCACTGTGCTCGACCTGTTACTATGTATTAGGATAAATAAACATAATTTTCCTATCTTCTAATATTATAAATACGAAAATGAGTTTGTTTGTTTGTTACGCTTGTACGCTAAAATAGCTGAATCGATTTTGATGAAATTTAGTACATGGATAGACCATGACCTGGGTTAGGACACAGGATAGTCTAGTTTTTTTGTTTAGTTTTTCTATTTGTGCTCGTGATTATATTTAAATGTATTGTTTTATTTTATTGCATTGTTCTCTTTTTTTATGCACGTGTGTCTGTGACAATTAAACTTATTTTTCTTTCTTTCTTTCTACGGGAGAGAGACTTAAACGGGTGAAACCGCGGGGCGCATCTGGTTATTATTTATTTTAAACCAGCTTATTTTTCTAAAACGTTACATACCTAAACTACAGTACAAAGTAAGCTATAAAAGTTACACCACTTTTATGAAACAAAACAACATCTACACAGGTCGCCCTCTACAATTAGTAGCAGATTACCATAATCTTATGTACGCCCCGTGCTAAACAAAGGTGCAGTAATCGTAGACTATTCTTAGCCGTTACGAAAGAGTCAAGTCGTAACTTTGAATTAAAGCGTAGGGCTAAGTCTTGGCTAAGTAGTTCTTACGAAGGAGTAGATAGAAGTTTATATAGTGTGCAGGGTGACTGGCTAAACCATGGACATATTTAAGGAGGGTATTACTGATAACTTAATATTATTATGACCTAATTTTTTTCTAATAAAATACATCAATTGGTGTGGAAAATTGCGTTTTGCCTCAGCCCGGTTTAAGACGCAGATATATACCAGTGACCTTGAGTGGTTAACTTGCGTGTTCTGTACCGAGCTCACGCAACGCATCGTACGTCCAGCCAGTAATAGTACTCGCCCATCAAGGAGCGAAAAAAAAAACGAAAAAAAAAAATGGTATTTTAATAAAACACGTAGACTAAAAAAAAAAAAAAATTAAATTATCTTTAAAATGGTGAAGGTTTCAGAAAAATATGCTTTATACAACGTGTAACGTTAAATGCGCAAAACCTGTAAACAGTTTGATCAGAATAACGAGCAGAATCAATTACACTTTTTATTGAAACACTTTTTAATATAAGTCATTTTTTTCAAAAAATCATCATTAAAAACGTTGCCGTGTCTATTTATCAATAGGTCGAGCCATCACATGCGCAAACCCGCCAAAATAGGTTTAACAAACACAAATTGTTGTCGACCAATTTAAATTTTCTCATACGCGGGATAATAATAGCTTTTATTTCAATTCAAATACGAATCTTACGAATTAAAATAGCACATAAAACTTTTACGATTTTTTTAATGATTTTTTTTCTCTCTGAAATAGATCAATTGAATTAAAAATCAGTTGGGGTGTCTGAGGTTTTGCGTATTTAACGTTCCACGTTGTAGATTTTGCATGATTCTCCGTTTTTTATCCGCGATAGACATAACTTTACCAATTAATGTCACTATGTAATCTAATCTAAAATATTCATACTGTATATTAAGTTAATTTAACATGTATTTTTTCCAAATCATTAACACTACTCGTTTAGACGTGATCTTCAGTATAAAATCATTAAAAGTCGCTTATCGTAACCTTAAAGTATGGAGCCAGGCTTCTGGATTATAAGAGGTTATTCCCATGCATTCAAGTTGGTGCAGTCGCCCACGCAAGAGTAACCTACACCTCTTCGCGAGTCGAGTAGCTTTTACAATCATATTAACATTTAATGTTCTATTTGCGATATGTACACAGTATTTCTTAATATCCCTCGGGTATCATCGGATTTCCGAATACAAACGAAAACTAATTTCCATGTCCATCAATTATTAGATTTATCGTGTATAATAATTTGAATTCAGAACTAAGTTATTTATTGTTGTTTTTTTTTATTTCCTTGTGAACTATACAGAGCTGTAAAACTATTTTTCTATCTCTCGTGCCTGCGACTATAACGGCATTCCTCCCATTAAAAAAAAAAATACATTAATTTAAAATAGTATTAACAACTCTTTGTACTTCCAAGTCGATTGAGAGCGTCCGATCTGCATCAAGTGCAAAGAGCAACTAAAAGAAATCCGACAATTGACGAAACACAAAGTTTGCCGAGGGACATTAAGAAAATAGAAATACTGTGCTTATTTTTTTATTAATGTATTTTAATTTTATTTATAAAGCTTTACCAACAACTTCTATGTACAAAATGTAAGCAGAAATGATCACGTCCTTGAGTTTGTTCCTCGTTTAATCAGTCAGACTGTCTAAGTAAGAATAGATAAGGTTCTGTATTTCTGTTGTTGCTAATGAAATGCTCGGAAAGGCCATTTTTGCGATAGCACTAGTGTTGGTCGATCACGGAGAGCGATTATATTAATATAGCTGGGTCTTGTAGCTAATAAACGCGCTTAATATTACTTTCTAAGTAATACTTGCGAAGTAAGTGGTAGTATGGTACATAAAGGTGATGTTATTATTATTCCTTTGGTTTCTAGATGAGGAGGCTATAAAGGGTTATTAGTAATGTCAAATTACTTGAAAATGGTTTGCAACCGAATAAACTCTCCTACATACCCTAATGGGATGCCGACTTATTACCATGTCAGCAACCCATTAGTCACCGCTCTGATTAGCACTGAGAGTTGCAAATCAAACAGTGTGTTTTTTCGACGCGCTGGGATGCACTCTGTTGAATTCTCAACGCTCGGCTTAACAGCGAGAGTTGAAAATCCAATGCGCAATAAAATCCCGCCGCGATTTTATTACGTCCGTGCGAACGTCGGCTTAGAGAGAACATGGAAGGTGTAATATGGCGAGGTTTTTAATAGTATCACACGAATGTTTTAATACCTAGTTATGTGCAGTTTCATACACTACTTTATCTACTCTCAAACATTGGGATTGAAACAAATACTAAATAAAAGATCAAAGTTAAAGATCAAGAATAAATTTAAAAATCCCCCGAAATTCAGTAAGTACTACAAAACAAATGAATGTCGCCTGCACCAGCACATCACCGCACATGCGCTACAGCGGGTGCTGCTGTCCCCCGCCAAAAGTTGATGGAAACTCTTTGGTGATCTAGACACGCGGCAGCGTGTCGAGCCAAGTACTAGGCAAGACACGGCTGCAGTGTGTTATATTACACGAACCATTTGGAGCCACTTTTGACCCCTTAATAACTCAAAATCTATGTAACATAGACTCATGAAATTTGGTTTATTTATAAAAACCCCTTAGATTAACTAGAACTCCAAATTTCATAAATAAAACTCAAACGGTTATTGAGATATTAACGTATAAAAATCGGCATTTTTATCAACGACCCTGTCACTAGACATCAAAAACATTTAACCCATTTCCGGGTGACCTAGAAAGTTGAAAAGAGATTTCCCGAAAGCAGGCCCATGGTATGATACTGTGTCAAAGCTTATTTATCAAAAATTATGTCGTATTTTTTTCAAGTCGTTTTATCAAAATTTATTTCTTCTAGCATTAGAGAACCTAATAAATATTTATTTTGTTGATACTTAATAAAGAACTACATCCGCCATTCAATCCTAACCTGAATGTTGCCAGATGACAGACTATTCCAATAAAATAATTTGTAATCGATTGAAAATATCGATACTAACCCACATGGAGTAGGTGGAGTATCCACTACACGAGTATGTTTTAAATGCTATTTATTATACTCAAATACTGTAAAACTATGATTTTACAATAAATAAAATATTATATGGTCTGAATATACTCAACAACTTAAAAGTGTTTCGAGGCAGTAATGTTATTTTATAAACTACCAGTGATCAGAGTAAGTAGATTGATTTGAGGTCAATGAACTGGCACGTATATTAGTATGGATACGCCTCCGGGATTCCGGGATTTTGAAATTATTAAGATTTTTAAGGAATTTCAAATGTTGTAATGTGTAGAATAAAGAATACATCAATATGAATAAGAAATGTTCAACCCTTTTGCTGTCTGTTTAATAGTATATAGGTGATCGGACTCCAAGAAAAGGATAGATATACTATAAAACAATATATTTTAAATATTTATCTATCGCATTCTATAAATTTCTAATGTAGTAGTTTAAAAATCCTTACTTTAACAATATTTGATTCAATCCCGTAAGTACCAAAATGAAATCCCGGAAAAAAGGCTTATCCATGTTATGATTTCTATGACTATTCATGATGCGAGTACGTAAAATCAATCTACCTACTCCGATCACTGATAATCACCCAATCGATTTCGTCAATCGATTACCAAAATAATTAAACCTGGTAACACTGACACCATGCATAATGTCAAACTGTCAAAAAAAATCTGTCAGATCAATGGCATTGTTGGCTGTTTGTTTTACGTTGATTTGAATTTATTTTTCCGTATTTACTTTATACTTATATTACGTTACGATTTAATGCTGTCAATTTAAATTGAAGCCAGAGGAACTATTGCTTATCTTTCCATGGCCCTGGGTAAGTTTATTATGTTCTCTAAATATTTATAAACACCGTCGTATTGTATAACCTCATTGATTTTAGCAGCCTATTAGTAGAAGGCCTATGTTCAGTCAGGGGTACGTCGCGCGTCGTCAGCTGTAAATGTCTATAGTATGATGTAATTATATAGCATAAGTAAATACACTGAATTTTTTTACCTTTTTCAGGTATGACGATGACATGTGTTATTGCAAGACTTGACATTATTGATTATATTATCTACAACTCTATCCCAAGTATTACTTGCTCAGGAAAATCTAAGCATATTATGTTATGTATGTGGCATGTCAATTGTAAGTCACAGAAGTCATCAGGTTAGTGTTTTTAAAATGGCAGAATTACTATGAGTGATATAATTATTATACAAAAGTAAATAAACAACAATAAGAGTATTTTCTTACTTTCTAGGTTAGGTATACATTTGGATAAAGTTTGTCATGCTTACTGAGAGAGGCTGCTACCAGAGATGTTTATAGGCAAGCAAGTGATGATAAAAACAGAGCCACCCTAGAGTGTAAAAGATTTACCCATAATAGATCAAAACAATAATCTGGTTAGGGCCAGAATCAAATCGTGACATGTGAGCAGCAGGACTTAGTGTACATAATTATTGATAAGTGAGCAAAATAGGACAAATTGTTTAAGAGATCATCATTGCTTATTACTGTTTTGTGGGAAAGCGTACATCTAACATCTACCGTACCTACGCTGCTTTTTTATGAGAATGAAGCTGAAGCCGTTTTAAATTCTATGAGAAATAAAATGTTTTTAGTATTTAGGTATTGTTGTGTTATTTGTTAAAGTAAACCTTCCTATAGAAGCACTGAAAATGCTGCTGCCAATGAGATTATTCATCTTTAATTAAGAGAGTTGGCTAAAATAATGTTTATGCCATTAAATCTTTCATATTTAGCGCGCAAGATTATTAATTTACCTTTATAAAATTCAAGTCTGTAAATGCGATAATCGCCATTTTGATGACAGTCGAGGTCGAGGCTAAAAAACATAAAAATTGGGGATTGCGAACATCCAAACTCCACCATAAGGACAGCGACTATTACAACATTTAATTATTTGACGAATTCATCCATTTTTCAAGTTAAATAAGTAGTAGTAATGAAGTTTTTGATATCAAAAGTCGAAGATTCGCGCCAATCGTGCGTGTTTACATTTTAACTTTTCACAATTACCACACATACACATATCTGATACGACTTTAAATGTGACAAATGTGATTAAAAATATTATAAGTAACTAGAAAATGCCCAGATCTTTACTTATTATACGAACACATGTTCAATAACACGTAATATTCATTACTACTACTCAATTTGTGTTAAAAATCGTCGATCATTGTTTTTTTTTTTATTGTAATGATGTGCGAAAACGATTATGCCAAACGATTTTTTTTTTTCAATTTTGATTGTCTCGATTAATTTATAATTATGTCGAATGTCTGAAATCTATACTTGAACATTAAAATAAAATTGTTTTAAGCATTAAATACAATAAACATTGTTTAAAATAATTATTTATTCTTTTCTAGTGTTTAATCGTTTTTAGAACATTCAATATAAAACGAGTCAACACATAGAACGAGGATAGATACTTACCTCATTTATTGAATTTCGCGCCGAATTGTTTCTATTTATTTGAATTTAAATTCGGAACGTTGTTCAAAATTATTTTTAATTTTTTGGACAATTATTTACTGTGGATTTTATTTTTGATACTTTCTGATATAGAATGCCTATTATACATTTTTTAGGTAGGCTTAAGAAAATTTTGTTTGGGAATGATGTTAAATTAATTATATAAATTAGGTAGGTATTCCGCAAACACTTTTAAATGACGTCTATATTTTTAAATTGAAACTTTTATTACATCGTCTCAAACTTTTTCGTCTGTGTGTTGCATGTCGCGTGTCGGTCGGCCACGGAGTAGGGATAAAGTGAAAGGCGATCGTCAGAGCAGCCAAGGCCAATATGGCGGCGCCTATAGTTCGCAGCAGCTGACCGTGTAAAGTTTCACTTTTACCGTGGTTTCATAAAACCAACAATCATTTTTTTTTAGTTGTATGAGTTTGATAGTATTTGTTTTTAATAGGATAATCTTACTCGAGTAATAGAAATTGTTTATTTTTGAGGTAGTTTCAAAACGAAATTTAAAAAAAACTGCCCAAGTGTATGTCGGACTACGCACAGTGAAGGGTTCCGTAATTGGGATGAATATTTACGCATAAACATTGCATAGTATCAATTTTATCGACTGCAAAAATAAGTTTGTATTTCTCGAAAAAACTATAACAAACAAAGTTAATTCTGCGGTTGTAACCGAAAATAAACTGTATCTCAAAAATTATTGATTTCAAAAGCAAAGTCACTTAGAAACATCTTAACATTTTAATTATGAGATCCAACAATACACGCTTTATATGCATAGATTTTTTTCATCTCTCGGTTATATGTAAGTATGGAGAATGCCACCCCCACTATTATGTTTATCGTAATTTCACTACACCATTGTTTAACGGTGCAAAAAATACACCTTTTTCAAAATTTTCATCGATAGAGAGTAAATAGTCTCCATGTTAAATGACTGTATGACATCCGGACGCACGGACAGACGAACTTGACGAAATTAAGAGGTCCGTTTTTTTACGGATTTTGATTATCAAGTTTACAATTGGCATGAAATTGATCTACAATATTATTATTATTTGGAATAGCCGCCATCTTAAAATCCAGAATGTCCATCTAATTCGATATCAGCACTATCTCCCGAAAACTATGAAAATGACAGTCATGACGACAAATTTTCAAATGGGGTTAAAAACTGCCACTTGCTCACTTCAGATGGCGCTGATCTCCAGCGTCTTATAATTTGACAGCTAACTATACATTTTTGATTCGAATGCCAAAAGTTGATGTAAATTCCTGAATTTCATGACTGAATTCAAAACACCCCGTCGAGTCAACTGATGTGTCACGTGTCAAAATCTTGGTCCCTAATGTTAGGCGGCAGTGAATTCATTTAATTCATTCTCTGATCTCGAAAAACGTTGTTACAAACGTCAGGTTGGTATGTTCAAGGTATTTGGTAGGTTGGTACTATGCTTGAGACGTTTTTGAATTGATAGATCGTATGACTATTGTTTTAGGGACTATTGTCGTTTAATTTTTTATATAAACTTACGAATAGTTAAGTCCATAGTGAGGTCAAAATGTAAATCCAAGGGGCGGCTGCAACGGCGGCGGTGATCTCTCGCGTCCGGCCCTGGTTCAGGCCATGGTACGGAGCGAGAGGAAATGGCAGGCCGTCACCTCCTTCTGCGAAGCGGTAATGCTCGCGAAGGAGGAGGCGGAACGCGTGAGGTAGAGGCAAAGTTCGCACCCTCACGCCCCTAACCGCTGCAAGAGGAGACGCCCGGGGCGGGAATCGCGAGCCGATTTCCGGCCACCGTAGGCGCGGGCTTGCGAACGGTGAGCAATGGGTAGCTCGCCGTCCGATAAGGACCAAGCCCGGGTCGACGGCGCGTTGTGTTCCACGCGCGCCTCAAAGAGATGTCAGCAGAAATGACGGGATCCGCTAGGGCCAATGCCTGCCGGGGGTTCGCGGAAAACCGATAGGGACATCGTGGCCCCCGGCAACAGGGCAACCGAAGGAACACGGGTGGGTTTTAGTCAGTAAGAGTCTGATACGCCCTCCCGCTCCGCCCAGAGCGGGAGAAGATACTTAAAAAAAAAAAAAGGAACGGCTGCAAAAATTAAATAATTAAATCATACGTGAGAAGGAACTTTGTTCCTGACGGGGTCAAAGTCAAATCATTAATTTCAAATAGGCCCATGTATGGCACTTTTGAACGTCAAAAATTACAAAATAATAAAATTGATTCTATTCGCCCCTTCCAAAAGGTAGTTTTCGTATGGAGAAGAATGGGCAAGAAACTCCACCGTTACTCTTTTAAAATGTTTTACAATTGTTTGTATATGTACGTACATTTGTTAAATAATAATTATATGTGAAGACGGTGCACCTAGAATAAAATTACTATACCACAATAGGTAAAAAGAATTAAAAATGAAACAACGACAGATAATTTAATATGTGATAGATACATGGTGCTCACATATTTACAAACATTGTAAAAGTAGACGATTTTCCTAAAATTTTACAGTTAATAAGTCAGTGTGTGAGGAAGTAATCACAGAATGTAAAATCAATGTCATAAAACACAAAGTAATAAATTTTACAATTAAATTAGCAAACAGTTTGATTTTGTCTTGATTCTAAATTGTCCTATGGAGCAGGACCAGCATGTTTCCAAGCACTCTTATCTTGGATATAATCCTCTAATTTGTAATATGCTTGTTTACAAAGTGTATTTTTAATATGAGTTTTAAATTTTCTTTCATTTAATTGCAAAATGTCACAAGGTATTTTGTTGTAACATTTAACACAGTGCCCCATAAAAGATATATATATGTACTTAAGATAATCTAAAAAATGGTTGATCTAGTTTATCTTTATTTCTAGTATTAAAATTATGTCTATCACTTATTTTATTAAAGAGATGTGGATTTTTCCTTACATACATATTATTTTCATAAATGAATTGGCAAGGTACCGTCATAATATTAATCCTTTTAAAAAGTTTCCTGAGAGATTCGCGGCGACGTAGATTATAAATGGCTCTGATAGCTCTCTTTTGCAAAATAAAGATGGATTCAATGTCAGCAGCCCGACCCCACAGTAAAATACCATACGACATAAGGCTCCTCGACTGTACACGTTTTTTTTAATAATAATACTTGTCGCGCCGGCTCAGCGATCTGACATCATTGCGGAAAATTGTAACAATTGTTACGAAAGAAATACCTACATTCTTACACAATATTGCTACGCATATTTACAAAAAGAATCTAATAGATCACGTTTGATTGACGAATAATAATAATTTCTTTACAAAAAGTAATGATATCCCATCAAAAACATAAATGTGAAAATGGGAGCCAAATTCCATAAATATGGTTGTCGACTTCGCCGACAAAAGAATTGAAATCTAAATGGGTGCCAAGTTCTGTAGATAATCCTGAAATTTATTTATAAGAACATGCAACTTTCTAAAATAAAATTAAAACACAAATTCTTGTTTTTTCTGCTATAACAATGTTTGCTATTTAAAAATATAACTTCTTAAATTTGAACAGTCGAATTATTTACACAAAGCACTTAGGATAAATTGAAGCTCAAGATTTGACTTGGCTAGTTTTTACCAGCAAGCTGAAATTTTAGAGAAAGAAGATATTTTGACCTTACAGTTACAATAAGAAACAGTAACTTGCGCATAACATAAAGAACAAAAATATGAATATTTTACTTTATTTATTTGGCTCACCAACAATTAAGTACACCGATACAAAGATATGAGATACATGCAATAAACTTATAGACTAGTGTACAAATTTCTTACAGGTAAGCACATCATGAATTACTTATTTGATGTTGAGTGCCTACTTAAAATTAAATAATAATAATTAAATATGCCTAGGTAGACAGTCAAAGCTGTAAACTCGATAAAAAAATAGCGTCCAACTGTTAGCCGCTTAATGCACGCACACTAAAAAAGTAAAATTACAGCACAATGACGTGGCGCGAGTGTAAGACGTAGCTGTAATGCACACCAGCATAAAAAAGTTACCCTGTTTGTTTTAGTTCTTTTGCACCGCGACACTGTAGACAAATATAAAGATGATAAATTGATTAGCCAAATATAAGATAACTTGTATGTAAAAACTAGCCAAGTCAAATCTTGAGCTTCAATTTATCCTAAGTGCTTTGTGTAAATAATTCGACTGTTCAAATTTAAGAAGTTATATTTTTAAATAGCAAACATTGTTATAGCAGAAAAAACAAGAATTTGTGTTTTAATTTTATTTTAGAAAGTTGCATGTTCTTATAAATAAATTTCAGGATTATCTACAGAACTTGGCACCCATTTAGATTTCAATTCTTTTGTCGGCGAAGTCGACAACCATATTTATGGAATTTGGCTCCCATTTTCACATTTATGTTTTTGATGGGATATTAACTTCTTGGATTAGCGCTGTATCGAAATAGAAAAAAAATTGTTTTATAGTATTATTTTGTTACAGAAAAAGTGTTATAATATGATTCTATTTTTAAATTTCGGTATTCTGTTAATAAAGTATGTCAATATAAACTCGTTTTGAAGTTCATAATTCGAATATTACGCTATGAGAGTAGATAAAATGTTATATGTGTTATGTTCGTTCTAAATATAGTCGCAAAATTTTGAATCAAGACACTCACAAAACACACAATATGTGTTAGGAAATAAAGCAACAACAAAATATACTTAGAAAAAAGGGGCAGAGTCGACATTCTTTACTTTTCCCGAAAAAGAAAATCCATCAATGACACAAGCAGTTCCTTTTTAGGTTATAGGACGAAAGGAAAAAGACACAATTGTTTTTGGGGCGTAGCTTTCGCCCTCGCTTAGCATTTTGTCTGGATTTAAAAAAGTTTTTATTACGCTCTCGACGACGACATATTTTGCGAAATGACGGACTGTCTTAATGTTGGGAGCTGTAATACAGTAGTTTTTTTTATAATAATTAGGTTTTTTGATGTTATAAGAATGTAAAAGATAAGCTTTTATATTTAGCCAAGTGGTATTTATCATTTATTATTGCTCGCTCTGGTCCAATTTTCCACTTTTCTTCATTATTTTAATCTTATATATAAAATTCTCGTGTCACAATGTTAGTTTACTTACTCCTCCGAAACGGCTTTACTGATTTTTACCAAATTTTATATGCATATTCAGTAGGTCTGAGAATCGGCTACTATCTATTTTTCATACCACTAAGTCCACCCCAAACAAATAATTCGCGATAATAATCCTATTTCAAAGTTAAAAAGTATCATGTTTACAGACACAATGATAGGTACTTTTTAACTTTGAAAATTCAGCGTGATGAAACGTAAAAAAATTGGTACTGAGGCAGACTCCTACCCAGCAAAAAAATAAATCACAAAGAATTTTAATATTATAACTTAAATATATTACTAGCCCTAAATATTTAGTTTCCTAAAACACGTTACGTATTCATCAGGTTTACAAATACGTACATAAAAAAGACAAAGTAGCAAATAATTTTGTTCTCTGACAGATAAAGACTCAGACCAAAACTAAAACCATTATATTTTGCGTAACTGTCAGTAAGTCTGGAACTGTGACTTGTGAGAAGTGATATAACCGTTCCCATTCGGCTTATGAGAGACAAAAATGGAGCTATACACGGTGTATAACGCTGTCTCTTTTCCACACTGGAACAAATGACGACTTTAACACTTTTCTATGGAGCCCCGGGCTAGGTATCAAAAAACTTTAAGAAGTCGACGGGATTGGGTCTTTATATTCATGATAAAAATACTTAAGTTTATTTTAATTTACTTTATTATTCCCAAAGTCTTCCCCATAGCATAATATTTTAAGCTCGCTCCAAGAATCTAAATTAGCTTTTGAATTTTTAAACGTTTCTCGAGAATAAATCAGAGGAAAGCTTTGAACGATGATAATATTTATATAAAATGTTTATTACTGCCTCGTTGATCTAGTGGTCGCAAGCACAACTGCTGAGCATGAGGTCCTGAATTCGATTCCCAGGTCGAGCAAAGTGTTATTGGGTTTTCCGTCAGGAATTTCTCAGTAGCAGCCCGGTGTCTGGATTTTGGTGGATTCCGGTTGATAGCAATAGGGTCGTCCACTATTACTTGTGTACTGCAGGTACACCTCTACTTAATTCTTCGGGGAATACAGGCATGATGTTGCCTATTGCTGATTAATTGTTGCTTGTAGTTAATTAATTTCCAAATGCAGTATTTGTCTTGGCTTTATTTGTGACTAGCTTCTGCCTGCGACTTTGTCCGTGAATCTATAACCTTCCTCAACAATCGGGCTATCCAATGCAAAAAGAATTGTTTAAATCCGACTGGTAGTTCCGGAGATTACCCTATATATAAACTTACAACAAACAAATTTTTCCTCTTTATAGTTCCGGTTATTAATTTTTATACATTTTTAAATATTTTTATCAAATAAAAAAAAAGCATTTAAAAATTTGAAAAAATAGTAGCCCAACGGTATCGGGAACAGGGTCCAAGTTATTACCTCTTTATAATATTACTGGTACATTAGTATTAGCATATTAGTATTAGTAGTATATTAGTATTAGTAGTATATTAGTATTAGTAGTATATTAGTATAGATAAAGGGAGTCTTGACCTTGCCTACCAGGAGTGAAGAAGGAGTAATTAACACAAATTGACTGAACGGTTATTCCTTCCGATGTTTTGTTATATTTATTACTTACGATAAACGAAGTTCTAAGTGGCCTGATAATGAAAATGTACAAAGGTAATAGGGATGAAATCAGTGACTGCGAACTTGACCTTTTAGCTCCTAAATAGGAATAAGTTCCTACATAATGAAAATAATTGATTGACTTGATGGTTGATTCACATAGGTGGCAATTTTGAGGCTATTGATTACGAAAAAAATCTCAGACTTAAGTTTGTATATTTTAGTGGTGGCCTAGCCTTTCTAGCTAGTCACAATTTCATGCCTAGCCTTTTCCCAACTATGTTGGGGTCGGCTTCCAGTCTAACCGGATGCAGCGGAATAGCAGTATTTTACACGGAGCGACTGCCTATCTGATCTCCACAACCCAGTAGCTGGGTAATACGATACACTTTGGTAAGACTGGTTGTCAGACTTTCGGGCTTCTGACGACCCGTAACGACTGTCAAAGATCCACGAATGATAGCCAACAACGGCTAAACGTGCTTGCCGAGGCACGGAGGAGTCTCGGTATGTACCCATCCACGGACCAATCCCGGCAAGCGTAGCTTAACCTGATGGATCGACCCATGCAGCTGTTATTCTTAACACGCAGCTATCCATGGCTTTAATTCGTCTTCTTTTCTATTTTTGGTGTCTCTCAAATTCATGAATATTATCCATCAATTCACGAAATGGACCGAAGTCACGAGCGCTGCTGAGCTCTTCCACGCTTGCAAAGGACAAGGAGAATTATTCAGAGTTAGTGGCCAACTTTCTAATAAGCGAGCTAAAATTTTTCTACCTCCACTACTAAATTTATGACGTCATGAAATTAAACTATTATCTATCTTTACATACCCGCACGGAAATACAAATTATGAAAATTTGATACGCTTAGCTGATGTTAGGGGAATCCTCAATTTTCGGAGTAATATTTCGGCGCCATAATCCCGGGCGGGAAACCTCTGGGTCACGCTAAGTCTCATTTATTTTACTATGTGGATGTATATCTATAGTGTGGAGTTAATTTCTACGTGTTCGCTATATAGGAATGTTGGCTGTTTTGTGAGAATTCTTGGAAATTTAAATAGGAGGGAAGAACTTACTGCGAATATTAATTTCATCTTGAATGAAACTGAAGAAATTTTCGTAGAATCCAGAATTATATATCTATTAATGGAAATCTTTTCATCTAACAAGAGCGTCTTTAGACATCAAAGAACACCACATTTGTGACTGAAGAATAAGTCAAAAATAAAAGGAATATTTGAAAAATATGCTGAATATAAAAGAAAATACTTGACTTACATTAGATATGATATCTCTGATATTGTATCTGCATTCAAAATTGGATCAAATCGTGCGTGCAGCGCAGAGGCTGCCATTGTTATTCAAGTCAGAATTCCGAACGCTGACGAAAATGACCGAGCATTCCCGAACACAGAGTGAACGCTCTTTGCAAAATATATAGGGGCAATGTCACTGTAGTTTTGAGCTTACTTACATATATATTGTTTGAGATTCCGATATTGTTCTATTTTCGATGAAAGAATATAATAATAGTAGATATCTATTCAACTCTCTTGTGTTGTATTTTAATATTGTTTTTCTAAATATGTTTTGCAAGAGTAGTTAGGTAAATGTATTAGCGAACTATTTTATTTGAAGCAAAGAAAAGGGAAATAAAAAGGGTTAAAAGCAAAGCTGGAATATCAAAATTTTAGAACTAACTAACACAAAAATATAATAAATATTGAATGCCCCCTGACTCCAAACTTGAGGGGGAGGGGCTTGTGGCTAAGTAATAACAGCTGCACGGGTCGATCGATCAGGTTAAGCTACGCTTGCCGCGGTTGGTACGTGGATGGGTGACCATCTTTACATACCAAGTCTCCTCCGTGCCTCGGAAAGCACGTTAAGCCGTTGGTCCCGGCTGTCATTTGTAGATCTTTGACAGTCGTTACGGGTAGTTAGAAGCCCAAAAAGTCTGACAACCAGTCTTACCAAGGGGTATCGTGTTATCTAGTCACTAGGTTGTGGAGGTCAGATAGGCAGTCGCTCCATGTAAAATACTGGTATTCAGCTGCATCCGGTTAGACTGGAAGCCGACCCCAACATAGTTGGGAAAAGGCTAGGCAGATGATGACTACAAACAACCACCCCCCATATAATAAATGAGTTAAACGGCCAATGGTTGTCGTCAATTGATACTTGAAGCAAATTAAGGAAGAGATCAACAAACTATCATAAAGTTAAATGTCTTTTGAGGTTTCTGGCGTAAGCGAGTTCCGTATGCCAGAACTGACCACGATTAATCACAATCTGAATAATTTTGAAGAATATTGCTAATCCATTGCTTCATAAGTTAGAAAAAAATTGTCTGATCACCAAAGTAAATAACGCAATGAATATTGTTTAACTGTCAAAATTAAACAGATTGTGATTGATAGTGTGTTACTCAATTAAAGTTCTTGGGGCCTACTACGAGCTCATAAAGCAGTATTATTTTAATATTACTTCAGTGTGGGAAAGAGATGAAGCTCTACAGGACGTATAGCTCCATCTTCTTCTCCCACTGAAGTAATATTAAAATAATACTGCTTTTGAGTTGGTAGTGAGTCTGCTTATATCGGTCAACTTACTCACCAACATGAGAACAACTAAAATTTTAACAGAAATACACCCACAAAAAATATTCAAACTATCCGTACAATAAACGTTCCATATCATCTTATACGGTTCCAATTTAAAATATTCCGCAAGATCTCATCTCCTATACAAAACGACAAATTGGATTTCTCAACGACTGTAAAATTCCTTTGTATGAATACCAGCCAGTACAAGATAGTTTCAGAATACTAAGTGAAGTGTAACCAGAAATAGGTTAAAACGATGATGGCTCTGAACTGAATTGTTCCAACTTTGGTTTTATAAAAAGTCTTTTTCACTCCTCTTGCTTAAAAAGGCCGGCCTTGTAGAGTACCAGAGCGGGAAAAAAATAGCATTTCTTACTCTAGGGGAAAAAGTAATTTCTTTTTAATTTTTGTCTGTTCTAATGAGCCTTGAAAAACGAAAAAGTCTTTATACTTATGTAGAATAATCATGATTATGGACTCGACTTATTACTGGTTCGCAAAAAAAGAAGAAAATTTTATTTTTGAATATGGAACTACTAAATGCGGCTATCTCTTCGGTAGAATGCGTGCATTGCGTTGCGGCTAGAGAAGAAATAAAAAAGGCATTGGCGCGAAATCTTTAGAATTTTTCTCTAATTAGGTACGAATTTAATTGTTGACCATAATATAATTTACAACAGTGAAAATGTCATCACCTAGTGAGAACATCTTCACAGAGGATTGAAATTAAGTTGCCGGAAAAAAACATCTCGTTAAATATCCAGAATTGTACAAATTGTACAATTAAATAAAATAAACTATTTAATATTGTATTGGATTATTTTGTTTTTTTCGCAATCGTAGTGAAAAGTAGAGTGTAACACATGGCGCTAAAACCCAATATAACTCGGTTTCTATTTACTCCCTCGCTAAAGTTCGGGAGTAAAACTACCTCGTTACAATGAGTTATTTTAGCCCCTCGTATGACAATCTACTATTATTTTTAGATGGCTGTGTGAACTTTTTGAAATGAGAAATTAAGATAATTAAAGCTTTTATGTGTTCCCACTAGCGTTGCCAGACGTCCCGTATTTCAGGCGTAATTATGAACGTCCCGCCGGGACAGACTCTGTCCCGTATTTTAACCTTATTTGATTTATTATTAAAAATCTATCGCACCACGGTTGATTGAAATTGAGAAGTGGAAGAAAATCATGGAAGGGTTTTCCAAGAATGAAATTCCTTTTTTTTTCTAATTATATCGTTTATCTTCAGTAGGCATCCCTAGTTCAAACTGTTTTGTAGAAAGGACTTTTTCGCAGATGGTCTTGAAATGGACTGATGTGCGCAATTTTACCCCCGATTTGATAAATAGTGAATGATCATTTTCAACTATGACTGTTGTAATAACTACATTGAATTTTACAAATATGTTAAATCTAACAAAGAGATATTTAAACTTATACGATCTTCATAAATAAATAATAAGAACGTAAAATACATGTTTTTTATTTGTCCTGGGAAAAAAATTGAAATCCCGTTTTTAAAACAAAATTGAGCATTTGCCCCTAAAGAATAAATAAAAATCTGGCAACCCTTGTTCCCACCTTTACGTCATTGGGTGTTCCAGCTTGTTCAACTTGCAAGAGTGAAACTATAATCAATACCTAAGTTCAAATGAACTTAGTTTTTCAACACATTGCATTTGGCTCATTAGTGGACCGATCATTAAGAAAACCATTTTTGTTTTTATTCATTCTGTAAGCACTAAGAAGTCTAGCATAATGTCACAGTATAAATAACAGTATTATATCTTCAAATAAAACGGCCGAAACGACGTGCTTCGAAATCTCAGTGTATACCAGTACGCAACAGTCTCGAGTGCGCGGCAGTAACGCACGGACGCGGCAAGTTTATCTACCCAGCAGCCGTACTGTTATTTTATTGTACTGTGGTAATGTCTAACCACTTTAATGCAAAAAAAAACTTTTTACAAAAAAAAAAAACAACCGACTTCAAAGAAAACACTACAAAGTGAAAAATAACTTTAATTTCGGAAGTCGGTGTCTTTGGTTTTGAATTTTCGTTCTTTGTCATCGACTTCCGAAATTAAAGTTATTTTTCACTTTGTAGTGTTTCCTTTGAAGTCGGTTGTTTTTTTTTTGTAAAAAGTTTTTATTTTTCACTTTTTAGTTGTGATACCTACCCCACACAAATTCGAATACCACTACCTGCTATGTAAATAACAGTGACAGGAAGTTATCATAATATCATCCACATACTAAGTGAGGTAAAAATACGTATTATTGAAGCTAACTCAAAAACTACCGAAGTAAAGTTAATAAAATTTATATGGGACCACCTCTGAAATATGATCTACCAAACAAAAAAAGAATCCTCAAAATCAATTCATAATTGACGGAGTAATCGCGTAACAAACATACAAAAAAAAAAACAACATACAGTCGAATTGAGAACCTCCTCCTTTTGGAAGTCGGTTAATTAATACCAGTTTCTTTACATAATTTATTATAACATAGCTAAAAGAAATAGGGCTCTTAGAGTTATCGTTTGCAATATACAAATTGTAAAGTAATAGTGTACTCATTGTTGAAAAGCCTAATAAATAAATAAATAATTTAAAAAGAAAAGTATGTTTCACTCAGTAATTTCGCAAATCAAATTGTAGCCAAAAGAACGCACGATACGCCATCACCACCACTATGCTAAAACAACACATTACAGCGCACTAATTTGTTTGCCATTCATCTAGAAGCCACACCTCACGAGAATTCATAATAGGTTCCAGTCTATTAGGACTCCTACCTTCACCTGTATGAATATCTATGCCATACGTGTCTATTCAGTATTCACGTATGCACACAGACATTGGCATTTGACATTTTTGCTCGCCTATTAATATCGTGAGATAAAATGCCAGATGCATTTAATTAATCTTGGTAACCATATCTATGAAGATATTTTCAGAATCATTATGCAGTTCAAATAAGACATCAAATTGGTTCTTGTGTGAATGAATTGAATGAAGCTTTCAATTCAGTTTGAAAGATAAAAAAAATATTCTCTAAAGCATGTAAGTATCATTTACGCTGATAAAGTTGTATGTAGAAATACAGTGTGATTCTTCATAATGTGCACATATCGAAATTAGGGAATCTATGCTTAATTTTATCGACGGAAAAAATATTAAAACAATTTTTTTTTATCTTTTATAAAAAAAAATGGAAAATAAAAAAAAAATTTTCTTCTCTTTGGCATTTTATTTATAAATTTTAAAATTTTTATAAAAATTGATGAAAAAGGTACAGATTTTTGCTACAAAAACATGTTTATTTTCAATTGAGGGTAGGTTTTTTCTTAATTTTTTTATTTTATGTGGACGCCAAATTACTTCCAATCATTATGAAGTTTATTTCATCGCGATAGATGATTTAGTTTAAAAGTTAAGTACACAGTTTTGTAAAAAAAAAAAATATTCCATAAAAAGTACTTAAAAAAAAAAGAAAAAAAAAAAAACTGTCTTTAAAATTAAGCATAGATTCCCTCATTTCAATATTTGCACATTATGAAGAATCACACTGTATAAGGTAATAAGAAACACATATGTTTCAGCACTTTATTTCCCTTATTTATTTATTTTTTTCATTCAAAGCTCGAACATTAACGCGTGAAAGAAAATATTCCTCTAAAGATAACATGTAAAAGAAAAAAGATAATTTAATCTTCTCCGAGACACTCTTAAAATTGAGTTTTCTTTCTTGATTGGATCCTATTATTGCACACTTTTGTGTGAAACTAAATGTTATTTCTTGAAACATTGTATCGGACGAAGGCGATGGAATCTCTAGATTAGTTTTTGTGCAATCTCTTGGAAAAGCTGACAGTGCCGTGATTGTGGAGAGAGAGTGGAGAAAATGGATGCAAAGATATATAAGTTTACCGAGGCATGTTTTCAAGATTAATTTTCTATTTCTAATGAAGTGTCGACGTTTCTTATAAGTACACTTAAATGTACCGAAACCACATTCATTCAATCATTGGCCAAATAAATGAAAAGTGAAATGCAAATTAGTAGGATATGTAATGTTTATTTTTTATTTTAGTGTTTTGTTAGGTACTGAAAAAACATTACAAATAAAGAAAGAAATACATTTATTTAGCACAGACTAAAAAAGCACACAATATAATTAACAGCAGATAAAAAAATAAAAATAAAAATCAAATAATAAGTGCAAAGAGCGATGTAAGAGCAGGAGAGTCAAAAAGCCAAAAAGGCCTAGTTCAGCAAAAATGCCAGACAACATTAAGTGTCTGACGCTGGTTTTCGACTGGACCTGAAAAAGTGATGTGACGGATGTAAATCAGTTTTATAATGTAACGTGTATATGTATACTTAAATAAAATAAATTTGTGTGAGACAAAAAAAAAAAAAAAAAATAACGAATATTTAGACGTACCTACAAAAATAGTGTGATTGTGCATAAAATTGCAAAACAAAACAAACAAAGACTGACAAATAAATGAGTAAGTGAGACGGACGCATGATAGACCATTGTATACTTAAATAAAGATATCCTTCGAAAATGAGCCTGTTAAAAAAAACCTGTTTTGAACGATGACAAATCCTATCTACTTACATTTTAATAATCGGTATTTTTGCAGCAGTAGCTAGAAATGGTTTAATTTTAACATAGTTCATCACAAAAGTACACGCGCTTTTCCCAATCTATTCTCAATAAAAAATATGAGTACTCAGTAACAATTACCATTATTACCTAAATAACTTTTCCACCACGTGTAAAGATGTAGGTACTATCACAAAGCACAAACCGCCAATTAAGGTACATTAACTTATTAGTCCTTGCTACGTGTGTGAACATCGGTAAAGGAGATGATTTCCCGGAAGGAGACAAACTTCACACATCTTTTGGTAATTACTGCCGAGAAACTATATGTGTATAGTTTAATCTATTCGACGCAATGTTTGTCTTTTGAAGAACCTCCATCGGTTGTTAGAGAACGTTTTTGGTTAAAGATAATATGGTTGAGTGGATGTGGAGTGCAGACTTCCTTTTGTTTTCCTGTGTTTGAACCTATGCAGGCATGTACGTTACTTTGTGCAGTTTATTTTACCACTAATGCTATGAAATAAAAAAAAACCAGTCAATAGCGATTCTGACTCGCGCACCTAGGGTTCCATATCATTTTAAATTTTCAATTCGTCAGAGAATTTTAACACTGCGTACTGCATTGTAGAATATTGCAGTTTTAGATCAGCGCTATCTCTTGACCGATAGTGGAACTAAAGTCATTTTTGTTGATGATTTCTGAAAAAGTGTGCTATTTAGAGATATCGTTTTATTTTTCTGTAATTTTTACTTTAACTTCTATCACATAGAATAATTTCAGATTTTTCGGTGAACGGTATTTTTTTACATTTTTCGTCACAAGTCGAAAAATAAACAGCATAAAAATAAAAAGTTTAACAATGTGCAAATAGCGTTCTTTCATATGATACCCCACATGCCCTAGTAGCCCCACTTCGAATTTTTAAGACTGATGCTCTCTTTCAGTCCCTGATGCAAAAAAAATATAATTCTTTCTTATTTGCAAAATAGTTGGGCAAACATCATCTAAAACTATTCCAAATTTCAAGTTGATAGCATTAGTAGTTCTTGAGATATCCAGCTGTGACAGACAGACTGAGTCGCACCATAAGGGTTCCTTTTTACCCGACTACGGCAAAGCCAAAAGGAAGGGTTATGATTTTAGCAGTCTATGTATGTATGTTTGTATGTATGTATGTTTGTATATATGTATGTATGTATGTTTGTTTTTACGTGTGTTCCATCGTAGCGCCTAAACTACTAAACCGATTTTGATGAATGAAGTATCAATAGATTCGTAATAATGGTCCGGGTAACATAGGCTATATAATTTTTCCCTAAATTTAATTTGGTGGACTTTACACGTAAATTTCTAACCTCAAAAAAAAAATGGGATGATCATGGCATGTTTGGTATCAAAAGAAAGGTCTTGACGAGCACATTACAAATATGTATATAATATTATATTTTCAAAGTATCAAATATGTTTAAATCGTTAAAAACAAGCAAAAGTGAGACTGCGCTACGTAGTATCGCAAGATGTTACCAACATGCAGTTAATCAAATCTTAATAAGTAGTACCGATTTGTAATTCCACTCTTATGAAGAAAAACAAGTACAACGAAATATTTATATTTTGGATTTCTTCGAAGCTCGATATCGATATATGGTGTTGGCGTCGAAATAAATCGCTCTATGGTTTCGTCCAAAGCACTATGCACTGCTATTGGAATTTAAAATAGGTTAATTACTGAACTATTTATTACTCTACTCTTATTTACGTTTATTAAGTGTAAAAACAGGAAAGGTAAAAAATAAAAAAATAAAGTTTAATAAAAAACTGTATCTGTGTGTTTAAATCAAGACATAGGTACAAAAATGGTCAAGGTAAAGCCGTCGTCGCATGCCATTTTAGTACGGAACCCTAAAAACGAGCGAACCTTACCGTAGTCGCATATCATGTGTAACATTTAACATCACCGTGGTAATAAGCAACATTAAAGGGGCGGCCTCCTCAAGGTCGTTTCTGACGGCCAACTCTAGTGCCGTGAACACTCATTGATCATTTTAAAGGGCGGGCGCTTCCCGTCCCTTTTCACAAAATCACTACCGTAGATTTTTAGGGTAGGTAAATCTTTGTGGTAGATGTTTACGGCTGTGTTTTGTGCACAGATTGCTGGAAACCGATAGAAAAGATTGTTACACATCCAAGAACAGTCGTGCTTCTAGAAATGCGAACATGCAGGCGTGCATGTATGACCAGATGTATGAACGTAAACTAAGCAAAAGGAGTAATGTGAGGATTACAGCTGGTGCCTTTCTGTAGTTTCTGCTTACTCCGTGGGAAGAAGGCGTAATTTTTTGTATGTATGTATATTCTAAAAATGGTAAAGGAAAGTATCGTGAGGAAAACGATTTGACCACCAAACTTTCGAAGACATTGTGACAACCACAGAGCTCGCTTAGTGCAGATGATAGATATGGCCCACTGCATCTTCAAGAGAGGAGATCTGACTCACAGCAGTGGGAACATTATGGGCATTGTCATTCCTTTTGGGTTAAGAGGAGGCTCCCTAAATCGTATGTTAATTTGTATTAATATTCTGAAACAGTCACGCATACAATCAAAATGGAACTTTAGTATATGATTTATTGGATTTTTTTTTTCCATGTACAAGACAGTTACGTAATTATGACATTTTCGGTCGTTTTTTTTTAAATTCGAAAATCATGTCTTTTTAACCGACTTCCAAAAAGGAGGAGGTTATACGTTCGTCGCGTATGTTTGTTTTTTTTTTTTTTTTTTATGTATGTCCACCGATTTCTCCGTCAATTGTGGACCGATTTTGAAAATTCTTTTTTTGTTTGAAAGGGTGTGCTCTCGAATTGGTCCCATATAAATTTTATTAACTTTGCTTCGATAGTTTTTGAGTTAGCTACAAAAAACGTATTTTTTTCCCACTTAGTATGTAGATGATATGATAAGTTTCTGTCACTGGTAGCAGGTAGTGGTATTCGAATGTGTGTTGGGTAGGTACCACAACTAAAAAGTGAAAAATAAAAACTTTTTACAAAAAAAAAACAACCGACCTCCAAAAAAAACACTACAAAGTGAAAAATAACTTTAATTTCGGAAGTCGGTGGCAAAAAACGAAACTATAAAACCCAAGACACCGACTTCCGAAATTAAAGTTATTTTTCACTTTGTAGTGTTTTTTTTGGAGGTCGGTTGTTTAAAGATTATTTCAAACAAAATCAAGATTACTCGACTTTTATGTCTTAAATAAGTATTCACAATAAGAAAATATAGTTTATTATCCAGCCACAATAAATTTTTTCTCTAGATCATTTATTACTTCACTACATAGTATAAAACAAAGTCGCTTTTTCTGTCCCTATATCCCTATGTATGCTTAAATCTTTAAAACTACGCAACGGATTTTGATGCGGTTTTTTTTAATAGATAGAGTGATTGAAGAGGAAGGTTTATATGTATAGTAACCCGGTTTATACCCGTGCGAAGCCGGGGCGGGTCGCTAGTTAGTTATAAACTAAATAAGAATTGAGACTTACGCCATTTAGTTCCGTGCTGGAACACGATCAAAGACCGCACGCGATATTCAACTTTATTACTGATGTGTTAGCGATTAGAACATATCTGAGTGGCGGGGTGCATGGGGGCGGAGCTTGCGTGGAAATTGTCTTTAGAGGTGAATGGTTAAATCTGTATCAATAAAAATCAATTGCCGCATGTAAGAAAGATCATTACTTCAGAACGCCTCGACCGATTTGACTGATTTTATTTTGTTGTTTGTAATTATCGGGAAAACGTTTGTATGAAAGATTTATTTTAGAAAATCCACCGGAACATGAAATTCACCCAGGCAACGCCGGGCACGAACAGCTAGTTAACAACAATCAAATAACAACAATCGTTCACTTAATCAACATAAAAGATATTAAATGCACACTGAATTTGATTTCCGGATGGATTTGCTTTCAATTATCAAAAAAGCAATCAGTTTTCAAGATCAAAGCTTTTCATTACCTACTCCTTTCGGTTAAAGGTAATTTAACAATTGAATGAACGAAAACAATGAGTAGGTAATTACGTTTAGATTAATTTATCCAGTTATGACCAACGACTTAGTGAAGGTTGGGGAAATTCGCTGGAAGAGGGAAACGTGAGAGCGGTCGTTGAGGTGATGCTTGAGGGAGGCCTACGTGACCAGCAGTGCTATTCTGTAAAAATCTTACCGTGAACGCTTAGGTGAAGTGAGCTTGAAAGTGAGCTGTCAACAGTGTCAATTCCTAGTATTTGGTGGAATGACAGCTCACTTCTAGCTCACTTCACCTTAGCGTTCAAATTCAAATTCAAATTCATTTATTCGTGTGATTTTTGGTACATTTTTACATGAGATCTTAATAATTCGAATTCGCTCCTCAAAAATCTACCTTAAAGGTGTACACACTTTCACATAATAATTAGTTATATAATTAGTTATAATAAAGAATAATCAAAATATTAAAATAAAATAATTACAAATAAACACAAAATAACTTGAGACAGAAAAACAAGCAAAAAAAAAGAAGATAATAATAAAGATAATAATACAATGTAAAAATTAAATAAATGTCAATGTCAAATAACTTACAATTTATCATTAAGGAATTCGTCAATAGTATAATAACATTTTTCCAATAATAAATGTCTTAATTTGTTTTTTTTTGTTTGTTTTTGTTTTCGTTCACGGTTAGATTTTTACAGAATAGTACTGCTGGTCTTTTAGCCAAGATGTTCAAGATGACTATTAAAGTATTTTGAGTTATGGATGTTCAGGAACATATTTAGGCCCTTTCCTCATTGGTCGGTACGGTATCGTTTCGGCACCGTTCCGGTACTGCTTTTGTTTCCTTATTGGTCGGTTAGCACTCTGTACCGAAACGGTACCGCACGCGCGCACTGCTTTCATTTAGAATTCCAAATTCAAATTAATTCTATTGGTACGAAAGTCCATGACCAAAATTTTTGCCTTATCGTTTTACGAACAAAATTGTATAAAATCGATAGATTTGGTTATTCTGAAATTCAGAAATGCTAATTTTAGAAAATTTCCGCGTCACGTCTGACCTGACCGCATTTTAAATATGACAAAAAAACACCGAACTGTTTTATAGCAATCTGTCTGATTTTCAGAATGTAGTTGAACGACAGATTTTAGATACCGAAAACACAATTTTCAGAAACCAGTAGCGTCACACGAGATCATAAATCGAGAAAATTAAAAATGCGGCAAAAAATATACCTATCCCATCTGAAAATCTTGTTTTTATGTGAAAATTGGTCAGTTGATGCGAATAAATTATTTTCCAGAGAAAATAAGAGCATCATTATGTGTTGAAACCATTTTGAACTTGTTGAAAAAAAAAAAATTATAGCATTCTAAACATAGCATTCTGTCTGAAAACTGTTGGACGTAATGAAAAAGGTTGATGGTCATAGTCCGATGGGACGGCAACCCGATACGACCACAGAGCGATCAGGCGTAGGGTCAATGGCTTAACGTGCTTTCCGAGGCACGGGGGTATCACACCGCCATCTTTTAAACTCTGGACTGCTACTAAGAAATTCCTAATGAAAAAGCCCAATAACACTTTGGCCGACCCAGGAATTAAATCCAGGACCCCACGCTCATCAGTCGGACTTGCGACCACGAGACCGAAAGGGCAGTCAAAAAAAAAAAAATGGCACTCCGGGAGTGCCGATAGAAGTGAAAACTTGAACAAGATCGCCTTGGTGGAAGAAAAATACTTGTATAGAACATTGGTCCGTAATCTTATCTAAATAAAGAGCACAATCGTGTTTACAAAAAAAAAAACTACCAAAACCTTTAAAGTGAAAATACTTGCATAGAACATTGATCCGTAACGTAATACAAATAAAGAGCGCAATTGCGTTTGCAAAAATGAGGTGTCGGTAATGGTGTCGCTAGTTCAATTGTTTTTTCCCATCTCAAATGCCCAATGCGACTAAAGAAGTTTTCACTTAAAAGAATAGGTCACCCCATTTTATCCTGAAGCTGAAATAAAACACCTAGAAAATATCAATTCACCGGAACCGACAACTGACCGAGTTAGGAATAAATATTTTTGCAGTATTTGAATTCAAACAAGGTAGCAAAACGGATAGTTTTATGCACAAAAAATGTTAGGAAAAACTGAATTCAGTTTTGAAACATTAAAAATATGTGCAGCGTTATTATTTTGTTTATTTCTTTAGACGGGTTATTCTGCTCGAAAATCGGTGAAAAATATAATTCGAAATCCTTTTTAAAAATGTCGTTGTATTTGGTTGAAGGGTTGAATCTACAAAATCAAAAGTCAAACTAGGCTGAGAATCAGCACTTTTAGATCGCCAAAATTACACTTCTTAGTGGTTTAGCTGAGAAGAAGAAGTGGGGCAACAAACTCCCCAGTAGCGCAGATGTCTGCATTTATTTGCAAGTTACCTTGATTAACACCAATATATTTTGTCAGTAAGATAAACGAAATTCTTAAAATACTAGGTATAGACGTAGATATATTTAGTAACCTGTTCCGCTTAGCTATTTCTAAAGAGCCATAAAAAACTCCTGAAAGAAATCGACACGTGTTTCACCTCTCAACGAGGCATCCTCAGGATGACGATTGACTTATCGCGAACCCGAACACGGCGTGTCGCCACACCGAGCGCTGAACAACAGCGGTATCATTGGTGAGGCTCAGCGCTCGGTGTGGCAATACGCCGTGTGAAACGTCATCCTGAGGATGCCTTATTGAGAGATGAAACACGTGTCGATTTCTTTAAAATTATTATTTTACACACTGTTTTTTATTTCCTTTTTTATTTCTATCTTTTACTTATGTTATAATTATGTTGTGTTGTGTGCCTTTTTGTCTGTGCTAAATAAATGTATTTTCTTTCTTTTTTTTCTTTTACTTTGATTTTCACTACACAAGGTAAGTGCATCTGTTTTTTTCGAGACAACACCGTAACAAAAAGCCGGCTAAGTGCGTGTCTGACTACGCACAATGAAGGGTTCCGTAGTTGGGATGAATTTATCCCAAGAACAAACTTAACATTGTGGTTGAAAAACATGTTCTCCCATACATTCCAACTGCAAATGTAAGTTTGTTCGCACAATATTGCGAGATTTACCATGTTATTTTAAGACCATAGACTTCTTATAGATTTTTCTGTGATCTATAAGTAAAGAACCATTCTCTGTATGTTTTTCAAAATTTTTGGCTCAGTAGTTTCGGAGATAAAGGAAAAAAAAAATGGTCAATGTTTTATCTACTTTCTTAAATATCTTTTAAAAGTATTTATTTTAAAATTATAAAACATATATATTTGAAATCCTCGCAATAAGTCCTTTCATTTGATATGTCACACGGTTCAGTTGGCAAATTTTTAATATTTTTATTTTTTATTTGTCCCCCAAAAGTGACCCCCATATTCAAAATTCATTTATTTACGTTACACGTCCGTGTTTGGGTCACAGAAATACATATGTATGCTAAATGTAGCAGTGGTGGTCCAGTGGTAACGGCCGCGACTTACGAGTTGTAGGTCGTAGGTTCGAACCCAGACAGGCGCTTTATTTTTGCGTAAATTATTTCATCACCACTGCTCTCAAAACGGTGAAGGAAAACATCGTGAGGAAACCGGCATGTCCTAGAACCACGCGGGCCCAGTGCGGGTACTGGGCCCGCGTGGTGGATTACGGCCCACTCCCTCTCACAGAGAGGAGGCCTGTGTCCCAGCAGTGGAAACATTTATAGGCTGATGATCATGATGACCCTAAAAATTACTCATTGTATTCAAAAACCAAAAATACTCAACTCTGAAATATTTTATGCTATGTCAAAGACACAAGTCCATTTACAATTTATATCATGTTCCGTGTTTCATTTAATTTAATATTATTATATGAGGATGAGGGTAGAATATATGATATTGGTACCTACATACAGAAGCTTCGTCAATATACAAACACGACGTGTTCTGTTTGTTTATCAAGGGTAACAAATCAAATTAACAAACAGAGCCTGTGGTGGTATTAATAGTGATAACCAGATTATGACAAAATTGGGTTCAGTATCTAGTTTTAGGGTTTTAACTATACTCCATTTGAAATCAGATACGACATTTATACAAACCTTTTTTACAGTCCGTTCAACCGAATCTCACTTCTATACCGTACGTATAAGGATGACATTAAAAGAAAAAATTTGGCCACAGTACCAACTGTTTACTGCAGCTGCCATTTGTCATGGCACCAACGCAATAGAAGTTAAAATCGGTTGAACTGACTGTAAAAAAGGTTTAGTTAAATGTCTAATCTTATTTAAAATGGAGTATAGTTGAGGCTCATACAGGGTGGCAGGGACATCTACGCAAAAACTTTTACCATGGATTCAGTACATGATTCTGAACCTACCCTGCGTTAACATTTTTCGTCGGCTATTAAAAAAAAAAAACTATTGTTTCATAGAAAAGTGCAATACCTACGCGGTCAAAATGTATGGAACAGCATATATTTAGAATCATGTACAGAATCCATGGTAACAGTTTTCGTGTCGACGTTCCTGCCACCCTGTGTGGGCCTCAAATTATTCCATAGATTCTAATGCCAGAAACGATTCATTATACTGTTCGGTAGGTACTATAAGAACTCCGCATCTTATACTTATTACCGGGTCGTTCAAATAAAATACTGATTTAGTACTAGCTGCGCCCCGCAGTTTCACCTGCATAAGTCTCGATCTCGTACGACTATCGGGATAAAAAGTATCCTATGTCCTAACCCAGGTCATGGCCTACCCATGTGCTAAATTAAATCCAAATCCGTTCAGCCGTTTTAGCGTGAAAGCGTAACAAACAAACATACTCACTTTTGCATTTATAATATCGCCGCCCCCGCAGAATAAACGCGCAAGTGTAAAAAGTCAATTTTACAGGAAAAATAAAAAAACCTAAATTGATCCATAACTTTATGACTACACCGAATAGAAGTTTGTTTTTTACGTCGTTTAAAAGATATATTTTTTTTGTAGATATTCTAATTATTGTTAAGTATTAAACAGGTACTGTTTTTGAGTCATTGATAAAAAAAACATTTTACAGAAATGTTTTAGTTTTTTTTAACGTTAATGTTACTTTGAGTTATTTTTTCTTATCAACTATTGTTTTTTTTTTTGTTTTGCAATGTGATATTACTTGCGTTTTTCGCAGTACAGTGATACCGTTAATGGGCTATTATGCGTTTATTCTGGTGCAGTCGAAACAATTCTGATAATGTAATAGGTAATTAAGTTTTTATATCATCAAGGTCGGAATTATAACATTATGTTACGGTATATCGTGTGTAAGTGACTTCGTAAATAATTGATGTAAAAATCTGGAATAAATTGAGGTGATATATTTTGACCTATACATAACGAATATGGATTAACATCAAAACCGCCTCAATAGCACTTACGCGTTTATTCTGCGGGGGCGGCGATATTAGTAGGGATTTAAAGAATAATTATTCCTAGAGTCAGTTTTACGATTTTTACATGATGGCATCCACCAATGCTGCCAACTAGTCTTAGCGAAAACGCGCTGTCAGCGTTGTAAAAAAGCGCTAGAAAGCGCTAAAATGGCTTTTTAATAAAAAGCGCTATATTTCGCGCCAAACAATAAGGGAAATTTATTAATTTATTGAGTCGAAATAATATATTTGTGTATCGAATCAAGAGATTATCAAATTTACCTCATTCAGTTCGAGTATCAATCGACTTTTCGATTTGCGTTGCCGATCATCGACAATTTACAAAATTATTGCCCCACAGATAAAATAAATTTTATGATAGCATGAAATGAAACAAATAATATACGTAAAATCAATATTTTTTTTATAATGAAATCAATGATTTATGGAAAAAATATGTCGGTAATAAGTAGTAATACATAATTTTATTTAGCACTAGTAATTTATTATGTTTTACGCTGTATTAAGAAATATAGTTTTATATAATTTAAAAAAGCGCTAGATTTAGCGCTAAGTGCTAAAACGCGCTTCGAAACAAAAAAAGCGTTAGATCTGGCGCGAAAAGCGCTAAGTTGGCAGCACTGGCATCCACTGTCAGCTCATCCAGCTAAGTCCATACACTCTCTATTATTTTCGATCTTTTAAATACGAACTACTTAGTGTTTGTCTTACAACGGCTCTTTTGGGCTAAATGAACCTTAATAGGTACATTAGTTACCTACCACTACCTTAAATTTAATCCAATTGGTAGGAAATACTTCAGAGGAAATGGGTTATAAACTTATAAGGGTTATACTTTACACGGCGCGTTGTGTTCCACGCGCGCCTCAAAGAGATGTCACCAGCACTGACGGGGTCCGATAGGGCCGATGCCTGCCGGGGTCGCGGGAAAGTCCGAAAGGGATACCGTGGCTCCTGGCAACATGGCAAAGAAAGGAACACGGGTTGGTTTTAGTCAGTAAGTGCGCTCAGAGCAGGAATAGTAGATTGTTATACAAGGGTTGAAACGAATCAATTCCCATACGAGGTATTTAGACGGTATAGCATCCCTCACTCCGAGTAGGAATTGATGACTTTCACCCGTGTTAAACACTCTACTTTTCATTTCGAATATAAGGAAAGTAAAATGTTATAGTTTTTCTAAAATATTAATTGATAACATGAGTATTCTAGTACCTATTAGTCTTTTTTAAATTTTAATTATGGAACACACTGTCATCGCCGCGGGTCATCCCGCTTAGGTATTTTTTTAATTAACACTGGCTGTTTATACAATGACAAGACTGCAGCATTTTTTTTTAATCAGTATTTATCTATAAGGGGAGTATTACACCATCATATCTACGATCACAGATCCATGATCAAAGACATAACTAATTTGTAAAATAGACATAACATGGGTAATTTGTGAGCTTCATAACACATAACATCACGCCTTGTTTCCCCGAAGGGTTGGGCAGAGGTGTCCCTGTAGCAGGTTGATAGATATATGATATAATATGATAGTGTAATAAATGTCTATCCATAATAAATGTCTATTTTACAATTCCATTATGTATCTTCGATCACAGATCCATGACCAACGACTCAATAGTGTAATACCCCCTTAGTAAAATTTTTCGACTACCTAACCAAATTTATTTCTATTTTTAAAATTCATTCCCGTCCTAGAGAGGGAAGTAATTACTATGAGTCTTTCCCGCCCAAGGGTGGGGATCAGCGTCTTCCACCTGCTACTTGGATCAAACAAACACTACTTGCCGAGTATGAGAAATGAAAAAGTTATTTGATAATTCGCCATCCAAAATTTTTTCAAAAAAACGTGTTATGCTCTACTCAGGGTAAAGATATATTTATTGCATAACTGCGTAAATCAGTTCTTATTCTAAACATATATTTTTTAGGCTTAGCAATCTACTGCAAAATTATTAAAAGGCAAATAAAAAAATACATAATTTTTCTCAAAAAACTCATGCAGATTATAAAATACATTATCTAATAACATTTTTGCTTGTGCTTGAAGGAGCTTGTGGCTAAGTAATAACAGTCACACGGATCAATCCATCAGTTTAAGCTACGCTTGCCGGGGTTGGTCCATAGATGGGTGACCATCTTTATATGCCGAGACTCCTCCGTGCCTCGGAAAGCACGCTAAGCCGTTGGTCCCGGCTGTTATTCGTGAATCTTTGACAGTCGTTACGGGTCGTCAGAAGCCCGAAAGTCTGACAACCAGTCTACGTAGGGGTATCGTATTACCCAGTTACTGGGTTGTGGAGGTCAGATAGGCAGTCGCTCCATGTAAAATACTGGTATTCAGCTACATCCGGTTAGACTGGAAGCCGACCCCAACATTGTTGGGAAAAGGCTAGGCAGATTGATCTAATAACATTTTTATAAATTTTGTTACAAATATATTTTTATTTAATTGCTTAAAACAAGAGTGATGTTAAACAACTCACATTCTATTTTCAAACGTACTGCACTTGTTTTTCACATTCATGAACACGCGACAAGCGTAAACTAAAGGCGCGTTCCCCCTTACGCGTGCACTTGATTAATGTCATGCTCGCACTCGTACCACACGGTAAATCTTTAGAAAAGCACTGGGAACGAATTTACCGCATGTTTGACTCCTTCACATCGCCATGGGAACAATTTACAAAACCACTAAGAACCATTCTGTTGGAAATCGATTCTGTGAATGTTTTTGGAAAGTTTCCAGGTGGAGACGGTAAATTGAGGTAGTTCAAGTGAGGTTTAGTTGCTTAGATTGAGTAAGTTGTCAGTGTAGTAGTTTTTTTCGACGTTCTAGTTGTTCTTTGTAGACAATTTCTTATAATTTAAATCATGAGCACGAAAGGAGTTGAACGATATGAAAAGGTTTTTGTAACTTACAAGGTTTTTTACCTATAGGTACAGCATGTATCAAAAAGTTATGGGAACAAAATAATTTTTTATTTCGTGATTACAATCGCGAAAAAAAATTCAACTGCCCCATAGAAAATTTCAGTACCTACTCGACCCAAATGTGTAGGACGGCAATTTGTTGTCATAAAGCTATGGTACTTAAACGTTCTGGTCCTGATTTGTAATCAGAGAAAGTATTAAACAAACCGACCTATTCTGTTAAAATCTTACCGCGAAAACTCAGGTGAAGTGAGCTGTCATTCCACTAGGGATAGACGCTATTGACAATTAACTTCAAGCTCACTTCACCTAAGTTTTCACTGTGAGAATTTTACAGAATCGATCGGCAGGTGGGACGATAATTCACTTCGAGCTCACTTCAGCTAAGTTTTCATGGCGAGATATTCATATTAAATTGTCTGCAAGTCTATTACTTCAAACAGACACTCTTCTTCTTAGCGTGTCCATGACAATCTAAATGGACTCCGTCCAGAATTCGGCAACGTGTTTGGCGTCATCACTAACGTCCTTCAGTTCTTGTAACATGCAGCTGTCAGGACACGCAGGACACGACATTAAGTGTTCCATCATTTGTGGAACAGCACAACATTTATACTCCAGGACGGAGTCGTCTATGAATCTCCACCTGAACAGATTTTCCTTGCTTCGACCAACCTGGGTCCGGGGTCTGTTTAAAGACTTCCAGGTTACCAAGGCAGCTCATGTCCAGGCGGGAGGTCTTAAGCAGGTAGAACGCATCCAAACAGACACTAGGAACTGACTAACCAAAACCTAAGTCAAACAAGAAGACAATTTAGTTAGATATAATGTCAAAATTATTCAGTTACTGTGTATAATATTCCTATTTATTTTGCTGTGGATTGGCTAAATTCGTTGTTTCCAAACAAGGTTCTTGCATAAATTATACTGCGGCATAAGTAGGGTGAACGCATTTATTATGGTAATCGACTCGTCAAGTAAAAACATTTGTGTAGAATATTTATTGGGACCGTCGCCTTTGATATCTATGGTAAGGGCCTCTTTATCTAGTTTTCCTTTCTAAAATACCGAAACTGGTTAAAATTTTCTTTATTTTTGTGTGTTTGAGGTCAATTTTAATTAAATGAGTTGGTAAAATGGGAAGTGGCTTTAATGTAGCTACTTTAAATAATACAACTATGGTAGCTACAGTCCGGCTGTCGAAGGAATGCGTTCTTGACAGCTGTCAGTTTCATACTAACGAATATGTGATATGCGAATTTGATCCTTATTTCAACTACAAATTGTCCAACTGACAGGTGTCAGAAACGTATTTTTGACGGCCAGACTAAATAATAATGTTATTTGACAATCTTCCTTTTTACTATAATTTAATTCTTGAACTCAAATTGAGGCCCATTTTCGGAAAGAAATTGAGGTTGTCTATATTTAGTTAGGAGCCATAGCTTAAAAGACTAATGACCTGTTTTCTTATTTTAAACGATATTACATGCTAGATTTTCTTTTGTGTCCTGGCAAAACAACAAACATCCATACATCTTACATGGACAAAAACACGTATACGACAGTTATAGGCAATACAAATATTTATCAGCCAAAGCCAAGCGTTTACCCAATCAGGGTCGTCACTACAAAAAGTTATGCTAACCACAAAAAGAAACGGGTCAGAGCCCATTCGTCCCCTAAAATTCGTCCCCCAGCATAAAAGTTGTAGATTCGGCCCCTATATAGGTGCCCATTGGTCTCCTGGTAGGGGACCAATTAATATTTTAATAAAAAATATTATTTTTAAGGTACCCATTCGTCCCCTCTAATATATATACAATATAAGTTAAAGATTCGGCACCTATTCAGGTGCCTATTGGTCCCCTGAGATAAATTTAGCTATATTTTACATAAGAAACGGTTAACATAGTACACTTGTGAACAGTTTATTAACGGAATTAATTTAATAAATCATAACAGATCATTGAAAAAAGAGCAATGATGAATGATAATCCGTCATGATAATAATATAACCTGTCGATAGGCTTACGATGTAAAATTGCAATGATTTTGCATGTATGTAGTTGGTAAATATACAAAAAAATAAGAAGTGATTATTTACTGTTGATATGTGTTCTATTTTTTTTTTCATATTTTATATTTAATGTTGATTTATATGATGGTCAATCAAGGCTGATTTTTGTAAAAGAGTTGTATTTTGTTAGTTTCTAGGACATTGTGATTTTGTATGTGTTAATCTTATTTGAAATAAACATGATAGGTATCTACCGAATTACTATATTTTTTATTTTAGCCTTTTCTGCGCGACTGTACCAGGACTACCAAGCTGCAGTATACACATATACATGTACTTATATTAGAAGAATGAATAAAAATAAATATTCTTCAGGGGACGAATGGGCCCCTCAAAAGTTCCAGGGGACGAGTGGGCACAGGGTGCGAATCTTAGTGGACGAATGGGCTCGGACCCAAAGAAACATCTTTCTTCTTCGTGTGGTTAGTTACTAACCCATTGAATGCCGAAGCTAGCCGTCAAATCAAAATCGGTGGCCACCACACAAATGGTCTACTACGTAATATTTCGTTGTTGGCATCACGGATACGAATTTATAGAAGGATGCGTAAAATTTTAACTAGAATGCTTACCTACGCAATGTTGCGTATACGCAAAATTACGTACCCTTGGCACCGCAATCAAACACAGCTTGTTAGCTATCCTGCTCACTGCTGTAAATTCAATAATCGCGTATTCCCGCCATTGCCCCTTTCGCCAATGATACAGTTATTACGTAACTTTTGTACCGCGACGCACGCGCAATTGGATTGGCGTTTGATAAGGGTAGTTTTTGTGATGCAGCGCGGACGCCGATCGAGTCGTCGTATTTTACGCGGTTGTCGATCCACGCAATCGCTACGATGACCATTGTATCAAAGTGAAGTAGCTAGAGTTTTCTAGGAGAAGACTCGTCAGACGATGGGGATTTTCTCTTCAGGGTCAGACAACAATTACTTTCCGGAGCGTAATGAAAATCAACAGTCCGGATCGGAGAGTAGTATTTCGTCTTCTATCACATGAGCATCTGACTATGAAGCGCCACCACCTGTAGTCGATGCACCGTCGTGTGATTCAGAGTTCCAGTGGAGTATATGTGGGCATTGCAGAAACCGCTCTCAATTATTGCTACGTAATTTTCATTTTTCTGAGAACGATGCCACAGTTACATCAAAATTGCATAAAATCCTACCGATATTTGATAGAGTCGAAGTACTTGTTTTTTTTTTGTGAGAAAAATTACTGTTTTCGTTGAAAATAGTTCATAAGAAGTATATTAATCGCAATTGTAGACTTTAATTTTTAACTGAAAAATGGCATTTAAAATTTGTGATTTTAGATATTTAGAAATAAGAAAATTACTACTTTATTGTGCCGTGTGTTATTTGAGATGCCAAAGAGTATAAAAATGTCTATTCGAGGAGGCCAAATAACACAGATTACTGTGTATTCAACAGGGAATATCTACGTAATAATACGTAGTCGGCCACTGCCATTATTACCAGCTACGTAATATTGCGTAGTTGGCATTCAATGGGCTAACCTAGTGTCAGAGTCCATGGGCCTCTAACTTGGCTTCACATGCCATCGAGAAATATCTCTCAGGCATGCCGGTTTCGGTACGATGTTTTCCGTCACCGTTTTTGAAGCAAGTGATAATTATACAATATGCACTTGAATCTGAAAAGTTAGAGGTGCGTGCCTTGGGTTCGAGGTCGAGACCTATGACTTAGCAGTCTGACGGTCACACCATTGTTGGTCAAAAGAAACATAACGTAACTTGTTTCCTCCCGAAGGGCTTAGGCAGAGGTGAACCCATAGTAAGTAGGTAGGTACACCCACATTTCCCCATGTATGTTTAAGTTCCATGTAATAGGGGGCAAGCCTATATATAGCCATCAATCTGCCTAGCCTTTTCCCAACTATGTTGGGGTCGGCTTTCAGTATAACCGAATGCAGCTGAATCCCAGTATTTTACATGGAGCGACTGCTTATCTAACCTCCACAACCCAGTAACTAGATAATACGATACCCCTTGGTAAGACTGGTTGTCAGACTTTCGGGCTTCTGACGACCCGTAACGACTGTCAAGGATCCACGAATGTCAGCCGGGACCAACGGCTTAACGTACTTTCGGAAGCACGGAGGAGTCTCGGTATATAGAAATGGTGACCAATTCACGGGCCAACCCCGCCAAGCGTTGCTTAACCTGATGGATCGACCCGTGTGGCTGGTACTTAGCCACGAGCTCTTATAGCCATCAACCGGCCACAAAGCTAGACTCCGGGCTGCTACTGAGAAATTCTAGATGGAAAAACCCAATAACCACTTTGCCTAATCTCCGACCGACGAGTCAGTCACAAAAGAAAACTAAATAAAAATAAAAGAACCAACTAACTATGAGAAATCTTCTACATAAGTCAAAGAAATGATATACAGTATGTTTACCTGCGAGTAACTAAACATCTATGTCTTTTAGTCTGACGCGACTAAATAAATGGCGAGATTTAGTCCCAGCAAATACTTCTATGTGAGACATACTGATACAAATTAGTTTCTTAGGAACTTAAACCAGGCTTTTGTTGGTGTATAGCTCAAATCAAAAGGGAATTGAGGTGATTTATTATACAGGTTGGTTGTAAATAAAAAGTACTTTGTAAAGACATATTTTTCTTCTTACGCTTTGCGCTTTACGCTTCTTACGATATTCTTTTTAAGTTATAAGCTAGATAAATGAGAAAAGATGCAATACCTATTTGTACACGTCACTTCAACGTTTCTTATTTTATGCTATTTTAATGTAAATGCTGGATGTATCAATTTAAAATCGTCCAATCACTTACTGTAGAAAACATAAAAAAAATGTGATTTTACTATATTATACAATGGGCCCCTCTTACTTTTTAAGCACTCTGACGTCACCCTAGTCCTTGTCACGAGAATTAGTTTTGCTGCAGAGTATTTTCACTTTATTAAAATTCGTGACGTCATTAAATCCCATAAGATTATTGCGACTCATTTACTGTTATGTACTAACAGCTCAACAATAAAATGTATCTTTAACAGCGTAAGAAAATACTTGGAAATATTCAGCTTTCGTTGATGAGTCATAGTAAAATCTACACAAAGTTTTGCGTATATTTTTCACATTGTTAACTTTGTACGCGGTCCATAAAGTAGGAACTTTACGTGTTTTCTTTTACCTAACGAAAGACGACATCATAAAACTATTCTGAAAGAATTTATTTATGATAACATCGTTCTTGGAAAAACGTATTAAATCTTATTGGGAAATTTAAAACTGATCCTCTTAAAAATATTGAACTTGTAATGATGCACACTTTTTTCAAAAATTTAGCCTTTTATTAAATGTCTGCCACTTTTCTCACAGTTGGCCGCAGTAACTAAGCTAGGACACTACGACCAAATGGGTTAGGTTATGACAGAACTGTGATCAACGGCGCACGAGTTGAGCGAGCGAAGCGAGCGGTGCGTCGGCAGCAAGCGCTACATAAAAGTTGGTCGCTGTTACTTGACAATTTAATATTTTTAGGACCCCAAAATAGGTATTATTTGAGGTTCACTAAAAGCGGTACAATCATTATGCATATTAGAGTGTTCAATAATATTGTTAGGAGCGCAAAATGGGAATTATTAGACGTTAGATTAAATACAAGCCAATATGAGGCTTGTTCTTATTAAAATAGTCGAAATGATAACAACCAACAATTTATTTTGACAGCTCAACAACATCCATTATGAAAACTCGATCATGACCACGGATTTCAAAACATATGGCGCACTGAATATTGTTGAATAACTGTCAAAATAAAAGTTATTGTGATCATGAATACGTTATCTATTTGAGTTAGATTTAATAAACACTGGCACTAAAGCTATGGGTTCTTAAATAGCGGTGGCCGCTACAACACGGCCGCAATGACGGGCTTTGTGAAAATAATGCCACCGGGGTTTGCCTTTACTGTGTCAAAAAACGCTCTCTAAGAAAACCATGGATATAATTTAAAATAATACATCTATGAGAGAAACACACCAAAGTCCGAGTAGCTTATGACTAAGTAATAACAGGTTATCAAGTAAGCTACGCTTGCTGGGGTTGGTCCGTGGATGGGTGACCTTCTTTACATACCGAGGCTCCTCCGTGTCTCGGAAAGCACGTTAAGCCGTCGGTCACTATAAATTTTGACAGTTGTGTGTCAACCAGTCTTACCAAGGGGTTTCGTATTACCCAGTTACTGTGTTGAGGAGGTCAGATAGGCAGTCGCTCCGTGTAAATTACTGGTATACAGATGCATCCGGTTAGTCTGGAAGCTGACCTCAACATAGTTGGGAAAAGGCTAGGCAGATTGATTGAGGGAACACACCAACTTACTTTCGTAAATAAGGTTTCAGAGACGTCATTCGACGGTAAATTACGGACGCTATATGGCGGCCACCGTAGTCTTAGAAAACCCTAGTTTTACACTAACAAAAATTGCGTTCTGTAACTTCATCTTTAAATAACTTTCTGGAAGAATATTTAAGAATATTTAACACAAAAATGCTTTTACTCGGTCGCAGAATACTTAGAATAAAATAATTAATAAATTGGATACATAAAAAATTACTAGTCATTGAAATTTCAGTCAGTCGTTGAATTGGAAAAAAGCACACACCTACACAACAAAAATAAATTAATAAAATATTGCTATAATAATAAAAAATATAAATAAATAAAATATAGATAACAATTAATACAAATTAATGAAACATAAAAATTATTAGAATATAATAATTAATACCGGTCGTAATATCGGTCGAAGTGGCGGTGCTTGGGGGAGGCCTATGTCCAGCAGTGGACGTCTTTCGGCTGAAATGATGATGATGAATAATTAATACAAATCAATAAAATATAATAATTAATATATAAAAATAAAATAATTTAATAACCTCATGACATTAATTAAAATAACTATAAATAAAATAAATACTAGAAATATCATCGAAAATTTATATTTGTTTAACAAACTTGCAATCCAGTACATGTACCTACTGACTGGATGCTTGTTTTGTTCCAATTTACTACCTACCTATTATGTTGCCGTGCCCTAACCGGGTTTCGTGTTGGAACTTACTAACTTAAATGTAACAACTAAATGTACACATGAATGCAATAAAGAGTTTGAGTTTGAGTTTGAGTCTGTTCATCATTCCGGGGTTTTAACCTGAAGGTAGAAATTACAGAAAAGTGTATTGCATTGAAGCTAGTATATAAGTATAATTATGTATTCTTTCTTAAGTTACCTCAAGCAATCTCGTCACAGGCTCAAAAGAAAAGCCTCCGTTGAAATTGCTAGCTTGGAGCTAAGCAGAAAACGTAAATAGAATAGAAACGTATAGTACAGAAACCTACAGTGAGAATACCTACACCCTATACCTAAAGGCAGCTAAGAAACTCCAATATACAAATGAAAAAATAATTCTTCTCAGTCATACATTTGAATTACTTAAATATCTAGAACCAAAAGTCTAAAGGAGTCATAATTAAACTTTTATTACATCGTCTCAAACTTTTTTGTCTGTGTGTTGCATGTCGCGTGACGGTCGGCCGCGGAGTAGGGATAAAGTGAAAGGCGCTCGTCAGAGCAGCCAAGGCCAATATGGCGGCGCCAATAGTTGGCTTAAAAGTTTCACTCTTACCGTGGTTGCATAAAACCACACAATCCTTTTTTTTTAGATTGTGTGATATTTTTATTACTAATTAGCTTCTGCCCGTGACTTCGTTCGCGTGGAAGTCATAAGATGTAAAATATACTCAAATAACACCCATTACAAAATAAAAACATTTTTTAAAACTCCATCTTACCGGGTCGCATTGCATCGCCCGCCCTCGCTATTACTTCAATTTTGCTTAGCGTTCTTTCTGACTTTTTAGGGTTCCGTACCTCAAAAGGAAAAAACGGAATCCTTATGGGATCACTCGTGTGTCTGTCTGTCTGTCCGTCTGTCACAGACAATTTGCTCCGAATCGAATGGACCGATTAAATTGAAATTTGCTACACATTATGTATTTCTGTGACCCAAACACGAACGTGTAACGTAAATAAATTAATTTTAAATATAGGGGTCACTTTTGGGGGGCAAACAAGTTAAAAAAAAAAATAGTTTTTCATACAGTACCGTGTGACATATCAAATGAAAGGGCTTGTTACCTACGAGGATCTTAAAAATATTTTTTATAAAATTTTAAAATAAATACTTTTAGAGATATTTAAGAAATTCGATGAAAATTTACCATTTTATCTCCGAAACAACTGGACTTAAAATTTTGAAAAATTGTAGGAAAATCTACAAGAAGTCTTATTGTCTTAACATGGCAAATCTCTCAATATTGTGCGTAAAAACTTACATTTGCAGTTGGAATGTATGGGAGAACATGTATTTCAACTACAATGTTAAGTTTGTTCTTGGGATGAATTAATTCATCTCAACTACGGAACCCTTCATTGTGCGTAGTCCGACACGCATTTGGCCAGTTTTTTTTTTTTTTGCTTGGCTCCTATCGTAGCGTGATGTGAAATAACATAATATAACTTTTCAAAAGAATTGGGCTATCAATAACACTGATTAACTTCAAAAGGAAGTTACAAAATGTAACTAATTGAAAAAATTTATAAATTGATATTTTCATGGGACGCGTAAGGATACCGAAAACATTTTGCTGTAGGTACAATACAAAATTAAATTCTTACATCGTCAGCCAACGCAAAATTGGAGTATCGCAGGAAACTATGTCCGAAGTATATAAATACTTATTTACAAAGATATTTACGCATTCATGTTAGGTACTTTGGTACTTGTTTTGCTCCGGGTCTTTTTGGCTAACTTACTTATAGGGATAACTTAATTTTCGGGTCACATTCTTTTGCAAATGGAAGGTTCTTGAGAAAATAAGGTATTCAGGAATGTAAAACTCATGATCATAATGGTATATTTCAGGGCGTTGGCTCTTGGTGAAAAATTAGCTACATTCACTTCCTGTTATACATAGATTCTAATGCAAAATATGGACAAATTGGGTAGATATTGCGACGATACATTACGATCAGTCTGCAAGCAATTTAACTCCTACAACTGTTTACCCAGACTCAAAGAATAAACGATACTGTAGGATGCTATGAAGCAATCAATTTATATATTCAGAATAATCATTTTATTCAAAATAGGTATCACCGACTGCCTCGTTGGTCTAGTGGTCGCAAGCGCTACTGCTGAGCATGAGATCCTGGGTTCGATTCCTGGGTCGGGAAAAGTGTTATTGGGTTTTTCTATCTGAAATTTCTCTGTGGCAGCTCGGAGTCTGGATTTGTGCCCGGTTGCCCCCTATTACATGGGACTTAAACATAACTGGCGAAATGTGGGTGTTCCTTCGGGGAAACAAGGCGTGATGTTATGTTATGTAGGTACACCGTTTTTTTTTTTTTTTTGGATAGGAAATTATTAAATAACTTCTCCCGCTCTGGGTGGAGTGCGAGAGCGTGTCAGACTCTTACAGACTAAAACCCACCCGTGTTCCTTCAGTTGCCATGTTGCCGGGGGCCACGGTAACCCTTTCGGACAAAACCGCAACCCTGGAATTCTAAACACACCTAAAGTGCCAATTTTCAGGATAGACCTGACGATAACATTATGACGACGATGAAGCAAGGTCGTGAAGGAAAATTCACACACTACATTTTTCTTCTAAACTGTCCTTCAAAATGACAATATCGGTTAATTAAAATTCTTCGTTTTAAAAACAAGGCGAACCATCCATCAGTAGATAAACATTAGCCTAGATCTGTTTATTTCTAAGTAACTGTTTAATACAATGTTTTTGCGACTTACGAGTTGTAGGTCTTAGGTTCGAACCCAGACAGGTGCTTTACTTTATGTAAATAATTTCATCACCACTGCTCTCAAAACGGTGAAGGAAAACATCGTGAGGAAACCGGCATGTCCTAGAACCGAAAATTCGAAGACATGTGACATCTACCAACCCGCACTGGACCGCCGTGGAGGATTACGGCCTACTCCCTCTCACAGAGAGGAGGCCTGTGTCCCAGCAGTGGGAACATTTATAGGCTGATGATGATGATGATGATGACAATGTTTTTAAGGCAAGTTCTATGTACTGAAATACTGAATCAGAAATCTTTAGAAATATAACAGGTGAGTATGTAAAATTCTGGTTCAAATCAAGCGATGACTAAGTATACCTCTAACTAGAGACATTTCAAATATTTGAAAACCATTAAATTCTCAAACAATTTTTATAAACAAGAATAGGTAGGTGAAAGAACAGATGCTTCTAAAATGCAAAGCAGAATCCTGGATTAGATCTATTATAATTGTACTAGCTTCTGTCCGCGACTTCGTCCGCGTGGAATAGTTACTTTGGGCGTATTTATTTGTATAAGGATTAATATCAAGTTTATAAAATCATCTTCGCAAATAATGCATTATTTTAGAACAAATTTGGTTAGTATTAAAAAGGTTACAGTGAGCCAACCTTAAAGGATAGAAATATGCTGTCGCGTACTTTTTTTTAGAACTTTTAAGGGGAATAATTCTTTCATACATGATTTTTGCGAAACTTTAACTGTTTAAGCAGCACACGCAGCGGAATTTCTCAAAAGGAAAGAAATTATTGCTACTGTTGCAATATGCTACTGTTTTTTAAAACTACATAATTATTTCTATAACACGTTTCTTGTATGGGGACCCCATTTAATTTTTAACTTTATTTTACTTTTAGTTATAGCAGAAATAGTAGATTCTATATTATCTCGATCTATTACGGTTCTATAGATACAGCCCTATGACAGACGGACGGACCGAAGGACAGAAGAGCCTGAGCCCACGTTCGCACGGACGTAATAAAATCGCGGCGGGATTTTAACGCGCACTGGATTTTCAACTCTCGGTGTTAAGCCGAGCGTTGAGAATTCAACAGAGTGCATCCCAGCGCGTCGAAAAAACACACTCTTGGATTTTCAACTCTCGGTGCTAAGTCGAACGTTGAAAATTCAATGTACGAAAAAATATTACGCCGCGATTTTATTACGTCCGTGCGAACGTCGGCTTAGTAATAGAGAGGACTCTTGCATCCTTTTACTACGGAACCCTAAAAAATATTATGAAATCTACCCACATTGGGGGAGACCTATGACCAGCAGTGAACGTCTTTCGGCTGAAATGATGATGATGATGAATCTACCCACACACCGCACTAATTTTAAAGTCGAAGTAAACTGGGTTGGTTACCTACTCGTGTCCTACCCACAGTCTTTGTTAATATACTTAACTTTTAATAAAAAGTTTGAACTTTCTTCGCGTTTAAATATCCCATCTTCTAAGAAATAGTAAAAATGATTAATTAATTTCACACAGTACGGAAATAGAATGGGAAGAAAAACGTTTTCCTCAAATTCTCTTAGATGAAAACTTTAGTAATGTTGAGCTTGTCCCAAAAACAAATTGGGGCGTACATGGTTGGGTCATTAACAACTGTGCAAGAGTGACTGATACTAAACCGCGGCAAAATTTTATGGTTTTACGCGGCGACATTTTGTTTTCCTGAGTTTTACTAGATATTTACGTTCATATTTTCGACCAAATGTATTTTATTTTACAACAACTGCACTGTTGACCACTGAAAACGATTTAGCGATAGTTTGCATGAAAAAATAACGATTACTTACTAGGCAATCGGCTTGCTTTCTTATTACTCTAATATTTTTTCTTGCATTGAGGAAATCTTTTTGAATACTCTGGGGAGAACGAAAGGTTATGAACTTATGAATTATGACTTTATGTGTGGAGCCAGCTCTAAAACACGCTCATAGCTCAAATTACGTTTTTTTTTGGAACAGTAATTTGGAACATATTAATGATCAAACAAGGGCGTTTCTAGTAGGTTTATTTCGGTGTAGATTCTCGTGTAATTTTATTACGTGTGTACCAGCACTTAATGGTTCGAAAAATGTAATTTCTTCTTACTTCCACAAAATTAAAGGTAAAATGTGACATATTTATTGCCTCTAATAATGTTATTTATTAGATTAGAAATGAGCTTCCCGTTTTGATAAGAAAAATTGTTATAAAGTAAATGTTTTGTACTAAAATCTTGCTTATTTCAGTAATTTTGTAAGTGGGTTAGATATTTGATTTATTTCTGTGACGCACCAAAATTTACTGACATGGTATTAAAATTAATGTTGTGTGTGAAAATGTTTCGGTTGTCGATGCTTTAGACAAGGGTTTTGAAGTGAAAACTTGAGCGATTTTTGGTAGGGAAAGACCTTATGGGTTCGCGTCACCGACATACTAATATTAACAGTTTAAAAAAAACTAAATTCAAAAGTCATTTATTTAAACTAGGCTGAGAATCAGCACTTTTCGAACATAAGACAGTCCCCCAAGACGCCCACCCTTCACCACTTCCTAGTACTTTAGCTGGGAAGAAGAAGTGGCGCAACAAACTCCCCAGCAGCACAGCTGTCTGTTCAGTTATAAAAAAAAATATTCTAAACAATACAATTTTGCACAGTATATCTGTAGTTAGATGTTTTGCGCTTGACCAGCAGTGATAGCATATATATTTTAATTTATCATTTATTCATCATTTTAGTTCACAGATCATGAAATTTAATTTTTTGATACTACAATTAATTAAAAAAAAACAAAAAACTGTTATTTCCTAGATTTAAGTTTTCATTTCTATCGGCAGTCCTCATGACTATTTTTGTAGAACTGATATGACGTTAAGTGTAATTTACATAAAAACTAGTTTAGAAAATGACGAATAAATTTAATGGGACATAGCTAAAAATACAGTCAAATTAAATAAGGCAACATGAATATACGAATAACAATTATAACTTTGTATCACTTAACACGCATCCATAATTACGTACGTATCTGCCTAATTATTTATTCAATAAAATTTCCCCCTGGGTAAATTACCCTGAGAAAATAAATTACTATGGGGAATATAACCCTGGGAAAATAAATTACCATGGGGAATATAACCCTGATGACCTACCGTGACTTACAAAACACGTGTATTTTCAGCCAAAGGTTATTAGGAGTATCATTATCAAACTAATCACTTTTACCCACTACTAATGGAGGAAGTATCAAATATGATAGCGTGACCTTATAATTATTTTTAATGGATCAAATTTTCCATAGAATGTTGTCCTTTGAAATCGTTTTAAATTTTGAATGTTTTCAAATTAAACTGATGGTCTAGTGGTCGCAAGCGCCACAGCTGAGTATATAGGTCTTGGGTTCGATTGCCGGGTCGGGAAAGTGTTATTGGGTTTTTAATCTGAATTTTCTCAGTATCAGCTTGGAGTTTAAATTTGAGCCCGGTTGATGGTAATAGGCTCGCTCCCTGTTACGTGGAACTTAAACATTAGTGGCGAAATGTGGGTGTACTATAGGTACACCTCTGCCTATCCCTTCGGGAAATACAGGCGTGATGTTATGTATACAGGAACCAACAATTATGTGGCTTTGCAGCGCGCAGTTTTTCAAATTCAAATTCAAATTCATTTATTCGTGTGATTTTTGGTACATTTTTACATGAGATCTTAATCATTCGAATTCGCTCCTCAAAAATCTACCTTAAAGGTGTACACACTTTCACATAATAATTAGTTATTTATAAAGAATAATCAAAATATTAAAATAAAATAATTACAAATAAACACAAAATAACTTGAGACAGTATAACAAGCAAAAAAAAAGAAGATAATAATAAAGATAATATACAATGTCAAAATTAAATAAATGTCAATGTCAAATAACTTACAATTTATCATTAAGGAATTCGTCAATAGTATAATAACATTTTTCCAATAATAAATGTCTTAATTTGTTTTTAAATTGAATAATATTTAAGTCCTTAATTCCATTTGGCAATTTATTAAATATTTTTGGGGCCATGCAAAGTATGCTTTTATGCATCAAGGCGGTCTTTGATGGTCGAACGCATAATTCATGTCTATATACTTGTCTAATCATTTTATAGCGATGTTCAGATGCTTTTCTGAATAGATGCATATTCTTTTTAACAAATAAAGCAGTCTCAAATATGTACAAGCAAGGTAAAGTCATTATTTTTAACAATACAAAATAAGGTTTGCAGCTACAAGTTGTTTTTATACCGGTAATAGCTCTGATGCATCTTTTTTGCGATTTGAACACCATTTCCCTATTGCAGGAGTTACCCCAAAACATGACTCCATAGCGTAGTATAGAATCGACATATCCATAGTATGCAGTGACTTCCGCTGCTTGATTGACTACTTTTTTTAGTTTATACAAAGCAAAAGCAAACTTACTAATTTTTTTAATTAATATTGAAGTATGTTGCTTCCAATTTAGTTGATTGTCGATTGTTATGCCTAAAAATTTTGTATTTGCAACTTCTTCAATTTTTTCATTATTAAAGCTTACATTTAGTTCCGAATTAGCTACTCTTTGACGAAAATTCATAATTTTTGTTTTCTTCAAATTTATAATTAAGTTGTTATGTTCTAGCCAGTTAACGGCTTGTTGTAATGCATTGATTATGTCAGCTTCAAAGTCTTTATTATTTTTGTCATGTTTAACAATGATAGTACTGTCGTCGGCAAACAATGTCATAGGATGTATATTCTTGGGAAAGTCATTTATGTATATAATATAAGAAATAATAAAGGCCCTAGCACACTGCCTTGGGGCACTCCATAAGATATTTTTCGTTCTTTAGAAATGTATTTTATAACGGTTTTATTTAATTTACAAATTCGACTTATTTCTGTACGTTGTGTTCTATTTTTTAAGTAAGATTTTATGAGTTTTGTCAATTATCTTTCGACAGCTTATGAAAAAAAGAAAGAAAAATAGGTTTATTGTTGTTGTAGTTGTTGTTGTTAGTGTTGTTGTTTTTTGTTTTAAAACAGGTTTGTTTTTGTTTAGGTTTAGGTTTGGTTTATAGGCTTTAACAAATCGCCTGTACCTATTCCTCAAAAAAGTAGGCAGAACAATCTACTTAATAAAATCTTAAATTCACTGACAGACAACGCACAGCCTAAGTAGCCTAAATCACTGGGTCAAGAAGCATGAAATTTTGCGCAACAGAACCTTATTTATACATATAACATAAGTGAGCACAAGAAACGAATTTCTAAAAAATCATTTCCTAGAGGGGTTATAAAAGTTTGTATGAAATTTTGACATTTTTGCCGTTGCGAAATCTAATCGAAACGGCTTGTCAATAATAATTTACGCATTTGGATTAGTAATTAAGAACTATTGGCTATAATAACAAAATGTAAATATTTCTTTATTTAAGGCGAAAGCGTCAGGGTAGCCCGCGAAATTCAAATTTTCTTACGTCTTTTGCAATTTGCAGGTCAGTATCATGTTGTATGTTGATCTAAATATGATTCGCGGCCGTAACGAATATGGCATTACTCAATTATAATCATTACAATAAGCAATAGTGATAAAGAAGAAGATAAAGGTATCAAATGTCATGATTTCATGAAATCATGACATTTGACACCTTTACTAACTTATGGAGTTGTATTGCTAATTGTAATGATTATAATTGGGTAAAGCCATATTTGTTACGGCCGCGAATCATATTTTAATCAACATAAAACCTGACACTGACCTGCAAAATGCAAAAAACGTAAGAAAATTTGAATTTCGCGGGCTATCCTGACGCTTCCCCCTTAAATAAGGTATTCCATACAAATTTCCGCAGCTCATACGTGGAAGTTAATTTCGTATAATGTGTTATGGCATAAAGTAGGCACAAAATGTTACTTTATTCTCACCCACACATACTTTTGCCGCGTCTTCATTCATAAATTTTATCTAAACGCGTTCTTTGGTTGCAAATGACTTGGTTATTATATCGTTGAAAGACTTGCGTTTTTAAGGAGGGGTAAATTTCTTTACACTAATATTTTTCCCTTTTACATGTAAGTTTTCAACATGATTTACGATAAAGGAAGGTGAGAGACACTTCACATGAGAAGACGGATATGTTTTTAATATATTCTCAGTATCTACATACTTATTCAAAGTAATCACTTGTCACATACCACCTAAGTATCTATTTTGTTAAAAATATGATCTTTTTATATTTTTTCCATACACAAAAAATGGTCCTGTCATCTTATCTCTCTACCACCCTTGGTTGAATGGTATGAATGTCTAAGGCATTAAGTCTGCCTTTAAGGTACCTTTTATGTTTCAAAACGTTGAAGAAATAAATCACTAAGTATGGTCCAACAGACCAAATTTTGGTCATGGCAACCAATTTCAGCGGAGACCAGCCTTTGGCGCGGGAGGTATTATAGTGCACATTTGTGTACGCAGACATACCCCCGACCCTTGCTCGAAAACGAGGTGCCAACAGTTGTTGCAGCTGAGCACGTAGCTTTAAATACCCAGCATAATAATCATGATGAAAATCTAATTTTGATCCAGCCTGTCCCTTCTTGCTGTCCTCCCCCAGCGAAGCCCTAAGCCGAGGTTTGTAGCCCCCTTAGCGAGTGTTCGCCTAATTTTAATTTAGAATAGTTTTTTGTCCCTGGCTGGAGCAGCCAAGCCCTTAGTGGTCAAAACTGTAAGATGAAATAGTTAAAAAAAAGTGCGGACACAGGTGCATTGTCTCTTCTCTCACTCTCATAGTCCGATGGAAGTGATGGGACGGCAATCCGACACGACCGGAGAAAAACCAGGCGCAGGGTCTACTGCTTAACGTGCTTTCCGAGGCACGGGAGTATCACCCGTTAACATCCAAACTCCGGGCTTTTATTAAGAAATTTCTAATGGAGAAATCGAATAACACTTTGCCCGACACGGGAATCGAAAACAACCGGCTCAGCAGTTGCGCTTGCAAAAACACTAAGTGCTTAGGTAGATATCCTGCACGCAGCATTGGTGTGTGGTTTAACGGCTACAAAATTGCAGGTAGATGTCCTTAGACCTTATATGTCAACTTTCTATTTGAGCTTTCCAGCACTCAGCGGTTATCTAATCTGCGCTACCCATTTTCCATCAGGTGCAGCGTCGCCATGCCGTCGCGTGGCCTGTTTTAAACCATGAAAGCTATCTATCATATGAGTATCTTTATTTTTCAGGTCATTCTAAAAATATTTTAGTAACTAGCTTCTGCCCGCGACTTCGTTCGCATGGAAATCGTAAGACATCACAATATACTACAATAATAGCCACATTTTTATAAAACTTCCCTGTATACTACGTTTGTAGTTTTATTCTCAGCAGCCAAAATATACAGAGAGTCAAGAATGGTGACTCGGGAGCAAGCGACGTAACAGTTGTCCGTGTGAGAAGCAGCTTATCCTGAGGTCGACACCCACAGCCTTCAGTCTTCAGTGTCGGCCCCTGTAATTTGTTGATCGCAAAGCATACACTCCCAGAGAACTGCACGCGCTTTAACTGGTAGTTATGGGGAATTTGTACTTTATACGCGCTATAAACACTGTCTCACCATCGCCACAACCTGTTAGAATTTCCACCTCGATGACGTTTCTCTGCAAAGACATGACTTTGAGCTGGTTTCCGTTACACAGATATACAACCGGAAGTTCACTTGCCATTTGTGAATTGAGAAATTCTACGGGGTGGTATTATTATAAATAAATAAATAATAATAATAATAATCATCTTCCTCTACATCAGTATTAATGGAGGTGTATATCACTTCACTCCCTTCAATTTGTGAGAGAATACTGTGGTTGATCGCTGCAGCTTGATCATCTTCGGAGTTAAAACGGAAACACGCCTAAGAATTCTCTTGTTACGGTATTTAACTGATATCCCCGTATATCAGACGAATAAGATCTTCTAAAGTGGGATCTACTCTACCAAGAGTCTCTGGTAGAGTGCTTTCACCAACTTTTAGAAGAACATCGGAGAATTCTTGAGCATTTGAATTACCGCCAAGCCGAGCTCGTATGATGATGGTCAAGCGCAGTTTATGAACTCTGGACCATAGAGTCGACCTTTTCAACGAAGTATTCACTTTTTTTGTCAAAACTGTGACACCACCCATCATATCTTGGTTTCTGCGGATGTTCTGCAGGGTTCTGTTTACAGTTTCCACTGCTTTCCTTTTTGCCATAATGCATTCATCCCATACGATGAAGCGCAATCCCCTAAGCACACATCCCTTGTTACTGTTGCGTGACACCCCACAAACAGGCGTTTCGTTGCTCTCTAAATCGATGGGAATCTTAAACATTACGTGCGCTGTTTTGCCACCAGGAAGTAGTGTGGCAGCGATTCCAGAAGATCTACACACATACATATTTTAAAATCGCTAGGACAAATCTGCTGTCAAAATCTGTAAAAAAAAACATTTTATTCCTACAGTCTTTTGCTCTAAAATGATCAGAATACAACCTTGAATGTTTTGTGACTGTAAAGTACTTGTAACTTAGTAGTTTCCCATAGCTTACGAAGTTTTCCATTTTTTGTGAATTAATACGTTCTTATGAACTATTACATACACAATCCAAAAAAAAAAATCGTTTTACAAAAAGAGTTTTAAAAAAACAGATGTAAATCGAACTTACTACCCCGGGCGGCCTACCACCAGCTCATAAAGCAGTATTATTTTAATGTTACTTCAGTGGGAGAAAGAGATGGAGCTATACATCCTGTAGAGCTTCATCTCTTTCCCACACTGAAGTAAACTAAAGTAATACATACATACATACATACATAAACTCACGCCTTCTTCCCATGGGGGTAGGCAGAAACTACAGAACGCCACCTGCTACGATCCTTACATAGTCCTTTTGCCTCGTTTACGTTCATACATCTGGTCATACACGCACGCCGGTTGCGAGTACTACGCACCTGGCCTTTCTGAAGAACATCACCAATAAGGTCAGTATATGTCCTCCTAGGGCGTCCCCGCCCGGCCTTTCCCTTTACATCAGCCTTGTAAATACATTTTGTTAGTCGCCTTTCATTCATTCTCTCAACATGCCCAAACCATCTCAGCATACCCTTTTCAATTTTTGTCACTACATCTTCTTTTAAATCACACCGCTGTCTTATCACATCATTCCTCAGCCTATCATTCATAGTCAGGCCACACATGCTTCGCAAGGAACGCATTTCCACAGCATTTATTCTACTTTCATGTTGTTTTTGCCACACCCAACATTCACTACCATACATAAGCGTGGGCACCAGCACACCATTGTGAACAGCCAGTCGAGCCTTTTTAGACATCGACTGGTTGGTCACAATCGCATGTATAGCACCATTCACTTTGTTTCCCGCGTTTACTCTCTTTTCCACATCTCCATCAATCTTCCCATCCCTTGTAAACAGACTCCCCAAATATATAAACTCACTTACTTGCTCCACACTCTTATCATTTATTTTCACATCACACACCGATACATCCTCTCCTCTTTCAAACACCATGACCTTCGTCTTATTCACATTTATATTCATCCCTTTCCTCTTATATGCTTCACCCATCACAGTCACCATGTCTTGCAACTGTTCTGCTGATGATGCAAGTAGAACTTGATCATCTGCGTAGATAAGGCATTTGACAGGCAACTCATTCATCCTCAATCCGCACTCACCCTCTTTCAAATCTATCAGACAACTATCCATGTACAAGTTGAACAGCCACGGTGACGCTACACAACCCTGTCTAACACCCCTCGAGATGCAGAACCAGTTCGTGTATGCCCCATTTATCCTAACACAAGCACTGGAATCCTTGTATAAAGATTTCAGTGCCCGTACCAAGTAATATTAAAATAATACTGCTTTTGAGCTGGTGGTAGGCCCTCAGGACTTCAAATCATTCGTCCAACCGCTTACTTATTCGCTTTGTTGAAAGTTAGCTAAAATAGCCGTTCCTATATAAAAGGTAGCGTGATGATAATCATTTAAAAAGTTAAATCGGTAACTACCTATCTACAATATCCCAACCTTTTGGCGCGTCCTTTTACAATTTGCAGAGAAAAATACGAACATGATGTAATATTGCTCATCCCCCATAGCAAATAGCGTGATAGTTTATGCCCTACAGTTGGTACAGACAAACATTCTAAAAACTTTATTTTCCGCATAAGAATCGATCCCAGACCTCGTAGCAATAACTTTCTTTAAAAAAAATTAACTTCGCTACGATTTTATTATATCTATAGATTATAGGTACATAATAAAATAAAAAAAATAATCGTATAACAAAATGTGAAAAAAAACCGTAGGTGGGAATCGAACTTACAACCCCATGTTTGCAAAGCAACCGCCCAACCGCTGAGCTAATTGCTTTGTTGAAACTTGCCTAAAATAGCCGTTCCTATATACTTCATGATTGACTGCTTAGTTCCATAAAGGTATAGCGTGATGATAATCATTTAAAAAGTTAAATCGATAACCATCTACAATATCCTAAAATTTTGGCGCGTTTTTTTCCAAAAATACGAACATAATATAATATTGCTCGTCCCCCATAGTAAATAGCGTGATAGTTTATACTCTATAGTTTGACCAGAATTATAGGGAACACCTATACAAAATTTTAACAGGATCTATCGGGTAGAATTTGCGTCATGCTAGAACATAAAAATACAACATAATGTAATATTGCTCGTCCCCCATAGTAAATAGCGTGATAGTTTATATCCTATAGTTTGACCAGACACACAGTGAATATCTATGCAAAATTTTAACAGAATCTGTCCGGTAGAATTTGCGCCATGCTGGAACATACATACAGACAAACAGACAAAAATTCAAAAAAAAATATTTTCGGTATTAGAATCGATCCTAGACCTCGTAGCAATTACTTTTTTTCAAAAATATTCAATGTACAGTTTTGACTGCGCTACGATTTTATTATATGTATAGATTAGCAACATTCTTTTCTTGCTTTAAGTTGATGAGTTGAAATTTTTGCTTAATTTGCCTGCAGCAATATAATGGTTAATGTTTTTGAAAATAATAATGCGTTGTTCACTGGAAATATGAATAACGATTACAATACTCAGTAATTCAAGCATGTCTCGACAAGATATGTCTGTGTGCATGAGTAGGAAGACATCTATATTAGGTACCTAGTATTGAAAAGTCGACCTCTAACATAGGGTTATTAAGTCTCACAACATCGTCAACGACGTTCTCTGCTCGTTTTTCTTCAAAATCAAAGTCAAATAATTTATTTCAAATAGGTACATAAAAGGCACTTTTGAACGTCAAATTTACAAAAAAAAAAAATTAATTCTAGTCGCCCCTTCCAAAAGGTAGTTTTCGTATGGAAAAGAATGGGCAAGAAACTCCATCGTTACTCTTTTAAAATGTTTTGCAATATTTTGTATACATTAATTATACAGTGTGTCTGGTCACCGGTGTCCGAACCCGTTAAGGTAAAGAAAGCAATCTGAACAATTTTGTCGACAAATCCATCATAACAACTTTTTTTTCTTTTCTTGTTTCGAAACTGCGGAGGTAATTTTGAAAAAGGTATGTTAACAGACTGTTTTAGATAAACATTTAAAAGCAAAAAAGCCACCAAATTTTTTCACACTTTTGACGTTTCAAGTGTTTTTTTAATGTTTTAATGGGAGCTTTTGATAAACCTTTTAGTGTCAACTTATTGCCTACTTTTATAGCAGCTGTTGAACGAAACCCCTTTTATGCCTGTAGGACCTCTACATCAGTAGATATTGCAAAGTAAATGAACCCACCCGTACTCAGTAAACAAAAAAATTAAAATGGCTGCCATTTCAAAACAGAGGGGACAAACAGCCTTATTATGGTGGATTTTTCGATAAAATTTATCATATTACTTCGCCTTGACAGGTCGGACACCGGTGACCAGACACATTGTATAATTATATGTGAAGACCCATCGCCTTCACATTCACACCCAGTGTCGCAGACAGATTGATCATCTCAGAATTTTATAGTTAAAACAGCTATGAGCCTGGTATAGATTGGCAGATTCATAATCGCCTTTGTGACAAACCTAACCTTTTTAAATAACTTTATACACACGCCCAACAGTAACCGCTGTTGATCACGAGTTTTCTGTGTATAGAAAAATGGTAATCATTATTTTCTGGGAATTTTCATAGGGAACGTTAATAGGGAAAATTTTAATAGAAGTATGATGAGATTATAACATCATTAAGGCTGTGTGTTCTCATAATGAAATATACTCGATGAGCTTGTTTTCCTAGAAGGGAAAGGCAAAAGATTTTCTGTGGCTTTATACATGCAAACTTTGCGGCTGATGGCACTTATATATATGTCACGGCTAAAACCCGAAGTGCGGCTACACCTAGTTTTAGCCGGCTACAACTAGGTGCGGCCGGTAGCAGTTGGTTAAATTTAGTTGTAGCAAATGAAAATGGTTGAAGAGTAGGTTAGGTTAGAACTGTGACCACATAACACACCGCACGAGCCGAGCGAGCGAAGTGAGCGGTGCCGCGGCAGCTAACTGCTACCGACCGCACCTAGTTATAGCCGGCTAAATCTAGGTGTAGCCGCACTTCGGGTTTTAGCCGTAACATATATATACAATGTTGCCCATCGACATGCAGCCCGCATTTTTCTGAATATTCATGAAAAATTGTCGAAAAATAACTTTAAAAGGGGGTCTATCTTGACGTTTTTTTTTTTAAATCTATGGTACTATATGATTTTATGAACTTATACTTGTGTTTTTTTTTTAAACACTGTTTTTTAAGAAAAAAATGTTTTCACCTCCGTTTTTTTGCATAGTTGACAAATTATAACAAAAAAACGTGTGGCACTCGGGGACTGCCGCGGTAAAGCATAGCATTTGTAACCTCCATACTTCCTATTTGTCAACGCTACACTTGGGATGATGACGTGATGACATAAAACAAAAATTACGTTCCCATACGAAACCGTCATTACATGGTAGGCGGAGTGGGGAGTGTTAGGTTTTATTTTCGTTACGGTTTTATTTTCGTTACGGAATTTCTTGATTCGGTCGCCGCGCTCAAAGCCCGCGATAAAAGCTATGCAATAGCTCAAAAATGTTAGTTAAATCCGATAAAATAACTCATAAGCTTTTAGAAATAATATTAATTATAATACCAATCCAACCAATAACATCGGAGATATGGTCAAAGTCAAAGTCAAAGTCAAATCATTTATTTCAAATAGGCCCATGTATGGCACTTTTGAACGTCAAAAATTACAAAATAATAAAATTGATTCTAGTCGCCCCTTCCAAAAGGTAGTTTTCATATGGAGAAGGATGGGCAAGAAACTCCACCGTTACTCTTTTAAAATGTTTTACAATATTGTTTGTATATGTACGTACATTTGTTAAATAATTATTATATGTGAAGACGATGCACCTAGAATAAAATTACTATACCACAATAGGTAAAAAAATTAAAAATGAAGCAACGATATATAATTTAATTTGTGACAGATACATGGTTCTCACATATTTACAAACATTGTAAAAGTAGACGATTTTCCTAAAATGTTACAATTAATAAGTCAGTGTGTAAGGAAGTAATCACAGAATGTAAAATCAATGTCATACTTAAAACACAAAGTAATAAATTTTACAATTAAATTAGCAACCAGTTTGATTTTGTCTTGATTCTAAATTGTCCTATGGAGCAGGACCAGCATGTTTCCAAGCACTCTTATCTTGGATATAATCCTCTAATTTGTAATATGCTTGTTTACAAAGTGTACTTTTTATATGAGTTTTAAATTTTCTTTCATTTAATTGCAAAATGTCACAAGGTATTTTGTTGTAACATTTAACACAGTACCCCATAAAAGATGTATGTACTTTAGATAACCTGAAAAATGGTTGATCTAGTTTATCTTTATTTCTAGTATTAAAATTATGTCTATCACTTATTTTATTAAAGAGATGTGGATTTTTCCTTACATACATAATATTTTCATAAATGAATTGGCAAGGTACCGTCATAATATTAATCCTTTTAAAAAGTTCCCTGAGAGATTCGCGGCGACGTAGATTATAAATGGCTCTGACAGCTCTCTTTTGCAAAATAAAGATGGATTCAATGTCAGCAGCCCGACCCCACAGTAAAATGCCATATGACATAATGCTGTGGAAGTAGCTAAAATAGACCAAACGCGCGGTTTCTACATCTGTTAACTGTCTTATCTTTCTAACAGCATAAGCGGCCGAGCTTAACCGCCCCGCAAGAGATGTTATATGAGGTCCCCATTGTAATTTCTATATATTTTATGGCAAACGCTACTCAAAAAATAAAAAATTTAATAACATGAAAAATATTAAAGATACACCTTTTAAAGTTATTTTTCGATCATTTTTAATGAATATTCAGAAAAATTCGGGCGGACACATGCCGATGGGCGACATTGTATATGTCATACAAGCGAGCTTATTATCGTACAATGGATAAAAGTACAAGTTTCAAGATGTTGTAACTGAAAAACTGATATCCAGTTAAAATTCACAAAGTCAAATAAGTAAAATCGATGAAAGTTGCATTATAGGGGTTTACGGGGGCGAAAAATCGATCTAGCTAAGGCGATTCGCACACTGCCCCGCATCACGCAGCGTAGCGTGCGGCAGCAGGTTTAACATTGTACCAGTTTGTATAGAAAACACAATATGCGCGCGCGACGCGCTCCCGCGCGCAGATTGTTTGCTATGGCCGCCCCGCGCTACGCTGCGTGATGCGGGGCAGTGTGCGAATCGCCTAAGTCTCATATCTGGGTAAATTCGTTTTTTCTGTATTTTCACCCGAGCAGAGTTGACATGGCAGCATGGAATTAGTATTAACTTATCCTATATTATTAAATGAGCATTCTCTATTTTCACCCGAGCAGACCTCGGTCGACCAGGTACTAGTAAGTAATACGCAGATATCTACCAATTTTTTTGGCAATCAAAGTGACTAAGGTAATGCTTCACGACTTTTTTAAAAGTCTTATAAAAAAGTAAACGGCTGTTCCGTACATTTAGGTCATGTAGGTATTGAAGTTTTGTATGGGACAGCAACCGGCATGTCCTAGAACTAAAAATTCATTGACATGTGACATCTATCAACTCGCACTAGGCCCGCGTGGTAGATTATAGCCCACTTCCTCTCGAAGAGAAGAGGCCTGTGTCCCAGCGGTAGGAACATTATAGGCTGATTGTGCTGTATGGGACGGCAGATTTTTTTTCACGATGACAATGTTGGTCCCATGGAGAAACTTTTTCAGTTTCATTATCAGTACCACACTTTTAAATATGACCACGCATTTCTGATATACGCTGTAAACTGGGAAGTTACCAGTACTATCTATTTCAGCGCTGAAAAGTGCGCATTTAAACTATGTTTCTGGCACTTATTTATTCAAAATTCAAATTTAAAATTATTTATTTTGGGACAACTAGATCCAAAGGTTAGTATACAAAAAACTTAGAAACTATTGTTAGTACTTAAATACAATTACAAAGGATAACACTCATTACATAATTATATTCTTTACACAAAATGCCCCTGTGCTGAGACATTCCGTCCCGTCAAGATAACCAATAGGGAGATATTGTACCTCCTTAAAAGATCACCAGACGAACGCAATGCCCTAACACAGTTGCACGTACATCTTCAGCTATAGTTTTCAGGATGCTGTTGTGACTCCCCTGCACCCTCCTCATAAGTGACACGACTTTTTTCCGAATGACGGCATGAAAATCATCATCATTTAGTGCCTTATGTGTTTTTTTCAGGTCTCATCATAAATCCTATCATTAGCCATATCTTTCCTTTAGGCACATCATTACCAATGACTCTAAATTATAGCTCAATTCGGAAACCCAAAGCCTTATTTTGCATAGTATAGGATTTTATATAAAATTGGCGTGTTGCCAAAATACTACCTATAAACTCTTGTCGTTCAGCTACAATGACTGTTCACAGGAAATGTTAGGACATTAACATTGTGCCGTTGTATTTGATGGTCTGATTTACTACAATATATCGCTGGCTTGAAACTGGATTTTGTGCAATCATTAAATTAAAATATTAGGCCACCGTACTGGGTGGTCGTTACAATGTGCTTTAAAAATACGCGACCCAGTATTTTCATAGTTATAATTACCATTATCATTAAAAATGGTGTCCGGAGGGAGCTGCAAAACTTGGGTATACGATGGCCAAACTTAACAGCTTACTTTAACAGGTTTTGCTTGGACAGTTCCAGTTTTCGGATTTTTGTATTTTTTGTTTTTGTAATTTATATTTGATTGCTAGTTTAATTATTTATTTAGAAGTATAAAAATTAAGTATTAGGTATGTTAAAACTGTTTTGTACTACACGTCACTTGTCTCTATAGGTTCATTAGAAAACCAGCGTCAGACAGTATTTGTCTGGCATTTTTGCTGAAATGAATCTTTTTGGTGCAGTCGACACACATTATTGTTATGAGATTATTTTCACTTTTTTTGTTATTTTGTATTTCACGAACAGTGTCCAAATAAACTTTATTCTTTTTAACTTGTTTATTCTTATAAAAATCGGCCAAGCGCGTGTATAAAACGCGCACAAAAAAATACAGAAAATAGTTTTATTAATATAGATTACAGGAAAACCTATAAGAAGTCTATGATCTTAAAATAACATGGTAAATCTCCCAATATTGTGCATTTGCAGTTGGAATGTATGGGAGAACATGTTTTTCAACTTCAATGTTAAGTTTGTTCTTGGAATAATTCATCCCAATTACGGAATTCCTTATTGTGCGTGGTTCGACACGCACTTGGGAAGAAGAGATCGCAGTAAGCAGCAGTGTATGTTTGGTAGCGTTGTTTTTTTTTTAAATTTTCTATTGTACTTTTACACTAAAGTATTTATAAATAAATAGTTTTTATTTTCTGACCTCCACGCGGATGGTTTACACGGGAAAAGGCTTGTCATATCTAAATGTGAACGTATGCCTTGAGGTAGGACTAAAACTTAATGTTCTGATCATTCTCAACTAATAAAAAATTAATAAAAAAACTTGAGGTTTCTCAAAGCCACCTCTCTGGGCAACCTCTCTTACTACATATTTCATACCACATCATAGGTTCATAGATGTGAATTTATGATGAAGTTTGAAGAATGAAGAAAGGGGTTCGAACATTTTTGTATAGGACCTGGTATACCTAACATCCACCATTTTGAAGAATACTGTTTTAATTTTTTTCAAAATCATACCTACTCAACGCATTTATCTGATACCTTTAAACGAGCAATTCTTTTATATATTTAATCTGAATCTCGGAAACGGCTCCAACGATTTTCATGAAATTCAGTATGCAGCGGGTTTCAGGGGCGATAAATCGATGAAATGAAATGAAATTGTTTATTCTGTAAGTAGGATATCGAAATCACTTTTACACGTCATATAAAAAAAATATTAAAAGCTAGATGAGTTATATATTATCTATGATCTAGCTAGGTTTCATTTTTTGAATACGTCGTTAAAAAAAAACAAGCAAAGCTCGGTCATCCAGATATTTTCAATTAAACCAATTACGGGCACTGAATTTTCACGGAGTCGGTCAGTCGGAATTAAGATGAAGTTAATTCAAAAGCGCCAAAAGCCATTCCAAAGCTTAGTCGGTTCGTATGGAGAAGCACGGAACTCTACTCCACTCTGACACGAAATGATAGACGGTGTAGGTATGCCAACAAGATTCAATGCTCTTTAAAACGATTTCTCTGAAGCCAGCAGTCAATATACCTGCTTCTCAGAGTCAAGACAAAGATCCAAAGATCGTGCATTAGATTTATTTACCCAGTAAAGTAATAGCCTCATTAGAATTGAATACCTATATGTGTGCCGCTAACGTCGCCGTCCCTTACGCGGATAGCATGCATAACTCCAAAGGGTAAGTTATGTGGAAATCTAGCACCATATGTTTTGAACACGGGCATAGTTTACTTTTATCTTTTTTTAAATATACTAGCGACCCGCCCTTGCTTCGCACGGTTTTTGCTACTTGACAAAACATCAAGATTTATAATAATATAAGATAGTTGAATAATCGTGAGATACGTCGGCCATATTGCCCGCAGAGGTACCAACAACATGGAACGTCTAATGATAGAAAAGAAAAAAAAATACGTTCATTTGGCACAGACCAAAAAGCACAAAATATAATTATACAGCACATAAACAATTACAAATTAAATCAAATAAAAAGTGTAAAATGCGATGTAAGAAATTAGCAGGGGAGTGTGCAGTTCAGCAAAAATGCCAGACAACTATACTGCATACTTAAATAAAATAAATTTGTGTCAGATAAAAAAAAAAAAACAGTGGCACTCCGGGAGTGCCGACAGAAGTGAAAACTTGAAAAAAATCGTCACCGCGGTATTCAATGCGTTGATGTCTTTTACTGGACGAACCTTAGTAATCAACGCGTTGATGTCTTTTTAATGGTCAAAAACTGGTGTCATCACAGTATCACGAAATCAATGGTTTAGTCCCATCTCGAAAATGCCCAACGCGCCTAAAGAAGTTTTCACTTAAAAAATAATAACGAATGGTTACAGGAAAGATAGAGGGCAAAAGACCTAGAAGCCGAAGCCCAAAACGGTGGTCGGATCAAATTTCTGAGCCACTGGAGTTACCAGTTCCGCACTCCACCAAGCCACCGATCGTAACAGATTGAAAAAGACCATTAACAATTTGAAACGGAGTCACGCTTCTCAGCAGTGAGAGAGCGATTGAGAAGAGAAGAGAAAAGACAGTTCCCTTAATAATAATATGTTTCACACGTTCCGGAATAAATTCTTAATGATGGTGAGACCCTATCAAAATCTGCACAGTTAAGAAGAACAACACGGTCACAGCCGGAGCCGGAGCCGGTTGGTCAGTCGGCTATCGCTGAAAACGAGCGCTGGGGCTCTGTCTCGCATAGGGTCGCAGCATTATGCTGAGCAATGGGCAGGGCACATTGCTCGCAGAACGGATGGCCGATGGGGTCGAAAGGTTCTAGAGTGGCAACCACGTACCGGAAGACGTAGCGTTGGAAGGCCTCCCACAATACTGATGACCTTGTGAAGGCCGTAGGAATCCGCTGGATGCGGAAAGCACAGAATCGGTCGAAGTGGCGGTGCTTGGGGGAGGTCTATGTCCAGCAGTGGACGTCTTTCGGCTGAAATGATGAATGATGATTATGCTGAGCGATGGCCGTTTTGCATGGAAGTGATGCATATTTCTCCCAAATTGTTATTTTCGAGTTTTGTTCTTTCTTTGCGTCATGTTTACCGCAAATAATTGTATTTACTTTCTTTTTTTTTCTTTAACACAGGCATACACGAAAAGCGACTTTAATTTATTACTTATGTAGACATACATATATGTAGAAGCAGAGCTTTTTTGGCTTTTATTAATTTACTACGCATTTTTGAGGCTTCTTTTTAATTTGTGTATTGGTTGTAAAACAATCTTTGGTTAAATCAAAAATAATCATCTCAACTTTTAGTACCGTTAACCTACATAGTTGGAGCAATAAAATTACAGGTTCAAAATCATGGAACAGTAAACCCAGGTTCGCACGGCCGATTTTTGTTTCCCGCATTTTTAACGCACTGCTCGCCGAGCGTTGAAAATTCAGCTGCGTGTTTTTTTAACGCGATCGAATGCACTCTGTTGGATTCTTAATAGCTTAATCAGCTTATAATTTTCGCACTGCTGGGACACAGGCCTCCTCTCTATGAGAGGCAGTGAGCTGTAATCTACCACGCGGGCCTAGTACAACTTGATAGATGTCACCTATCTTCAAATCTTTGCTTTTAAGACATTCCTCACGATATTTCACAAATGCTCTCAAAACGGCAGTGGTGATGAAATTATTTATTCAAAGTAAAGCGCTTGTCAGGGCCGTGACCATTTGGCCGCCATTGCTCAAATTTGGATTCTGAATGTTCGGCTCAATACCGAGGGTTGAAAATCCAGTGCGACATAAACAAATCGTCGCGTTAAAAATCGCCCGTGCATATCTGGGCTTAGTTATTTATTAGCCCATCCGTACGTAAAGTCCGATTTACTAGTGCTATTTAAAATGTGAAAAAGTACCGAAGTATTAAGGTTCACATTTTAAGAAACTTTACAAATATGATTCCGAAGGCGAATCGTAGGCACTTGGTTTTAAATGTACAAAAAAAATCATAATACTATATAGGTACACCTCTGCCTAACCCTTCGGGGAATACAGGCGTGATGTTATCTATACTATAATAATATTATAAAGAGGTAAACATTTTTTGGTTATTTGTTTGTTTGCTTGTGTGTATGTAGGGGGTAATCTCCGGAACTACTAGTCGGATTTGAAAAAATCTTTTTCATTGGATAGCTCAATTTTTGAGGAAGGTTATAGGCTCGAGGACGAAGTCGCGGGCAGAAGCTAGTGTTATATACTCGGCAGTATCGCTAAAACTTTGCCAAAGAATAAACCCTCACCTTTAATAAGAACGGCTCAGAAGACAAAATCACACACACATATACACCCGAACACACATACACCCTCACATGCTCACACACACTCCCCTCATACACACACACACACACACATACATAAACTCACGCCTACTCCCTATATGGGTTGGCGGAAACTACAGAACGCCACTTGGTACGGTCCTTACAAACTCCTTTTGCTTCGTTTACGTTCTTAAAGACGAAATCGTTTATCAATAATGCACAAATAACTATTAATACTCAAAAAAACAAATCCATAAAAAATTTCTTCGATTTCACCCCACCTAATAAAACTGACGCCCATTATATTGTCAACCGAGTAAATAAATGGTTCCTGTATACAAAACAAATATATATAAATATAAGGCTATGATTGTCTAAAAGGCAGGAAGGGCGACTTCCGTTAGTGACGCGGTAAAATTTCCCTTTCACGGGTTTTTAGGTAAACTACTGTTTTGATTAGGTGGCTCAATTGAAATATATTGGTAAATTTTGATAATTATATTGTTTGTTTATAGTTTGTGTGGTGTTTATGTTTGTGGCTAAGTAATAAGAGCCGCACGGGTCCACCAGGTTAAGCTACGCTTTCCAGGGTTGGTCCGTGGATGGGTGACCACCTTTACATACCGAGACTCCTCCTCCGTGACTCAGAAAGCACGTTAACCCGTTGGTCCCGGCTGTCATTCGTGAATCTTTGACAGTCGTCAGAAGCCCGAAAGTCTCACAAAAAGTCTTACCAAGGAGTATCGTATTACCCAGTTACTGGGTTATGGAGGTCAGATAGACAGTCACTCCATGTAAAATACTGGTATTCAGCTGCATCCGGTTAGATTGGAAGCCGACCTCAACATAGTTGGGAAAAGGCTAGGCAGATTGATTGTTAATAGTCTGTATGTGAAAAGGTAAAATAATTTAAATTATTTGGGATTAAGAATTGATTTAAGAGTCCGGATGTTAACATGACTGGGATAAAAACGCATTCAAGGACACTGAACTGACACAATAGAAATTTTATTGGTATTACGCCTACGGGCGTTTAGTGTTCCTAAAAGTGTTAAATGTATGCATCCCAAAGAAGAGGTAAGTGGAAAATATTTTATACTTATGTTAATGGGGAATGCTACCCACGATAGACGTAGTTTAAAAGTAAGTAGATTTTCTACTTCTAGAGTTCATTAATATTTTTTAAAGTTATCTTTAAAATTATAAATGCATTCGATTCGCGATTTAATCTAAGTCTAAGATTTAATTTAAGTCATTAATTGATTTACTGACTTTTGGAAAAAGTCAATTGATTACCGATACTGTGTAAATTATTAATTGAAAGTTTTATATCACCGGCTCTGGAAAAAGTCAAACCCATCACACTTAATCACTGAAAAAATGACACAAATACACATAAAAAAGTTAACCGAACAAAACGAACGCACAACGCTAACATTGCGTCCAAAAAAACATCCTGCAAAGTGCGAATAACTCAGCTAAATCTAGAAAAAAAAACTGCGTTCCCCCCTTAACATTTTAATGACTTCCCTTTAAGTAATTTATCAAACTTTAGACTTTATGTTGACGACAAAGAACATGGTACTTACAATGTTGTCAGCTTCCCAACTTTTTCAATCTTAATTCTACACGAAAAGTTTTAACCACTACACAAACACACACAGAAAAGTTTAAACACGACAATTATTTATATATAATTTAGTATCTACACAGAAATATAATTACATTTAATTTAAAGTTTTTTTATACAAGTGTTCGGGAGTTCGCGACTCTATGTAGCGCTCTAGGTAGCGCGTCCGTCCGACTCTGTCGGCTGACGGTTTCAGAGTCCCTCAACCGCTGAAAACTGAAGTGAAGACGGGTTTCGTCTCTACGCAACGTATTGGATGCTTTACATATCGACTGTACAAGTGTGTGAGAATTGAATTGGAACATTATATTCATTGTACTTGAACTATTTAGATTAAGCATTAATTTCGTGTAAGTATTTCAATTATATTGATATTTCTCGACGGCAAAACGATGCGTGGCATAAAAATTCTGGCACTAGGTTAGTCACTAACTACGAAAAAAATAAATAAAGAGTTCAATTATTGTTTCTTTTGCAATACTTACCTAAATTAAAAATGTTATGTTAATACTGTTTAGTTAAATTGATTTTTTTAATGTTTTCTACGAAGGAATCATGTTATTCATAATATGAAAATATTCAAAACATCATAAGTTTCTGAAAAAAATAAAGATTATTTTCATTAAAAGTAGACAATGACACATGCAATATTCGTTTTTAAAACCAAATCATTAAGATGGGTCGTAACACGTACGTTTCTAATTAAAAATGAAGTAGAATATTTTCATTAAAATAAATAATATGATGGGTTACACTTTAAGTTTTGTTAATATTATCTAAAAGAGTATTTCATAAACAAGGTCCTAAAATGAAATCAAATTCGTTTGTGCTACAAACAATATTTTGTGTTGCGTCAAATGACGAGCTAATTACTATGTCCTAAATAGTTATTCAAAATATTATAGAAGTCAGGAGGAGAGTCTCAAACGGTCTGCCTGATTTCAGAATGTATTTTTAAGATAGAAAGAATTTAAGAAAAATGTTCCGACTTTTATAAGTTCCACTGATATAAAAATGCTCTTGGTATAATAAGTTTAAGCGGTTTCTTTACTAAGAGAACTTAAGGACCAAAAATAGCAGTACAGACGTCTGTATTAATTGTAATGGATACCCCCTCTTGTAATGGATCCCAATTAGGCGTCTACTCATCAAAGAAAATACTACTACCTACTAAATTCCTACTAAAATTCTTGAGCAAAGTGGACTCTAGGATCAAAACTAGTTAACCTAGACTCTTAGTATTCATATTTTCATAAAAATATATTTATTACATCAACTTATGTCTATATAAGATAAAAGCCTAAATATTATGCTAATAAACACCAGATCCGTGAAGGCTGTAAAATGAAGTGCTAAGTAACCTTCTTCATCTTTATGGCAGACGTTTGCACAGAAATATCAATTTGACGTATAATCACGGGTTAATGGCGTCTTAGACGGATGTAATTAACTTCAGCGGTTGGACATAATCGGGCGACGGATTAACCCGTCAACCGTCATAATATAATCGTAGATTAGAAATAAACGGAGAGGTGGAAAGATGAGCGAGAGATGTGTTGAGCGCTGAGCGAGTTTTCTACGCTTAGGACTAAAACAAAAGAAAGAAAATACATTTATTTAGCACAGAAAAAAGCACACAATATTTATAATTAATAGCAGATAAAAAAAATAAAAATAAAAATCAAATAAAAAGTGTAAAGAGCGATGTAAGAAATTAGCAGGGGAGTGTGCCTCACGGCTGCACCAAAAAGGCCCAGTTCGACAAAAATGCCAGACAATAATAAGTGTCTGACGCTGGTGGACTACACAATTTTAAAGATTTGACAGGCAGTTGTAGTTGTAACAGTAGGTAGTAAGTTTTTTAGTGGCAATTGCAGTGGCATTTTTTACGTTCGAAAAGTGCTGATTCTCAGCCTAGTTTGAAAAAATGACTTTTGAATTTGATTTTGAACATGACATTCTATTGTGCTCTTAAAACGTCATTTTTCTTTCAGTTTTAAACTGTTTTTAATTGATTCTCCTGCTAACAAACTGCTGTCACCACTCTCTCTGCAAGACAGGTTATGTTTCCTCTACATACCGTTCATTTTGGCCAACGATAAAAGACCTGTGAGTTTTGTGAAGTTTACGGGCTATAAATCTATACATATAATAAAATCGTAGCGAAGTCAAAACTGTACATTGAATATTTTTGAAAAAAAGTAATTGCTACGAGGTCTAGGATCGATTCTAATGCCGAAAATATTTTTTTTAGAATTTTTGTCTGTTTGTCTGTTTGTCTGTATGTATGTTCCAGCATGGCGCAAATTCTACTGGACAGATTCTGTTAAAATTTTGCATAGATATTCCCTGTGTGTCTGGTCAAATTATAGGGTATAAATTATCACGCTATTCGCTATGGGGGATGAGCAATATTACATTATGTCGTATTTTGATGTTCTAGCATGACGCAAATTCTACCGGATAGATTCTGTTCAAATTTTGCATAGGTGTTCCCTATAAGTCTGGTCAAACTGTAGGGTATAAACTATCACGCTATTTACTATGGGGGACGAGCAATATTATATTATGTTCATATTTTTTGGAAAAAAACGCGCCAAAATTTTTAGGATATTGTGATGGTTATCGATTTAACTTTTAGAATGATTATCATCACGCTATACCTTTATGGAACTGAGCAGTCAATCATGAAATATATAGGAACGGCTATTTAAGGTAAGATTCAACGAAGCAATTAACTCATCGGTTGGACGATTGCTTTGCAAACATGGGGTTGTAAGTTCGATTCCCAACTACGGCTTTTGTTTTCTTTTTTTTCACATTTTGTTACACGATTTTTTTTTTGTTTTGATTATGTCCCTATAATATTATTATAATAAAATCGTAGCGAAGTTAAATTTTTTGAAAGAAAGTTATTGCTGGGATCGATTCTTATGCGGAAAATATAGTTTTTAGAATGTTTGTCTGTTCCAATTGTAGGGTATAGACTATCACGCTATTTGCTATGGGGGATGAGCAATATTACATTATTTTCTTATTTTTCTCTGCAAAAGGACGCGCCAAAAGGTTGGGATATTGTAGATAGTTACCGATTTAACTTTTTAAATGATTATAATCAAGCTATACATTTATGGAACTATGCAGTCAATCATGACATAATTATATAGGAACGGCTATTTTAGCTAACTTTCAACAAAGCGAATAAGTAAGCGGTTGGACGAATGCTTTGAAGTCCTGGTAGTAAGTTCGATTACCATCTGTTTTTTTTAAACAATTTTTTTACATTTTGTAAAACGATTTTTTTATTAATGTATTAATTCACAAAAAAAAGGAAAACTTCGTAAGCTATGGAAACCTACTACGTCACAAGTACTTTACAGTCACAAAACATTCAAGGTTTTATTCTGATCATTTAAGAGCTAAAGACTGTAGGAATAAAATGTTTTTACTGATTTTGAGAGCAGATTTGTCCCAGCGATTTTAAAATATGTATGTATGTGGATCTTCTGGAATCGCTGCCACACTGCTTCCTGGTGACAAAACAGCGCACGCCATGTTTAAGATTCCCATCGATTTAGAGAGCAACGAAACGCCTGTTTGTGGGGTGTCACGCAACAGAACAAGAGATGTGTGCATAGGGATTGCGCTTCATCGTATAGTATGAATGCATTATGGCAAATAGAAAAGCAGTGTAAGCTGTAAACAGAACCCTGGAGGACATCCGCAGGAACCAAAATATGATGGGTGGTGTCACAGTTCTGACAAAAAAAGTGAATACTTCGTTGAAAAGGTCGACTCTATGGTCGAGAGTTCATAAACTGCGCTTGACCATCATCATATGAGCTCGGTTTGGCGTGAATTCAAATGCTCAAGAATTCTCCGATGTTCTTCTAAAAGTTGGTGAAGGCACTTTACCAGAGACTCTTGGTAGAGTAGATCCCACTTTAGAAGATCTTATTCGTTCTGATATACGAGGACATCAGTCAAGTACCGTAAGAGAATTCTTGGGTGTGTGTCCATTTTAACTCCGAAAATGATCAAGCTGCAGCGATCAACCGTATTCTCTCACAAATTGAAGTGATATACACCTCCATTAATGCCACATATTACCCCGTAGAATTTCTCAATTCGCAAATGGCAAGTATCTTTTCCGGTTGTATATCTGTGGAACGGAAACCGGCTCAAAGTCATGTCTTTACAGAGAAACGTCATCGAGACGGAAATTCTAACAGGTTGTGGCGATGGCGAGACAGTGTTTATAGCGCGTATACCACTAATTCCCCACCATTACCAGTTTAAGCGCGTGCAGTTCCCTGTGATCGTATGCTTTGTGATCAACAAGTCACAGGGGCCGACATCGAAGACTGAAGGCTGCGGTGTCGACCTCAGGACAAGCTGCTTCTCATACGAACAACTGTTACGTCGCTTGCTCCCGAGTCACCATTCCTGACCGTATATTTTGGCTGCTGATAATAAAACTACAAATGTAGTATACAGGGAAGTTTTATAAAAATGTGGCTATTATTGTAGTAGTATATGGTGATGTTTTACGACTTCCACGCGAACGAAGTCGCGGGCAGAAGCTAGTATATTATTAAAGTTAAAGAACCTCATGATTTTCTTCTATACCAACTGGGAAAAAAAAACAGAAGAAACGTATGATCTACATAAAATGTTTTATCGCAAATTCCCTGAAACTAGGCACAAAATAATTTATGCCGTGATAGAATCTGATCCTAAACGGAGTGTCCCGTTTAGATGCAAACATCGATCGATTAGAACTTGCTTGAAGGACCGAAGGACCAAATAAGGACTACATTCTTCTGTCCCTTGCCTGAGATAACCCTAAGAGCTTTTTGCGATTAAGTTAACAATACCGTCTCCTACACGGTGGCTACATTAGTGGACAATACGTGATACGAACAATGTTTCGTATAATATTGGATACAGAAGATTTTATGGGGTTAAAAACTTTCGTGCTATTTTTAGTCACGCAAGTTCCTGTGCGGTGTTTGTTAAAAGGAATGGGCATAGGTTAATGTCGTGCTCGAATTATACCCGAAAGGACATGCAAATTTGGTATCACAATACAAAGAACATGAAACGTCAAACGTCCAAATATATGCATATTCAATATGTTGTATGACAGAGGGCGTTCCGTCGTTAATCTATATAATTAAATACCTGGATAAAAATATCAGCATAGAAAACTAAGTAAAAAAAAACCAATTTACAAATTAATTAAATGACAATAAATTCAAAACGTCCTATTTAAAATCAAAATAGTAACGCAGAATAGTACCTAGCGTATTGGCGTTGCCCAAACCAGCCATACTTCCACGTTGAGTGTTTCTTTTACGTATTAAGTTAATATTTTTTGTGAATATTTTAATATTTTTTTCTTTGCATTTATGGACGTTTACTTTGTGGGTTAACGGGAACACCTTTTGTTAATTAACATACTGTTTACCAATATTATAAATGCGAAAGTAACTCTGTGTCTGTTACTTTTTCACGCCTTACTGTCCCAAATAAAAAAAATCTTTCTTTCTTTTTTTCCTTACCGGCTGACCGGATTTGGATGTTTGTCACACGGGTAGACCATGAACTGGGTTAGGACTGGTTTATTCTGGTAGTACATTTCCGTGGGATAATTTTCAACTTCAAAGTGGGCGAAGTCGCGAGCAAAAGCTAGTAACAAATATGGCCAATTCGAGGACACTAAGTATATGTGTGTTATCCGTGTCAAAAAACGGACAATTAAACTTAATTAATTGAAGCAGTTACAAAACGAAAACTGTTCCTCTACATTTCAGTAGGTGCCTACCTAATTAATTTGTGGTCGTAAAACCTAGGTGTAAATGAAGGAGAATAGTTAACATGGTAGGTGGTCCTTTGGGCCCTAGCATTTGGGTATAATGAGGAATGTGGTTGTACATTTCATGTAGGTAGTAAGTGCCTAGTCCCACCGAGACTTTAGGTGCGGTATGCGATGACACGTGGTACCTTTATTCCTCGTCCTAACCCAAGCGATAGGTCGCGCGAATACGTGATCGTCGAAAACCGCAAGGACGAAAAAAACAGTGGCACTCCGAGACTGCCGACGGAAGTGAAAATTGTACAATTTTATTGTGCAGGAAATACTTTTAATGAGGTGTTGGTAACGGTAACAGTGTCGCGAGTTCAATTGTATTTTCCCATCTCAAAAATGCCCAACGCGCCTAAAGAAGTTTTCACTTCAACAAAAAGAATGCGGCGGTCGCGTGCTCGCGTGACGATTTTTTGGTTAGCGCTCGGCTTTAAATTCGAATTTAAATTCAAAACTCATTTGTTCAAACTAGGCTAACAAACAGCACTTTTCGGACATCAAAATTACATAAGACAGTCCCCCAAAAACGCCCACCCTTCACCATTTTTTAGTGGTTTAGCTGGGAAGAAGAGAAGCAACAAACTCCCCAGCAGCACAGCTGTCTATTCAAAAGCCCCGGATCTAGATTTTTTTTGAGGCGGGGCATAAACTGCCGTCTGCCGCCCCCCGCCAATCTTTTATGGGGATGCGCCAAATTAGCCCGCGCGAAATGAAAATTTTCTCAAAATTAAAATTTTGGTAGCAACAATTACCTAGTCAAATTGTATCGATCGATAATAATGCACCAATTCAACAGGGGCTCCAAAATTGTTTTAAAAAGAAAAAAAAAATAGAAAGATTATAAAACGGTGAAGGAAAACATCGTGAGGAAACCGGCATGTCCTAGAACCGAAAATTCGAAGACATCTATCAACCCGCACTGGGCCCGCGTGGTGGATTACGCCCACTCCCTCTCACAGAGAGGAGGCCTGTGTCCCAGCAGTGGGAACATTTATAGGCTGATGATGATGATAAATTAATGTGCTGCGCGTCTTATTTATTGCAAAGTTGCTGTGTGCTGGGTGGTGCACTTGTCTGCTACGCTTGAATTTGTCGCCCCCTGAAGTTGGCGACTGGGGCACGGCCCCCCCTTGAATCCGGGGCTGCTGTTCAGTTAGAAAAACTTGATTCTATACAATAAACTATCACTACTTAGGTACGAAAAAATAAAATAGATTTCAAGTAGAAACTGAATAACGTCGAGGGATTGAAGTGGTCATAATTTTCATAGGAGCATTTCAGATCACAATAAACTAATAATGCGATTAATACATTAAAGTTCAAAGAAATCCCACAGGAAAAAGAAGAGAAAAAGTTTTGGCCAAACATTCGTAACAAAGTTTGGATTATTGGCGAACATTGTTGGCACATCAATGTTTCCTAACACTCGTATTTTCTCATGGGACATTTTTCGGCAGTCGCATACTACTGGCTTACGTTTAATGTTAGTTTTCAGTTTGCTACCTTACTCATCTCTTAAGAAATCATTCAGTATCTTCCTATTCCGTAAGAGATTTGGTAAACTATGTAAACACACTTATTTTTAAATAATTTCCACACAAATTATAAATAGTTTCTTTTACAAATGTAAATAGTTAGTGCAAAGTTTATGGCGCAATCTTAAACTATACAGTAAACAGCTATCGACATCAAATATTCTGCACTGAATGACGAATTGTTCTAGAAAATCATAAAGGGTGTACCTAATTACAACAATATTCATCAATAACACACATAAACACATACATAACATCACGCTTTGTTTCCCCGAAGGGTTGGGCAGAGAAGTCCCTGTAGCAGGTACACCCACATTTCGCCAGTTATGTTTAAGTCCCATGTAATAGGGGGCGAGCCTATTGCCATCAACTGGGCACAAATCCAGACTCCGAGCTGCTACTGAGAAATTTCAGATAGGAAAACCCAATAACACTGCCCGACCCGAGAATCGAAACCAGGACCTCATGCTCAGCAGTAGCGCTTGCGACCACTAGACCAACGAGGCAGTCAATTTATCAATAACTTCACATTTAAATTCATAAATTTCCCACTGCTGGGACACAAGCCTCATCTCTGTTAGAAGGCTGTAATCCACCACGTGGGCCAAGTGTGTGTTGGTGGATGTCACATTCATCAACGTTTCTAAAATTAGATTCAGAAACACAAAAATACTCTACCCAAAAATCCTTACTTATAGATCAGTCACCCGTAATACAAATATCGTTGAAAGCATTCCAATAATAACATGTAATTCAGAGCATCGACAGCGTCGGGGACCCATTTGATCTCCGTAATCTGAAACTTACAGAATAACCAGCTAAGGGCCCTTTCACGGCCTCTGGCGATACGATTTGCGACAAGCAAAACGCGCGCGCGTCACTTGATCCGTCCGTCGCTCTGCATGTCTCGTCGCGGTGACTTGTGGCCTACTCTGCCCCCGATAGAAAAAAGACGCATCTAACATTTTCTCCAGATTTGAGTTATATACATTGCCGGAATCAGAAAAAAAAGGCGCATCTGTCTGATAATAACTCAAATCTGGTAAAAAATATTAAATGCTTCTTTTTAACCGACTTCCAAAAGGAGGAGGTTCTCAATTCGACTGTATGTTGTTTTTTTTTTTTTGTATGTTTGTTACGCGATTACTCCGTCAATTATGAATTGATTTTGATGGTTCTTTTTTTGTTTGGTAGATCATACTTCAGAAGTGGTCCCATATAAATTTTATTAACTTTGCTTGGGTAATTTTTGAGTTAGCTTCAATAGTACGTATTTTTTCCTCACTTAGTATGTGGATGATATTATGATAACTTCCTGTCACTGTTATTTACATAGCAGGTAGTGGTATTCGAATTTGTGTGGGGTAGGTATCACAACTAAAAAGTGAAAAATAAAAACTTTTTACAAAAAAAAAAAACAACCGACTTCAAAAAAAACACTACAAAGTGAAAAATAACTTTAATTTCGGAAGTCGGTGACAAAGAACGAAAATTAAAAACGAAAGACACCGACTTCCGAAATTAAAGTTATTTTTCACTTTGTAGTGTTTTTTTTTAAGTCGGTTGTTTTTTTTTTGTAAAAAGTTTTTTCTATCGGGGGCAGAGCTGCTCTGAACAACTTTTTTCATTCGTTTTCTTTGCAGTCGCTGTCCCAAGACGCATATCGCTTGAGCGTGTAACTCGTGTCCACGGGGTGGGCAAAAGGCCGATGACGTCATCTTCGACCTCATAGAGAAGTACTATCCTACTATTTTCCGATCAAATCTCACTATTTGATTGGATTAAAATGCTTCGCAGCATCCAAAGATATGTATAATATTGGGCATATTGACCTAGTTTGTGAATGGGAGCTCGATCAAATTGATGTATGGTTTTGTATCGCGGTATTTATCAATGTATTTAGCAGTGTAACTGATATTGGGTAACTGATATTGGCAGGATTTATGAATGGCAATGATACTATCAATTTTGGCTGTTATTAATTTGCTGATAATGTTCTTATAACCCAATGGTTTAGTTATACTCCGTTTGAAATAAAATTAGACATTTAAACAAACCTTTTTTACAGTCCGTTCAACCGATTTTGACTTCTATTACGTAGGGATAAGGATGGCATTAAAAGTAAAAAAAGTGGTTACAAACCAACTGTTTACTGCAGCTGCCATTTGTCGTGCCACCAACGCAATAGAAGTCAAAATCGGTTGAACGGACTGTAAAAAAGGTTTAGTTAAATGTCTAATCTTATTTCAAATGGAGTATAGACGGTGTCATGCTAATATCTTACTGGCTCAGATGGTGTCACTTGTAAGTGTAAAGTTGCAGTTCCTTTTTTTTCAGTTCCCAGGGCAAAATTCACAAAAAGTATGTTCGACTTATAAGGAGTAATTATTATTGAAGTGAAAACTTTTTTAGGCGCGTTGGGTATTTTTGAGATGGAAAAAACAATTGAACTTGTGACACCGTTACCGACACCTCATTTTTGTAAACGCGATTGTACTCTTTATTTATATTACATTATGAATCAATGTTCTATGCAAGTATTTTTACTTTAAAGGTTTTGGAAGTATTTTTTTTATAAACGTGATTATTCTCTTTATTTAGATAAGTTTACGGACCTATGTTCTATACAAGTATTTTTCTTCCTGCACAGTAAAATTGTTCAAGATTTCATTTCTGTCAGCACTCCCGGAGTGCCACTGTTTTTTATTTAATCCCGCATTCCGGTCATTCTGCCCGGTTGATGGCAATAGGTTCGCCCCCTATTACATGGGACTTAAGCATAACTGGCAAAAAGTGGATGTACTATTATGTAGGTACACGTCTGCCTAACCCTTCAGGGAATACATAAAGCGTAATGTTATGGTATAATTATGAAATGCAACATTCAAATTCTTTAGTTATTTCAATCTTAGTTTGACTTCTTGGCGAAGGACATAACTCAACTAGGGACAAAACAGACATGCAAGCGAATAGTCTCGCAATCAAATTAAATGGACACAATTTTATTTTCTTAATTTTACGAAACTTGATTTACTGGCAAGATTTCCATCGCAACTACGCATCTCAACTCATCACTCAAAATTGAAAACAAAGCGTAAAAATCTAGCGCTTTCGGTCAACGCACTTGTAAAAGTTAAAATCGTTTGCAATAAACATTATATTGTCTGTCAAGATGAACTTTGGTTTATGGTTGAATCTTAAAACCGTACCGAACATTATTTGGTCGTCGCCAATACTACTGAGCAATAAAACGGAAACAGAGACTGATTGTTGCGACTTCCAGAGTTAGTGCATTTAGGGTTTATATCGACACTACTTTGTTATCTGTCTACTAGTATTATGGAAACCAGATAATAATATTTTCTCAAACAACCTTCTTTAAGATACATCGAAATTACGGTACTGGTCGAATACATGCGAGCGCTCGGCCGGCAATGTTTGTATGAAAATCCATATCTGACGTGTATAGCGGCCGAATAATCTACTATAAAAACTCATATCTGTCGTGTTATTTAAAAATCGAACGAACTTTTTACTTCAACACATGGCAACCAAGGAGGTAACATTATGACGGGGTCCGCTAGGGCCAATGCCTGCCGGGGGTTCGAAGAAAACTGATAGGGACATCGTGGCCCCGGGCAACAGGGCAACTGAAGGAACACGGGTGGGTTTTAGTCAGTAAGAGTCTGACACGCCCTCCCGCTCCGCCCAGAGCGGGAGAAGTTATTTGATAATTTCCCACCCAAAAAAAAAAGGAGGTTACATTGTCAATCAATCAATCAATCAATATTCTTTATTTGTAAACATAGGTGACAACAGTGTGCAAGATGTTACAATTATTAAATTATAGGTTCTCTATGTTTTGCCATTTGGCGTACAAATATACATGTATGGGAGGCTTTTGCCAAGTAAATTAAATTATTATAATTCAGTATTATCATTAGTAAGATCAAAAAAGAAAGAAAAAAAAAAAAAAAGAAAAAAGAAAGAAAGAAAGATTTTATTTAAATTTCGATTTGGCTTGAGAGCACATATAGAAGAAACAAATGAACATATTGGCGCGTGAAAAATTATCGTTGTTCCTCATTGATTCTGGAATTTATAAATTACTCAGTTTGAATTTCCGCACATTATTTGAGAAAAGTAGGTACTATACAAGCCTTGGCCACAACCAGGCAATGATGGACAAACGTATGTGTGCCTTGGCTTCGCCTCGGCTCACATTTTGACGATCGCCCATCAATGCCCCATTTGTAGGCCGCGACAGTATATTATGATCTGTTCTTTTTAGTTTATCTTGGACATCACTGACATTGGTGAAGCAAAATATCGTGAGGAAACCTGGTTTTTTAGTTAATAAAAGTCTAAAATCGCCAACCAGTATTAAGCCAGCGTAGTGATCAATGCTCACGCCTTCTCTGTACGAGAAGAGGCTTTTGCCCTGCAGTGGGAAGAAATAGGCTAGTTTATATTATCTGGTCTTTCGTAATTAAGAAACATTATATGAAGCGTCGAGAAGCTCGTGGCTAAGTAATAACAGCTGCACGAGTCGATCCATCAGGTTAAGCTACGCTTGCCGGGGTTGGTCCTTGGATGTGTGACCATACCTCACTAAAACCATCCCGGTGGTCACCATCTGCACATGGAAGGGGCACCGTTACCTCTCAAAAGACCACCTCTGTGCAGCGCTTGTTAGAGCACATCTCTGGGGATACTATAAAGGAATCTCTCCGAAACCTAACTGTACAAGTGTGCAAAGCAGCACGTGACCACTGTGCACCGTCTACCCTGAGGTCACTCAGTGAGCGGACAGAGTCCCCACTCTAAGCGCCCGTGATCCCTAATTCCCGCCTGCCCTAAAGATTGCAAACGGGGTTTCGGCGTGTTAGGCGTCGAGGCGGTTGCCTCCCCGACGCCTTCTTCTACGAGCGGGATCAGCCCTATCACGATACCGCTCGGCAGCTTCCTTCTGAACCATCACGGTCTCACAGAAGGAGGCCATTTCTCGCCAGTTCTCCGACGCCGCCAGCATAGACTCAACTACTGCTGGTAGAGACAGTGGATGTGTGACCATTACTACATACCGAGACTCCTCCATGTCTCGGAAAGCACGTTTAGCCTTTGGTCCCGACTGTCATTCGTGGATCTTTGACAGCCAGTCTTACCAAGGGGTATCGTATTACCTAGTTACTGGGTTGTGGAGGTCAGATAGGCAGTCGCTCCACAGACTGGAAGCCAACCCCAACATAGTTGGGAAAAGGCTAGGCAGATTGAGTATGAAGCGTCGCGTTACGGGCGTGGTATATACGGAGTGAATTTTTGAGAAACGGCTATAGAAAAACTCTAGTTGAGGCAATACCGATATTATCAAAAAAAAAAAACCATTAAGGCTTCTCTTTTCAAGCACGACTTTCTTACACTATAAGAGAAAATACGCAGAATCACGCCACGCTAACAAACATATAAGTAAACATCCCTACGTCATCTCATGTCGTTGACCTTTGTCCCTCGTCCCCAAACATCCTGATATCCTGCGGAACGCTATTTAACATGGAGTCAAGGCCATTCAAGGGGAAGGGCAAGCAATGACGTGCCTACATAAAAACTTATCACCACGAATAACAATAACGGCGACAGATAGATAGAACATTCGCTTTTTTGTTAACACATCCACACTAACACTATAGAAAAATAAAAGTGATAATCTGTCTGGGTGTTTGGTAAGATTTTCGACTAAACGAATTAATCGATTTAGATAAAATTGCCAGAGAATGATATAGTTCGCTCATGTAATTTTTTGAGGAGGTAAAATACGCTTTTCACATAAAAAAGGTGACTTTTCAGGCGAGTAAAACCAGGAGTAAAGTTAGTGCTAAATATATATGCGAAAAGTTGAAAAAGCACCATGGTATATGGTGTGGAAAAACTAACCGAAGAAAATAATGTTATGGTTACACAAATTCTATGGTGAGGGGTTCTGAAACTTGTGATGTTAAATCACCGTGGGCGTCCCTATGTTTATGATGTGAATATTTTGTATGAAAATTATGCTTTGAGGGAGAATGGTTTATTAAAATTGATTTGAGAAAGTACTGCTGTCATGTATTTTTTGTTAAATCCGTTTTCCTTTATTGTTTTAGTCGGTTGAGTGGCAAATCTTTGGGGGTCTGTTTTTTTGTATTTGTATGTTATTTGAAAGTAAGACACTGAAGTGAAAACAGTTTTGGCTATAAGTGTAGGATGGTATATATATATATCTCAATCTCATTTCTCAATAATAATAATTTTCTACTAACACTAGCTTTAAGATATTACTAACATAATGGATCTTTTGTTGTCCGAATAAATAAATTTAATAATAATAATTTATACCAGACAGACTTTTTAGGGTTCCAACCGTCCGAATGAAAAAACGGAACTCTTATAGGAGATTCGTGTGTCTGTCTGTCTGTTCGAAATGAAATGAAATTGTTTATTCTGTCATGGCAGCTAAGAGATGACCAGTCTCAACTGACGGCGCCGGTTCACGAACATGACGCGTGGATCAGCACAATTCTGCTCAACCATTTGCAAGGGAACTGAGTAAGTTCTGAACGGTGTTCTCATAAACAAACCTGTCTTTATGCTTCCAAAAACAACTGAATGGGGACTAGGTCAACTTATTGCTATTATAAATGACACATAACAGATGTTCCATACATAGCCACGAAACGATATCATTCTGAAACCAAGACATATTGTGTGACAGAGTTCTATTGTATTCAACAGTGTAGCCATATTGTGCCTTTTGTAATAATATTGCGTCTATTCCTTGTGTGTGACAGTTGCGGTTTGAGGTCCCCTTTTCTTATTGCTATTGAACCCCAGATCGATAGATATTAAATTTGTTGAGTAAATAACTGAAAATTACAGATATTGATATGTAAATAAACTAAAAGGTTGTTAAAGGTGGTTACTAGCCTGTGAAGTTCTTTTTCCAAGTGTAAAAAACACGAATTTTAAATTGCTAGTGACCCGCCCCTGTCCCGCACGGATGCAATCTATACATATAATAAAATCGTAGCGAAGTCAAAACTGTACATTGAAAATTTTTGTAAAAAATTAATTGCTATGAGGTCTAGGATCGATTCTAATGCCGAAAATATATTTTTTAGAATTTTTGTCTGTTTGTCTGTATGTATGTTCCAGCATGGCGCAAATTCTACCGGACAGATTCTGTTAAAATTCTGCATGGATATTCCCTGTGTGTCTGGTCAAATTATAGGGTATAAATTATCACGCTATTCACTATGGGGGATGAGCAATATTACATTATGTCGTATTTTTATGTTCTAGCATGACGCAAATTCTACCGGATAGATTCTGTTCAAATTTTGCATAGGTGTTCCCTATAAGTCTGGTCAAACTGTAGGGTATAAACTATCACGCTATTTACTATGGGGGACGAGCAATATTATATTATGTTCGTATTTTTTGGAAAAAAACGCGCCAAAATTTTAGGATATTGTGATGGTTATCGATTTAACTTTTAGAATGATTATCATCACGCTATACCTTTATGGAACTGAGCAGTCAATCATGAAATATATAGGAACGGCTATTTAAGGTAAAATTCAACGAAGCAATTAACTCATCGGTTGGACGATAGCTTTGCAAACATGGGGTTGTAAGTTCGATTCCCAACTGCGGTTTTTGTTTTCTTTTTTTCACATTTTGTTACACGATTTTTTTTTTGTTTTGATTATGTCCCTATAATATATTATAATAAAATCGTAGCGAAGTTAAATTGTTTGAAAGAAAGTTATTGCTACGAGGTCTGGGATCGATTCTTATGCGGAAAATATAGTTTTTAGAATGTTTGTCTGTTCCAATTGTAGGGTATAGACTATCACGCTATTTGCTTATGGGGGATGAGCAAATATTACATTATTTTCTTATTTTTCTCTGCAAATTATAAAAGGACGCGCCAAAAGGTTGGGATATTGTAGATAGTTACCGATTTAACTTTTTAAATGATTATAATCAAGCTATACATTTATGGAACTATGCAGTCAATCATGACATAATTATATAGGAACGGCTATTTTAGCTAACTTTCAACAAAGCGAATAAGTAAGCGGTTGGACGAATGATTTGAAGTCCTGGTAGTAAGTTCGATTACCATCTGTTTTTTTTAAACTATTTTTTTACATTTTGTAAAACGGTTTTTTTATTAATGTATTAATTCACAAAAAAAAGGAAAACTTCGTAAGCTATGGAAACCTACTATGTCACAAGTACTTTACAGTCACAAAACATTCAAGGTTGTATTCTGATCATTTAAGAGCTAAAGACTAGGAATAAAATGATTTTTTACAGATTTTGAGAGCAGATTTGTTCCAGCGATTTTAAAATATGTATGTGTGTGGATCTTCTGGAATTGCTGCCACACTGCTTCCTGGTGACAAAACAGCGCACGCCATGTTTAAGATTCCCATCGATTTAGAGAGCAACGAAACGCCTGTTTGTGGGGGGTGTCACGCAACAGAACAAGAGATGTGTGCATAGGGATTGCGCTTCATCGTGTAGTATGAATGCATTATGGCAAATAGAAAAGCAGTGGAAGCTGTAAACAGAACCCTGGAGGACATCCGCAGGAACCAAGATATGATGGATGGTGTCACAGTTCTGACAAACAAAGTGAATATTTCGTTGAAAAGGTCGACTCTATGGTCGAAAGTTCATAAACTGCGCTTGACCATCATCATATGAGCTCGGTTTGGCGTGTATTCAAATGCTCAAGAATTCTCCGATGTTCTTCTAAAAGTTGGTGAAGGCACTTTACCAGAGACTCTTGGTAGAGTAGATCCCACTTTAGAATATCTTATTCGTTCTGATATACGAGGACATCAGTCAAATACCGTACCAAGAGAATTCTTGGGTGTGTGTCCATTTTAACTCCGAAAATGATCAAGCTGCAGCGATCAACCACAGTATTCTCTCACAAATTGAAGGGAGTGAAGTGATAGACACCTCCATTAATGCCACATATTACCCCGTAGAATTTCTCAATTCGCAAATGGCAAGTATCTTTTCCGGTTGTATATCTGTGTAATGAAAACCGGCTCAAAGTCATGTCTTTACAGAGAAACGTCATCGAGACGGAAATTCTAACAGGTTGTGGCGATGGCGAGACAGTATTTATAGCGCGTATACCACTAATTTCCCACCATTACCAGTTTAAGCGCGTGCAGTTCCCTGTGAGCGTATGCTTTGTGATCAACAAGTCACAGGGGCCGACATCGAAGACTGAAGGCTGCGGGTGTCGACTTCAGGACAAGCTGCTTCTCATACAAACAACTGTTACGTCGCTTGCTCCCGAGTCACCATTCCTGACTGTATATTTTGGCTGCTGAGAATAAAACTACAAACGTAGTATACAGGGAAGTTTTATAAAAATGTGGCTATTATTGTAGTAGTATATTGTGATGTTTTACGACTTCCACGCGAACGAAGTCGCGGGCAGAAGCTAGTTTAATAATATGGCGACATGTCAAAACATCGAGATTGCTGTGCAATAACTAAGATAAACATTAATTTGGTATAGAATTTTAGAAGAACTACGTGGTCACGCAGCAGATACGAAAAGGGGCTTTAGTATTTTTTATAGATTTTTATTGTCCACAAAACCACCAAAAAGAACCACCACAAAGCCACCGGGGCAGACCTAACTTTTTAGGTCTGCCCCGGTAGCTTTGTGGTGGTTCTTTTTGGTGGTTTGGCGTGACGATTTGGACTCGTTCCTAACCGACTGGCCTGAGGAGGCACAACATAAGGAAGACTGGAAAAGAATAGGGGAGACCTTTGCCCAGCAGTGGGACAAAATATGATAAAAAAACATGTGGCACTCGGGGACTGCCGCGGTAAAGCTATTGCATAGCATTTGTAACCTCCATACTTCCTATTTGTCAACGCTACACTTGGGATGATGACGTGATGACATAAAACAAAATTACGTTCCCATGACAACATCACGTTTCCCATGACAACATCACGTTGTCATGGGAACCGTCATTACATGGTAGGCGGAGTGGGGGGTGTTAGGCTTTATTTTTGTTACGGAATTTCTTGATTTGGTCGCCGCGTTCAAAGCCCGCGGTAAAAGCTATGCAATAGCTTAAAAAATATTTTTAAGCGTATTTATAAATCAAACAAACTGCGATAATTGTTCATTCATTCTCTTCATGCGTGACGATAATTGTCGTCTTTTCTCGTATTTGTATGAACGTATGAACAATGATTTAGATTTACTTGGATGATGTTGAAATACTTACCAGAAACATAGCGAAACTTTCGTTACCATTCGTAAAAGTAACTTTAATATAGTTTCTCGGTTTTGATTGTCCACAAAAGATATACAGGATCTAGAAGCAGATAACTAACTACCTAGTAAATAAAACTAGATAGAACGAGTAAACGAGGTCGCAGTTAGCACGTAACGCAGTAACATTGTTCTGACGTAGTTGTTTTACTGTTAACTGCCGTTTTATTGTTCACTACAAACGCCGCACGCATCCTTAATTTGTAATTGATGTAAGAATAGTTTCTATGACGGGATCTTTGTTTAAGCTGAAGAAATACCGAATCGAAAATCATCATCGGCCTATAATTTTCCCACTGCTGGGACACAGGCCTCCTCTCTGTGAGAGGGAGTGGGCCGTAATCCACCACGCGGGCCCAGTGCGGGTTGGTAGATGTCACATGTCTTCGAATTTTCGGTTCTAGAACATGCCGGTTTCCTCACGATGTTTTCCTTCACCGTTTTGAGAGCAGTGGCGATGAAATAATTTACACAAAGTAAAGCGCCTGTCTGGGTTCGAATCTACGACCTACAATTCGTAAGTCGCGGCCATTACCACTGGGCCACCACTGCTCCTGAATCGAAAATAACTATCTTAATTATCTGAAAATATTACTAGACACAGAACAATCTCTGCCATGACGGAACGGAGGGAATTTATTGTCAGAAACATCAAGATTATCAGAAGAATCGGCAAGAAGGCTGTCAATATAACAGCATGGCAAAGCCGACAATCGTTTTTTCTTCTTGTTATGTTATGATCTTTTTTTTGTATTGAACCATCCGTGTTAACCTTCTGGTTACAGAAGATATGGAAGGTTCGGGTTGTTCTAACTTTTTTTAACGAAAGCAAGTTTTAAATTGTATAACTTAACTTTAAATGCCATCACAACTCCTATCCTGTTACACGAACCCATAAGCACAATGTTTTGCGTGCGCATTGCCGTAAACAGCGATGTCTCACACCAAAAATTAAAATCCTTACCCAGCAATATTTTTTGCTATTTGTTGCATTCCTACATGGTGTAGATATCGCCTATTTTATGCACCCTGTACATAATCCCTAGGACCCTAGGTCGTCTTTTATAACAGTCACTGGTAGGCAAGTGACGTATTTTTAAAAACAAGACTAATTTTGCCTAAACTGTGGTTTTGGAATAGGTTAAGGCAGATAGAAGCCTCGTTTTGTAGAGTAGCGTAGATGTTTCTGATATTTGACGGTTTCAATTAAAACCTTCGATTTCTAAAGTCTGCTAAGATTTAAATGTCGGATCCGGTCATTAGCGGACACGAAACGAATCGCAAGCGCGCCGCTGGCGACAGGACGTGATCTACCCACACTTAAAGTGCGCGCTTCTACAGAGTCGTAATGTTTTAAGACCACGGGGAGAGGAGGATTCAGCCTCGGATCGCATCAGAGTTAAGACGTCGCGGAACTGTTCTCGATTCGTGGTGCTCAGTAATTGTGTTAGTTGTAATTTGTGATCATTGTGTTAATTGGTGATTTTTCTAAACGCCGTCGCACCCAGTGTGTGTATAATTTAGCTATTGCGATTATTTATTTTTATTTACACACGTATTTTCATCGTTTAAAACTGTGTGATTAATTGGATAGTAAATTGTAATGTGATCTGAACTACAAACTGTTTGTCTATTGCGCACTAACCAACACTACTCACACTATGCCCACAGTAGTTACAATATCGCTGATAATAACGACAGAGTCACATACCCGTCTCCGACATATATATATATCGATATAAAGTGCTATGACGTCACGTATTTGGTAACTGGACTTTCACGTAATGCATTTGCGATGCTCGTTTGTTTGTCAGACAACACATCTGTGTCAGATGTTCGACGTTTCAATATTAGTCTGATATAAATGGAGCGATTTGTTTCAGGCATTTAAATGCGCTATACAGGGTGGCAGGAACATCGACGTGAAAACTGTTACCATGGATTCAGTACATATGATTTTGAAATGAAAAAAAATTCAACGCACGTTGAAATTTTTGTCGGTTATTTAAAAAAAATCTGCTGTTCTATACATTTTGACCGCGTAGGTATTGCACTTTTCTATGAAACAGCAGATTTTTTTTTAAATAACCGACTAAAATTTATATTATTATTTTTTATAGTTAACAAATGTCGAACTGGGACTGAATCTGAACATTTCGCATTTCAAATTCCAAACTACTTCTTTCAAGACACCATGTTATACAAATTTTGTTTTACTGAGCATGATTTACAATAAATCTCAACACGCAACAAATTGTGATGAGGAAAAATGTATTCAAGTGTTTCACGATAAACGAATTAAAGCTTTCTTGGAATGATTTAAGCTCCTTGTGAGTTCGGTTTAAAAATAACCTGAAGGAAAATTGCTTATTAAACGCACTGTTTTCTTTTGTAAACGGATTCTTGTTTTTATATTTTTGCCAATCATACGTAGCATATTCAGCCTATAATGTTCCCACTGCTTGGATTTGCCCTCTGTGAGTTGGCGTGGGCTGTAATTCTCCACGCGGGCCCAGTGAGGGTTGGTCGATGTCATATGTCTTCGAATTTTTGGTTCTAGGACATGCCGGTTTCCTCACGATGTTTTCCTTCACCGTTTTGAAAGCAGTGGTGATGAAATCATTTACACAAAGTAAAGTGCCTGCCTGGGTTCGAACCTACGACTCGTAAGTCGCGGCCGTTTCCACTGGGCCACCACTGCTCTCAATACGTAGACTGCTGCCTATTCTCTCTACTTTTCATCATATTATATCCACGTTGTCTATGACATCGACGAAAAGTAGGTTAATAGTAGCTAATTAAAACAAAAAGAAAGATATTAATTACGAGGTTGGAAGTCAACATATTTCCTTCTAAGCTAGTTAATTGATTCAGGCGTGACTCGAAGGCTCTGCGTTCAGCGCTCGGTGTGGCAACAAGTCAATCGTCATCCTGAGGATGCCTCGTTGAGAGGTGAAATATGTGTCGATTTCTTTCAGGGTTTTTTATGGCTCTTTAGAAATAGCTAAGCGGAACAGGTTACTAAATATATCCACGTCTATTGTATTTTATATTTCCTTCTACATTTGTCACGATTCCAACATTTTTGGGTCACAATTTTTACCTCGAATGACATCACAAATACGAAACAGACGTAGATTATCAAGACTCCTCCTATACACGTATTGTTTGAAATATTTCATTTTACATCATTCTTGACAGTACCTTTTTGCTTTAAGACCATTTTATGTTGACACTTACATCACCATACTGTATTCCTTTGTAGAAGTTGTTTTTAAAGGACAGTTAATGCGGCAGAGGTCTTGATAAGTTTGTCGCGAATAATGTTCGCTTTTGTTTTGGATTTTGTCCAAAAATGAAGATAAATACAAGATACAGTACATGTAAGGCGTCTTGTCTAACATAATCTTGTAAGTTAATGTAATACTTTTGCAATATTCAGGTCATTTTTAGTAAGTAAATATTTGCTCTATTTTCCTTTCTAACGCCCACGTGGCCAGAGAGCTGGCTCGTTTTTTGACCAAAGAATTAGCACTACCATTCAATGTGGTAATGCTGCCAGTCTTCTGGGCACGTTTCCAGATGACAGCGATGCGGACGTCTACTTCGACGCCTGTCCCTAAAGTGTCCTTTTGTTTTAAAGTGTCCTTTTGTTTTTGTATTTATTTGTATAGTTAGTTAGTTAATTAGGTAGTCATTTAATTTCGTGTTATATTGTATATAAGATTTATCATCTATGGTTATAATAAACCATGGACAATTATTATTAAAAAAAAACGCCTATATTTCGATATAGTTAAAATCAGATCCCTCTCTAACCTACCCTTATTTACACGATGCAAGTTTCTTGCCAGTGGCATATAATTAATGATAATAATATAAATATAATATTATATGACAAAATAAATATGATACCATATCTAGCTATCTGCCTAGCCTTTTTCCAACTATATTGGGGTCGGCTTCCAGTCTAACCGGATGCAGCTGAATACCAGTATTTTACAAGGAGCGACTGCCTGTCTGACCTCCACAACCCAGTAACTGGGTAATACGATACCCCTTGGTAAGACTGGTTGTCAGACTTTCGGGCTTCTGAAGACCCGTAACGACTGTCAAAGATCCACGAATGACAGCCGGGACCAACGGCTTAGCGTGCTTTCCGAGGCACGGAGGAGTCTCGGTCTGTAGAAACGGTCACCCATCCGCGGACCAACCCCGGCAAGCGTAGCTTAACCTGACAGATTGACCCGAGCGGCTGTTAGTACTTAGCCACGAGCGAGCGAAATATGATAACATATAATAATATAAATATGATAATATTTAATAATATTAATAAATAATTATAATAATAATTTGAAGCAACAAGTGACTTGCATCGTCTAAACACTGTTTAGAAAATCCAACTTTTATTTTTGCTTCAACTTGAGGTATGTCTCAGGCAATGAAATTGCACTATTTAAATCGGGCTTTAGCTGTTATTAACACTTGGTATAACAAGAAAGGTTGATGACACCACTATATAGGTTAAGGTGTTGCCAAGCCCTAAAATAAAATCCTTGAAGAACCCCATAAATTGTCAGTATATCAATCAGTATTCCATCGATCACGCAGTAGATATGTAGCGTTACGTTATTGCCACCTACACAAAAGATATTACACATTATTTCATAAAGAATGAGGGCCTACTCACAATGGCTGTTTATTCCTAAAATAATGATCGATTCTTATTTCTTAAAGATTGATTGTTTCGGTTTGGGGACTGGCTTCCTACTACGGTTCTAATTTTTTTATTGGAATACACACACACACACACATACATGAACTCACGTATTCTTCCCATGGGGGTATAGGCAGAAATTATAGAACGCCACACACTACGCTCCAAAAAAGATCCCTTACTTCACATCGAAACTATGCGGTGCTGCTTGCTGCTTCATACTTTTATGTCTACGTGGTAACCATTGCGTTGGCATTATTCCACAGCTAGATTTGTGACGGGGCTAACATCAAAGCGTGCAGCGGACTTACTTGTCCGTAGTTGTACCAAAACGTAGTCAAAATATGTTTTATTCTCGTAATCGAAATTTGATGAAATAATATCTAATAGTTACAACACTCATTGTTTTAATTACAGACTAGCTTCCGCCCGAGACTTCGTCCGCGAGTTTATAACCTTCATCAAGAATTGGACTAACTAATAAAAAATAAAAATCCAATCTTACTGGTAGTTCCGGAGATTACCCCTTACATACAATCATTTAAAAAAAATCCTCTTTATAATATTAATTAATAGTAATAGTATAGACTAGCTGTTGCCCGCGACATCGTCTGCGATCCAGGATAAAAAGTAGCCTATGTCCTCCTCCAGGTCATAGTCTACCCATGTGACAAATTTCATCCAAATCCGTTCAGCTGTTTCAGCGTGAAAGCGTAACAAACAAACTCACTTTCGCATTTAGTTCAGATAGGATTTCATTAAGAGCCACTCAGACACTGTTTATATAAAACGGTCGAGTGATTTATTAAATAACAACAACAGCTGCCCTCAAAATAGGACACACACAAACGTTGAATTTTTTCCACTAGAAATAAGTATTCATGAGTAGCTATGGAAACTTGATATACCAGGAAGCAAGTGTGCTTGAATATTTTAAAGGTTTTTAGTTAGATATCAATATGGGGATGATTAATTTCACTTAATTACACTAGCGTACCGCCTTACACCAGCGTATTATCTTATGAACCCTGTGGCGTAATGATTGAATTGAATATTAATAAAGTCAAAGTCAAAGTCAAATCATTTATTTCAAATAGGCCCATGTATGGCACTTTTGAACGTCAAAAATTACAAAATAATAAAATTGATTCTAGTCGCCCCTTCCAAAAGGTAGTTTTCGTATGGAGAAGAATGGGCAAGAAACTCCACCGTTACTCTTTTAAAATGTTTTACAATATTGTTTGTATATGTACGTACATTTGTTAAATAATTATTATATGTGAAGACGATGCACCTAGAATAAAATTACTATACCACAATAGGTAAAAAAATTAAAAATGAAGCAACGATAGATAATTTAATTTGTGACAGATACATGGTTCTCACATATTTACAAACATTGTAAAAGTAGACGATTTTCCTAAAATGTTACAATTAATAAGTCAGTGTGTAAGGAAGTAATCACAGAATGTAAAATCAATGTCATACTTAAAACACAAAGTAATAAATTTTACAATTAAATTAGCAACCAGTTTGATTTTGTCTTGATTCTAAATTGTCCTATGGAGCAGGACCAGCATGTTTCCAAGCACTCTTATCTTGGATATAATCCTCTAATTTGTAATATGCTTGTTTATAAAGTGTACTTTTTATATGAGTTTTAAATTTTCTTTCATTTAATTGCAATATGTCACAAGGTATTTTGTTGTAACATTTAACACAGTACCCCATAAAAGATGTATGTACTTTAGATAACCTGAAAAATGGTTGATCTAGTTTATCTTTATTTCGAGTATTAAAATTATGTCTATCACTTATTTTATTAAAGAGATGTGGATTTTTCCTTACATACATAATATTTTCATAAATGAATTGGCAAGGTACCGTCATAATATTAATCCTTTTAAAAAGTTCCCTGAGAGATTCGCGGCGACGTAGATTATAAATGGCTCTGACAGCTCTCTTTTGCAAAATAAAGATGGATTCAATGTCAGCAGCCCGACCCCACAGTAAAATGCCATATGACATAATGCTGTGGAAGTAGCTAAAATAGACCAAACGCGCGGTTTCTACATCTGTTAACTGTCTTATCTTTCTAACAGCATAAGCGGCCGAGCTTAACCGCCCCGCAAGAGATGTTATATGAGGTCCCCATTGTAATTTCTCGTCTAGCGTGATTCCCAGGAAAACCGTTTGATTAATAAATTCCAGTTTTTCTCCATTCAATATGATGTCACATTCGCTACTTTTAACATTAGGTAATTTAAATCTAATGCATTTGGTTTTTTTTTTATTAAGTACCAGATTATTTACCGTAAACCAATCTTGGACTTGCAGAATAGAGCTATTCACGTCGTCAAGATTTTGTGATTGTCGGTTTATTTTAAAGATTAATGATGTGTCATCTGCAAATAACACCATCTTCGGTTGATTTTGAAGTATTTGGGGTAAATCATTAATGTAAACTAAAAAGAGGAATGGACCCAATATCGAACCTTGAGGAACGCCCATTGCCATTTCAGACCCTAATGAGTTTACGCCGTTTACCTGAACTTTAACCTTTCTATCTTTCAGGTATGATCTAAGTAAATCAAGAGCTGTATTCCTAATCCCATAGTGTTCTAGTTTCAGCAGAAGTGTCTCATGGTCTACACAATCGAACGCCTTCGAGAGGTCGCAAAAGATTCCAATGGCATCTTGTGCTTCTTCCCAGGCCTTAAAAATGTTCTTTATTAGGGTGACACCGGCGTCAGTAGTACAACGCCCTTTGGTGAAACCGTACTGTTGTTCATGAAAGATGGAATTTTTATTAAAGTGACGTAACATTTGATTGAGCATCAACTTTTCAAACACCTTACTGAGAACTGGTAGAATTGACACAGGCCTATAATTGTTGGGTTCTTTACTATCACCGGATTTGAACAATGGAACTACTTTACTGTGTTTCATGAGATCCGGAAAGACTCCTTGGTCTACACTGGTATTAAATATGTAAGCTAAATAGGGCGCAATGGTTTCGATAATAGATCTACAGACTTTTACAGACATTCCCCAGAGATCTTCTGTTGATTTAATTTTAAGATCTTTAAAAGCTTTTATAACAGCCTGGGGGTTTGTATGCTGAAACCTAAACTCCAAAGGGCATGCCTTCACATTCTGTCTAAGTAAGGCAGCAGAAAGCGCGGGTGAGGAATTTAAAGCTTCAGTAGTTTTAAGAGGAATATTAGCAAAAAAGTTTTCAAATTCTTGAGCTATTTCTATATTTGAGTTAATGGGGCCATGTGCAGTCTCTAAATTAAATTCAGTATTTCGCTGTTTTTTCCTACCCGTTTCATTATTTATTACTTGCCAGGTAGTTTTTATTTTATCATCAGCTGATTTTATTTTATTGCTAATATGCAGAGCTTTGGCTATTTTGCAAACACTTTTAAAAGTTTTTGAATATTTTGCAACATACTTATGAAAGTTTGTATTATCCATATGTTGCTTTAAGCCATAAAGTTCAAATAGTTTTTCCCTGCTTTTACGAATACCTGGAGTCGCCCAATCACTAAATAAGAACTTTGTGTAAATACTTTTAGTCTTTAGTGGAAAAGTGTCATTAAATTGCGTGTTTAATAGTGAAAAGAACTCGGCGTAGAACTCATTTGGGTCACCTATATTATTAAAACTCTGAACACATAATTTATTGGCCAAAGAATTATTTAATTTCTCTAAACTTTTACATGTAATTGGCCTAAACCTTATTTGAATTTTTTGTAAAGGTATGTAGGAGCAAAATGTTATTGTTTGTCCACTGTGATCTGATGGCAACTTATTTACAATTTGTTTGTGTAAGTAATCACAATTACAAAAAATATTGTCTATACAAGTGGCAGAAGAAGCTGTCACTCGGGTTGGTTCAATAAAAACATTTGACAAATCAAATGACCTAAAAAGACTTAATAATCTGACAGTATTCGAGTTATTTTCTAATAAGTTAATATTAAAATCACCACATATGATTATTGACTTACTACTAGTACTAAGTTTCTTTAATACATCTTCCATTACAGAATCAAACACGGATAGATTCTGGTAACTTGGAGGTCTGTATACGCATACTATAACATGCTTATCAAGCTCAACACAGGACAATTCAATGTTGTGTTCAACAGACAGTCCAATAATGTCTTTTCTTTCTTTCGATTTAATGGAATTTTTTATTAATATTAATGACCCGCCATGTATCATACATTTTCGGCTGAAATGGCTGACTACACAATAATTTTCATAATTAATTGACATCACTTCATGATCTTTTAACCAATGCTCTGTTAAACAAATTACATCAAACTTGGTATTTTCTAAAAACAATTCTATTTCCAGTAATTTGGAAGAGCAACCTTGGATATTTTGATTGAATAATTTTAAAGTATGTTGCCCCCCCTTTGGTTTTTTATTATTATTTTTATGTAAAATATTGCCAGAAGATACCTTTTTATTATTCTCTAATAATAATTGGTTAATTGAAGGGGTAACTTCTGTTGTCTTACTGCCTAGTTTAAAGAAATATCCGGAGTGACCTCCACAACTACAACTGAAGAATCTAAAATGCCCGTATGAGTTCCAGCAGGAAGGGAATACCCTATCTGACTGGTAGTGGCCTCCAAGTATGTTGGCACTGTAGGTGGATCCTCCTTCGTACATGGTAATACATAATTATTCACTATGTTGTTAGTATAACTAGACAACACAGATTCGTCACTAATACTACACTGAGTTATATTACCTATAACCTCATTAATATTATGTGCTATCAACATAGCAATCATATGTCTACATTCCCAAGACAGAGATAAAGTTCTCTGAGTTAACTTAAAACCACTAACAAATTTGTTAGTGTCAAAATACAATAATTTGTCACTATGACAACATGTCAGCCTATGAATAGTATTATTCAACTTAAAAATATAGTTGTTTTCATCATATGATAAAGTATCAGAATAAGGAAACGCACACAACATCAGCTTTCCTACATTTAATTTTAATAAGGTGTCCACACCATCCACTATGTCCTTTCTGGTAACACCAGTACTATTACCTAATAATAAAACCATTGTAGAATAATTATCTAGGTTTGTATTTACAATTCTTGTTATCATCTGTTTAAAACTTATGTTATGATAGCTATGATTAGTAAAACTATGGCTAAGGTAATTGAATAAAATTTTCCCAAAGCCTGAACCTAATTCGTCACAAAAAAATATTGATTTATTTTTTTGTGACTTAACACAAGTCTCTGCTGGAAGAGCCAACACCTGATGGGGCAAGTTAGGCTGAGGCTGACGAGGTAGTGGTTGGTTTACACGGCTGCATGAGAGGTTATTGGTCAGAGACTCATACATCTCAGCATTGCACTTCACCAAATCCAGTAGTTCCCCAGCCTCAAGCAAGCGGTCACTTACTTGCTGTTGTGAAGTCTCATATTTTTTAAAAATATCCTTCAGCAAGTGCTCCTTGTGTAGTATATCATTATAGAGGAGCTGGATATCAGTGTCATATTTTTCCCTACATTGATCTAACTCAATAGTACAATTATTTAAACTTTTTGATAAGACAACACGTTCCTTTCTAAGTGAAAGATTTAATTTTAAGAGATTTTGTTTTTTGATTGCTCTCTGTGACCGTTTAATTAATTTCTTGATTTTAATGTATTTTTTTAATTTATTATGACTCACAACAATAGGACATAATGGTATGGTGTCATCACCAGTCAAATCTATCGTTACAGCTGGCTCACACACTGATTTTAACTTACTACCTACTAACTCACTAAATAGATTACTGGTGCTAGCGACCTGTTTGCTGACCTTGATGCACTCTGAGAGAGATAGGGCGTTTTGGGCTTCACACAATTTTTGTTCAAGTTCTGTAATTCTATTCAAAGCAAGTTCGTGGGTATCACTGCACTCTTGAAACGTTGACACTAGATATTGTAGTTGACTGTGCTGGTCGGTTAAGTCCATGTGTTGTATGTGTAGCTGAGACAGTTCATTTTTGAGGGAGGTGTTCTTTAAATTAATGTTTAAATACCTAAATACCTTTTGGAACGAGGTTCCTTATCGCACGTCTCTGCACACTTAGTGAATGAGAGCTAGACCGAAAAACACATGTGTAACATTTTGACATTCACGTCACTTTTGTTATAGTATGTATTTTTTGTCATTTCCTCAGACATTGTTAGTTTATTTCATTGTGCTTACAATTACATACATAATATACAGTGAAAAGACCTTGGTTTCAACCGGGTCTCCCACGACATCCTTCAACTTAAAAAAAAAGTTATTTACTGATGAAAGTTCAGAAATGAAGAGACCCGCAGGAGAACCAAGGTAACCGATATAGCCCGAAGAATTGCCAAACTTAAGTGGCAATGGGCAGGGCACATTGCTCGCAGAACGGATGGCCGATGAGGTCGAAAAGTTCTGGAGTGGCGACCACGTACCGGAAGATGTAGCGTTGGAAGGCCTCCCACAAGATGGATCGATGACCTTGTGAAGGCCGCAGGAATCCGCTGGATACAAAAAGTACAGAATCGGTCGAAGTGGCGGTGCTTGGGGGAGACCTATGTCCAGCAGTGGACGGACATCTTTCGCTGAAATAATGATAATGAAAGTTCTTTTAATAAAATGACCTTACAATGCACATGCAAGATGTCAGATTGATAAAACAGGAAAAGTATACTAGCATTTCCGAATACAAAAACATATACCTAACCTGAGTCAACGTATTTCTTTTAACATATGGTCATTTGATGACGTTATGGGAGCGAGTTTTAAGATTTTTTCCGAATACAAGGTCATTCCTGACATAGACCCAATTTTACATGGAGTAATATGAATAACGGAAGACGTAGCGTTGGAAGGCTTCCCACAAGGTGGACCGATGACCTCGTGAAGACCGTAGGAATCCTCTGGATGTGAGAAGCACATAGCCGGTCACAGTGGCGATGCTTGAGGGAGGCTTATGGGCAGCAATGGATGAAATGATGATAATAATGAATTGTACCTTTAGCCACGATATGAAGGAAAGTATCAACATTTCGAAAAAAAATACCAATGAATTGAAGTCTGCCCAACGAATTGCGACATTTTATCAAGTGTATTCGAAATAACAATATCACGATTTTTTTTGTAATAACTGACCGAATGTAACCCTCAGTTTTTGTGACATCCACAGATATAGGTTTCACAGAAATTGATGTAGCCCCCAAATGGTCGAGCCCATTTGTTCTGATGGCTGTAATTTTATTTTTGTAAGGGTTTTAGTAATGTCTAAAACATTGTGGTTTTGGAAAAAAAAAGGAATTATGAGTCCTGCATGTGATGAAATCTTGCTTGATGTGTGAACTTTGCGGGTGAAGGGCATGCTACCTCAAATAAGAGTCGTATGATGGAAACTATACCTATGTTTTCTTATTTTTGTATATCGAAACGTTCATTTTTGGCAATTTGGGTAATATACTTGTCATGCTATTATTTTTTTAATAATTTAATTAACAGGAAAAGCGCCTGCATATAAATATTTACCTAACCATTTATGATTAAGTTTTAACCTTCCATCATCTGCCTTGCCTTTTTTTAACTATATTGGGGTCGTCTTCTAGTCTAACCGGATGCAGCTGAATACCAGTATTTTATATGAAGCGACTGCCTATCTGACCCCCTCGACCCAGTTACTAGGTAACACGATACCGTTTGGTAAGACTGGTTATCTGACTTTCGGGCTTCTGATGACCTGTAACAACTGTCAAAGATCTACAAATGACAGCCGGGACCAGTGGCTTAATGTACTTTCCGAGGCACGGAGGGGTCTTGTTATGTAAAGATGATCATCTACGGACCAACTACGGCAAGCGAAGCTTAACCTGATCGATGGACCCGTGCGGCTGTTATAACTTAGCCACAAGCCCCTTAAGTAAGATTCAGTTTTAACCTTTGTGAGTATATTATGTAATAGTTAGAGGGTTTCAGTCAGAGTAAACAAATAAATCTTTCCAGCTACTCATTAACTCTTCAATAAAGATAAAAGATTTTTATTTTATTCAACTATGTAAAATAAAACTGGACCTACTGAAGAACCTTAGTACCTATTTAAACAAGTTGAGGTATCTACGTTATATCCAAAGCTTATCATTAGTAAGACTAATAGAGATAGTATAAAAGAAAAAGGTTTACTTTACCTTTTGATTCTCATTTGAGGTTATTCTTCTAATGTTTGAACTAGTTAGGTACTTGAATACATCGATGGTAGAATAATGGTATCAGTAGAATAATAAATATAATTATAAATCTAACCGCAAACATTTTTTCTGAAATTTAATCCAACTGGCATCTCCTTCTGGAGGAGCTCGTGGCTAAGTAATAACAGCCGCACGGGTCGATTCATCAGGTTAAGCTAAGCTTGCCGGGGTTGGTCTGTGGATGGGTGACCATCTTTATATACTGAGACTCCTCCGTGCCTCGGAAAGCACGTTAAGCCGTTGGTCCCGGCTGTCATTCGTGGATCTTTGATAGTCGTTACGGGTCGTCTTCCTCTCACAGAGAGGAGGCCTGTGTCCCAGCAGTGGGAATATTTATAGGCTGATGATGATGATGACGGGTCGTCAGAAGCCCGAAAGTCTGACAACCAGTCTTACCAAGGGGTATCGTATTACCCAGTTACTGGGTTGTGGAGATCAGATAGACAGTAGCTCCATGTAAAATACTAGTATTTAGCTGCATCCGGTTAGACTGGAAGCAGACCCCAACATAGTTGGGAAAATGCTAGGCAGATTGATTTCTTATCCAATTGGCGTTTCGTGTAGAGAGTAAAGTTGTTTTTACTCAATTCAGTTTTTTTCAGTGGGACAGTAATGCGTAGCATGTGGTCCTGGGTTCAATTCCCAGGTCGGGCAAAGTATTATTAGGCATTTAATGACAAAGTGTGACATAATAGGTACCTGATTGTTGGTATAAAGTCTAAGTTGTCTAACCTTTGTTTTATGATGGTCACCCTACAATAACAATCAATATCGAAATTATAACAATTGAACGAGTTGCCAATTTGCCTTCGGTATATTAATTTCGTAACTGCAAGCGTTTGTAAACGGACGGCAGCGCCGTTTGTATGATGACAAATCATACAATCTGCCTGCGACAGAGACATAGTGCTCACATGTTTACAAACATTGTAAAAGTAGACGATTTTCAAAAATCTTAACAAGTAATAAGTGAGTGTGTGTGTGAGTGTGTGAGTTAAATTTGTAGTCAACATATAAATTTCAAAAACTTACACATCACAATTGCCAGAATAACTCCAAATTTTCTCATTTGCAATTATTTCTCTTCATCTCATTCAATAAGGATTTGTAAACATAAGATTTACAAAGAAGCTGTGCCTCATTGTTTGAAGATAAGCCCCTTTGAGATTGAAACTATTCAGTTAAGATCGGCTTAGGTACCGTAGTAGATCGTTGCGGTTTACGTCTTGATTGAGATTCGTGCGTTACAGTCATTTTCGTTAAATTGGAAATTAAATGCGTTGACACGATTTTCGTGAAGTGTGTTTTCGAGAAAATGTTGCAAACGTATAGACAATTTCCCAATTATAATTAAATACTTACACCTTGTGCTTACTTAATGGTTGAGTACCATTTTTTAGTAACCGAATTCAAAAATTGGAGCAGGTTATAAATGCGTACAAACAGTTACAATTTATATTGTTTTCCAATCAGTATTAAAATATACTTCATAATGTATTTCTCTATGAGTTAACTATACTCCATTTGAAATAAGGTTAGGCATTTAAATAAACCTTTTTTACAGTCCGTTCAACCGATTTTGACTTGTATACATTTATATAAGGATGACATTAAAAGCAAAAAAGTGATTACAATACCAACTGTTTACCACAGCTGCCATTTGTTATGCCCCAACGCAAGAGAAGTCAAAATTGGTTGAATGGACTGTAAAAAAGATTTATTTAAATGTCTTATCTTATTTCAAATGGAGTATAGTTACCTACACTTTTAGATTTTTTTGCAAAATTATTTAGGTACTTACTGTTTTTATAAATAAGCCTAATAAAGACTTCTAGACTACACCAGTAGAAAATCACAAAAACATTGGATTACAAACTTTTTTAAACTACTACAGCAAATCATTCATTTGGGACACCTAATCGTCGACCCAGGACGAAAGTAAAAGAAAATGAAAAAACTTTCCTTTTCTATTATTTACTAACATCGAGGTACTAAGTTCAAATTGTTATAGAAGGTTCTCGATCACCCTTATATCCGTTCCTGCAGAAAGGCTTGAGTTACCCGGATGTGGGTATTATTTGCTCAGTGTCATTTCCAAGTAGAAGGAAAGTTGATAAAGTGTATGATTGTATGGCATTGGAAAATGACATTATTTTCTTAGGATGCACTCATGTGATCGGCCTTAAGTACCTACATATCATTATGTAGGTACTTAAGGGCGATCTTTTTAAAACTGCCTGAGGAACCAATAAATTCAAAAATAAAACAGAATTTATATTCAAAATTCAAAAGTCATTTATTCAAACTAGGCTGAGAATTAGCACTTTTCGAACGTCAAAATTACATAAGACGGTCCCCCAAAACGCCCACCCTTCACCACTTCCTAGTGCCTTTAGCTGGGAAGAAGAAGTGGCGCAACAAACTCCCCAGCAGCACAGCTGTCTGTTCAAGTTAGAAAAAAATATTCTATACAATAGTACCTATGCAAAATGCATAATGTAAGTTCATTATGCAACACAAAACATAATTTAAATGATAAATTATTCGCCATATGTCAGCTAGCACACGCCAATATACCAACCAAAAACATCGAGAACTATATTCAAGCAGAAATAAAAAATAAAAACTAAACGTAAACAGAACTAAATACTCGTATCTAAATAAAAGCCTCCAGGCATAACGGGCGTGCCCGCTTACATAAAGCTATTTAAAGCTATAATTGGAAGTTATTATAAATGATAAACTAGGACCATCGAGGTAAAATAAATAAACAGCTAGTTACTAGTTACAATAACAAAACCATGATATAAAATTCTCTACCCGTTAAGTTAATTAAAACTTACAAGTAGCTCTTTATAAGTTCAAACAATAGAAACATTTGTGAAATAGGGGAAATAATTTGCGATAATAAAGTAATTTTTAGAACAAACTGTCGAGTAAAAAAAAAAAACAGTGGCACTCCGCGAGTGCCGACAGAAGTGAAAATTTGAACAAGATTGCCTTGGTGGAAGAAAAATACTTGTATTGAACATTGGTCCGTAACCTTATCTAAATAAAGAGCACAACAGCGTTTACAAAAAAAAAAAAATACTTCCAAAACCTTTAAAGTAAAAATACTTATTTAGAACATTGATTCGTAACGTAATATAAATAAAGAGCACATTTTGTACAAAATGTGCAAATTGGGCAATTGTTTTTTCCCATCTCATAAATGCCCAACGCGCCTAAAGAAGTTTTCACTTCAAAAATCAATCCAATTTAGCAGCATTAAATCAGCCCCAAAGACCACTAAATATTCTTAACGGTAACCACTAAACCACAACGAGTACCCTAATTGCGTAACTTATTTTCGTAAACAATTTTGCCTAATTTGTTTCATTTTGACAGTTCAACAACATTCATTGCGTTATTTACGTTGTTGAGCAGATTTTTTTCCAACTTATGAAGCAATGGATTAGCAATCTGTTTCAAATCGAAACAGATTGTGGTTGTGTTGTATTACGCAATTAGGGTACTGGTTTACCTAGACAAAACGCGACAAAAACATACTGTTCCGGAACAACTTAATCCTCTCACACCCAATACTATTACATTAGAACGTAATCCGGCCGGATCGAACGCTCCTTTTAAGCTGCCTTCCCATCAGACTCGTGCGAGGTAGTTAAGCGGTGAGCGAGGTTAACAAAATGCTACAAAACTATTACCCGTTTTCACAAACACTAAGTGATACCCAAATGAATGCATAAATAAACGCTCGCTTTTGTTTTTTCTATTTTCGTCGCTAAGCCGAGCATTGGAAATCTGTGTTATCTCGTGTTAGTAGAAATGGGCAAATAATAAAATTCTATTTAGTTCGTCAGTAAGACAATAATAAATATTAGACACATTCTTTTTGGTTTATCAAATTAATAAAAAAATACTTAAATAAAACGCATTAAAGTTGGAAAGCGAGGGTTGCTACGTCACAAGTAAAAATATACATACTCAAGACGTCACGGCACATTTTAACTCAATGTATTGCCGTAATCTTTAGATAAATTCGTCTCCGATATTTTTTAATAGGCCACCTGATGAACAAAAAACATTTTTAGGCATTATCTCTATTAAGTGTCTATCTCCGACACAGCTAAATAATATACAGGAGCGGGTAAGATGTGCTTTGCGCGAGGTAGTTGAGCTAGGAAGATCCACGACGCGAGCTAAGCAATGCATCGCTAAGGTAGCGAGGCTCGGCATCTCGGCATCTCGGCATTCCTAGCTCGCCACCTGAGATCTCATCCTTAGCTCGCATGCCTCGCTTTAAGGAATATATAAAAACTTAGCTTCGGTAAACCCTTTTCTACAAGAGTATAGCTTCTTTGAACCCTTTCCTACCAGAACTAAGCTATCAAAATGAAACCATTCTATTCGTTAACATCAAACACATCTCTCGCTCAGCACATCTCTGGTGTAAACGCAGCCCAACAGTCTTATTTATTGAAAACTTGTTTTTGTCGGCGACAAGGAAACTTGAGGATATCCGCGACCCGGACAAATCCGGGCAATAAAATGAACCGTAAAACCTGTTGGCAACATACCCGGGCAACGGAATTGATTGCAAGTCAAGGGCGAGCAAGGTTAAGGGCGCATAACTCCCCTTTAAGATAATGCTGGTAAAGTGTCATTTTCGTGGTACGAAAATCTTTACCGTAAGCGAATTTTTATGAGATGGTAAAAAACGGGTGGTTTGGGAAAAGATTTTTAGATTATTTGACGGTTAATATTTAAGTTTTATTTTGATCTATGAAATACGGGTTTTTATATATTTTTTGTTGCATATTTAAATAATGTAGGTATACATACTACATAATATCGCAAAATAGTCATTAAGTTTTAAGAAAAAAATTAAAAACTTCCTAATGACAACAATTTAATAACCTAAAACGGAATTAGAAAATGTTTTAGTAGATTAATTCTGGCTTGTCTGAAAGAAATAGTATCAAGATGTATGTAAGTAGGTATCTGCTATACATACAACACAAAGTAGTAGCAACCCTCAAGATCGGTCATGAGATAAAAAGGAGGCTGTCAACCGCAGATTAGATTTTCATTTATCAATGGAAGTATAAGTCAAAAGCTTTTATGTTTAGTGGAAAAATCTTGCTGTAAATTGAAGATTATGAGGTATCAAAGAATTTCAATTTTATTGGCATGAATTTACTCAGGGTTTCGTGGTATCCTGCAGAGGCAATCTAGTTCACCTGTAAATTCACTAACTGTCATACAACACGTAGCCTAAAATAATAAAAGTAAAAGAATAAATCCGACAGCCGCTCTTTGTATATTTATTGATGCATTATTTTAAAGTGTCATAGTCAATAGTGTCATCACAATCTTGTTTTCTTCTTTTATTTTGTTTGTAGGTATATTGGCACCTTTGTAGTATATTCATCTATTTAGTTATTATTAAATCGTGCTTTTGTATGTTGTGCTATCTGTCTTAATTTTTACTTTGTTTTTATTTTTATGTTTATTTATATTTCTATGAGTGTGTTTTAGTTTAATTTGTGATCTCCTGTGCGAGTCTCAATAAATATTTTTTGTTTCTTTCCTTCTTTCTTTCTTTTGTGTGCACCAAATAAAATATATTTCTATATAAAAAAGAAAAAGAAATTTTGCACAACAGTTCCTTATTGTAATATAACGAAGGTGGGGTAAAGTATTTTTCTCTGTTAACTGTTTTGTGTGTACATGAGTAAATAAGGTGAGAACTAAGGAAAGATTTTTGGCAATTCATTCCCTAAATGCGTTAATTAGGGCATAAAAGTTTATATGGAAATTCCTCATTTTTGCCGATGGGACACACGACTTGTCCTAACTATGTATAATCATATAATAATCTTATAAATGCGAAAGTGAGTTTGTTTGTTTATTTTTTAGGCTTTCACGCTAAAACCGCCTAACAGATTTGGATGAAATTTGATTTGGGTGCAGATTGCGGCACGTGAGTTGAACCAAAATGGCGGTCGTCCGCGCAAGTACAATTATGATTACACTTCGATTGAGACCAAGAAATTGACCATGATGTTGATTAGGACATAGGATACTTTTATCCCGACATTCCCACGGGATCGAGACTTATGCGGATGAAACCGCGGGGCGCAGCTAGTATTCTGTAAATCTACTAAGCCGTCTACTAAACCGAGAGAGAATGGACAGTCTAGCATAATCAGCCTATAATGTTCTCACTACTGGGACACAGGCCTCCTCTCGGTGAGAGGGGGTGGGCCGTAATTCACCACGCGAGCACAGTACGGGTTGGTAGATGTCACATGTCTACGAATTTTTGCTTATAGGATATGACGGTTTCCTTACGATGTTGCCTTTCATCGTTGTGTCAGCAGTGATGATGAAATAATTTACACAAACAGAAACGCCTGTCGGGATAGCACAGGCAGTGGACAATCCAATAACAAAATTCGTGACAAAATGTCGACATTATAATTTCTATTTTATTCGACTGAAAAAAATCTATCACTACTCTGTAAATCTCATCTACATTTTTAAATCGTCTATAAAATAGATTCGATCTTCTCTAATAAAGTCGTTTTCTCCTTCTTACGAACGAACGCTGTATTAATCAACCCTCCGGCTGCGGAGACTAAAAACAAAAGAATGTTTTATGCAAAAACCCAAAAAAAAAAACCCAACCAAGTGTGAGTTGGAATCACTGAGGGTTACACACCTACATACCATTAAAGCTTGAAAAGTTGCCTTTTTTATTGTTTGCCATGATTAACGATATAACATACATACATACATAAACTCACGCCTTCTTCCCATGGGGGTAGGCAGAAACTACAGAACGCCACCTGCTACGATCCTTACATAGTCCTTTTGCCTCGTTTACGTTCATACATCTGGTACGGCATCTGGTGGCAACGATATAAATAAAATAAAAAAGCCTTTTATTTCCAGTAACACATTAACATGCAAATGTTGACACCTACCTATATATAGTACTTAGTTAACAAAAGGATAAAAAAAGAGAAACTAATATCTATACACTAAAATACAATTATCTTAAAAATTATTAAAATTTTACTAATATTATAATAATAGGCAGTAGCATTTTTTTACTGTACTGGAACCCCTCTCAGATAAAGGCCTCCTCCAAAGCTTTCCATTTCTCTCGGTCTTGGGCTATTCGTTGCCATTCTGGACCAGCAATTTTTTTTATATCATCAAAATTTTACTAATATTATAATAATAGGCAGTAGCATTTTTTTACTGTACTGGAACCCCTCTCAGATAAAGGCCTCCTCCAAAGCTTTCCATTTCTCTCGGTCTTGGGCTATTCGTTGCCATTCTGGACCAGCAATTTTTTTTATATCGTCATCCCATCTAGTGAACGGTCTTCCTCCATGCCGTTTGCCCGGTGGGCCTTTCCATGACGTAACCGTTAACGATATAAAACCTAACAAATAAAAGAACAAAAAAAAACTGGCTGGTACCTCAGACAGTTACATTAAACATACAGCCAGTGACAGACAGACAGCTGGCGTAGACTACAGACAGATGGTGCAAGACACCCTTTGGGTACGGAACCCTAAAAAAGCACTATCACAAATACTGAGGGTGCAATGAACTGTAGCAATTTATTACGACAAGGACTTTTACGGGTCTATAAAAATTTTCGTTCATTTCCCGCAATTAGGAGGCATCCCGCAGCGATAGAGGTGTTAAGAATTACGATGTACTGCAAGTAATATAGTTGACTTAATTAATTTTGAGATTACCCACAGTTTACTGCCTGTTGTGAGGTCCGGATTTTTTCCCTTTAGGCCTGAAATAGGCTGGGGTAGGAAGAGGTTACAGAAAAAAAGGTTAGGCCCTTATTTTATTAATGTTAAAATTATTTTAATCAGGAAATTTAAAAATCTTATGTAATGGCTTATGAAAAACACTAGTTATGAGAATTGCAAGACATGTATTTAATTAGACGTATAATGTATTAAGATAGCAACAATGTTAACAGCATTGTAGTGTTTCGACAGTTAGAGATAAGATAGCCAGTTCTTCTGTGGTTGAGGATTCCGGGTGAAGCTCGCTTCCAACTTCGACCTGTTCCCTAATTGCGTAACTTATTTTCGTAAACAATTTTGCCTAATGTTTCATTTTGACAGTTCAACAATTTTCATTGCATTATTTACGTTGTTGAGCAGATTTTTTTTCCATCTTATGAAGCAATGGATAAGCAATCTGTTTCAAATCGAAACAGATTGTGATTGTGTTGTATTACGCAATTAGGGTACTGATCATCACTTACCATTTCAGATGAGATGCAGGCCAAGAGCTTCCCTTACAAAAAAAGTTCAAGTAAATATGTTCGCTCGGATATCATTTATAAATGATTAGAAATAATTTAATTATTTCATTCATGGGCATTGAAATGCTACAATAGACTTATTATCACGCCTTGTTTCCTCGAAGAGTTAAGCATAGGTACACCTACAGTACACCCACATTTCACCAGTTATGTTTAAGTCCCATATAATAGGGGGGGCGAGCCTATTGCCATCAACCAGGCACAAATCCAGACTCCGGGCTGCTACTGAGCCTGCCGGGGTTGCGAATAAGTCCGAAAGGGCCCCTGGCAACATGGCAACTGAAGGAACACGGGTGGGTTTTAGTCAGTAAGAGTCTGACATGCCTTCGGGAGCTCCGCCCGCAGAGCGGGAGAAGTTATTTGATAATTTTCCAATAAAAAAATTAAAAAAGGCTGCTTCTGAGAAATTTCAAGTGGAAAACCCAATAACACTTTGCCTGACCTGGGAATTGAACCAAGGCCCTCATGGTCAACTGAAGCGCTTGCGACCACTAAATGAGGCAGTTAGATACAATAGAATCTTATAATATTGACTAGGTACTTGAATTTACCTTTGTAAGAATACAAGATGGCGAATGTTAGAGCCCGGGTCACCAGGAACTGCTGCCACCCAAAACACATTATAATCAAATACTACACATACACATCTTATCATCATTATATTACTCGCATACGATGGGTTTCGTAGCGTATTTAAATCGAGCAAAAAAAACGCCGAAAAAACAGTTGCACCCCGGGAGTGCCGACAGAAAAGAAAACTTGAAAAAAAAGTCGGCATCGCGGTAATCAACGCGTTGATGTCTTTTTAATGGTCAAAAGCTGGTGTCGTAACAGTGTCGCGAAATCAATGGTTTAGTCCCATCTCAAAAATGCCCAACGCGCCTAAAGAAGTTTTCACTTCTAAAACACGTTTCTTTTATGGGGACCACCTAAATTTACTTTATTTAATTTTTATAATTTGTTGAGCGGCAATAGTAAATACATAACCTGTGATTTTTTTTAACTGTGTATTACGGTTCATGAGATACAGCCCGCTGACAGACAGACGGACTACAGAATAGGGTTCCGTTTGGCTCCCTTCGGGTACGGAACCCTAAAAAGTTAAGCAATAGATAAAGAAAATCCATTCCGAATATTTTTATACCAACTTCCTAAAAGTCGTAGAATTGGACGTTGTATCTTTTTATTGCTAGTCTTTATGGCTTAATGTTGTGGACTTTTTGAATTAAATTACTTTCTCTTGATCTTGTGATCCCTAATTTTAAAATAAGTAAAGCGGGAAAGGAATTATCAAGCCGCGATTTTCTTAAGCGTATTTTTTATTTACATCTGGTTCCTTGATTTTTTACCGTAACTTTAGTTAATGAAAAATAAACATACCGAAAAAAGAGGGAATAGGTTTGTGAAACAATTAATTTTCAAATGAAATTTAAGAGAAATGGAAATATTTATGTTACAAAGAAAAAAAGTTTTTGTAAATTTAAGTTATTATTTATTAGTACATATTAAATATAAAAAACACAGTACATAGCATATGGAAACAGAGGGTTTGTATTACCAAGTTTAAAATTTTATTATATTCAGCTTTCCAGGCTCCTAAACTAGGTACGTAGACCTGTATCTTAGGAGTTGGAGATTTTGCGGCTTCAATTTATAAAATACAACCGTGACTTTTCTGTTTGTTTACAGTGATTTTCAACACAGCAGATGGAGCGAATGATTGTGGTTGTGTATCTAGGGGTGTGTATATGAGTGTAGTGTGTGTGGTAGGGAGGTGTGTATGTGAAGTGTGAGTGTTTGATAAGCTTTGTTACAAGGTAGGTTTGATAAAGTTATGATTGTATAGCCAATATATTTTCTGTTTCATCATAAGTTAAGGATACGAGCCATTTTCTATATTTAATTTTTATTCATGTAAGGTGTATCTGTACAACGGAATAATTTTATTATATATGCGTGAACTTTGAGCCAACAATTGTCGACTTGAAAATGCAAAACGACAGGGGTTTGTTTTACATGTAGGAAAACCAATAATTGCCTAAATCGTGCCAACATTTTGAAAAAACAAACTTGAGTACGTGAACAGTGATATGTAGTTCCTTTTCATTCATTCAATCACCATTACTGGCAGTATACAATTCAAAACTTCACAATAAATCTTAACAAAACAATAGTCCTGACACTACCAAAACACGCAGTCATTACCAAAGGATTTATCTCTTACACAGACGTATTTCAACCCTGATTCATGTCTTCATGACGTCACAGCATTCAACCCCATTCTCATACAGCTCCATGGATTCTTTATTCTCACTTTTGGATGTAACCCAAGAGTCTCGGGATCAATTGACGAACTTTGGTACTAAAAGTCCGGTGGAGTAGACAGTTGCGTGTGTAAATTTCTTGGTTATCGCCCTTTTATGTTCAGTGAGGCTATGGAGCGGTGATGGCTCGTTTTGTGAGTTATTTCAGTTATATATATATTAATCTTCATGCTTGCTTTGATTTGAGCAAAACAAAAAAAATAATAATAAAAGGAGTATGTAAGGATCGTAGCAGGTGGCGTTCTGTAGTTTCTGCCTACCCCCATGGGAGGAAGGCGTGAGTTTATGTATGTATGTATGTAAAAAAAATGAATTAGAGAGTAAATAGACCATACCAGATATAGAATATACCAGATTTTCAATGCAAAAAATAAATGTCGGACTTAACTCAGTTTTGTACCTGAATACTAATTACGCAGAACTAACTATTAGACTGCCTCGTTGGTCTAGTGGTCGCAAGCGCTACTGCTGAGCAAGAGGTCCTGGGTTCGATTCCCGGGTCGGGCAAAGTGTTATTGGATTTTTCTATCTGAAATTTCTCAGTAGCAGCTCGGAGTCTGGATTTGTGCCCGGTTGATGGCAATAGGCTCGCCTCCTACATGGGACTTAAACATAACTGGCGAAATGTGGGTGTACCTGCTACAGGGACACCTCTGCCCAACCCTTCGGGGAAACAAGGTGTGATGTTATGTTATGTTATGTAACTTTTAAAGTTAAAAGTATTTTGAAACAGCAAGATAATAGTAACTATCTATGTGATATATTATAAAATGGAAGCATCTCTGAATATAATAACTATCTATCTATCTGCCTAGCCTTTTCCCGACTATGTTGGGGTCGGCTTCCAGTCTAACCGGATGCAGCTGAATACCAGTATTTTACATGGAGCGACTGCTTATCTGACCTTCACAACCCTGTAACTGGGTAATACGATACCCCTTGGAAGACTGGTTGTCAGACTTTCGGGCTTCTGACGACCCGTAACGACTGTCAAAGATCCACGAATGACAGCCGGGACCAACGGCTTAACGTGCTTTCCGAGGCACGGAGGAGTCTCGGTATGGAAAGATGGTCACCCATCCACGGACCAACCCCGGCAAGCGTAGCTTAACCTGTCTGATCGACCAGTGCGGCTGTTATTTTTTAGCCACGAGCTCCTCCCCTATATAATATAATAACTATCCCCAATTTAATAACTATCTAAGAAATAAAATATTATTTTAGGCACTACATTTTCAGCAAAACTGAGTGAAAAACAAGTGATATTTCAAAAAAGTTTGGTGTACAAAAGCCTAGATGATAAAGCAAAATACCGACAAAATAATAGTTTAGCAAAAACAAATAGACTTGTTTTTTGGTCTTTGTCCAACAAAAGAAACAATTTCGTTTTTATTTGACTCTGAAACATCTGTTTTGTAAGTTTATTGTTTACTAGTAACGTTTATTAAAATAAGGCTCTAGTGCAAGTGCTGATTGAAGAAATGAGGAGGTAAAGTTGCGTCAGTAAGCAGCCCAGTGCGTGGGTTGTTGAATAGGCCTTTGAGCTTCGGTTTTTCCTGATTCCATTTTTTCCCTGACTACGGGAAAGCAAAAACGAGGGTTATGATTTTGTGACCGGTATGTATGTTCATCTGTTATTACCTCATAACTTCTAAACTACCGACCATTATTTGACAAATGAGGTATCATTGGAAGTGTCTTGATTGTCCGCTGGTTATAAGCTATGTGACGTTACATGAAATGCAATATGGCGCCCTCTAGAGGACATAAAGTCATGAACTATTTTTTTTTTTTAATTGGCCATATTGGATATCAAATGAAAGGGCTTGACGAGCACATTACAAATTTGTATTTATTTCATATTGTCTACTAAGTAAATAAGTTTTATTGAATTAAATTATTTTACAGTTTTAACACAGCTAACTATTTACATTAGGTACTAAATTAAAAGACTAACTAACTATATAAATAAAAATAATAAAAACAAAACGACACTTAGGCGTCGAAGTATTCGTCCGCATCGCTGTCATCCGGAAACGTGCCCAGAAGACTAGCAGCATTGCCACGTTGAATGGCAATGCTAATTCTTTGGCCAAAGAACGAGCCAGCCCTCTGGTCACGTGAAGTGTCGACCAGTCGACGAGAAATATCCTTAAAAAGGAGACGCGCACTCGGGCCCCATGATCCGAGCGTTTCGACCCCAAACGGCTCAAAGCTGTAGTTACCAATAAGGTTACAGTATTTGCGCCGCTTGAGGGTCTCAGCAGCCGCAGCAGCGGCGCCAGCACAGGCCATCGTGCTAGGAACATGAGATGCGCAAGGGTGTCGACACAGGTCGCATCCCACACCAGAGGCCTACCCATCTTCCAAGGCAACAACGTCATCCCATCTGGTCTCTTCCCATCGTCACGTACCAAGCCGTTTGGTTCTAATACCGCTGGTACGCCGGTAAATAAGTATGTTTAAATTGATAAAAACAAGCAAAATGAGTCGGGTTTTATTGTCGTCTGTAATGGAACGCACAAATCGGTCATCTCATGTGAATCAATTACTACTGCTAAATCTTGTAGGACTGTAGGTCATGTCACGGTCTTAGTTCTCAATATACTGGACCATACACCACTTCTAAAGACAGTTGAATAATAGCATGTCCCTTTAATTTCTCGATACCCAGGCCATCCTAACTGTTAGCCGACGTTCACACGCACGTAATAAAATCGCGGCGGGATTTTATCGCGCACTGGATTTTCAACGCTCTGCTTATCACCGAGAGTTGAAAATCCAGTGCGCGATAAAATTCCGCCGCGATTTTATTACGTGCGTGTGAACGTCGGCTAACAGTTAGGATGGCCTGGGTATCGAGAAATTAAAGGGACATGCTATTATTCAACTCTTCGTGCACTGGATTTTCAACGCTCTGCTTATCACCGAGAGTTGAAAATCCAGTGCACGAAAAAAAAATCGCCGCGATTTTATTACGTCCGTGCGAACGTCGGCTAACAGCTGACGGCAGAAATGCGAATTTGAACCCTAGTAGTTCGCAATACAAATACTTTTACATACTTAGAACTTTTACTTTTCAATAATAGGTATATAATTACTTAATTTTATAATTAAACTAAAATATTTTAGATTAATCAGAACAAAAATCACTAGTTGTCCTAATTTAATACAACTGGTAATGACAAGCTAAATATTTCACTGCCATCTTCCAAAACCCATAGCAGCAATATATTTTCCTTCATCCATTTAAAGCGAAAAAAATCGCAAATGACTCTCTTTTGAATATTCCCAGTTTAATTTAAGGAAGAGATTACTTGACGAGCCGTCGTCTTTATAAAGAGGGTTAATAATGTTAATCATGAATTATATACATTGCCCACCGAGGTTTGATGTGGTTTAATTTGGTGAGCCCATGGTGAGCCATTTCCTTTTTTGTGTAGCACTTTTTTATTGTTGAACATCATGGGATGCACCGACCCATATCAAATAGGGATTAAACCCGTCAATTTTGGTTTATAAGTTGTTTTATGTGTTTATAATTTGCTTATGCACTTAATATCTAAAGGATAAAGGCCAAAAGAAAGTCCCAAGAGTAAGAAACAAACGAAATAGTATATGGCTGATCGTCGTGCAAATACATCGACGGCCACCACGTAAAGTATCGAAACTGCAAAACCTCTACTTTACAGGAGAGCGATTCTAAGTTTAGATTTAGATTTTTGTCGAACATGAAATTCGAAAATTTTATATTACCATATTTTTATATCTAAAGTGGAAAGTTTTACCGTTTAATACTGTCTAATATAGTTTTTGATAATTATTATACTTTTTCTAATATTACACATTCGATAGTTTATTTGGTTACTGCTGGTTACTTTTTTACCGAATATGCCAATTTCGATTTTGTTCAATTGAAAAACAATTGAGGGTATAAAATTAGTACATAATTTTTATATAAAATCATACATCTTTATCTCTACTTGCTATTAGTGCAATAAAACGAAAATGGCTTTTTTGTAATTTCGATAGTATACGTGGGGGCCGTCGACATATGCGATCGACCGACGGCTTCATTTTCTTCGGCGAAACCGAACGCGGCGTCGCGCGGGTTTTCCAAACAAATGATTGCACATTCGCGTATTTGCACAACGATTGCTTATAATTAGGACTTAAAACATAAAACAGAACACACGCGTTTTACGTACTTACACATGATTACAGTGCCGAAAGTTTCCTAAGTCTGGGATAAAGCTTTTAATGATAAACGATTAATGACTTTATTTCTGTAGATTTCTACAAACACTTTTAAACGTCAATCATATTTTAATAAAAACTATACTCCGTTTGAAATAAGATTAGACATTTAAACAAACCTTTTTTACAGTCCGTTCAACCGATTTTGACTTCTATTGCGTAGGCATAAGGATGGCATTAAAAGCAAAAAAAGTGGTAACAAACCAACTGTTTACTGCAGCTGCCATTTGTCATGCCACCAACGCAATAGAAGTCAAAATCGGTTGAACGGACTGTAAAAAATGTTTAGTTAAATGTCTAATCTTATTTCAAATTGAGTATAGATGAGGTTCGTTTGCAATCCGAATACTCTAAGATTTTTCTCAGAGGACACGGTGCCGAAATAAACTCAAAGATTTACAGTCTCTTTAAGGTCCAGACCTAATCTTGGTCAAATCATATAAGGACCATGTAGATTGGTGTCTGAAATGGTTTTGCTTATTTTAATTTCAAAACTACTTCTAAGAGAAACATTCGCAAACAATATAAATATAACATTAATGTACCCGTAATAAACAATATCATTTATTATAAAAGTATTAATGTTACTACTAAGTATTCGTGTGTACAATTGCACCGCCAACTAATAAGCAATTAAATAAAAATAATATTTCCATACAGTTTAACAGCTTTTTTAAATTTAGTTTTATACATTTAATTTTTATAACTAAATAAAATAAAAAATAAAACTGTCATAATAATAACTGGCATAATGTATTGTATGTATTTTATAATTTGCATGAGTTTATTGGCATAAAATAATGTTAGTATGTAATTTATTTGCAATAATAATTCATATCTGACATAGGTAGACTGTTGAGCCTAAAATGTTATGTTTATAATAAGAACTATAATAATTTCAAATTCAAATTCTTTATTGCGAACTAAGTGTACAACATTTTGAAGATGTTAACAATAGGTAGGTTCTTAGAACTTAGTTGCCTGTTAAGGCATTGCAATTAAATGGATATAAAAATTTAATAAAAAAACATAAACATACTCAATATTGCACAGTCATGCAATAAATAATAATATATACTTTATCTTTAATATTTAGAAAATACAAAAACATAATCTACGAATGAAGTCGCAGCTGTAACTAAGTATTTCAATAATATCGTGGTTAAATGAAGCACTCGACTGTCAACAGTAATATCCGTAGCAGTTACAATTTTATCGAAGGCCATCCGACCGACTGTACGGTTATCATGCGGTCTGCAGCAATCGCAATAATCTTGGGACGGGATGAGAGAAAATTGTTATGATATTATGCGAGTAAGTTGGAAACTATACAACGTCGCCCGTCGACATGTGCCCGCTCGCATTTTTCTGAATGTTCATGAAAAATTATAGAAAAATAACTTTAAAAGGGGGGTCTAACTTGACTTTCTTTTCTTAATTTTTTCAATTTTTTTTTTTCTAAATCCCTTTTTATTTTATGAACTTACAATAGGCCTGTGTCCAAAAATTTATTTTTTGTCCGTCTTGTAGATTATTAAAAAATATTGAACACGTATTTTTTCTTTTTTTACGTAATCATAAGATTACGGCGATACATTGAGTTAAAATGTGGCATGACATCACGCCTTGCTAGATTTTATACGACGTTGTGACGTAGCGAGCCACACCCCAACTTTAATGCGTGTTTTTTAAGTTATTTTTGATTAATACGATAAAGCAAAAAACACGTGTCTAATATTTTTTTTATTATCTGAAAGACGGACTAAATAGAATTTCTTTTTTTTACCCAGGCAACTACCCAATTGTGTCTAAAACAAAAAGTTTTTCTGTTTCCACCTCCGTTAATAAAAATGTTATTAATCCGATAAAATAAGTCATAAGTTTTAGAATTAATAAGCAGAATCAAAACGAGCTAATAACGTCGGAGATATGGCAATCCCTACTCAAAACATAAAAAATTGAATAACATGAAAAACATTAAAGATAGACCCCCTTTTAAAGTTATTTTTCGATAATTTTTCATGAATGTTCAGAAAAATTCAGGCGAGCACATGCCGATGGGCGACATTGTATTAGACAGGTTCTTTGAAAATAACTCTGGGCTTGTGGCTAAATAAAAGCCGCGGTTTGTACTTGGATGGGTGACCATCCATTACATTCCGAGACCTCTTTGTACCTCGGAAAGCACGTTAAGTCATTGCTCCCGGCTGTCATTCGTAGATCTTTGGCAGTCGTTAAGGGTTGTCAAAAGCCTTTAAGTCTGACAACCAGTCTTACCAAGGGGTATCGTGTTACCCAGTAACTGGGTTGTAGAGGTCATATACATAAGTAGTCGCTCTATGTAAAATACTGGTATTCAGCTGCATCTGGTAAAGTCGGAAGCCGACCCCAAGATGGTTAGGAAAAAGCTAGGCAGATAGTTTTTTTTTTAAGGTTACATTATTCGACAGGCAATTCAGGAGAAAAGTAGGATGTGAAATTGATCAGTCATTGCAAGCTTTTTATCTAGTAACTACTAGTAAGGTTTGGTAAACTTAAATAAGCATAATAAATATTTTTCTCTTGTATCGTGGTTGCGTTTGCAAACACATCTCTTACTTATACTAGCCCAGAATATTTGTAGACCATAATTAGGCTGCCTGTCCACTAGAGCGGAGCGAGGTAGTCGAGCGGAGAAACGTGCCAATATTAACTAATAGAAACTAAACTCTGCTTCAGAGCTCCGCTCCTATTGATTAATATTGGCACATTTCTTCGCTCTGCTGCCTTGCTCCGCTCCAGTGTACAGGCAACCTTAAAATGCAGTTAACCATAATCTAAATAGTCCATTGAGAAAAAAACAAATTGGGCAGTCTAAATAATCTTGAGTATTAGTGCGATGGTCTGCCATACAAAAAAAAACAGTGACACTCCGGGAGTGCCAACAGAAGTGAAAACTTTAACAATTTTACTGTGCAGGAAATATTGTATCGCGCGTTGATGTCTTTTTAAAGCTGGTGTCGGTAACAGTGCCGCGAAATCAATGGTTTAGTCCTATCTTAATAATGCCCAACGTGCCTAAAAAAGTTTTCACTTCAAAAAACAGTAACACTCCGGGAGTGCCGACAGAAGTGAAAAGTAAAAAAAAAAACTTCCAAAACCTTTAAAGTAAAAATACTTGCATAGAACATTGATCCGTAATTTAGTATAAATAAAGAACACAATCGCGTCTACAAAAATGAGGTGTCGATAACGGTGTCGCGAGTACAATTGTTTTTTCTCATCTCAAAAATGCCCAACGCGCCTAAAGAAATTTTTACTTCAAAAATCTAATCGTTACTCAGAAATAGGTACGGTACGTAGGCATGTTTCAATACTCTTGGGGAATGTGGAATGAAAAGGAGGAATACGTAAAATGACGTGAGATTTTTTTTGAGAATTAATGTGGATGGCTATAAAATTAGGGGAAGACTATTAAGAAACGATGTATGGACTGTGTGAAAGATAATGGCTAGAAAGGGAATGACTACTAAGATGAAGAATAATAGAGAACTATGAAATGAGAAGACATATTCTTGACCTATTCTTGCACAGATGCGACGCACAGATTAATTGTTCTTGTTAATGTTGTTTGCTTGTTACAATTTTTTTATTTTATTATTTCACTCAGCTATCGGCATTTTGTTTATGTTTTGATTGTACTATGATGTTTTCATTTGCTAATAATGCAAACAAAACTGAATTGTCTTTGGTATCTGGCCTTGACATAAACAATAGACAAAATTTGTCGAACTTTTTATTCGTTTTCGAATATTGAATACGAGGCTTTTGGTGAATGTGTATTTTATGTAATATTGTTTTTTTTTTTTTGTGTAATGTGCGTTTATTTTGTGCAGAATAAACAATTTTTCTTTCTTTCTTTACTTTCTTACATACTGCACCTCAAAGAAATTGGGTTATTTGCAAGAAAATCTCTCATAACGGTGAAGGAAATCATTGTAAGAGAACAAAAATTCGAAGACATAATAATATATGTGACATCTACCAACCGGCACTGGGCTTGTGTGGTGGATTACGGCTCACTCCGTCTCACGGAGAGGAGGTCTGTGTCCCAGCAGTGGGAACATTATAGGCTGATTATGATGATGCATGCGATCCCAAATAAATTGGGTTATTTGCAAGAGAAGTAAAACGACATTTCAAAACTAGTGGTAATGTATCTACGTTTCAAAATCCGCGAGGATTTGAAATTGCGTAACATCAATTAAATTTAGAGATGTCTGTCTGAAAAAGTGTTAACATCCAATCAAACAAAAATTTTCAAATATCAGGATAAAAACTTTTTACAAAAAAAAACAACCGACCTCCAAAAAAAACACTACAAAGTGAAAAATAACTTTAATTTCGGAAGTCGGTGTCTTGTGTTTTGTATTTACGTTTTTTGCCACCGACTTCCGAAATTAAAGTTATTTTTCACTTTGTAGTGTTTTTTTTGGAGGTCGGTTGTTTTTTTTTATAAAATGTTTTTATTTTTCACTTTTTAATTGTGGTACCTACCCCACACACATTCGAATACCACTACCTGCTACCAGTGACAGAAACTTATCATATCATCTATATAGCAAGTGGGAAAAAAATACGTATTTTGTAGCTAACTCAAAAACTATCAAAGCAAAGTTAATAAAAATTTTATGGGACCAATTCGAGAGCACACCCTTTCAAACAAAAAAATAATTTTCAAAATCGGTCCACAATTGACGGAGAAATCGGTGGACATACATAAAAAAATAAATTAAAAAAAACAAACATACGCGACGAACATATAACCTCCTCCTTTTTGGAAGTCGGTTAATAAAATAATACAAGGCACTTAAATGAAAAAAAGAAAAAAGCTTTTAACGGTAAAGGAATTAATCAGATCGTTTTATATCGCTTTCGTCTATATCAAATAAACAAAAATACCCTTTGTAATTGTCATACAAAATGAAACCCAAAAAACGAGTACAAATATCTAACGAATCCTTTTATCTCCTGAACTCAAATCCATCGATCGCTTTGAGAAACATTCAATCAGCATCTATGTATGTTACTGAAAACATTCCTTGAAAACTTACATCGAAATCTGTAGAACAAAAACCGTTTAACAAATAGTTGGAACCAAAAATTTTTGGGATACATTTGGTTATTTTAAAAGGGTACGTTTTACAAATGTTATATAAACATTAACGAGGTTATTTTGATCAGTTGAAAAAAATAACTGGCAGCTATTTTATCGGCGGTTCGTAAATTAATGTGACAGTAAACCATGAAGAGTAATAATATGAAAATTGGTCGATTATTTCAACCTATCGTAACCCGGGACACCCCAACCAAATGGGTTAGGTTAGGTTAGAACTTTGGCGAACCGCGCGCGAGCCGACCGAGCGAAGCGAGCGCTACCAAGTTAAATTTCTTACCAAATAATTCAGATTTGTTAACGGTCATTTAACTGCTTCATATTTATTGAATTACCTATTTAAATATTTGTTATGACTCATTTTTATTTAGTGTACTGCTCAGTTTTCACTGCCGAACTTGTTAACAAACACGCATTGTAATTGTAATTTTTAATTTATCAAACCTACATTAAATAACTGCCGCTTTAAATCAGTGTCATTTTAAAACATCATCGTAATTAACTTTATATGTTTTAGGCCAATTTTGTTATTGATGTTATTTTTAAACTCTTATTGTCTCAAGTTACATTAAACTTGTATCTGTTTTTCTTACTTTGTTATTAATTATATAGTATAGTTATTGTGTCACAATTTATTACATTGATGAGGCATGCGGTCCTCACCTATAAAAATTATTACATTAACCTACGATTTATATAAAACATTGTTTAAAAATTGTAACAGCGTGAACAATTGTTAAATAAAATAAAATAAAACCAGTAGTCGAATCTAAACTATAGACGCTGAACTAACTGTCATTTCGATATCAGTGGTGAGGCGATAAAGTTTTATCGTACATCGTGTTATCTATTGTTCCAATTTGGGGTACACTAATAAATAGGTCGAACGCTTTGTTGTACCTATCTGTAATCCTAAAGTAACCCCTTAGTATCTGAAGGGAACAGGGAAATATAATCAAGATCAGCAAGTTATTTATTGCAAATGTTTTATCCTGAACAGGTAATAATAGCGTCATTTATTAAATTACAATGAACAGTAAAGGTGATTTTATACCGGCGAGGCGAGGCGTGGATGGGATGGGCGAGAATTGAAATCACGCTGACCTTTTTATACCGAAAGATGTCCAGCTGCCTCGCGCCGGCTTGCGCTGGCTCGGAATATCACGCGTCGGTCGACTAGCCGTGTCTGGCGCACCGGTCAGTCGAGAATATAGTATGCAGAGATGTCTCGCGATGGTCAGAGCGAGCCGGCGCGTGTCAGCGCGTACCAGCGCGAGACATCGCGAGTCAGCGCTTGACGGAGAAAGACCGTGCAGGGCCTCGATGGCCGGTGCGAGATTTGTATATCCGTTTTACAAAGTAAATAAATACTTTATTAATACAGCAATAAAGTTCAATATTGTACTAACAAATATTTAAATTCTCGCCTCGCACCTCCTCGCGCACCTTTTACACCAAAGATGGGCAGGGCGTGGATAGAAATTTTGCCATACAAATTTTTACTCTTGCCCATCCCATCCACGCCTCGCCTCGCCGGTGTAAAACCACCTTAACAAACGTAGATATGTATAGAAAACGTATAAATATTGCAATTAGAAAAAGACAATTATTTTCTTAATGTTACTTCTAAATAAATCGCGCACTAGAAGAGATTACTTAATCGGAAAAGTAATATTTTACTCTTTTACAATTTCATCTCCGAGTATAAATCAAAGAAATCTAAACAAATACCAAAACGTTTTTTTATATAAATAGAAAAGTTATAAAATTGATCAAATGTAGCAAAAAACCGTTACTAACTGAGATACAGCGATTGAAAGTAACGATATTGAAGACAAAATGTGAATGGAAATTGTCAGGAGCGAATCCAAGATGGCGGCCGGTTCTAATGACAGATCAAGTCGGTCCTTCAAATGTTCAGATGAAAATATCGTGTGATGGGATTACGATAAATTATATTTGAGTGAAATTATTATGTTTTATTAAATACAAAAAAAATCGGTAAGGTTTACTGTGTGGTGAAAATGATTTCCGTCGCTTTGAATATGTAGGATAGATCGGTAGGCTTTACTTTAGTTATAATCATGTTTTTCTATGTAGAAACGGATATTATAATCACTGATATGATTTAAATAGGTAATTATTTTTATTACTTTATTTATCTTTTATATAGATTTTGTGATGTGAGAACGTTGTAGGTTGTAGACTTGTGGACCATTTTCTATTTTACTAAGTACCTGGTACTTGTTCATAGGCCTACCCTGTCCTCTCATCCAACACTGTAATTTGAAAACATTGTAAAAACCATTTATTTTTAAAAGAGTAACCGTGAAGTTTCTTGCTGGCTCTTCTCCATAGGAACCGAACACCTAACTTCTGGCGTTTCATAAGTGCCCTTGTAAGTATATGTGAAATAAAATATTTTTTTTTTTTTTAATGCTATTTATTGCATAGCTTTTATCGCGGGCTTTGAGCGCGGCGACCGATTCAAGAAATTCCGTAACGTAACGAAAATAAAACTTAACACCCCCCACTCCGCCTACCATGTAATGACGGTTCCCATGACAACGTTATGTTGTCATGGGAAACGTGATGTTGTCATGGAGGTTACAAATGCTATGCAATAGCTTTACCGCGGCAGTCCCCGAGTGCCACACGTTTTTTTTATAGAAATTGATATAAAGCCCTTTCAGTTATTTTTCTTTTGGATACACGGAGGGACCTATGAGACCTCCGGGGTGACCTTAAATATGATCACAGTCCAGTTGTGCTTTGCAGCTTTATGAATTACGATAAGATGAAAAAATAAATCATCTCAGGAATTAGGTATAACGATGAAAATAACGAAAATTTCATTATTTTCAGACATTGAATTCCAGAGTTGAAGTTCTGAGAGTCCGTTGAGACTATTCATATTGGAAACGAATAAAAGATGTAATAAAAATAACATTAAATAAAGTTATTATTGGCATTTAGTGTCCTATTTAGGACTCCCTCAATAGGCCAATAATTTAAGATAATTGTATTTACTAAACGGCAATCACAGAAAATTATGAGGAATTAGAGAAATCTTATTGCATTTAAAAATAATGTAATTTTTACTTGTACGTTGCATGTAAAATAGTATTTGCGGATCATACAGTAAGGTTCAAACTCAAACGAGTGCGGTTGTGGCAAGTCGATATTACATTTATTTAACATGTCGATGTGAAGTCATTACTAGTAAATGTGAATTAATTTAAATTTTACACACACACTCAAACACATATTTAGTTTATGTAATGAAGTTCCATGACTACTCTATTGATAGTTAGGTGATAGGTTCTATCACCGGTTCATGCAAAAAGGTCAAGTGGTGGTTTTGAAATAAACTTAATATAAAATATTGAAATGTACAAGAAGTTGAAGTTGATGGAAACTTTTTTGTACATTATCTGCTTATACCTACCCACAAATAATATAAGCAGCTTTATTCTCTTACGAAATATAACATGGACCCTAACCAACCTCTTCAAACAACCAACCGCAAATTAAGCCATAAAAAGTTCAAAGTACGTAACACTTTGACCTTCAGGGGTGACCCTCTGTCCTTGGGGTACCGAGTAACCACTCCGAGAGATCCGGGCTTCAGGCTATGTCATTACAATATTGTCAGCCATGCAACGGCCATTGTACCGATGGCCTGATAGCCTCCGTCCCTCTTTTGTCTATTATGAAGAGCGTGTATTTGAGCTCAGTATTTTCGTGAAGTAATATTTTGGTGTCGTGGATATGAAACGAAAAATAATCCAATCCCAAATGTAGGTGATCGGAGATTATCTACGCTTCGGATTGGATTAATGTTGTCATTAATCATAGGTTTGAATAGCGATAATAAGTGTGTAGTTTAGTAGGAAGAATCATTATTTTATCTTCACAGTTAGCTTATTGGCAACATTATAAAAGCCAGTGTCATAGTAACCATTACATCATCCAAACGAGTGTTCTAATGTTGTACTAAACTTCATTACGCAACTCGTTTCAATGTTCAAACGGGGGACAGCAGCACCCGCTGCACGCATGTGTGTGTGATGTGCTGCTGCAGGCGATATACATACGTGGACTTGTACTGAATATCGTGGGAATTTCTTTATTCTTGATCTTGAATTACAAACACCCAATAGTTTCAGAAATTTTTAAAGAGGATTCATATCATGGGTGTAGATAAAGTCTTGTATGCAACTATTATAATTAGGTATTAAAACGCTCATGTGATACTATTATCACACTCGGCTTCGCCTCGTATGATAAACCCACATTCGTGTTTTAATACCCCTTATTACACAAGAGTTGCATAAATAACTATTGTAAGATATTAATTACATTTGTTATTAATAAAGTCATACGTCGTTCAGTAAGATTTTGGAAGGAGGAGCTCGTGGCTAAGTACTAACAGCCGCACAGGGCGATCCATCAGGTTAAGCTACGCTTGCCGGGGTTGGTCCGTGGATGGGTGACCATTACTACATATCGAGACTCCTCCGTGCTTCGGAAAGCACATTAAGCCGTTGTTCCCGGCTGTCATTCGTGGATCTTTGACAGTCGTTACGGGTCGTCAGAAGCCCGAAAGTCTGACAACCAGTCTTACCAAAGGATATCGTATTACCTAGTTCCTACTGGGTTGTGGAGGTCAGGTAGGCAGTCGTTCCATGTAAAATACTGGTATTCAGCTGCATCCGGTTAGACTGGACCCGAACTATGTTGGGGTCGGTGGCCCTAACATAGTTGGGAAAAGGCTAAGCAGATGATGATGACGTCGTTCAGTAAGATTAGAAAGAAAGAAAGAAGAAAGAAAAAACATTTATTTGGACACAGTTCGTGAAACACAAAATATAAATAACAAAATTAAAAAAATGAAAATAATGTTTTAACAACAATAATGTGTGCCTCACGGCTGCGCCAAAAAGGTTAATTTCAGCATTAATGCCAGATAGATGCTTTCTGACGCTGGTTTTCTAATGAACCCTTAAAAGGACAAGTGACGGAGAGTACAAACAGTTTCAACATACTTAATACATAATTTTTATACTTAAAAACTAAATAAATAAGGATTACTGAAACCATAGTTCGAATAATGTCTAACCATTAATGAACTTTAATCAATTTTACTTGAATACCCTACACTTGATTTAAAAATCATTAGATAAAGCTGAGTTCAGAAACATTAAAAATCTTTAGTGGTATGAGGAACAGGGTGTAAAGTTCACTCATCCACCATAGAAAAGGGGAGGATCCTCCGACCAGACGGGTGTTATGTCTGGCGGGCAAATGCCCATCAGTTTGAAGTTGAAATCTTGTATGTATGTCGATCGCTCGGTAATAACTGCGCGATGCAGGGTTTGTGTGACGTCATGTCTTTGATGCGTAGTTCGTATGTGGCGGTGTAACCGCTACAAATCTTTATAATAAAAAAACGATTATATAAACCAAAACACAGTGATACAACCGGAAACTTTTTCATAAACCTAAAAATGTTAGTTAAAACGATTTTATGGCTCTCGAAACAACGTATTAATAATTTCAAAATGTTTTTATTGGCTGCTACGGTGAAGTATTGCCAAGAAATTGTAGTATAAACAAAACGATTTAGCACTTTTATAGCTGTTAAACGTGCTTTAAAATAGCTAGGACTGAGGAACTTAGAACAGCGGAAATATTTTTGAAGATTTTTAAATGTCCTAGAATATTTCCGCTATATTTTCCAAGGTATTATAGTTTCTGATAGTAAAAGTAAAACTGTCATGTTAGTCGTTATGGGTCGTCAGAAGCCCGAAAGTCTGACAACTAGTCTTACCAAGGGGTATCGTATTAGGCGAGAGACAAACTGGTCCCACGTACGCAACGTATGTGATGCACACTTGTCCCGTGTTTGCAACGTAATTTGGCATCTGACGCTGTTATAATCTTATCATCAATGTAATAGCATCAGCTGTTCATCTCCCATTTTGACTATTTTGACAACAAAACGCGTCCACCAAAGGTCTATTTGTTTATGACGTGCAAGCGTAAAAGCGTTTCTAGAAACACACTAGTCACACGCGTGGGATAGCGTAGGAACATCCCCTCCACCCTCCCATGCCGATCTGTAGTGCTATTCTGTAACCATCTCACCGTGTTAGCTTAGGTGAAGTGAGCGTGGAGTGAGCTGTCAGTTGCTAAGGATTGACACTATTGGCAGCTCACTTCACCTAAGATATCACGGTGAGATTTTTACAGAATAGCATTACTGGACATTGCAGGTTGACGTTGCGTGTGAGACGTGTGATTGTGTTGCATACGATAAGTGTTTCTATTGCATACTTATTCCTATAAAATCAAGAGTCTAGATATGATAATGCGTTGCATACGTTGAGTACGTGGGATCAATTTGTCTTTTGCTTTACCCAGTTACTGGGTTGTGGAGGTCAGATAGGCAGTTGTTTCATGTAAAAATACTGGTATTCAGCTGCATTCGGTTAGACTGAAAGCCGACCCCAACATAGTTGGGAAAAGGCTAGGCAAATTGCTTGATTGTTTGGCGAGTAAGTACTGTCATGTAGATACTCAGGCCAAATGTATGCTCGATCTTTTAACATCTTTAAGCACAGATCTACCTACTTCATCAAATTATTACCTACATTAATCGAAAATTACGGATTTATTAAGCTCAGAACCATGGAGCTGTTATAAATAAATTAAAATACTTATTGCAGTCCACAGGATACATAAAAACACAATTAAAAAAAAACGTCGAGCTTCTTCTTCAATTCGTGTGGTTAGTGACTAATCTGGTGACAGATTTATAAAGCCGCCCATGAGCCTGCCATCAGGCATGCCAGTTTTTTAACCGACTTCCAAAAAGGAGGAGGTTATATGTTCGTCGCGTATATTTGTTTTTTTTTTATGTCTGACCGCCGATTTCTCCGTCAATTGTGGATCGATTTTGAAAATTCTTTTTTTTTTTTGAAAGGGTGTGCTCTCGAATTGGTTCCATATAAATTTTATTAACCTAGCTTGGATAGTTTTTGAGTTAGCTACAAAAAACGTATTTTTTTCCCACTTAGTATGTAGATGATATGATAAGTTCCTGTCACTGGTAGCAGGTAGTGGTATTCGAATGTGTGTGGGGTAGGTACCACAACTAAAAAGTGAAAAATAAAAACTTGTTGTGTTTTTTTTTGGAGGTCGGTTGTTTTTTTTTTTGTAAAAAGTATTTTTTACGATGTTTTCCTTCACCGTTGTTGAAACAAGTGATAATTATACAATACGCACATGAATCCGAAAAGACAGAAGTGCGTGCCTTGGGTTCGAACTCGAGATCTATGACTTGGCAGTCTGACGGTCTATCGGTTATCACTGCTCTAATGACGAGCTTAGCTTAGCTTTATAACGCTCAGCATTATGTCTCTGAGAATATCACACACACAGTCACGACACGATGTACAGCTGCCGACTATTTCCGTTTCGATGCTCGTTGATCTACTTTGTATAGGTAATTTTTTTATTTTAATCTTCTCTTAATTGGGTATTCGAGTTAAGTAACTCATATTTTTGTATGCACTTGTCTCTGTTACGAATAAACCTATTTTTCTGACAAATAAACCTATGAAACGGTCTGTACTAGCTTCGAAATGTCGCTCTTTTAGAAGCTCCATTTAAAGAAGTCACGTTCAAAAGTTTATTTCAATAAATTACTATATGAACGCAGATAAATGTTTGTGAAACAATTTAACTTGAGCCATATTTTAAACTAGTGAAACTGCCGCATTTTAAACTTAAAATTCTGGTGATATATCAACGACTTAACTTAGTTTCGAGAGATGCGATTTATTAAATCACTTTATTATCTTGAGTGCACTTTTTGAATCTTGTGGTTATTTTGAGAATCTGAGGGATTTATTTTTGGTCGTCGGTATTGATGAATGAAAGCAATTACTTATGACCAATAATAGCAATAAATAGCGTTATATCCCAACACTTTTCATTAAAGACGATTTTTGGAATCTTCAGCAAGATTCGAAAAGAAGAATAATTACATTTGAAATTGATTGGCATAGAATATAGGGGGTTAAGTTTTGCATCTTGATGGTAAAGACAAATTATTTATTTCAAATAGTCTGCCTTTTTCCAACTATATATTATTATGTCGGGGTCGGCTTCCAGTCTAAATAATTCATTTCAATTAGACTATGGTCTAATTGAAACTAATAATTTAAGAAAGTTCATTGATTCAGGCGTGACCTTGCGGAAATCCATTATAAACTACAATAGACGTTGATGTATTTAGTAACCAGTTCCGCTTAACTAGAAAAAAAAAACATAAAAAAACCCTGTAAGAAATCAACACGTGTTTCATCTCTCAACGAGGCATCCTCAGGATGACGATTGACTTGTCGTGAACGCTCTGCGTCAAGCGGTCGGTGTGGCAACACGCCGTGTTCGGGTTCGTTTTATGAATAGTTTAGGCACTTTACGACAAGACAGTACAATTGTATTAAATTGCCCTTTCCAAAAGGTAATTTTGATTGAAATACCTTCGGGAAAACTACCTTCATAAAATTTCGTCTTTGCCCAAAATCTAGACAATAACCATATCTCAGACAGCCTCCAACTAGAAAATAATTTTCATCAGTCTCAATTTTTTCACAAAAATCCTATCTAAACTTCTAATAAAATACACTTATAACCGCTTTCAACTTCAAATCACCATTTAAAACCCAATCTAAAGCCATTTTAATAACCTATAAATTCTCATCCTTTTCTACGGTTCCTCTAAATTTTAACAAGCTATTTCCCCAGTGATTACTTGCTCGAATAAAATGGACGTGGATGCCAGTTGAGTTCTTGCCAGAATGTATTCGATGACGTTTATTACTATATGGGCATTTTCCCTATACTTAGTTTAACAATGTGAATAATTTAGTAGTTGTTGGTATCATGAAATGTGCATGTACTTACTCTTTCATGATATTATTGTAATATATATATATATATATCGGAGACGGGTATGTGACTCTTTCGTTATTATCAGCGATATTTTAACAACTGTGGGCGTAGTGTGGGTAGTATTAGTTAATGCGCAATAGAAAAACAGTTTGCAGTTCAGATCACATTGTAATTTACTATCAAATTAATCACACTAGCTAAATTATACACACACTGGGTGCGACGGCGTTTATTAAAAGCACCCATTAACACAATGATTACAAATTACAACTAACACAATAACTGAGCACCACGAATCGCGAACAGTTCCGCGACATCTTAACTCCGATGCGATCAGAGGCTGAATCCCTCCTCGCCGTGGCCTTAAAACATCACGACTCTGCAGAAGTGCGCTTTCTGGTGTGGGTAGATCACTTATCTTCGCGCCAGTGGCGCGCCTGCAATTGGTTTCGTGTCGGTACTAATGACCGGCTCCGACATATAAATTAAATGATATGAATTAAATTAATGTAAAACCCATATTACATAGGAAGAAAGAAAGAAAATAAATTGATTTGACCCAGGTTTCCTTCTTTATTCTTTCTACATAAAAAACACAATTTTAATACAGAGTAGATTTAAATAAAATAAAATGTCAATGCCGTTAAAATAAACGAATAACCTTCAAAACCTTTTTAAGATCTGTTTGAGAAATGAGGCCCAGGCCATTTTGAGTTTAAATACAATAAAGATCCTATTCCAATCCTTTGTCTACTATTTAAAATATGCTCTTTCTATTAATTTAAAAAGCTGGTTTCTCTTTATTACTTCTAGAGAGAAAGGGTATTTTTACTGAGCCCAGGTACTAATTATACGAACCCTTATTTATATACACTTGACAATATTTACTTCATAAACGTCTTCTTTATTTTTACAACAACGAAATTAAGGAAAAACAGACTGAAGTTAATAATATGTTCTTAAGAAGAGGAATGATTACTTTAACTAATGGATTTAAAAATGGATACTCTTCATTCATGGCACATAAGGCGACTATATGAGACATGACCCTGTTTCTGAATTGAGAATTTGAAATTTTGAGAACTTGTCAAACTCTATTTTAGCACCATTTCGTACCATTTCGTAGCCAACCCCAGGCGGCAGTAGCAGGCGACGTGTCGCTGCGACACGACTGATTTCTATGCATTTCTATGAAACCGACGACGTGTGGACGACGGAAAGTATTTCATAGAAATTCATAGAAACTAGTCGTGTCGCCTGCTGCTGCTGCCTGAATGGCATCTTAACTTATTGAGGGCCTAGGCAAAGTGCCATTCAATCACCGATAACGATGATGGAAAAGTCAAAAATGAATGGGACTGACATAAGCTACCAAAAAGCTTAATGACAAATGTCAAGCGATTGCCACTTCTAGGGCCCTAAGATGCATAGGCATTGTCAGTCTATAATGTTCCCGCTGCTGGGACATAGACTTCCTCTCGGTGAGTGGGAGTGGGCCGTAATCCACCACGCGAGCTCAGTGCCCGGGTTGGTAGATGTCACATATCTTTGAATTTTTGGTTCTAAGACATGCCGGTTTCCTCACGATGTTTTCCTTCACCGTCTTGAAAGCAGTGGTGATGAAATAATTTACACAAAGTAAAGCGCCTATCAAGGCTCAAACCTACGACCTACAACTCGTAAGTCGCGGCATTTACCACTGGGCTACCACTGCTCTCTGGCATTTGGATTTTTTTTCTATAAAGAAAATTTTATGAAATTTTTTGGCAATTTTTTTATTAATCCTCAAGTTTACCATATTTTTTTTTTAAGTGGTGGCACTCTGGGAGTGCCGACAGAAGTGAAAACTTGAACAAGATCGCCATGGTGGAAGAAAAATACTTGTATGGAACGTTGGTCCGTAACCTTTTCTAAATAAAGAGCAGAATCGCGTTTACAAAAAATAATACTTCCGAAACCTTTAAAGTAAAAATACTTGCATAGAACATTGATCCGTAACGTAATATAAATAAAGAACACAATCGCGTTTACAAAAATGAGGTGTCATCATGGTGTCGCGAAATCAATGGTTTAGTCCTATCTCAAAAAACTTTTTACAAAAAAAAAAACAACGGACCTCCAAAAAAAACACTACAAAGTGAAAAATAACTTTAATTTCGGAAGTCGGTGTCTTGTGTTTTGTATTTTCATTTTTTGCCACCGACTTCCGAAATTAAAGTTATTTTTCACTTTGAATTTTTTTTTTTGGAAGTCGGTTGTTTTTTTTTTGTAAAAAGTTTTTATTTTTCACTTTTTAGTTGTAGTACCTACCCCACACACATTCGAATACCACTACCTGCTACCAGCGACAGAAACTTATCATATCATCTACATACTAAGTGGGAAAAAAATACGTATTTTGTAGCTAACTCAAAAACTATCCAAGCAAAGTTAATAAAATTTATATGGGACCAATTCAAGAGCACACCCTTTCAAACAAAAAATAATTTTCAAAATCGGTCCACAATTGACGGAGAAATCGGTGGACATACACAAAAAAAAAAACAAACATACGCGACGAACATATAACCTCCTCCTTTTTGGAAGTCGGTTAAAAATGCACAGCGTGCCTGCAGAAGTTTTCACTTCAATAATGCTGCTGTATTTTTGATATAACGGAGGATTATGGTAAGCAATTTGAGGTATACAGACTCAACTAATGCCAAAGTTACACACGTTCTCAACTTCAAATTCTCTATTCAGAAATCGAATTAATTCTTCCGGTAAACAGCTGAGATTATGGTTAATATTCCTACCTAATCCTATCAGTGACATCATTCAGATGTACTGCATATTATGCGATTAGTGACGCATTATTGATGATATTATCCTTACTGGTTGAATGCAGATAGTTGAATGGAATCTTGTAGATATATCAATTGAAATTTATTGTACCTACGTGTATTTCTGATGTACTTTATTACTAATGCTTGCTGTACCTACGTACAATACGCTTGACAAGAAGACTAAAGGGCTCTAAACAGTGGCCAGCGGAAAAAAAGATCCCTACCCACTTTTTATTGTTCTTACAGAAAGTAAAGAATAAATAAACATTTATTTCTCTTCCACAAAGGCGCCTTAAAAATATAAAGATTACAGTATCTGATAAATCCTTTGTGGGAGACTGGTATCTGCACTAGGAAAACCTGTCACACAGATTACCAGGCCAAAAACAGTGTTTGATCAAAAGTGGATGTTTATGACTGAAAAAAAAAATTTAATAACAAAAAACTCGACTGCAAAAACACATAACTGAAAAGAGAAAAACAAGCATTATAATCTATGTGTTTTGCAGTCGGGTTTTTTGTTTATTTCAAGCTTTTTAGTTTTATTAAAATAATATGTATAACCTGTCACTACCACCTGTTACTACCTGTCACTATTCCATACAAGTTTAGACGTGATTAAAAACTTGCCTACTAAAATTACGTCAATTTACGTCAAGCGCTGATTAATTTGACAGGACTAAACTAAAATTTATCTTCTGTCCTTTTCTTAATGAAATAGAAAGAAAAAGATACACTGAACTTAAATTTAGTTTAGTTTGTTAACAAGAGAATCGGCACCATTGACTCATTATTAGATTTATTTGATACCAATAATGTAGTTTTTTTTTAAACCTACCCCATCCTTTTTTTTGTATTTGCAGATGCAATATATAAATATTATATAGCCTATGACATTTCCACAATTAAGACGAATCTAACGACACGTCACATGTTAAAATCCATCAAGCCGTTTAGGCTACAGAGCGTGCTAAAGAAATAGACATACATACATACTCTCGAAAAACATTACCCTCCTTCTGGGTCAGTTGGGTAAAAGCATCTTTATCCACAGTGTTATTATTTTATTCCCTATCTATACGTTTATCAAAAAAGTGTTGATTATGTAAATGTATGAAGAAATGTAATTTCCTTGCTTTCATAAATTTTCACAAAGTCCATGCTTTTTATCGTGGAACGACCACTAACAACTTTTTAAAAGTTACTAACTACATGTTCCTATGACTCAACAACTATCGGTCGTCAACCCCTTTCGCATAAATCCACGTTAAAACATCAGGACATCGGCTACACGTCGTCTCGACAAAGAAAAACTCTTAAAGAACAGTTTGGACACCCCACCTCCCCCGCACACTTTTGTGGTCCCCTTCATCCCGTTTGGTCCTGTCATGTCCTCATCCCATTCAAGAGTTATGGAGAGTTCATTTATTATACTTGTGGACGTGTGTCAAAAGGGTGTTCTGCCCAGGTTTTCATGGTAAACAATGTAAAAAAAACAAATATCTATATTTTGTTTTACTGACCAGAAGAACTCTAAATAATTATATTATTGTATAGACAGTTTTTAACAATTCGTTATCATTTCACACGTGCTGGTCACATCCAGCAGATTCATACAATCTTCACTAGGTCAACGGTCCATCTTGTGGAGCCAACCCAAACAAAATAATCCATACTAATAGAAGAAAATCCAAAAGTAACTGTCTGTCTGTCTGTTACCTTGTCACGCTTAAACGGCTTAACGGATTTCGATGAAAACTGTCACAAGGAAAGACATGACATATAGGATATTTTTTATCGGGTACGTTCTCCAAAGATAATTTCCGAACTCCAAGTGGGCAAAGCTGCTAGTAAAAGCTAATGATAAAATATTTAAACTCCCAGATATCACGGCCCCCCGATGTTTTCCCAATACTCTGTATTGGTCCATGATCCTCAAGAGTATCGCCATAAATCTTATTATGGACACATTTGTCTGAAATGTGACCGTTACAGCAAAATGTTGGAGAAGTTATTTATTAGTTTCGCCCTATTTGACCGGGGTTCGGCCAATATTTTAGATTGAACCAGTGCGTTTGATTGCATTGCAATAAATTATTGCTAAATCTCTATATAAACCGACACATTTTGGTGCAAATGTGTTATCGAAAGATTTTTTGCTAAAAAGCGTTTTTGAATGTTTTTTAATGCTATATTTTTTACGTTTTTTTTATTTTTTGTGTTACAGTTCAATTATCGACGTATGATAAACTAATACCTATACAAACATACTTAGGTTGATTATGTTATATTATGTTATCCATAGAAACGCTCTTTATTCTTTACAAGCTGCGCCCCACGGTTTCACCCGCATAAGTCTCGATTCCGTGGAAATATCGGGATAAAAGTATTCTATGTCCTAATCCAGGTCATGGTCTATCCATGTGCTAAATATCAACCAAATCTGTTCAGCCGTTTTAGCGTGAAAGCGTAACAAAAAAACATAAAAAAATACAAAAAATCTCAAATTCAAATTATTTTATTTCACATAAACCTACATGGGCACTTATGAAACGTCAGAAGCTAGGTGCACGGATCCAATTGGTCGTTTCCTATGGAGAAGAGCCGGCAAGAAACTCAACAAATCCACAATACATACATACATACATAAACTCACGCCTTCTTCCCATGGGGGTAGGCAGAAACTACAGAACGCCACCGGCTACGATCCTTACATAGTCCTTTTGCCTCGTTTACGTTCATACATCTGGTCATACACGCACGCCGGTTGCGAGTACTACGCACCTCACATCCACAATCTAATCATATAATCTCTTTATAATATTGGTTTAGATGTTTCTTATTATTTTGTTTAAGAAAAACCACATACTAACTCCATTACTGAACTAGACATGTCCATAAAAAAAAAACCCACTTACCTATAATCTTAGAAGTTATATAACGTTAATGATACTTGAAACTTCAAACAAGTTATAAGCATCGGATCAAAAATGACTCAAATCTAATACAAATTAAGCAAACCCACTCGTTACAATTAAGTTTTATCTAATACATAACCGACAGGGGTACTAATGACCCATAGTCGGGCCTCCATTTGAAATAGTTTACGCGTAATCTGAGGGTTGGCTCCGCTGTCATTTGCCTGTAACTTAATATGGGCACGATTTACGAAGGAAATTCTGGATGATGAGAATAATTGGTGAAAGCAGTTTTTGAACGTTCTAATAAGTCTTGTACCTAATTTTAAATCTTAGATTGTCAATGCAAATCTATTTATCTGGCCTGTATTGTCCTACTCAGGGCAAAGGTCTCCCTCTCCCTTTCCTATACATTTCCGCCTTTTGCTAGTGTCAGCCAGTCCTTTCGGTAGGAGTCAAGTTCGTCCCGTCATCTTCGTCTCGGCCTGCCGCGATGTCGTCATACGTTTAGTGGGACCGAGCGTAGTGTCCTGGGGGTTTGAATTTCGGTCCGTATAAAGAATACATCACTGCGCGTCAAAAACAAGATCACGGACGTTACTCAGAAAGCCGCTAAGCTGTGGGACTGGGCCGGACATGTCTGCTGCATGTGACAAAAGGGCTAAGAGGAGTTAAGGTATAAAATATAAAAAATACAGATTTTCCGGATTTCGGAGTCTTAATGTAATATTTAGGTTTCGGTAGGTAGGTTTTTAACAAAAATAAAGTTGTCATTTAATTCTGAAACTGTTTATTTGCAAAACGAAGGACGATAATACACTAGACAGACCATTTTTCACATGATCAAAGCAAAAACTTTTAGTCGAATCAACAAACATTACAATAGCTTAGTAATAATTTACCCCGTTTGAAAATGTTGTCCAATTCGACAACGCTTATCTTAAAAAACGTTCAAAAATATTCGTCTTCAATGTAAATAGAACTATCAAACTGCACACATATCGTTTTAAGGATTGTCGATTTCGCATCCACTCGAATAATATATTAAACAGCGATATGGGTGTCTGACTGCAACTTAGGCAATAAACTTAGATGCTAACAGTATGAAACTTACCTTAAAGCTGTCGAAATCTGGAGATTTTTTCATAAATGAATAACAACCTAAATTCATGATTTAGGTTGTTACGAGAGCAATCATGGTGGCCCAGTGGTAACGGCCGCGAGTTACGAGTTGTCAATTGTAGGTTCGAACCCAGACAGGAGCTTTACTTTGTGGTAAATTATTACAATCACTACTGCTCTCAAAACGGTGAAGGAAAACATCGTGGAAACAGGTTCAAGCAGTACGGTTATGGAATGCATTGCCCGTGTCGATAAGGCGTGCTCAATCTTTGTCCACTTTTAAAATTCTGGTAAAAAAACACTTTCTCTCTCCTTAAACATCGTCATTACATATAATTCCTTGCTCTTGTTTCATGTTTATCATTTTATGTATATCTGTCTAATATATATATATATGCTTTATGTATCTGTGTATTCTGTTGTATATGTAAATGGTGCACCACTGACTACCTGCAGTATTGTCTCTCCTTTTCCATTTAAATCCATCCAAAGGTTGTCTGTAAAAGATCGCTTTTAGCGATAAGACCGCCCATTGTGTCACCCAATGTAAAATTTCTATATTAATGTCTGTAATTTTTATGGTGTACATAATAAAGAATATTCTATCTATCTATCTATCTATCGTGAGGAAACCGGCATGTCCTAGAACCAAAATTTTGAAGACATGTGACATCTGCCAACCCATTTTGGGCCCGCGTCGTGGATTACGGTCCACTCTCTTTTAATCTCTCTCTAATAAACCTTTTCAATAAAGCTCTTTCTATGTCACTGGCCAGTAAGACTTTAGGAAAGTGAATTAAAAAACTAATTCTAATATAACTAGCCTGTATTGTCCCACTGCCGAGCAAAGGCCTCCCTCTCCCTTTTCCACACAATTCTTTCTATTGCTAGTGTCGGCCAGTCCATTCGGTAGGAGTCAAGCTCGTCCCGCCATCTTCGTCTCGGCCTGCCGCGATGTCGTCGTGCGTTTAGTGGAACCCAAGCAGTGGTTCTTTTAGCCCATTTGTCATCTGACATGCGGCAGACGTGTCCGGCCCAGTCCCACTTAAGCTTAGCGGGAAAACTAATTACTATTAACAATTTGTAAACATGCAAATAATTATAATAAACCCATTCTCCAAACTACGCTGATAATTCATAGTTATGAGATAATAAATCAAGTGACTTGAAATTTTAAAAAAATCCCTTCATAGCTCACACTATTTTAGGCAATCACCAACCCCAAAAGGTTTCAAACATTCTAATATATTATCATCAACATTATTTTAGCCAAAAGAACGTCCACTGCTGGACATAGACCTCACCCAAGCACCGCCACTTCGGTCGATTTTGTGCTCCCCACATCCAGCGGATTCCTGTGGCCTTCACAAGGTCATCGGTCTCTGCTCACGTTTTCTGAACTTATTATTACTTTATTTTCTAATATATGCATAAATAAAAATAAAACTATCAACTCTGTTCAAAAATCCGATGCATTTCGAGCCATCTTATTACATGGGCGCATCTAAAGCTGTCACCGGTTGAACGCTTAGCTTACGCGATACGATGCGACACGACCGATGCGACGACGCGACAAAATCCCGCATCGTATTTGTAGTCTTTTCCAAAAGTTTCTGTTGAAACATAAACAAATGGATCAGAAAACGTTCCAGAGTATGCCAATTTGTAGTTCAAATTGAGTGCTTTGATTTGATTATTATAAGATTAAACGAACTTACCCTTAAGTGAAGTTCTATCTTAATTATACGAAGCTCCTTGTCCGAGACGGTTTTACAAGTAGTAACGCTGATTGTACCAGCGCTTGTCACAATTTTAAAGCTAAAAAAAAAAACATTAATTCCTACGTGTGGCAACTCTGTTTACATGTCATTACGTTTAAAGCAAGGTTTATGAACAACCCCCTATTATTGGGATTATACTTAGTAAGTATAAGTGGGAGGGTTTTTTGGGACTGCCGTCTCGGACAAGGAGCTTCGTATAATTAAGATAGAACTTCACTTAAGGGTAAGTTCGTTTAATCTTATAATTATACTCACTCCTTGTCCGAGACGGTTTTACAAGTAGATGTTCAAAGTTGGGTTGTGAATAACACAATAATAACAAGTTTTTAAATAGAAAAATATAACACAAACTCACTTGACCTTAAGTGTTTGTCATAGTATTGCATATTGCACTACCGAATAACGTTGGATCTTCAATGATGGGTCTATTGTAATGTCTGGCAAACATAGCAGAACTTTGAGACCACCCTGCAGCCTTCCTTATAACATCAATGCTGACTCCAGATCTGTTCGCGGCAGATGTTGATGCATGTCTGGTACTGTGAGCTGAGAAGATGGTGACATCTATTCCAGCTTCTTTCAACGTTTGTTTTATCCAGCGGCTTATAGATTGGGTTGATGCTGTCTTATGTGGTTTCTTGAATGTAAGGATTAATTTTTCTTTATCATTTCTTATAGGACCTGTCCTATCTATATAAGATCTAATAGTGTCGACTGGGCAAATTTCTTTATTCTGTGTGAATGTTTTTAAGTGGAACATTGGTTGTATACTACCTCTTCTAGAGGTTTTTATGATATCAGGTATGTATACTTGTACACCATTATCATTGAATTTAATATTGGGAATGGACATCATCGATAGGGTTTGTACTCGGTGACCAGTTGTCAGTGCGAGTAAGGTTACTAATTTCTTGGTTAATTTTTCTAGTGATGTATCTTCATTTGGATAGTACCCAGCCAGATGGGTTAGTACCAATCCTGGATCCCATGTAATATTATATTTTGGCATTGGTGGTCTTGATCGGAAGATGCCTTTTGTAAATCTTTTTATTCTATCATCCAATCCAATTTTAGGTCCCATCAGTAGCGATAGTGCTGACCGAGTAGTATTAATGGTACCATATGATGCTCCATTTTTATAGCATTTAGATAAAAAATGTAATATGTAAGGAACCGATGCTTGGTATGGGTCCATACTGTGTTCTCGACAAAACAACCACCATAGTTTTAGAGATGAATCATACTGCTTCATTGTATTCAATGAAAGTGAGTTTAGCATCACGTTTAGAGCAGAGTGTGGGGTTCCACGCCTTATGAATGCTTGGCTGACAGCAGCCCTGCAGCCAGGGTAAGCTGATGATGCAGAGGGTGATACTCTCTGAAGGGAGACGACAATAGACTTTGGTTAGGCTCAAAAATTATAAGGTCCCCAGTGGACAATGTTTTGATTATTGGGAACCATGGTTGTGATGGCCAAAGAGGAAAAACTAAGATCCCAGTGGCGTTGTCTCTTTGTATTTTATATAAACATTTTAACAATAGTGAAAAAGGTGGAAATGCGTAGAAAAAAATATCTTTCCAATCTATAGTGAAAGCGTCAACGGCAATCGATTCTGGGTCACATTTCCAGGAGACAAATTTTTCACATTTTCTATCTATCCTAGAGGCAAATAAATCTATTTCTGGAATACCAAACCTCTCAGTTATTTGAATGTAGGCCTCAGACGAAAGCTGCCATTCAATATTAATTTTTCTCGATTCTCTATCGGCTTCGAAATTATCTTTGCTATTAATATAGGAAGCAAAGATCCAAATATTTCTATTTTCACACCATTGCCAAATATCTCTTGTGATATTATTTAAGTGGGGAAATTGTACTCCCCCCATTTTGTTTATGTATGCTATTGCAGTGGTGTTATCTATTCTCAATAAGATTTCACAATTGTAAGTGTCTTTTGTAAAACACTTCAATCCTAAGAAGGCCGCTTTTAGCTCCAAATAATTAATATGGTATTCCTGTTCTGAGTGTGACCATGACCCAGAGGCTTTCCTGTGATTGCAAACTGCTCCCCAGCCAGTGGTAGAAGCATCGGTATGTATTTCTAGGTGAAATTTATATTGTTTTATTGAATTACTTTTATCTAAATTATTTCTCCACCATGTTAATTCTGATTTGATTTCTTGTGAAATAGACATGACAGTATCATAGTTATCATTCGACTTTAGCAAGGCTTTGTATTTCTGTCTTTCTAATATTTTTGTATATAGCCAACCATATGGGAGGGCTGGACAAATAGAATTAAGCGTTCCCAACAGTTGAGAAAATTCTCTTATTTTGCAAGTACTATTTTGCTTAAATAATTTAATTTTTTCTAGTATGGCTACTTGCTTTTGATGTGGAACTGACAATGAAAGATCTATTGAATTTAGCATGAAACCTAGGTATTTACATTTTTGATTAGGAATGGTAATACTTTTATCAAAATTTATGATAAATCCTAAACCTTGTAATAGTTTACATGCTACATCAATATCATCTTTACACTTATTTTCGGTTTTATTGAAATATAAACTGTCATCTAAATAGCAAGTTAATATAATATTATTATTTCTTAGATAAGTGGTTACTGGTTTGAGTAGTTTTGTAAAAACAAAAGGAGCTGTACAGAGGCCATATGGTAGGGCATTAAACTGATATAAAATTCCATTAAATTTGAACCTAAGGAATTTTTTGCTTTTTTCAGATATTGGTACAGAAAAGTAGGCCTCTTTTAAATCTATTGACGCCATGTAACAGTTTTTTGACATTAATTTACAGGCTGTTCTGATATCTTCTAACTTGAAATGTACAGTTTCTATGTACTGATTTAATTTCTTTAAATTTAAAATAAATCTATAAGAACCATTAGGTTTAGGTACTAAAAATATGGGGGATGTAAATTGGTCAGCACAGTATGAGCATTCAGAGATAGCACCTAGATCTAAAAGCTTTTTTATCTCGGAATGAATCATTTGTTTTTCATTTTTTGGCCAGTGTTGTGGTTTCATATCATAGGATGGTGGTGTTTTGGTAAACGGAATTTCATAGCCTTGTATCAATTCTAACACTACTGGATCATTTGTAATCTCGAGCCAATTTTTTATGAAATATTTAAGTTTGCCTGCATGTACCTGCATGTTTTCTAACGGTAGTGTCTGGATCTGGCTGGAGGGTGTTTCCGCTCTGTCTGGCGAGGTTGAGTAAAGCGAGGCTGCCTCTTGAATGGCATCTGTTGTTGGTGATGCTGCCCACTGCGAGCTTGTTGGTGTTGTGGTTGACGGTTCTGCAGTGGGCCCCTCCAGTTTAAATTTTTCTTTGTAGTGGACAGTTTCTGTTTTTTGGTACTTTCTGTAATCTGTGAGCTTGTTCTTTGTATTGATTGGGCAGCTTTAATTTTATCAGCACAATCCGTACCAAATAAAAATGTATCTATTTTTGAAGATTTTACAGCTTCTTGAATAATCTTATTAGCCCCCGATAAGGCAAAGAATTTCCTAGATGAGGAATCCTGATGGTGAATTTCAGCAGCAATCTTTGCTGCATCGTTGATTTCTTCTATAAGTGTCTTACTATTTATATTACCTTTTAGTATGCAGGTCAGCGACCGGCCTAGGCAGGTCATCAATTTGCCAGTAAGATTTTGTCTGGTAACAATCCTTCTATCCCGTTTGATAGATGGTTCGGAGAGTGTGGCCAATATCTCTGGATTCATGAGAGGAGCATTCGCATTTGGAAAATTGGAAGGGGAAGGGTACTTATTGATAATACTGGTTCTGGCCTCCTTTCCCAATCCTTCGGACATGATTTTGGACCAACGGGTTACCAATTCAGATCTGATGGGATCCCCAAATTCTGCTTCCTCTTCACCCTCCTTACCGAGGGCCTGTAAAAACTCTGGCGGGAGTTGGTCATCGTCTGGAATAAGATTTTTTGTAATTTAGGAAACATGTCTGTTATTTAAGAGAGGTCAAATGTCTATCCGCTCTGTGATAGCGCTCAATGACTGATATTATTTAGGAGCATTGTCTAACCGCAAGGTGATAGCACTAGCTCTTTTATGGTGAATTTTTTATAGTCCATACTGTCTACCCGCAATGTGATAGCGCTAGCTTGTACTTTTTAAACATAGTCACATACTGTCTATCCGCAAGTGATAGTGCTTAGTGTTGTGAAATAATGAGAGTTTTATTTAGTTTTGTTTTACCTAGTATATTTATGATATCTAGATAGATACAACCCATGCGTTTGAAGTTTCTATTCAGTTGGTGAGATTATTCATAATTTACTACACACCTGTAGGAGTTTCACAATCTACTTCAGGATCCTCAATGTGCACCGGCGAGCGGGGCCGGGGTGGAGTTAAATCCTCCCGTGGCTTTGGACTGTTTGGAGGCAGCTCTTTAAGTTTCTTTTCTAATTTCTGGATCTTCTTACGTATGTAGTTTTCGTCTCTTGTTTTCCTTTTTCCCATTTTCGCGGTATACGGTACGATTCACCGAGTAACGCGACTTAAAAAACTCTACTTTGAATTGAGAGAAAACACGATAAAACCGTTGGGAGTTGGAAGAAAATTTTTTGGAAATCGTTCATTCAATCGAGATGCCAACATAATAAAGAATTTTAAAAATATGTATTCTTTTAAGGTTTATGGTCGATATTATCTGTATCCGGAAGCGGATATGTAAATGTAAGATAACGTAGAATAACGAAATTACATTTTTTCATTCATTTTTGGTTATGTTATAAACGATAACTTTCACTTTTTATGTTTGGAATAATAGAATGGATTCAAAACATACCTGTAACTCCGAATTCAATAAGGAATTCAATGAAATGTATACAACAACAAACCTTGACCTTGAAACTCATCACTCTATAATAACTACGAAATTCACTGTAAGATATTGTAAATATACTAAAAACAATATAGCACTCCATAATAATACTGTTCAAACCTAATTTTAATCTATTTATAGCGTAATTATAAAGATTTTTAGACATTTTTACACGAGGAATAAGTGACCGCGCTGTGCACAAAAACCGTAATGACATGTAAACAGAGTTGCCACACGTAGGAATTAATGTTTTTTTTTTTAGCTTTAAAATTGTGACAAGCGCTGGTACAATCAGCGTTACTACTTGTAAAACCGTCTCGGACAAGGAGTGAGTATAATTTGAATACTTAAAGCAGAAAATCTCATTTTAAATCAAACAATTAAGGTTATTTTTTTAATATTCAACTTCAAAATAGGAAGATGTTGTGTTCTGCTGGATGTTTTGTTTTTAACCTTAATTTTTGTCTATGATTTTTGAAATTACAATTTAACAATAATTGTTGGAAAAAGTGGTGAGTTACAAAGCCTTTATTGAGTGATTTAACCTGAACAGGGTTTGTTTACAATTTCGTAAGATATTTTTAGAACAGAGCATACGTCGTTCTTGCTCCCGACCGACGCGAACTATCCGGCATCGCACGTCGTTCTTGTCCCCAATACTCGGTATATGTGAATAGTTAAATTGAAATTCTCTAGAGTTGAGTGCCCTCACAACTTTGCAGAGTATCACCGACTGTACCTAGTTCAGAGTTTCGTAAGTTTTCTACGAAGAATCTGGAAACCTATTAAGCTTGCGAGGTTTAGCGCGAAGTGTTAGTTTAGTTTTATTGATTACAAACTGAAATTAGCAGTGTGTATAATAGAGTAGTTGCCTAGGTAAAAAAAAAAGAAATTCTATTTAGTCCGTCTTTTTACTTTTTGCTTTATAATATTAATAAAAAAATACTTAGAAAACACGCGTTAAAGTTGGGGAGTGCGGGCTCACTACGTCACAACGCAGTATTAAATCTAGCAAGGCGTGACGTCATTCCACATTTTAACTCAATGTATCGCCATAATCAATTGATTACGTCAAAAAAAAAATATGTGTTCAATATTTTTTAATAATCTAAAAGACGGACAAAAAAAATATTTTTGGACACAAGCATTATCTCCCTTGACATTTACATAAGCCAAATTAAAAAAAAATTGCTTAATACCTAGATTACTAATTCAAAAGTGCCCATAATCGGTATAATTGAAATAAATGCTTTGAGTTTGATTAACAAACCTTGCTATTGGTACCTTTGACAACAAGGCCAAGCAAAAAATACATCACAGCCGGTACTCCGTAGAAATAAAGGGGAAATTAAAGCCATTTTTTCACAGACCTTTTCTATTTTTGTATACACATTTACATTCCTAATCGGAATTCCCAGTCGCCGGTGCCGCCACTTAGCGAGTGGCGACGCGAAAAGAATAAATTAGTCTCATGTGTGTGAAAGAATGTAATTATAATAGACGAAGCTACCAGGACCCCACAATCTACAGAAGTATTTAGGATGACCAAATTACGTAGCATTCGTAGGCCACAGACCGTAGCGTTCGTAGCCTCGTAGCACAATGCCTACGAAAACTTGCCATACTAGAAAAGTTGTAGTAATTTGGTAGAATTTTTTTTAAATTCCATTGACTTATTTTCTAGTAACAATTTAAAAAACATAGGCAGTCGCGCAGACTGCCGACACAAGTGAAAAATTAAAACCATGAAATAACAGAGTGGTTTTATTTTAATATTCTAATTAGTTGTAGTACCCACTTATCAAAAATAAGAAGTTATAATATATTACGTTAATTAAAGTTAATAATTATTAGGTTATTTAAATATTATTTTATTGTTTTCACTGCTGATCAAGCGCAACACGTCATACGACGCGACCCCAATGAGATTTTCCCCTACCAAAAATTGCTCAACGCGCCTAAAGAAGTTTTCACTTCAAAAATTAAAACTGAATTCGATGGCGTCAACATAATTCATTGATCATTGTCAGAATAAATGCAATTAACATTTAGTTTTAAATGGTTCAAAATTTTCATACACTTGGACAAATTTATGGTCGTTGACACTTTGTAAAAATAGTTTGGATAGTTTATCAACCAGCACGCTTAGCATGACCAAAATAGAAATGGATTTTGTCGACGGAACAATAGACAAAATGACAGATTGTGATTGTTTATCTGTCATTTTGTCGACAAAACCCGTAGAAAACCCAATTCTATGGTTGTCATGATACGCGTGCAAGTGTGTGTGGAATCTCTAATATTAATGTTATTATCTTCTTAACTAAAAATATATCTGTCTGATGTTTCTCGCGTTAATACATACTTTCAACAAAAACCTAAACATCTTAAACATCTTCTCTATGAAATATTTCGAAATACTCTGTTTAATTTCAGCCCAGATTTACGATGCGTTTTATAACGTGCTCCCCTAATCCTGTATTTGTTTATATTATTATTTATAGTAACTTCTCACACACTATCAATATTCCCTCGAGCTCTGACCTACTTGCATTTTTAGCAACAATGTTACTGGAATATATACTTTAATAGTAAACGGATATGGTTGAAATTTGCGAAGAATTATAACTTCCTTTGGGAGATATTTGCATTAGATTTCGCGCATCGAGGAAGTTTGTTTTTATTATGTTTTATAATAATTGGCAATCATTCTATTATTATTTATAAGTTATATAACTTATAAACTAAAAATTTTGTTTTTTGTTTTACACTATTTCTGACTGTTCTTATATACTAGTTATATAGTTCAGGTCAGCAGGTATGTGTCTATGATATTAAGCTATACTTACATAATACTAAATGGGTTGACTAGGACATTTTCATATATCAAAATGTGCAATTCATAGCACTATTAAATACAGGGTGACAGGGACATCGACGCGAAAACTGAAACCATGGATTCAGTACATGATTCTGAAAATCGTTGCGTTGAAATTTTTCGTCTGTTATTTTTTTTTAAATTAGCTGTTCTATACATTTTGACCGCGTAGGTATTGCACTTTTCTATGAAACATCAGATTTTTTTTAAATAACCGACGAACAATTTCAACGCAGGGGGGTTCAGAATCGTGTACTCCATGATTTCAGTTTTCGCGTCGATGTCCCTGCCACCCTGTATAGTGATCTATTTATAAGAAAAAATAACATTATGCAATTAAAGATTTCAAAAATAACTCTACGAGCATTAAACTGTTTTATTATCATCCACTATCATAACAAATACTGCGATGATGAAAATTTTACAGTCGTATAAAATATTTTATTTGTTAGTTTTCCGATCTAATCCTGTCTTTAAATTGTGTGCTGAAGTCTAGACGAGTCGCAGTCTCACACACGATAAGTAAACACAGGATACATTTTTCCCGCTTACATTCGCATTTTTCGTGAGCTTTCCTCAAGTTTTTTAAAAAAATGTCTATTTTCCTTCTAATGGTTAAGCTATTAAATAAGTCAAACGATTTAGCGATTTTTAAACCCTTTCGCGTTTATAAATCGACAAAATAATGAAAGCTAACACCACGCTAACATTGCTGTTTGCAATCCCTGGAAGCAGTGTCTATTACTAAATGAAGTAGATAGACGCATGTAGAACTTGCCTTACTTCAGGTACATTAAGATAGATGGCGTTACTCGTAGTGTACAAAATGCTGGCACAAAATTAAAACTACATTTTTCTGTAAAGTCAAATTGCTTCGAGATTATTTTGTTTTGTTAATTTCTATCTAAATTAATAAATACTTTTATCTACACCCATCATGCTATAAAACCTTTATAAAAGTTTCTGAAACAGCTTATTACAAACATTTAAACAGCCAGTATCTTAATAACTATTGTATCATCCAAATGAGTGTTATAATGTTGTACTAAATTTCACTATGCAACTTGAATTTCAAAAAAAGAACATTGTCATGCACGCGCGTTTCACTACCACAGCGCCATAATTAAAAAAAAAAACTTATAGGTTATTCGAATTCACGTCGTATCCCGCCATTTATGTTCGATAATAGTATTGCAAAATTTTATTACGTTGTTGTTTACAAAAATCAGTGATACAAGCTTTGATAACATACCACCAGAGATTTGTAATGCAGCAAAGGGCATTTCTAACCAATTATTAGGTACCAGAAAAGTCGAGAAAACAATATTGTACAACACCATAGATATCCGTGTACAACACCCTATGATTTCAGAACCTTTTATAGAGGATTTATATCATGGGTGTAGATAAAGTCTTGTATGCAACTGTATATAATTAGGTATTAACAGTTGCATAAATAACTATTATAAAATAGCAAGCTAAAATGAGATTTGTCGCGTTGTATCTTTGTACTGCATCAGGAAAAATAGGCCAGCGTCATCATGCAGTGAGTGCCTGAAGATGGGTGTTCTCATCGAGGCACAACACGTCCTTTTTAGGGTTCCGTAGTAAACAAGGAACCCTTATAGTTTCGTCATGTCCGTCTGTCTGTTTGTCTGTCAGTCTGTCCGCGGTCTAGCTCCGAGACCCTTAGTACTAGAAAGCTGTAATTTGGCATAGGTATAAATATTAATTACGTCGACAAAGTGGTAAAACAAAATTATGAAAAACAATTTTTTTTAGGGTACCTCTCATACACGTAAAGTGGTGATGTCTATTTTTTTATTTTTTTACCCCATGGTAAGGGGTATCATTGGAAAGGTCCTTCAAAAATATTATGAGTTTGTGAAAACCATTTTTGGATTCAGGAATTCGTTTGCGAAATATTAAGCTTTAAAGTGCTAATTTTTGTTAGAGTCAAGTGTCCCCCCCCTCTGCCGGCTAAATGGTTAGTTTTGGGTATCTGAAAAAAATCACAACATTAGTTTATATAACGATTTTAAAAGGAAAACTATCACAGCTAAGTAGGCTTTACAGGTTAACGAGTAATAATCGACCAACTTAACTTTGCAGTTGCTATAACATGTTTTCCCATACATTCCGTATGGGAGAACATATTTTTCAACTACAAAGTTAAGTTTGTTTTTGGGATAAATTCATCCCAACTACGGAACCCTTCATTGTGCGTGGTCCGACATGCACTTGGCCGGTTTTTACATTCACATATTGTGGGATTTATTTTAGTTGAGATTTATTTCAAGTAAAGAAAGCATGTAGACCTACAACTCGTAAGTCGCGGCCAGTGGTAACGGCCGCGACTTACGAGTTGTAGGTTGTAGTTTCGAACCCAGATAGGCGCTTTACTTTGTGTAAATTATTTCATCACCACTGCTCTCAAAACGGTGAAGGAAAACATCGTGAGGAAACCGGCATGTCCTAGAACTGAAAATTCGAAGACATATGACATCTACCAACCCGCACTGGGCCCGCGTGGTGGATTACGGCCCACTCCCTCTCACAGAGAGGAGGCCTGTGTCCCAGCAGTGGGAACATTTATAGGCTGATGACGAAATGAAAGGCATGTAGAGGTGAATGAAATTACATGATTCATCATCATCATTTCAGCCGAAAGACGTCCACTGCTGGACATAGGCCTCCCCAATTACATGATTATCATATTTTTATCCATAACTTATAGTTGAAAGGACCGTCAGGGTAGTAAAACAATAAAGTTCACTGATACGACATTTAATAGCTTCTCTAATAATATACTTTAAGACAATATTCTTTACAATAATTTATTCACAGTACAAAAATAATTGTACATTTTTAACTACGCGTTTTAATAAAAGCCTCTTTACAATTTACAAGATTATAATAACTATAAAATAACAATTTTTATTAATTTTACAAATCTCGATTATACTTATTTTAAACGGGTACTAATTATAATTAAAAATTTATAATTCTTAAATCATGTGACATTAAATTTATTTTTCAGTTCCTTATGCTTACAATTCACACATTTAAATAATATTCTCAATTATTTATCTTACGACTATCCGATTCAAATTTGGCATTTTTTTCTTAGGGTATTCTTCATCCCAATATACATTTAATGAACATTAATATTCTACTAGAATACTTCACTTAGTTAAGCCTTATCCTCTGACCTACAAAGGTTGAAATTTCACCAATAAAACTGAACGCGATAAGCACTAATAAACTGCGTTCAGGAGCTGTCATTGTCAAAATTCCACAACAATGATAAAACTGACAGTTCTTGAACGCGGTTCAAATGTGCTGATCGCGTTTAGTTTCATTGGTGAAATTCGCCCTAAGTCAATCAACTCTTATCAATCGTTAACAGCGTTTATTCTGAAAGTGGGCAACGTCGCAAATAGATGTCAACAATTTCACTGTTTTGATTAATTTGGCAATATTACTGAATGGAAATAAGAAATCTGGCTAACTAAAGTCCCCGTCACGAGAAGCTATAAATTTTGTAAACACACATTCAGGGGTTTGCAATCTTTGGGTACTTAAAATAAAATAAAAACAGTTTAGTACTATTTTTTTACAGGGATATAATTATATTAACACACACATCTAATTACAAACAAACAATATAACCTAATCCGCGAAAACACCACAAACAAACAGACGCATTCGAAACTCGAAACACAGCAGAGACAACGTCAGCGTGAACTTACTTCAAAATCGTGGCTCAAATGTTTACGTTCCATGAATCAGATGCGTTCCAGTACCACAAAACCTTAGACGGCAGCGCTTTATATCGCTAAAATATAACCCGATCAAGTGAAATTGCTCATTAGTTTCGTATAACACGTACGTTACTTTGACTTCATTGAATTTGGGATTATTCGTTGTTGATTGAATTGTCGCTACGTAACTTGGTAGAAGTTCTTTATTTACAAAAATTATAGCTTCTCGTGACGGGGACCTTAGCGAACTAGAATATTAATAATGAATTGCAATTATTACACTGAATTTTATGTTGTAACCGTTTTAGGTGTGAAAAAAGCATTTGGAAAGTTTCCAAATCCTTTTTTACCGTCTAAAACTAAATATCCGGTGTTACGATATTAATTATTGCATTTCATAATCAATATTCTAATTCGCTAGTTAGCCACATTTCATATTTCCATACAGTAATATTGCCAAATTAATTAAAACAGGTGAATATTTGACAGCTATTTGCGACGTTGCCAACTTTTAGGATAAACGCTCTTAAGTTTTAACAAACTGACATGTTAAATTTTTATTTAAAAATATTATATTTTAGACTACTTTTAAACTTTTTTTAGAATATATTTCTATTCCAGAAGTTCCTTAACATTTTTGGCAAACATAACGACTGTTCTTAAAATGTTACTTAATGCTAGTATAAATGAAGAAGTAAATAAATGCGTCAATCTTTTCTTACATAAATATTATAAATAAGAATAAATAATTTAACAATGTATGACTAGACTTAAACTGTTTATTAAATACAGCTGAATATGCTTCATTTGAAAAAAAAATGTGTTTATTTAAATTAAAATTCTACATTGTTCTCATTCCTCAGTGAGTGTCATTTTAACGTTCATTTTAGTGAAGCACTCCTCTAGTGAACATTATTTTTGTAAAGACATTTCAACAAGTTTTAGCTAAAACAAGAGTAAAGCATAAACTCCCTCTAGAGCTTTCAAATACACACTATTTCGTCAAAGTACGCCAAAAATGCGTTAACATCAGCCAAAATTACGTTCAGGGTCACAAAAATACAGAAGATCATCCCCTATAATTCCTACATTGATGGTTCGCTCTCACACAAGTCATTTACCGAGGAAATACAAGAACTATCACATGACTGATGCCTTTTAAGTGAACGTTATTTATGGGTGAAACACTAACATACATGGGAAGTGAAGTAACTTTTCTTAATTTTTAGCCTGTGCTAATACTACGTATGGTACAGAGAGTTAGCTACTCGCTCTGTAAACACTGGCGGCGTGTGAACGTGCACACGCCGTGCACTGGCGCTAGAGCATGACGTCACGTGCGGGCGCGTGCTCGAACACGGCGCGCTGTCAGTCGCGCGTCGACACCAGCACCAGCAGCTGCGTGCGGCGCGCGTCTACTGGCGCCCGGGACATACTACTACTACGGCCTCGGTTAAGAATCTGTAAATATATGAAAATAATAATGTATCTTGATGATATCTACTACTGGTGCTAGAAATAGAATGACTTAGTAATTTTTTCCCTGCTGGGCGCCAAAATTATTATTGGCGCCCAGAGTGGGACTCAAAAATAATAATTTTAAATCAACTGTTTACGAATAATGTTAATAACATAGTGTAAACGTAGACTTATTTACACCGAAATAAATAAAAACTACCACCAGTACAGTTTTATTTAGCCTGTTGACACCCTGTGCGCAGCTCAAAAAAATGTTTTTCAATAATTTTTCAATAACAGTGCTGACGAACAGTTTTTTTTGCGGTTAGTACAATGTATTAATAACAAAGCAATGAATACTTGTATTTTCCAAATAAGAACTACCACTAGTGCTAAAATTCTAATGCCCGTTTTCAGCGACAACTAAGTGACACTTAAATGGATCTATAAATAAAAGTACAATGTTGGATTTTCAATTCTCAGCGCTGATTCTAGTGTTGAAAATCCAACAGTGCACTTTTATTTAGAGATTTATTTAAGTGTCACTTATACTCCGTTTGAAATAAGATTAGACATTTAACTAAACCTATTTTACAGTTCGTTCAACCGATTTTGACTTCTATTGCGTTGGCAGCATGACAAATGGCAGCTGCAGTAAACAGTTGGTATTGTAACCACTTTTTTGCTTTTAATATCATCCTTACGCCTACGGTATAGAAGTCAAAATCGGTTGAACGGACTGTAAAAAAGGTTTGTTTAAATGTCTAATCTTATTTCAAATGAAGTATAGTGAAGGTGAAAACGAGCATTAGTTTAGTAATTTTGTTCCAGCTGGCTACCAAAATTATTATTGGCGCCCAGTGTGGGCCTGGAAATGATTTAAATGATTCGGTTAGTAATATTTACCGTTGCAACAGAATGTGACCTTTTCGTGTGAGTAGTACTTAGTAGATCAGAGTTGGCTGTCGAGTCAGATCTTGAGCGGACGGTGCCTCGCGCATGTCGCTTGCGTCGTCGGCCGCACCACAACCACTTGTAAGGCGGAACCCGTCTGCAATCAAAGTTATACCCACTTGTACGGTGCTACTCGTCTGAAATTGAGTATGAATTTGTATATAGTGTAATGTTGGTTAAGATAAAAGTTCAGTTTCATATTGTAGTTGGTCAATACATTAGGCGGTGTTGATAAGATAAATATTATACAAAACTGTATCTTATCTGAGGCCTTATGACGTACTTTGGCTAAGCGTTATTCCTGTCGCTGTCACACAACTGTCAAACTACAAGTGCAAAATAGAGACGGGAATATGTCTAAACCAAAACACGTGCGTAACGTTTAAAGACTTGGGCCGATGTGCGTTTTAATACAATAAATAAATAGTTAATTAAAGTTGTTTGTGTTGTCTATGTGACTCAAACTTATAATATTATGTCTTCATGTACCATACAGTCAATCTAAAAAACCATTTCAATATTTTTTACATACCTGAGGCTTGTATAAATGTGGGGGGAGAACATGCAGCATATTAAAGGATTTGCTGCTGAGTTCAATGGCGCGAGGCTCTGGATAAGAGTGGCTATGGCCAAGTTATTCTGTGTCGGTGGTATGTGGTCATACACTTGTAGGAGATCGAACACGATGTATGGTGACCAACAGAGCACGAACACTGTAAGAAAGGTTGCACAGTCAGACTAGTCTAAAAATATAACATCATGCTTGTAATCCCCGCTAGACAGAAGTGTACCTAAAGTACAACCACATTTCACCTCGAATCAGTAAGAGTCTAACACGCCCTCCCGCTCCGCCCAGAGCGGGAGAAGTTATTTGATGATTTCCCACCCAAAAAAAAAAGGACCACAACCTTCCTGCCGGGGTTTGCGGAAAAGTCCGAATGGGATACCGTGGCGCCCAGCAACATGGCAACTGAAGGAACATGGGTGGGTTTTAGTCAGTAAGAGTTTGACACTAGAATCAATTCTATTTTTTGTTTTTGACGTTCAAAAGTGCCTTTTTGTGCATAATTGAAATAAATTATTTGACTTTGACTTTGACACGCCCTCTCGCGTCACCCAGAGCGGGAGAAGTTATTTGATAATTTCCCACCCAAAAAAAGAACCACAACCGACCAGACCAACGAGATATAAATTATTAATAATATTAATGCCACTATAACATTAAAGAGTTAAAAAAAATCTTGACACCGTTCTTAGGGTTACAGGACCATATTACTAAGACTCCGCTGTCCGTCCGTCTGTCTGTCTGTCCGTCTGTCACCAGGCTGTATCTCATGAATCGTGATAGCTAGACAGTTGAAATTTTCACAGACAATGTATTTCTGTTGCCACTATAACAACAAATAGGTACTAAAAACAGAATAAGATAAATATTAAAGGGAGCTCCCATACAACAAACGTGATTTTTTTTGCCGTTTTTAAAGATAATGTTACGGAACTCTTCGTGCGCGAGTCCGACTCGCACTCGGCCGATTTTTTTATAACCAATTTGCCCGAAATATGGTAGGCAACAGAAGGACTTCAATTTCTGAGCCAATCTGTACAGAAAAACAATAGTATCCGATAATATTATCCTGATTTCATTTACTGGGAGGATGTAAAATTGAACGGCAACGTATGGTAATTAATTAATTTTATAAGCGAAATGCTTTCAAATTAAAACAGTACCTATAAACTACAATAAAACAGCTAAACGACAAAGTTGGCTTATCGTATAACAATTCACTGAACAATCAACGTGAACTTTATCCGCTTGAATTGTTAGCCTGATTAAATATTAATGAGGCTGTAATAAACTTTTCGAATATCAATGAGTGCCTAATTGTTTAATCATGTTGGCTTTCGAAATTGTTATGGTAGTTTAAGGCTTAATTAAATCATGAATCGTTCAAAATTGGAAATCATTATTACCTTAGCTCAACCACAGATGAATCCAGATGGTTCACTCCGCAAAATCATTGAAATAAAAAGCGATTCTTGCTACGACACAATAAAGTGCAATTCAGGTCGCACAGCGCTAATAGGCCAGTGTCCAAACATTTTTTTTTTTGCCCGTCTTGTAGATTATTAAAAAATATTGAACACATATTATTTCTTTTTTGACGTAATCAAAAGATTACGGCGATACATTGAGTTAAAATGTGGCATGACGTCACGCCTTGCTAGATTTAATACGACGATGTAACGTAGCGAGCCCCCACTCCCCAACTTTAATGCGTGTTTTCTAAGTTATTTTTGATTAATATGATAAAGCAAAAAATACGTGTCTAATAAATTTTTTTTATCTGAAAGTCGGACTAAATAGTTTTTTTTTTTTACCTTGGCACCTACCGTATTACCTACAGTTATATTCACCTAGAAGTTGCCTCTCTTTCTATCGCGTAACTCATATCTTCTGACTATGTTACACTCACTGAATTGGCCCGAAAAGACGGGCCCGCCGCGTACTTGTAGTTTCATACCTAAAATACGGAGTGAACCATCTGTTTTCATCTGTGGCTCAACTGGGTTCGAAAATTATATAATGTTTTCTTACACGAACGTAATGAAATTGATTATTTCTAAAGATTATTCATAATACAAATAATTCTAAAACGTTTTACAAAAATAGATTACAATGCCATAACACGGTCAATGGTTCTACAGAACCGAAGTTAGACTAATCATCAAAGAAACAGAGCGTACTAAAATACATTATATCGTCTAAATATACCCACCGAAAACAATAACGAATGTCATCTTGACACTTTTGATCTTTGCTCTAGGAATTAGTCCCCTAGAACTGGCTCGTCGCGAATCCGGGTCGCTTTCCACCTGACCTGTAAAAGATAAATATACACCACATTTAAATCTAGACGTTAATTCTCATGAATTCTATTTACAGGAATCATTAGCAGCTGTCGGCCGTATCTGGTTCTTGTAACTCTTTTTTTGTTTTGTAGTGAGTTTTAGTTATTCGGCCGTTAACGGTTCTGGTGTTTGAAAGGGCGGGTAGATAAAAATAATGTTTCAAGATCTTTTATGAGCGGGTAAGCGATTTAGAAGGTCATGATCGAGGAAATATGCTGCTGTTTGATTTACGATCAAATGGCGAGTGTATTATTAAACGGCGCGGGTATTATTATGTTTTATATAAAAATACAACATTTATCAGTAGAGTTGCTTTTGTTTGTTATACGTTGCTTTTTATGACTTTATCTGTAAATCACCCACATTTCGTCAGTTATGTTTAAGTCCCATATAACAGGGAGAGAGCCAATTGCCACCAACAGACTTCGGGCTGCTACCCAGGAATACTTGCGACCCATTTTATTTATTAAAGTGAAACTTTTATTACATCGTCTCAAACTTTTTCGTCTGTGTGTTGCATGTCGCGTGACGGTCGGCCGCGGAGTAGGGATAAAGAGAAAGGCCCTCGTCAGAGCAGCCAAGGCCAATATGGTGGCGCCTATAGAAGTTTCACTTTTACCGTGGTTTCATAAAACCACACAATCCTTTTTTTTATTTATTACAGCATGGAAGACTTACAGCTAAAAACATAAAAAAGGAAACAATAGTCGACAGAAAGCCAATTACAAGTCTTCGCGTTTAGACTTAGAATTTGTGTTGTGAACATACAAGCAGTAACATAATCACTATATACCATATTTAATAGTTAAAACTATTAAAATAACCACTTGTGTCTGCAATTCAAAAGTGAGAGAGCAAGAAGAAAAAAAAATACATTTAGGAGCACTGCAGCTATTTAAAAAATTTGAGGCTTAAGCACCTTCTAGCTGAGGTCACACTGATCGTAAAGAGATCCAGGTCGTGTTGTTTACATATTTTATTAAACGTTTTTGCTTGCACGCATAATATAACTGTTCTGCCTGTTTTTTTCCTAGGATAGGATATGTGTTTTAAATTACTCACCATTCCTCAAAGTCTTCGTTCTCCTAGAATTAATTGGTGGGCTCATGACGACAGCTTTGCTCTTCGTCCATATAGTGAGGACTATCACAGCGTAACAGGCAGCTATCGTCAAAGCTGGTAGGACGAAGATCATGATGGATACCAGCGACATCCAGATCTGCCACCGTCGAGAGGTGCCCAGGTCTATCCAGCATTGCATCTGCCCTGGAAATTGATGATAGGGACCTTTTTAGAAGATTCACGAAATATAATACCCATGTACAGTCAAACAAAGAGATTGGTTAATATTATGACTGTGTTTATAGCGTAATAAAATAGTATGCACACAATTAAAATTAATATTGGTAGTGTAGATATGTAGTGGAAAGATAAATATTTTAACCAGTATACCAAACTCTTTGTTGGACTTTACATCGTTGTTGCTAAAGAATAGAATTAAAAGCAGAAATAATAACAGAAAAATATTTTCGTGTTGTGCATAAATTGTTTTAATTTTGGCAATGCAAATTCCGCCATCGAAAAATCACAAAATTATTAAGATTAATCGATGTCGCCAAAAGTCAATTCGCTTACCGAGATGGAAAGCGATACGAAAGTGGGTCAACATTTAAAACTGGACCAGTTTTTTCATTAACCATGATTATTGCTATAAGGACCCTTTTCTCATTTCTTGTAGCCAAAATGTAAAAAATGGAACCGAGCCATTTCGGTTTGATTTCTTCCGGAGTGAAGCTAGTGCTAGTGGGGTTAATTTTATAAATAGAAAACGCGACATCAGTGGCGAAAATGAGGAACTAGAAATTATTATAAAATTGGAATGGTTTTGGGTTCAGGAAATTGACACCCACATAATTTACAAAATGTCTTCTCAAGGAACTTAGTTAAAATATCCAAATAGTTTCCAATATCTCCATTTTAAGTAAATGTTAATCGGAAAAGTTTTCGAACTAAAAGGTCTCACCTTGAACTTCCTTCACTTCGTACAAAATAAGGAGAGGTATTGAGAAGACTATGCTGATCAGCCACGCAGATACAATAAGAGCCCTCGCCCGATTCCCTGAAATTCAATAAAAAAGATAAATTATAATACAATTTTACAAGGAAAAGTAGATATCTCTTGATTTGTCGGTAGCAGAAATTTAACTAAAAGGAATTTGATTCGTGACTTTTTCCTTTCCGAAAAATATTTTGTTCTCAGAAGTCAAATTATTACCTATCTATTTTTATGTTTTGTTATTTTGTTTCTTTACAAAAAAATAAATCATAGAAATGAATACCCGATTTTTCCCTAAGATTAGTATTCTGTGAATTTCAATGAATCTTCTCGAATAATAAAATATCTCTAAATTAAATAATGCTTTTGAATGTTAAAATAGGGGTTTTCTGTTCGCCTATTAAATTGGCTAAAGAAAAATGAAATGTAAGAAGCAAGTTTTAATTGCCAGCAAAGTCTTTAAAAACTCTTCAGCATTAAAAATATTGCTTGTCATAATAACTTTAGTACTTTTATTTTTATTACTTGTGACACAAAGTTTTTTATTTCTAGTAATTAACAAGGGAATGAAAATTCTACTAAGTTCAAACTTTTGAAGAAACAATATAGGTAGCAAATTCTAATTCAACATATTCAATGTAGACTATCAGTTACGTTACCCATAAAATGTTTGACTTTGTGTACCCTCGTGTCCTAACCGATAGCAACAGCCGCGCGAGTACACAATCAACTTGATCTATACTTCTATACTAATATTATAAAGAGAAAAGATTTGTATTTTTGTATGTAACGAATAAACTTAAAAACTATTGAACCGATTTGAAAAATTCTTTCAGCAATGGGTAGCTACATTATAAGCGAGTAACATAGGCTATATTTTATCCACATACTCCCACGGGAACGGGAACTACGTGGGTGAAACCGCGTGACGTCCGCTAGTCGTTTATAATTATGAGGAACAAACGAGACTTGATTGATCGTGCGAGTACGCTCGCTTTCAGTTAAGACGCGGCCACAGACAATAAAAAGCACATGTTATACTCACAGCTTCCAGAGAAATTCATAGGATTAGTGATAGCATCACACCGGTCTATACTGAGCGCTACTAGCACGTACGTAGAGGCATACATCACCACAGCCTGAAATTGAAGAAAAAACAAGGTAGCATGTTAAGAACAATTGTTAATAAACACTAGTATCTAATTCCTAACATATCTTGATGAACAAAATATCTTGTTTTTTATAGCCAAACTGCTTAACTGAGACGTTTCCTTAGGTAGTTGCGCGGTGCGGGCGGGGTGTTGTGACGTGATGCGAGAGCTTAGTGATTCGTCAATATGTGACAACTGTCACCCCTCCCGCACCGCGCAGCCTACCTCAGGAAACGTCTCAGTTAAGCGGTAGGCCTTTAATCTATTACATATAATAAAATCGTAGCGAAGTCAAAACTGTACATTGAATATTTTTGAAAAAAAGTAATTGCTACGAGGTCTAGGATCGATTCTAATGCCGAAAATATTTTTTTTAGAATTTTTGTCTGTTTGTCTGTTTGTCTGTTTGTCTGTATGTATGTTCCAGCATCACGCAAATTCTACCGGACAGATTCTGTTAAAATTTTGCATAGATATTCCCTGTGTGTCTGGTCAAACTATAGGGTATAAACTATCACGCTATTTACTATGGGGGACGAGCAATATTACATTATGTTGTATTTTTATGTTCTAGCATGACGCAAATTCTACCGGATAGATTTTGTTAAAATTTTGCATAGGTGTTCCCTATAAGTCTGGTCAAACTATAGGGTATAAACTATCACGCTATTTACTATGGGGGACGAGCAATGTTATATTATGTTCGTATTTTTGGGAAAAAACGCGCCAAAATTTTAGGATATTGTAGATGGTTATCGATTTAACTTTTTAAATGATTATCATCACGCTATACCTTTATGGAACTAAGCAGTCAATCAAAAAATATATAGGAACGGCTATTTTAGACAAGTTTCAACAAAGCAATTAGCTCAGTGGTTGGGCGGTTGCTTTGTAAACGTGGGGTTGTAAGTTCGATTCCCACCTACGGTTTTTTTTTTCTTTTTTTTCACATTTTGTTATACGATTATTATTTTTTTTGATAATCTACCTATAATCTATAGATATAATAAAATCGTAACGAAGTTAATTTTTTTAAAGAAAGTTATTGCTAAGAGGTCTGGGATCGATTCTTATGCGGAAAATAAAGTTTTTAGAATGTTTGTCTGTACCAACCGTAGGGCATAAACTATCACGCTATTTGCTATGGGGGATGAGCAATATTACATCATGTTCGTATTTTTCTCTGCAAATTGTAAAAGGACGCGCCAAAAGGTTGGGATATTGTAGATAGGTAGTTACCGATTTAACTTTTTAAATGATTATCATTACGCTACCTTTTACATAGGAACGGCTATTTTAGCTAACTTTCAACAAAGCGAATAAGTAAGCGATTGGACGAATGATTTGAAGTCCTGAGGGCCTACCACCAGCTTAAAAGCAGTATTATTTTAATATTACTTTAGTTTACTTCAGTGTGGGAAAGAGATGAAGCTCTACAGGATGTATAGCTCCATCTCTTTCTCCCACTGAAGTAACATTAAAAAAATACTGCTTTATGAGCTGGTGGTAGGCCGCCCGGGGTAGTAAGTTCGATTTACATCTGTTTTTTTAAACTCTTTTTGTAAAACGATTTTTTTTTGGATTGTGTATGTAATAAATAGTTCATAGAATGTATTAATTCACAAAAAATGGAAAACTTCGTAAGCTATGGGAAACTACTAAGTTACAAGTACTTTACAGTCACAAAACATTCAAGGTTGTATTCTGATCATTTTAGAGCAAAAGACTGTAGGAATAAAATGTTTTTTTACAGATTTTGACAGCAGATTTGTCCTAGCGATTTTATAATATGTATGTGGATCTTCTGGAATCGCTGCCACACTGCTTCCTGGTGGCAAAACAGCGCACGTCATGTTTAAGATTCCCATCGATTTAGAGAGCAACGAAACACCTGTTTGTGGGGTGTCACGCAACAGTAACAAGGGATGTGTGCTTCGGGGATTGCGCTTCGTCGTATGGGATGAATGCGTTATGGCAAAAAGGAAAGCAGTGGAAACTGTAAACAGAACCCTGCAGGACATCCGCAGAAACCAAGATATGATGGGTGGTGTCACAGTTTTGACAAAAAAAGTGAAAACTTCGTTGAAAAGGTCGACTCTATGGTCGAGAGTTCATAAACTGCGCTTGACCATCATCATACGAGCTCGGCTTGGCGGTAATTCAAATGCTCAAGAATTCTCCGATGTTCTTCTAAAAGTTGGTGAAAGCACTCTACCAGAGACTCTTGGTAGAATAGATCCCACTTTAGAAGATCTTATTTGTCTGATATACGGGGATATCAGTCAAATACCGTACCAAGAGAATTCTTAGGTGTGTTTCCGTTTTAACTCCGAAGATGATCAAGCTACAGCGATCAACCACAGTATTCTCTCACAAATTGAAGGGAGTGAAGTGATATACACCTCCATTAGTAGTGATGTGGAGGAAGATGATGCCAAATATCACCCCGTAGAATTTCTCAATTTACAAATAGAAAGAAAAGAAAGAAAGATAGAAAAAACATTTATTTGGACACAGTTCGCGAAACACAAAACACAAATTACAGTGGAAATAAAAAATAGTGTTTTTAAAACAATAGTGTGTGCCTCACGGCTGCGCCAAAAAGGTTCATTTCAGCATTAAATGGCAAGTGGACTTCCGGTTGTATATCTGTGTAACGGAAACCAGCTCAAAGTCATGTCTTTGCAGAGAAACGTCATCGAGGTGGAAATTCTAACAGGTTGTGGCGATGGTGAGACAGTGTTTATAGCGCGTATAAAGTACAAATTCCCCACCATTACCAGTTAAAGCGCGTGCAGTTCTCTGGGAGTGTATGCTTTGCGATCAACAAGTCACAGGGGCCGACACTAAAGGCTGAAGGCTGCGGGTGTCGACCTCAGGATAAGCTGCTTCTCACACGGACAACTGTTACGTCGCTTGCTCCCGAGTCACCATTCCTGACTCTCTGTATATTTTGGCTGCTGAGAATAAAACTACAAACGTAGTATAAAGGGAAGTTTTATAAAAATGTGGCTGTTACTGTAGTATATTGTGATGTCTTACGATTTCCATGCGAACGAAGTCGCGGGCAGAAGCTAGTATCGAATATTTGTAATTTTTTTGGACAATATTTAATTAATTTATTATATAACGGTTTATGTACACACATATAAACAGATAAGAAGAAAGGAACAAAAAAATTGTACAAAGGTGATGCTTATTTCTAAAGAAATCTCTTCCAACATACTTGCGACAGGAAAATAGTTTAAAGATGTAGACGACGTGTGTAAGAGTAGAAGAGAAAACAGAATACATAAAAACCGGCCAAATGCGTGTCGGACCACGCACAATGAAGGGTTCCGTAGTTGGGATGAATTTATCCCAAAAACAAACTTAACTTTGTAGTTGAAAAATATGTTCTCCCGTACGGAATGTATGGGAAAACATGTTTTTGCAACTGCAAAGTTAAGTTGGTCGATTATTACTCGTTAACCTGTAAAGCCTACTTAGCCGTGATAGTTTTTCTTTTAATTTCGTTATATAAACTACTGTTGTGATTTTTTTCACACACTCAAAACTAACCATTTAGCCGGCAGGGGGGGGGGACACTTGACTCTAACAAAAATTAGCACTTTAAAGCTTAATATTTCGCAAACGAATCCCTGAATCCAAAAATAGTTTTCACAAACTCATAATGTTTTTGTAAGACCTTACCAATGATACCCCACACTATGGGATAAAAAAATAAAAAATAAAACATCACCACTTTACGTGTATGAGAGGTACCCTAAAAAAAATGTTTTACATGATTTTGTTTTACCACTTTGTCGACGTAATTAATATGTATACCTATGCCAAATTACAGCTTTCTAATACTAAGGATCTTGGAGCTAGACCGCGGACAGACAGACAGACAGACAGACAGACAGACAGACAGACAGACAGACAGACCGACAGACAGACAGACAGACGGACATGACGAAACTATAAGGGTTCCTTGTTTACTACGGAACCCTAAAAACGTAACTATTCACTAATCTAAATCTAAACATACAATATTATCTAAAATACATATCACTAAAATAGATATAAATACTTAATTATAATCTAGGGTATCAATAGCACTGTCTGAATCATTCACAAATGCTGAATGTTTTATTTTCAAACCTACCACTTCTATTAATTATTTTTAATATTAACCAATTTCACTAAGACAGTTTAATGAACCCGTCGTTATAAGTTCTCAAGCTCCATTACCCGTGTGGTCATTTAAGTTCTGAACTAGCACACTTAGAAAATTATCTCAATGTCCAAACTTTGCATTTTCAGAGTCAAAGTTTTACGTAGCCTCTTCATAATTTTTGCATTTAATTTAAAGACTAAAAAGATTTTTTTAATGATGATGAGAAATCTGTACCCTAAAGGTCGTCACACCCTTTGGAGATAATATAAAATATATATTATCTTCGACATATCGCTTACCGTGCAATTTAATGGACCACCACACATAGTGAAATCTATATAAAATTCTCGTGTCACAATGTTAGTTGCCATACTCCTCCGAAACGGCTTGATAAATTTTTATGAAATTTTATATGTATCTTTGGTAGATTTGAGAATCGGTCGTAATCTATTTTAAAATGAAACTTTTATTACATCGTCTCAAACTTTTTAGTCTGTGTGTTGCATGTCACGTGACGGTCGGCCGCGGAGTAGGGATAAAGTGAAAGGCACTCGTCAGAGCAGCCAAGGCCAATATGGCGGCGCCTATAGAAGTTTCACTTTTACCGTGGTTTCATAAAATCACACAATTCTTTTTTTCATACCCCTAAGTGATAAGGGTGGTCTACCCCAAACATTTATATGGCTAAACAACGTTTGCCGGATCAGCTTGTAATGTATTTTTTTACCCTTATAGGATTTTTAAGCGCTATAATGTATATTATCTTCAATGTGTGTGATGTGCTTAATTACTTAACACACTTTCAATCACAATCTGAATAATTTTGAAGGATATTGCTGATCCATTGCTTCATGTATTCGAAAAATTTGTCTGCTCAACAACGTAAATAACGCATTGAATGCTGTTGAACTGTCATAATGAAAGCCATTACTACTGTTAATGTGTTATGCAAATACCCCCCTGAACTTGGAACGATGGCGGACAAATAATAGTCCAGCTATGAAAATTAATTTTTAAAGCAATTATTTTTTGCGTGGACATAATACTTTTGTTCCTCCTTAATTAAGTCATGACAGGTAGGTAATCCTGTCCCTTAGCGGTCTGGCACGAGACGATAAGCACATGATGATATATAACATAACATTACGCCATGTTTCCCTGGAGAGTTGGGCAGAGGTGCACCTTATAATATACCCACATTTCGTCAATTACGATTTTTTTAGAGTTCCTTGTGATGAGCTAGCCTATTGCTATCAACCAAATTCAGATTTCGGGCTGCTACTGTGAAATTCCAGATAGACAACAATTTTAAGAGTTAAAATTTAAAAAGAACCCCGACACAAGCATTTCCTCATTTATCTTTCCTACTCCATCAGCAGACCCTGTTCACCATCTATTATATATAAAACCCATTCATTAAGACCATCATTCCAATGAGCCCAAACACAATACCTGTGCTGTAAGTTTGGTAAGGGATTTGGGTATCCTGAAAATTCCAGGTGATGCTGCAGCATGAGTTCCAAGGTTACTATGTTCTTCTAATATCATTGAAGTAACAGAATACCAAATTTCAAATTGATCAGACCTACTAAAGATACTGACATCCATTCATCAACTAGAAAAGAGCTGATAATTTTCAAATGATTTTGATTAAAAATGTCTAAGAACCAGCGCTAGAAAACCTGCTTTCAAATAAAAAAACCCCTTTCAAATCGGTTCACCCTTTTAAGAGCTACGATGCCACAGACAGACAAACACACATAGTGGTCAAACTTGTAACACGTCTTTTTGCGTCGGGGGTTATAAAACCCAATTACACTTTGCCCGATCTGGGAATCGCACCCAGGACCTTGTGCTCAGCAGTAACGTTTGCGACCACTACACCAACGAGGTACATTTTTAAAGTGATTATATTTACGCTGTCATAATTTTTTTATTTGGGAAATTATCAAATAACTTCTCCCGCTCTGGGTGGAGCAGGATCGCGTGTCAGACTCCTACTGACTAACGCCCACCCGTGTTCCTTCAGTCGCCTGTGTTGCCAGGGGCCACGGTATCCCTTTCGGACTTTCCCGCAACCCCGGCAGAATACTTTTATACCTGCCTAGTTAATTCATGACAGGTAAATGTACAATGAAGGTAATCCTCTCCCTTATTGGTCTGGCACGAGACGATAAGCACATGATTCTAATGCGTATACAGGGTCACATTGAATTACCAAGCAAAACTCCGCAGATATGATGGGTATAGATATCTAACCATGATAAAAATTAATTAATTAGATAAGTTTTTTTTGGGGTCCAAAAGAAGCTTAAATAGAGTTTAACCGAAAATCTTCGGATGCTATGAGTGTCAGAACTTTCTTCTTTACAAAGTTCTCAGTATCAAGTGCGGCTCAGTCTCCGGGGTTTGTCTTTAAAAATGGCTTAATGATCTGACATTAAACTTAATTTCATCGTCAGTAGTGTATTGACAAAATTTATCAAACTTTTTTTAAAATTTGAATCTTGAATACGAGGCTTTTGGCTAATTTGTAAAGTGTAAAGTTATATTTTTTTGTAATGTGCGTTTAGTTTGTACAGAATTAACAATTTGACTTTTTTTTTTTCTTTTTCTTTCCTATTGATGTCACACTTTACACCCACGCCCACTTTTACGATAATTTCAAGCTTACTTTATTTACATAATATATGTTTGACATAATCCGTAGGTTTTTCATTATTTCTAGTGACTTTCTCCTTTATTTTGTTTACATACATATAATTTACATTTTTAAATATTTTTTTAAAAACAAAAGAAAAAAGCATATAAAAATAGTAGCCCACTGGTATCGGGAGCAGGGTCCAAGCTACCGGCGGTCAGGGCTCCAGAGAAAGGAACCTCCTAACAATGCAAGCCGTGTCCAGGAGTACCGTTTTCTGAATCAAGCCCTTAATCCAGCTGCCCAACGAGAGCCTCCTTAGGTGTTGGTCGAGGCTCTTAGCAATTAAGCCATTGGCTGATACGACTATCGGCACAATGATTGCTGAATCCACATCCCACATGTCGAAAAACTCGTGAGCCAAGTCAATATACTTGATTTGTTTATCTTTCTCAGCTTTCTCGAGGTTTCCATCATGCGGGACCGTTATGTCAATAACTAGTGACTTAATTATTATGTTGTTTAGACTTGTCTGAACATTCGTTATGAGTCAATTTTCAAGAAACTACAACAGATGTGCGTTAGTTCACTTGTTTGTTATTATAATCGGTAACCAGAACGCCCGTGCTAACTGATTTAAATATTTTTTGTTTGTTTTGGCGCCGAATTAACTTTTTAGAACTGGATTATAGTCAACTGATGTTGTTACTACATTTTATTCATGAGCGGAAGATTTCATTCTTCCATTTTGTTTTGAGGTTGTAAACTGTTGTTATGAATTTAAAACTAAGCCACTAATTGTATCATTATTTCTATGTTTGGCTTGCATTTATGACACAAAATTCTGTAAAGAAGACTTATTTATAGTCATTTTTATATAAGTTATGTTATATTTACTTTATGCTACTGCTATTACCTGGGCGACCGAGCTCTGCTCTGGTGAAAATAGACAATGCTCATTTAAAAGTATAGGAAAGTACATACTAATTCCATGCTGCCATGATAGTAGGTACTTACTTAATCCATGCTGCCATGTCATTATTCTAAGGTAGCCATTATGTTCTAAAGTTTGGGCGAGCGAGCTCTGCTCGGGTGAAGATACGGATAAAACGATTTTTCCCAGATATGAGATCGATTTTTCGCCCCCAAAAATCCCTATACACCTTTAAAACCCCTATACAACTTTCATCGAAATCGTTAGATCTATTTTTGAGGACGTGATTACAAATATATATATGTATACATAATGCTCATTTCATAAGAGGATTATGTTGTATCTGTATCTATTTTACTGTGTGTACATAAATAATTAAACAAATAAATATTGTCAACGTTGGTAAAATATAACGTTAAGCCTGTCTGTTTCTTTTTGAATTTCGGACGTGAAAAAACAAAATTCAGACCTCACTTTGGGCCACAGGTGAACACAATGTCTTTCGAAATTCTAGACATCTTTATTAGATAAAAGATTGGTTTTCGTTTGCAGCACGTAACTTAGAAACTTTGTCCAATCACATTTGTTTAGTGCACAGTCTGCCTCATTTGCATTTTAAAGTACACTTTTAGTACCTACTTTTTGGGATGATTTGACAGATGTCAAGCTTTAAAATGTATTTTCATAAAAATCGTGCCTTTTTATAATTTTGCAACCCGCACAGACCTAAGTTGTGAGTAGTATAATCTCATTTTATAACCACCGCTACACATGCAACTGTAGAATAAACAATATTATTTAAATAAACACCCAAAATTACATAACCTCTGCTTTCCTGCTTTTAGGTTAGCTACCAGACGGATTTTGTTTATAAACATAATTATTTATAATTAATTATTTACAGTTGTAGAAGATGCCTCGTTGGTCTAGTGGTCGCAAGCGCTACTGCTGAGCATGAGGTCCTGGGTTCGATTCCTGGGTCGGGCAAAGTGTTATTGGGTTTTTCTATCTGAAATTTCTCAGTAGCAGCTCGGAGTCTGGATTTGTGCCCGGTTGATGGCAATAGGCTCACCCCCTACAACATAACTGGCGAAATGTGGCACCTCTGCCCAACCCTTCGGGGAAACAAGGCGTGATGTTATGTTATGTTATGTTATGTGTTGTAGAAGATTTTTTATTTTTTATTAATCCACGTCTCATTAATTTATTATTTTACAGTTTTAACACAGCTAACTGTTTACATTAAGTACTAAATTAAAAGACTAACTAACTATCTGTATAAATAAAAATAATAAAAACAAAACGACACTTAGGCGTCGAAGTATTTGTCCGCATCGCTGTCATCCGGAAACGTGCCCAGAAGACTGGCAGCATTGCCACGTTAAATGGCAATGCTAATTCTTTGGCCAAAGAACGAGCCAGCCCTCTACACATTATTTACACAGTATTTATTTTATTCGACTGACCTGTAGGAATTTCACCGATTTGCACATAAATTCTCCAGCTAACCAGGCTATGGTTATCTTCTGAACTATGTCTGGGAACACGTAGATCAGGCCGACGAAGAGATCTGAAATGAAAAATAATAATGAAACTTTATAGTTAAATAATACTAGTCATTATCAGCATCATCATTTTAGCGGAAAGACGTCCACTGCTGGACATAGGCCTCCCCCAAGCACCGCCACTTCGACCGATTCTGTGCTTCCCACATCCAGCGGATTCCTGCGGCCTTCACAAGGTCATCGGTCCATCTTGTAGGAGGCATCTTGTGGGTCTTGTGGGTGGAATAATACTAGTAGTGCATAATTGTACATTACTGTGGAATGTATGGAAGATCGTGAAAATGTGGGTTGAGGGAAAGCTGAGGCACACATACGTGAGTCTATCAATACCTGATTGCCCCAAGGCTTGTATAGTACTTTTCTCAAACAAAAAACAATGCAAAAAGATTTTTTAAATCCGACTGGTAGTTCCGGAGATTAGCCCCTACATATAAACTTATAAATAAACAAACAAATTTTACTTCTTTATAATATTATATTAGTCTTAATATTGATAACTTTGGTACATAATATACAGTATAAATAATACATCCAACACATCTCCAATTAATAGGAATCAGTTAATTAATTAGTTATCAGTTAGTTAATTAATAGGAGTCAGTTTGACGATTTGACTCATGTCGTGTGTGGTTGACAGTTGACCTACAGGAAAATCTTGCGATTTAGGCCAAGGTTTGCAAATTGACATAAACGTGATATAAAATACAATATTCTTCTTAACGTTTCGATGGCAACATTGTTTGCAAATAAGTTTTTTTTTTGTTTTTTTGATATATGAAATATAAAACAGGATTGTGATGTTGGTACGGTGGGCTGCATCAATTAGGTAGGTACCCCAGTTGTATTAAAATTTTAATATCTTAGCTCTGGAGGCAGGGTTTGACATTTTTAACAGACTTCAGAAAACTTTTTTTACAAAAAAAAAAACAACTGACTTCCAAAAAAACACTTTCTACAAAGTGAAAAATAACTTAAACTTTGGAAGTCGATGTTTTAGGATCCGTGTTTTAGTTTTTTGACACCGACTTCTGAACTTTTTTTTTCTGTTACCTGTGTTTATACCAATAAAGAATAGATTTATTATTATTTATACTGATGAATCACCGTCTTTCATATGATTCGATAAATTTCATAACATTTATTTACAATTCACCTGGGCCATTTGAATTTAAATATAAGCTGTTGGCCCATGATCGGACATTAGTAGCTGCTATGCAAAGTCGGGGCTATTAATTGTTTATCAAATTGATTACCAACTTAAATTGTCAACATTATATTAAAATTACAATTAACGTTCGTAGTGTGTCAACTGACTGTACTACGAACTAAACTTTTAGACTTATTTTGTCTATGTCATCGGTTTCATGTCCTAATCGTGCCTCATTTACATTTTCATAATTTAAGAATCCTTTTATAAATTCTTGAACTTCTAATATTTCTCGTCATAAATTACGTCGCTACAGAATTTTATTAATCATTACATTTTTTACCATTTCCATTATGGAAAAAGCCTTAAAAATATTGCGTCGTAAAATTTTCCACTTTACCAGACTTTTAGCTGATGCCTATGACGTGAATCGAGCGAAAAGTCGTTACGGGAATACGGGTCATATCTCATACCTCTTATAATATATTTTCCAATGGCTGTTATCGAAAACTCCAAGCATTCATGCATTTCCCCAAGTCGTTTGTAAAGAGGAAGTGAGTGCGTAACCAGATAAGGAGATGGCAAACCGAAGACCCCATTATTTGTTTTTCTTTTCCAAAGTTAATATTTGCAATGAGGAGACCTTTTTCCTTAATCTTGTTAAAAATGTGCATTAAGGTGCGAATGGTTCTTTCAAAGGCGTTTGATGATGTTTATCTTTGAAGTTAGTAGCATCTGTATGCTCCTTCCAAACTTTGGATTTTGGAGCGCCGGAAAAAACCTGCTTACTATGCAGAGCACGTTGTGCAAACGATTGGAGGGTAATGATGTGCAGTAGTTATTTTAAATAGGGAGCTAGTAATCTATCGATTATACTATTAAGCTAATGTCTCATTGAAATCCAAAACGAGTAAGGTCAACGTATCATTTATGTACGGTGGACAAGATTCTAGCGCCATGTATACAGTTATGAATGATCTATACATGATGTTCATTGGCATATTATTCTTATTTATTTATTTAATTTGACAACATTGGTCCAACGGTTAGTACATAGAACAAACTTATCAACTAAGGGTTAGTATTTATTAAATATATACATAATTATTATTCATCCCTGCCGCACGAGTAACCTGGGGCCCAAGTCTGCTGTTTTTATAAATTCGTCATTCCAACACGATCCCATTGTCATTTCGCTAAAAGTTCGTAATCTGCTAAATTCATAATGGTCGATCATTGGTCGGTCAATGGTCTCGTAATAGAATTGTGTTATAATGGCATTGTCGTACAATACGACCAATGATACCGCCTAAGTCAATCATTCATTTGTCATTATGTACGAGATTACCAATAAGTGCCATTTCTTTCAATGGAGTATCAGTGGCTGACCATTGGAAAGTCATAATGACGCCATTATATTAGCAGATTACCAAACTTGTCAAAATAAATAATTATGAAATCAATGATAGACCATTCTGACACTATTGTAATACCAGACTTGAGGCCCTGACAGAGTGTCTTAGTATTAGTGCATCATGCTGTTCAGCTAGGGTTTTCAAAATACTGTTGCTGCTCGCCCTCATTCTGCTTATTAAGGATGCGGCCTTCTTCCTCATAATGGCATAATGAACATCATGTATGAGCGATATATGGTACCTGGAGTTTAGGGTTTGATGATAGGCCATAACAAAGAGTACGAAGTCACCGCACCGAGAGCAACTAGAGACGTCTCAATGAACAATATTCTTATCCAAATTTGCCGCAACTGAGCGCAAGCTAACTATCACTGGACATTGTTATTTTAGAAGCACGAGGAACAGGGTGTAAAGTTCACTCATCCAATAGAAAAGGGAGGATCCTCCGACCAGATGGGTGACGTGCCTGGCGAGGAACGCCCAACGATTGATATCGGGGAAGTTATATATTATGGTGTTCGCGCGGTAAACTATAATTGCGCGATGCAGGATTTGTGTGACGTCAGGTCTTTGATGCGTAGTTTTCATGTGGCGATGTAGATGTCGCCATAATAGAATTGTCACGGGCTGTCAGTTTCTATGAGTAAAAGGTGACGTTCACTAACGTTCGTTCGTTTCGTGATGATGATGACGTCAGGCTGAAGTAGTTGCACGAAGGCTGCGCTGACGTTCATACTCGGGGTCACCAATTTAGGGGTATGAGGAACAGTGTGTAAAGTTCAGTCATCCACCATAGAAAAGAGAGGATCCTCCGACCAGACGGATGTTGTGTCTGGCGGGCAACTGCCTAAGCGACGGTTTGAAGTTGAAATCTTGTATCTATGTCGATCGCTCGGTAAACTCTAACTGCGCGATGCAGGATTTGTGTGACGTCATGTCCATGATGCGTAGTTCGTATGTGGCGGTGTAACCGCTACAGTTTTTTTTTTTTTTACAGTAACGTCTCTAGCAGAGGCTGCCAAGGCATCTCCATGCTCTGGGGGGTCACAATTTGTCTAATATTTGGTTTGATGAATCCTATATGCTTTTCATTTACTTGCCCAGAATAAATGTTTGCCATCATACCCTTTTGCTGGTAATGTTTTGAGATCATACTGAAATTGGGTCACGATGTAAGTAGGTACAGTGGTTTCTATTCGAAGATTTGGTAACGAGTGAGACGTAAATTTGACCAGATGACCGCTTTTATTATACACAGTCATATGCGCTGACTGACTGACCATCATTAATCTTTTCTTCCACAACAAACTTGTCACTGCACTATGAAAATACGTTAGGACTTCTATGACTTAAATCATACGGTTGAAAATAGAACGAAATTAGTTTTCTAGGCAGCAAATAAGACTGTGTCAGCTCCTAAGCTTTGCAAACACACTGATTTGTTTAGATACACGTCCGTTTCTTCATTTTTATAACAAAGTTCGTGAACTATTTTTAATGTTTGATAGAAATAGAAGTACGCGGAAACTATTGAAGCTACTTCTCGTACTGCTGAAGGACAGCTGTCCGTACTTCATCACGGTTTCTAAAAATTGAAATATTTGGTGGATGATTGATAGTTTGTTCCATCTTCAGTTTTAAGAACGTTGGTGAAAGGTTTAGGTACAAACTGATTGGTATGAAAGACTGGATAACTGTCTTGGTGATCAATTACAAATTGAGTTCAACGATTTAAAATAAATAAAACAGATTGTTGCTACGCTGCCGCCCATCACCGTAAAACATCGGCTCTTCTAGATTAATCTCTATAGAGTTTTTAATTGATCACCACAGCTGTTGTTTTCCCATAGTTATTCCCAAAGCTCTCTTTTCCAATATCATATTATGTATCTTGTCCTATATAAATATGCTGGCATACATTCTACCATACTAATTCACGTTGCATAACGATAAATCACATAACCGCAGGTCATATTTTTAATCCGGAAGTTTGCAAGTTTTAACGTCGAACAACTTCCAAATCCAACGTTTTGGCTTTTTGGCACAAACAGCGAACAAGCCGGGCGTTGTCACTGGGTACCGGACATCACATAAATCTGCCATTTCAGTATGCAGTAGAGATATGTTCATACTGCGTGCTAGTTAAAGAGAGAATTACATACAAATTTATTTTTCTTTTAAACAGTTTGTTCTTGAATGAAAAGAAAAGAAATAAAGAAAAATGAGCACTTTAAAGCTTAATATTTCGCAAACGGATCCCTGAATCCAAAAATGGTTGTTACAAACTCTCAATGTTTCTGAAAGACCTTTCACATGATACCCCTCACCAAGGGTTAAAAAAAAAAACACCACTTTACGTGTAGGAGAGGTACCCTAAAATAAATGTTTTTATAATTTTGTTTAACTACTTTGTCGGCGTAATTAATATATATACCTATGCCAAATTACAGCTTTCTAGTACTAAGGGTCTCGGAGCTAGACCGTGGACAGACAGACAGACGGACATGATGAAACTATAAGGGTTCCTTGTTTACTACGGAACCCTAAAAAAAGGTTTATTTGTCACAGAAACACGTGCATACAAAAAGACGATTAGCTCTAATAATAAAGAAAAATAAAATAGAATTATAATCACGATCACGTGACTGTGACAAGAAGGCTGACTAAAATGACGATAAAACGCCAGTAGAGTAGGAATATTTTTACAAAACCATTTAGAGTTAGACAAATATTTAAAATAATCTTGCGGCTCAATTAGTGGAGCAATATAAAAAATCAATCTGCCTAGCCTTTTCCCAACTATATCGGGGTCGGCTTCCAGTCTAACCAGATGCAGCGGAATACCAGTATTTTACATGGAACCACTGCCTAATTCACTACCACAACCACAGGTTACAGACACACAGGCTACACTATTTACAGTGGAGGTCAGATAGGCACCTCCACAACCCAGTAACTGGGTAATACGATACCCCTTGGTAAGACTGGTTGTCAGACTCTCGGGCTTCTGACGACCCGTAACGACTGTCAAAGATCCACGAATGACAGCCGGAACCAACGGCTTAACGTGCTTTCTGAGGCACGGAGTAGTCTCGGTATGTAAAGATGGTCACCCATCCACAGACCAACCCCGGCAAGCGTAGCTTAACCGGAGGAATCGACCCGTGCGGTTGTATTTATTTAGCCACGAGCTCCTCGTTGAGCAAATGGAAAAATTTACTGACATCTGTTGGTCTTAAGGAAGTAGAGTTCCTCTTTTCATGCCCTTTCTTATCATTCAAGTAACTCTCACGCAGGTAGACGCACCTGCATAAATGCCGTCATTCGATGGAGGTATTACTAAGATTTACAAAAATGTAAAGTATATGCAAGGTTGGACAACCTCCTTGAAACGAGTAACGGTGGAGTTTCTTGCCCATTCTTCTCCATACGAAAACTACCTACCTTTTGGAAGGGACGACTAGAATCAATTCTATTTTTTGTAAACTTTTGACGTTCAAAAGTGCCTTTTATGTGCCTAATTGAAACAAATTATTTGACTTTGACTTTCGTGAGATTTTTGTTTGACACAACATAAAATAACATCACGCTTGTGTTCCCCGAAGGGTCAGGCATATTTGATCTACACTCACTACCACTACACCAATACAAAAAATCAGCTGTTTCATACATTTTGGTCAAGTAGGTATTGTACTTTTGTATAAAGAGCTGATTTTTTTTCGTGATTTTGGAGTTGCTCCCATAGTGAAAGTTGTTTATATTCATGGGTAGAACAGCCTGTAAAAATTTCGAGACGGTAAAAAAAATCACCCGGTATACGAGGGTCATTCAATAAATACTTAGCCTACAAAAAGTAAACGAAAATTTTGGAAAAGTGGCAATTTATTTTTCAACATAGTCTCCTTTTAGTTCGATACACTTAGCCCAGCGATGCTCCAACTTTTTTAACCCTTTTAAAAATAGTTTTTGTCAAACTCTGCAAAATAGGCCTCCGTGGCAGCGATGACCTCCTCATTCGATCCATACCTATTCCCGGCGAGTGATTTTTTCAGATTAGGAAACAGAAAGAAGTCACAAGGGGCCAAATCTGGAGAATACGGTGGATGGGGCAGCAATTCGTAGCGTAATTCGACCAATTTGGCCATGGCAACGGCAGACGTGTGAACCGGTGCGTTGTCGTGGTGAAACAGCACTTTTTTCTTCGCCAGATGGGGTCGTTTTTTCTTTAATTCGGCGTCGAATCGGCCCAATAAATCGGCATAGTAAAGCCCTGTAATTGTTTTACCCTTCTCGAGGTAATCGATGTAGATCACACCTTGTGAATCCCAGAAAACGGTGGCCATAACTTTTCCGGCCGATTTTACAGTTTTCGCCTTCTTTGGAGCACGTTCCCCGGTCTGGATCCATTGTTTTGATTGCTCCTTGGTCTCTGGTGTGTACCAGTGGATCCAGGTTTCATCGACGGTCACAAAACGACGCAAAAACTCCGCTGGATTCCGCTTAAACAGCGCCAAACACGTCTCCGATGTGGTCTCACGGTTGCGCTTGTTTTCTGGTGTGAGTAAACGCGGCACCCATCGCGCCGACAGCTTTCTCATGCCGAGTTCCTCGTGAAGAATATGATGCACTGTTCCTTCTGAAATGCATACAGTCTCAGCTAGCTCCCGAACCTTCAATCGGCGATCTGCCAATACGAGATCATGGATTTTTTTAATGTTTTCCTCCGTAGCAGCTGTTTTCGGTGCACCTGGACGTGGTTCATCAAAAACCGACGTACGGCCACGTGCAAACTCGTTGAACCAATTCTTGACGGTGGCCATCGATGGAGAAGAGTCACCGTACACAGCATCCAAGCGCTCTTTGATTTCGATGCGCGTTTTCCCTTCCAAAAATAGGAATCGAATCACCGAACGATATTGCTCTTTTTCCATTTTTGTAAAACCGATCGACACGTTCGCTTCCATAAGTTGTCAAATTAAAACAAATGAAGGGATTGGAATGAAAATTTGAAAAAAGAATTAAAAAAGAATGTGCTACACTGTGGTAAAACTCTTTTGAAAGTACAGCGCCCTCTGGCGATGAGGCTAGGTACTTATTGAATGCACCTCGTAGGTATACCGAATCAAGTCTGATTAGGTATGATACCTACTTATAGGCACATACAATTCTGGACTGAAACCTATTTACTTCGTAACATCAGTCAATACTGGTCTGGTGAAGTACACAGACGTGATCCCAAAACCCGAATCTCTTGTTATTTCAGACAAAATAATACGTAAACACATAAAAGCAATTAAATCTTATACATTTAATTGGAAATACTGGATTAAAGTACTAAATGGCTAGACCACGTTTATTTATCGTAGAAGATCAAAATAAACGATCTCCATTCATTATTATAATGTAACTAGCTGACCCCGGCAAACGTTGTTTTGCCAATTATTTGTTTGGGGTGGACAACCCTTATCACTTAGGGGTATGAAAAATAGATAGTAGCAGATTCTCAGACCTACTGAATATGCATATAAAATTTGGTAAAAATCAGTAAAGCCGTTTCGGAGGAGTAAGGTAACTAACATTGTGACACGAGAATTTTATATATAAGATTAGACAAAACTTAGAAAGAAAGAAAGAAAATAGGTTTATTTGTCACAGAAACACGTGCATTCATAAAAGACAAGAGTAATCAGAAAACAACAAAAGTACATAATAAATCACGAGCATAAAACAGAAATTAGTCTGCAGCTGCACGACATGACTGTGACAAGAAGGCTTCCACTCAGCATGATGCTGTGCTATAGGGGACCCACAGCATAGCGCAAAGATTTAAATCGTTAGATTCGCCTGCGTCAAAAGATAGTCGCGTTTCAGTGGTCAAGTAGTAGTAGTAGTGGTAGTAGAACCCCAGTGGTAACGGCCGCGATTTACTACAATGAAGCATTTTATTTTCAATAATTCTCTAATGTGCAATGGGCCTTATATCCGGCGGAAGCCTCACGAAAACAAGAGTGAGGCCTGATTTAAGTTGCGATTAACCCTCCTTTACGCAATTTATGGGAAGGGGATTGCGTATTTTGTAACTCGGCTCATTTGTCCGACAAAAAGTGTGGTATAATCATTTTTTACCCCTTACCGGGTAAGTGGAGTAAATGGGATAATAGTTTTACACTAAGCTCTTTGGTAATGCATTTCACATGAGTTAGCATGAGTGCATGAAGGTTAATATAAAAGTGAGTTTTTTTTTACTAAAGCTACGGTTTCCTATAAAAGCGGTGGCCGCATTTGATAGCCATAATAATAACTGTCATAAAAATGATGACAGCGGCAAAGATTTAAATCGTTAGATTCTCCCTACATTGTCAAAAGATAATCGCGTTTCTGTTTTGTTTTGACGCCTCTGACACACAATGACGCAGTGACTACACTTGTTTGTAATAAAAACACTATTTAATAGAAAGTCAAACGAACTTACCTGTAAGTGACGTTCAATGACTATTAAACGATGAGATTCGCCCGAGAGATTACACTTATTATTTGTAGTAGCACTAAGATGGCAGCACATGTCCGTGCTACTACTACAAGTAATAAGTGTAATCTCGAAGGACGAATCACTGAAGTTTAATAGAAAGTCAAACGAACATACCTGTAAGTGACGTTCGATGACTATTAAACGATGAGATTCGCCCTTCGAGATTATACTTATTTCTTGTAGTAGTAGCAAGGACATGTGCTGCCACTTTAGTGCTACTACAAGTAATAAGTGTAATCTCGAAAAGCGAATTACTGAAGTTTAATAATATGTAAGCTCACTCTTCTTGATACGAACACTACTTTTTCTTGTGACTGAGTACGGTGAGGGCAAATAGCGATTTAAATCTTTGGGGGCGGGGTTTTACGGTGTCAACAACGCTCTATAAGAAAACACACCAACTTACTTCCATAATCAACGTTTCAGTGACGTCATTCGCCATACATTGTGAACGCTACATGAGTGGTCACCATTTTTCTAGAAAATCGTAGCTCTAGAGAGCATACAGTCTCGGTAAATTCTATGTACCTTAAGGCGTGTACAGTCACGTGTAATATAATGTATTGAGTAATGTAATGCAAATAGTATGGACGGCATGCAAACTCAACGCGAATTCTGTATGTGTTCGATTGCGAGAGCCTTTGTGGTCGCGCTAAAAACCAGACGATGGATCAGCACGAGCATTACAAGTAATGCTCGTAGTCCCGTCCATAAGCCGAATTCACGTTACATTACAAGATAAATAAAATTACACACTACACGCGTCTTTACACGCCTTTAAGTAAAATATCGGAATATCTGAAAAATAATTTTGGTAGGTAATAAAAAGGAGTCTATTCTATTCTATTTTTTTATTGTTGCAAGCAAAGCCGATGTCGACCATTCTGCCAATGTCTTAAGTTCTATGTCCAATTCCAAGGACTTTATGTCTAAAGTAACTAATATGTCAGATGGACTTATTCTATAAGACTGACAGTGACAACAAAACTGTCAGTGCGGATATGGAGTGAGTTCAGAGATCCGGATTTCTATGAAATTAAATACGTTGGCAAAATTGTGGTGACCTCAGCTGGAATAAGTCGCTACAGTCACCCACCATCCTTATATCTACATTCTACATAACATCACGCTTGCATTGTCCGAAGGGTAAGGCAGAGGTGCATCTATACACCCACATTTTCTCGGCATATTGCCATCAACTGGGGAAAATTTCAAATGAAAAAAGCCAATAACACTGCCCGATCCGGGAATCAAACCCAGAAACTTATACGCAGCACTTACGACCACTAGACCTACGAGGCAGTCCCTCCATATATATCTATCTTATAATAATATCTATAGAACGCACAAATACATTTTTATCGTCTTACCATGGAAACTGAAAATAATAATATCGAATAGCGTAAGATCAAAGAAACCTATAAGCCGAGAAAGAATCCCATTCCACGAACTCTCGAACACAAATGGAATTACGATATTAATTTAAAAAATCTCGTCTTGTGGTACTTTGATTTCGGATTCATATAAAATAATTTGCTACTGGGTTACCTAATTGAAATGTACATGAAAATACTTAGAACAGTTCAATAATTTTAATGGGTACTGTAGCATTGCAATCCTATGGTTTTCACGAGAGAAAACATTTAGTTGTCAGGAAAGGGAATTGTAAATTTCGAATAAGAAATCATTTTAAATTCAAATTCAATATATTTCGTTTCACATAAACCTACATGGGCACTTATGAAACGTCAGAAGCTAGATGCACGGTTCCAATTGGTCGTTTCCTACGGAGAAGAGCCGGCAAGAAACTCCTCGGTTCCTCTTTTAAAAATAATTGTCTTTTACAATATTTTCAAATAACAGTGTTAATAGGTATGGGAGGACAGTGTAGTTCTTTCAACAAGTACCAGCTACTTAACAAAATAGAAAATGGTCAACAAATCTACAGTCCACTTTTACCATAATATTATTGTTATTTTTAAATGTCTTTGACAAATCTCGGGACCCTGGGGTGCCGGACCTTTGGAAGGCGTACGAGGGGCCGAAGCCAACTCGCAGAGGCCCCTTAGACATTTTTAAGTATTGAGGCACCAACCGACGATTATCCCTGTTCGCACTATGCAAGGGCACCCAAGGACAATCCCCGGTTGGTGTAGGACTATTGCAGAATATGGAAACAAAGATATTGGACTATGGGTTTGGGTGGCTTAAGTGGACTGGTTACCTGGAGCTATGGAAGGACTATGGCCCCTGCCTGATCAATGTTTAAATGTACACGGATAAAATGGCAGGGGGTGACTTGCACGCTCAATAATGGGCCCCCGAAAACGGTCGCTAGCACATAGTGTCGTAGCGACAAGGGGGCAACACGTCCTGAGGTGCTTATGAGGAGTGGAGAGGTATTCCACGGCTATCAGGACAATCCCGGAAGTACGGTCAAGATCCCTACCAGCATCTTACTGGAATACTTCCTTCCTCGGAGCACGTTTGCTCTTGCGAATCTCCACTCAAGCCGGCCAATTAAGGCAAGAATGAGGCGAGAGCTCTGTTCCTCGTCAGTGTTCATTCCAGCCGGCCAATAAAGGCAAGCCAGAGGTGAGGAACAAGACTTCTTCCAGGAGATAGGGTCCGTGGGGTCGCTACTGCCCAACAGCTCGCCACATGCTGCCCTGCAGGATTTTGTATCTCTCTTGGTCTGGCTCCTAATCCCAGACCTGTTCCGGCAAAGTAAACTCTACCGGCACAGACCTAGAATTCGGAGCGCGCAAGCCCCACCACGACGTCAACGTAGAGATACGACGGTGGGGATATTATTATTATTATTATATTTCAAGTGGATATGCAGGACATCGTTCTCCTGATTGTTAATTGCATATATTAAAATTCCAGGCCCGTTTGGCAAGACCAGCGTGGTTATTGCATAACACATAAATTGCCAATTGATCGCAACGGGTTTCATATTGACAGTTCACACACGTTCATTGCGTTGCTTACATTGCGCAGATGATTTTTTCAAACCTATAAAGCAATGGATTATCATTATCCTTCAAAACTCTCGGATTAAAAGTGTTACACAATTAGCATACAGTCATAACAGGCCGTTCATTAAAAGGCAGGGTCGCGTGTTTAGCAGTAGAAATTGCGATAGTAATACTATTAAACTACACAATATCTTCTCGTCTCTCATACCGCAGTGTCTCAAGACGAAAATCTTTTTGCATTATACTAGTGATGACATTAGTAATTGAAAATGGGCCTCATTAGAAGGCTGACAGTTACTCAAAGAGCAATGGAAAGGGATATGCTTGGCATTATGCTGGTATTTATTTGCGCTGTTCCAGCGCTGGGGCTCTGTCTCGCATAGGGTTGCAGCATTATGCTGAGCGATGGCCGTTTTGCGTGAATGTGGAGCATATTTTCCCCCAAAATTTAATTTTCGTGTTTTTGTTCTTTCTTTGCGTCATGTTTACCGCAAATAAACTTATTTTGTTTCTTTTCTTTTTTGATCAAATCGCCTAATCTAAAAGTCCATCAACGAAGATACAGGTCCGTCCGAAAGTTCAGGATAAAGCGGGAGGAAACGCCCGGGTGTCATCACTGTGTGGATCGCCCGGAGGACACGGTGGAGCATACGGTGGAGGTCTGCCCGGCTTGGGCAGAGCATCGCCGTGTCCTCGTGGAAGCGATCGGCGGCGGTGATCTCTCGCGTCCGGCCCTGATTCGGGCCATGCTACGGAGCGAGAGGAAATGGCAGGCCGTCACCTCGTTCTGCGAAGCAGTAATGCTCGCGAAGGAGGAGACGGAGCGCGTGAGGGAGAGGCAAATTTCGCGCCCTCGCGCCCCTAACCGCCGCAGCAGGAGACGCCCTGGGCGTCGGGAGTCACGAGAGGATTTCCGGCCACCGTAGGCGCGGGCTTGCGGACGGTGAGCAATGGGTAGCTCGCCGTCCGATAAGGACCAAGCCCGGGTCGACGGCGCGTTGTGTTCCACGCGCGCCTCAAAGAGATGTCAGCAGAATTGACGGGGTCCGCTAGGGCCAATGCCTGCCGGGGGTTCGAAGAGAACCGATAGGGACATCGTGGCCCCCTGGCAACACGGCAACTGAAGGAACACGGATGGGTTTTAGTCAGTAAGAGTCTGACACGCCCTCCCGCTCCGCCCAGAGCGGGAGAAGTTATTTGATGATTTCCCACCCAAAAAAAAAAAAAAAAGGTCCGTCCGAAAGTAGTTTGAAACTTCGGAGTGAACTCTACATCCGATTAATTAACTTTTTCGAACGGGCAAAAACACATTGGGAGTAGGGATAACTGTCAAATCGTGTTGTCTTTAATTCTTAGGTCTAGCACCAAACTAATCTTTTGTCCGCAGGTGATATGGAGTAGGAATCGCCCGTAACTTCAGCTGAAACTACGAATTTCGTGCTTAGGGAGTAGACCTCCAGAAATAAAGAGATCCGCAGGAAAACCAAGGAAGAAGCCGAAGCCCGAAGAATTGCCAAACTTAAGTGGCAGTGGGCAAGGCACATTGCTGTAGAACAGATGGGGCTGAAAGGTTTAGGAGTGGCGACTGCTTACAATAAGAAGTAGCGTTAAAAAGCCAGCCACAAGAAGCACAGAACCAGTTGAAGCGGTGATGCTTGGAGGAAACCTATGTCCAGTAGTAGATGTCTTTCGGCTGAAATTATGATAATGATGCCTTTTTTATATTGTATTTTGTATCTTTGCAAAAACATAGGACTTTTCAAAATAAGAAGCGATTTCCATAATATAAATACACGTAGTAGACATGAAATTGTGATGATACCCATTAACTAAAACAAGCAAATCATTTCTTATGAACAGTATCCGCTTTTATAATAAATTGCCAAATTCGGTTACAGAACTTAGCGATGAGAAGTTCAAAACACACATCAAACGTGTCCTTATCAAGAAAGCATATTATAAAATTAAAGACTACGTTGAAGACAAGGAAGTTTGGTAACAATTCCTTCATATGTGGCTTCCCTGGTACCTCATTAACGTATAATATAATTATGTAATTATGCAAGAGTCTATTAACTGCTCCCAAATTACCATGTTTATTTTTTAACGTTTGTTTTTTAGGGTTCCGTTGCCAAATGGCAAAAAACGGAACCCTTATAGATTCGTCATGTCTGTCTGTCTGTCTGTCTGTCTGTCTGTCTGTCTATCTGTCTGTCTGTCTGTCTGTCTGTCTGTCTGTCTGTCCGTCCGTATGTCACAGCCACTTTTTTCCGAAACTATAAGAGCTATGCTATTGAAACTTGGTAAGTAAATGTATTCTGTGAACCGCATTAAGATTTTCATACAAAAATAGAAAAAAAACAAATAATTTTGGAGTTCCCCATACTTAGAACTGAAACTCAAAAAATTTTTTTTCATCAATGCCATACGTGTGGGGTATCTATGGATAGGTCTTCAAAAATGATATTGAGGTTTCTAATATCATTTTTTTCTAAACTGAATAGTTTGCGCGAGAGACTCTTCCAAAGTGGTAAAATGTGTGTCCCCCCCCCTGTAACTTCTAAAATAAGAGAATGATAAAACTAAAAAACATGTATGATGTACATTACCATGTAAACTTCCACCGAAAATTGGTTTGAACAAGATCTAGCAAGTAGTTTTTTTTTAATACGTCATAAATCGTAAACCGCAATTTACCTTTCATTCAATGTTACTTGCTGCTACGGAACCCTTCATGGGCGAGTACGACTCGCACTTGGCCGCTTTTTTTTTACATTCGTCCTTGACATATTTAATCTTATTTGACATGATATACCTACAATTTAATTTCAACTCTTTATTAGTAATTATGCAAGAGTCTATTAACTGCTCCCAAATTACCATGTTTATTTTTTAACGTTTGTATTTTTTTTACATTCGTCCTTGACATATTTATTCTATTATTTGACATGATACACCTACAATTTAATTTCAACTCTTTATTAGTGGCTTTTGTGGACATTATAATTACTCAGATTTGTTGCAGTTGTTATAGTAATCATGTAATTGCGGTTAATTAAAATAGGTTTTTATTTTTATTAATTTATTTATCTTTTGTATAGATTCTTTTCTATTTTGTGAATGTGAGAACGTTGTAAGCTTAGTGGACTGTAGATTTGTTGACCATTTTCTATTTTGTTAAGTACCTGGTACTTGTTGAAAGACCTACACTGTCCTCCCATACCTAATAACACTATTATTTGAAAATATTGTAAATGCCAATTATTTTTAAAAGGGTAACCGTGGAATTTCTTGCCTGTTCTTCTCCATAGGAAACGACCAATTGGATAACTAACTCTAGGAGCAAAATATAAACCAGTCAGACTGTTAATAAGGAAAATATGTTTATGAAAATTTGTTGTACTCTCAATTTTTTTTTTTTTGTATTTTACCATCTTTTATGCCATGTTTTTCAGCAAATATATTCTATTCTATTTTATTCTAAGAAATTAAAAGTTTCTGTTAATGGGAACTATTGGGTAATGTACTAAAACACATCGTGCAGGCTGCATCAAACGTATCACCATTTCTATTCCAAATAGCTATTGGCACTATGAACAGTATACCACAATACAATCTGCAAACAGTTTTCCGTTGATTGCACACGAACAAATGGAATTTTTCAAACTGCCGTCAGCCTTATTCCCCCAGCCGTTTAAAAACGGAGCAAACAAAGAATTTTGTTCCAAAAAATGTTCTGTGTGCAGAAAACTGAAATTAACTTTAAGGAAATTCTGTTTGCAGTTGAATTTTTGCGTCTGTTTATGAGATTTCGTTTAAAACTACGAACTTTATTTTGGGTCCAATTACCGAATATAACTTAAGTAAAGGTTAGGGGAGATAAGATCTTCATGCTACTAAGTAACGCTAAAGCTAGGGTTTCCTAAAACTGCGGTAACCGCCACATAGTTTCTGCAATTTGTCGTCAAATGACGTCACTAAAACGTCATTTATGAAAGTAAATTGGTGTGTTTCCCGAGAGAGTTTTTTGACACCATAAAATCAAACCCCGGTGCTATAATTTTCATAACGGCCGTCACTGCGGCCGTTATGTGGTGACCACCGCTTTTCTAAATAACCGTAGCTTAAGACCCGCTTGCACCACAAATCACTAAATGCATTTTGCGCTAAACGAATTTAAAACTTCGTTCTGTTTCTGTTATTCGTTTGAGGTATCGTATAAGATGACAGATACAGAATTATGTTTGAAATTGGCGATTTCTGGTGCAAGCGGGCCTAAAAGAAGTTAGTAGATTAACCCAGACAAACATACATACTTAATCAGCGTATAATGTTCCCACTGCTGGGACACAGGCCTCCTCTCGGTGAGACGGAGTGAGCCATAATCCACCACGCGGACCCAGTGCGGGTTGGCGGATGTCAAATGTCGAGGTATTCCATGAAGCACACCCAGACGAAGCACACCTAAAGTTTTCCACTTAGCTCACCCGTAGGTGGGCTTCAAATAAAAAATTAAATTGTATCACATTATTATAATGAAACTGAAAGATGTTAGATATTTAAGTTAGTCTTTTAAATAATAAATATTTTTTTCCTATCGACATTTTTATTTCTTAGTCCCCGTACTATGCGAGTGATATTCGTAGGTGTGCTTCGTGGAATAGGAAATTAATTATTCTAAATTTTTATTTGAAGCCCACCTACGGGCACCCCCGTGGAATACTAAGTGGAATACTTTAGGTGTGCTTCGTCTGGGAGTGCTTCGTTTGGGTGTGCTTCATGAAATACCTCCAAATGTCTATGAATTTTTGGTTCTAGGATATGCCGGTTTCTTCACGATGTTTTCCTTCACAATTTTGAGAGCAGTGGTGATGAAATAATTTACATAAAGTGCCTGCCAAACAAGATAGACCGATGACCTGGTGAAGGCCGCAGGAATCCGCTGGATGCGGGAAGTACAGAACCGGTCGAAGTGGCGGTGCTTCGGGGAAGCCTATGTCCAGCAGTGGACGTCTTTCGGCTGAAATGATGATGATGATGAAAGTGTCTGCGTACAGCTACCACTGGGTCCTCACTATACCACTATAAATAGCTTTATAGTTTGACCAATACCGCTGTACACCGCCTTAGGAATACGCGGCGAGGCGGGGGGCAGTGTTGACCATTGAGCGGCGGGCGGGACGCCGTGCGCCGAGAGCTTTGACGAATTAGCGGCCTGCACTGCTCCCCCGTCTCGCCGCGCGCCTTCCTAAGGCGCGGTACAGCGGTATTGGTCAAACTATAGCCGAAAGTCTAGGAATATCGAAACCTGAAAAGTCAGAGCAATAAGTTCGTTTTATTACCTAAACTGGCACTTTTATTACACAATCCTTTTACTATTTCTATTAGGGTCAAACCCAATGGTGTGCGATAATAGGACATTTAAAATAATTGAGTGTACATTTTTGAACTACAGAAACCTTGAGGCTTAGAATATGTACTGCAGAAAGATATATTAGGGTCTGATCTTCTTCTTTTCGTGTGGTCAGTGACTAACCTGGTGTCAGAGTTTTAAAGCCGCCCATGGGCCTTTTACTTCGCTTCACATGCCCTCGAGAAATATCTCTCAGATATGCAGGTTTCCTCACGATGTTTTCCTTCACCGTTTTTGAAGCAAGTGAATAATTATACAATACGCACATGAATCCGAAAAGTCAGAGGTGCGTCGTGCCCTGGGTTCGAACTCGAGACCTATGACTCTTTTATGACGCTTAGTTTCCCCGAAGGGATGGGCAGAGGTGCACCTGTAGTTAGTACATCCATTTCGCCAGTTTTATTTAAGTCCCATGTAATAGGGGGGAGCCTATTGCCATCAACCTGGCACAAATCCAGACTCCGGGCTGCTACTGAGAAAATCCAAACAGAAAAACCCAATAACACTGCCCGATCTGGGTATTGAACCCAAGACCTAGAAGTTGTATTAATATATAATATAAATTTCTTTATTCAAGTAACAAGGACTCATTGTGTTAGTAAACTTAAGAACTATGTTAAATTATTTTATTATAATTTAAAATTATTTCACCTCATGGGAGATGCCACTGCAGTGATTGACATATATGCAATCGAGCCTGCTAGCGATCATTTTTTTATGATATTGTTGGTATTGTTATGGCATTTTAAAATTACTCATTGGTTGCAAACAATTTAAAAATGTAAAATTTTTACGTTCGACGAAAATCATCATCATCATTTTCTCTTATCCTTAGTATAATTAATTTGAGGTCGACTTAGTGCGTCTTTATTTCCCTATTAGCCGTTATAAAAGAAAACACAATATGTAATTAAAAATTAATAGAACAATAATAGAAGAGACTATGAAATACAAGTGTCACTGACATCAATCAAATTGTTTGTTGAAATCAATTTAAGTACGTTACCTAACTTTGATTTATATTCGAACCGTAGACAATCGCTAACATTTCTAATAGCAATTAAGAATTCTATTGTTTTCATTATAACGTCTAGAGCTGAATTCGAGGGGATCACAAACAATCTAGCTGAAGACACCTCATCATTCATATTTGATGAACACACGAATAAATAAACAGTTTGATACTACGAAGCTACTATTTGTCTGTGAGGGCTTAGGTGATATTTTCGGAAAGTCTGATATTAAGATGCATCTGGCATAGCGTAAAGTATCGAGTTATTATGATGATATCTAAAATTTAGAGCTGATATATTTAATATTATTAACAAAGCAAAAAAACATATTTTAAGCAAGAGTTATAGATGGACTGACTGGACTGTTAGTCATGGAGGAGCTTGTGGCTAAGAAATAACAGCCGCACGGATCAATCCATCAGGTTAAGCTACGCTTGCCGAGGTTGGTCCGTGGATGTGTGACCATCTTTATAAACCGAGATTCCTCCGTGCCTCGGAAAGCACGTTAAGCCGTTGGTACCGGCTGTCATTCGTGAATCTTTGACAGTCGTTACGGGTAGTCAGGAGCCCGAAAGTCTGACAACCAGGCTTACCAAGGGGTATTGTATTACCCAGTTACTGGGTTGTGGTGGTTAGATAGGCAGTCGCTCCATGTAAAATACTGGTATTCAGCTGCATCCAGTTAGACTGGAAGCCGACCCCAACATAGTTGGGAAAAGGCTAGGCAGATTGATTGAGTTATATAGTGTGTGTATATTAAGTTGAACAAAATTTGTATGTTTACTTAAATATTATAATTAGTTATATTCCATTTGAAATAAGATTAGACATTTAAACAAACCTTTTTTACAGTCCGTTCAACCGATTTTGACTTCTATACCGTAGGCATAAGGATGGCATTAAAGGCAAAAAAAGTGGTTACGATACCAATGTTTACTGCAGCTACCATTTGTCATGCCACTAACGCAATAGAGGTCAAAATCGGTTGAACGAACTGTAAAAAAGGTTTAGTTAAATGTTTAATCTTATTTCAAATGGAGTATATATAAAATTAATTTGCATGCCCTACAGGCAGAATACGGATTGTAAAATGTACACCTGTATTTTTGACAAATAATTGATTCTTGATTCTTAACCACGCGACGTTTGTACTATTTGTCAAAATTCAATGACACAAAAACACAGGTTAGGATAGTGTGACATGGAAAGTCCTGTGACAAATGAAAAGACATCTAATCACATTAACACCCTACTGGCTACCGAACCTTAGAACTTCAAAAGGCACATTCTAACAAGCAAAAGCCTTGACAGGTTAAACACAAGCAAAGGTAACTTCCGGCTCTTTTGAAAACATGTGACCTGTTTCCACACAATCATTCTAAATTAATGACATGAAATAGTTTCCGAAACATACTTACATATAAATTAACTGACTTTTGGCCCAGTTAATTAACTAAGGTATCGCATGAAAAACGAATTTGACTGCATTAACCTTTGCGCGAGGATGTTTAAAATTAATGAAGTTGGAAACTTTTGAGTTGCAATGGTCGGTGGAAGTTTGGTTGATGTTTTTAATTCTATATTTAGTACACTTTGAGATCAAATGTTGGTGCTGTCATTCGAATACTGTTTGTTCATTACTCGTAGTCAGAAGTCCAATCTAGGAAAATACCCTATCGGTGATTTTTTACGATGATGAGATGTAGCTAATGATTATTTAAAAGTGAGTACAGCCACATTGTATTTATTATTACTATCGAAAGAACTGGGAATTCTTCCGGAATTAGACCGTTTTTGACTTACTCATATGAAACTTACAGAACCAGAATAAAGGCAATAAACACTGGATGATAGCAGGCCTGACTGATCAGCGTGCGCTGAACGCACATTAAAAGTACTGCAACTTGTTGATGCTATTGTAATCATAGGTAATAATATTTTTTATTAATTGGTACTGTAGCGGTTACACCGTCACATACAAACTACGCATCAAAAGATATGACGTCACACAAATCCTGCATCGCGCAGTTAGAGTTTACCGAGCGATCGACATAGATATAAGATTTCAACTTCAAACCTAGGGGCAGTTGCCCGCCAGACACAACACCCGTCTGGTCGGAGGATCCTCCCTTTTCTATGGTGGATGAGTGAACTTTACACCCTGTTCCTCATACCACAAAAGCACCAAAAATATCAACACTATAGGTATATTGCGTAAAAATAAATTTGTAGGTTATAATGAAAATAATACAACATAGGAGCATCTGCAGCCGAACTAGGTGAAAAATCTGTATCTCGGCATCCAGCGCCAAACCTCTCTGTTAATAGACTGGACTTTTTTTTTGCTAACATTTAAAATTTTGTTAAATCTTACAGAAAGGTAGGTAGTAATGCGCACCAAAATCTACCACCAATATTTCAAAGCTAAGTATCTAGGTACCTATTACTCCACAACTTAACACATTTGCGTCCGCTGTGCCCAAAACAGGGACAAATTCTAATCTTTCCCTTATTTTAAAACTAGTTGCGCCCCGCGGTTTCACCCGCATAAGACCAGATCCTGTGGGAATATCGGGATAAAAAGTATGTGTATTGTATGTGTTAATCCAGGTTATAAACTATCTGTGTGCCAAATTTCATCCAAATTGGTCCAGCCATTTGAGCGTGAAGAAGAGACAAACATACACACACACTCACAAACTTTCGCCTTTATAATATTAGTGTGATTTTTCAAGAAACCTTGTTCAATTCATTTTTGTCGTAGCGTTTAACTTAAGCCTTGGACGGGTACAGTTTAACCTCAAAACAAACACACTTTAAACTAACAAACAAAATAGAAAAACTTACCAGCAATCGCGAGCTGCATGATAAAGAAGTTCATGCGGCTTTTCCTGGCATTAGTACAGAGTAACGCGGCGATCACTGATGCGTTGAGCACCACTATCGCCACGAACAGCACCCACATTACGGTGAACTGGACCGACTGAAAGATAAATAGGTGAGGTTAGCTACGTGTTTGGTAAGGTAACAAAAATTCGATTTTCCAGTACGCCCGTCAATCATTCCAATTTATACCTTATAACAATGATGTTAGAGTCACATGACGCGCGCTCATGAATCGCATTATCTAGAGTACGTAAAGTGTTTGAAAATTTTACACACCTAAACATATTGTAAATGATCTTTCCAGAAAAGAGTGGTCGTAGTTCCTTGGAGGTTTTCTCCAAAGGGCTGACTACTTCTTTAAAAACCGTGCATTTTGTTCATGCATAAGTCCTAACAAAGCCTTTTCGTTATAAGTAAGAAAATGTTTATTTTCTTTGGTAGTAGTACCATTAGTAGTAATTAACAAGTATTATATTGTTTATGCATTTTTCGAGAGAAATCTTTTAAGAGTTTTGTATTGTTGAAAACATGGATAGCAAATAGTAATGAGGTACCTACTGCCGTTAAGCCGGGTCTTCTGCGCGTGTTTCTTGAAACATTACACAAAAAACCTTATACATAAACATTTATTTTCATACAAAACATTGTGTTTTGCATACATAAATCGACGGCCCCCACGTATACTATCGTAATGACAAAAAAGCTATTTTCGTTTTATTGCACTAATAGCAAGTAAAGATAAAGATGTATGATTTTATGTAAAAATTATGTACAAATTTTATACCCTCAATTGTTTTTCAATTGAACAAAATCGAAATTGGCATATTCGGTAAAAAAGTAACCAAGTAAACTATCGAATGTGTAATATTAGAAAAAGTATAATAATTATCAGAAACTATAGAAGACAGTATAAAACGGTCAAATTTTCCACTTTAGATGCATCGGTAATATAAAATTTTCGAATTTCATGTTCAACAAAAATCTAAATCTTAACTTAGAATCGCTCTCCTGTAAAGTAGAGGTTTTGCCGTTTCGATACTTTACGTGGTGGCCGTCGAAATGTGTATGGCCACGCTTCTTTGTTGCAATGTTTTTGTGTAATGTTTTGAAAAAACACGCACGCTTTAGTAATATAATTATTTCTCATTGACTAATAGTTAGCACGTAGTAGTATCTTTATTAACCCTTTGTTGCCAAAATGTTTTATTTTTTTTGTAATATTAGTCAAGGGTTTAAGCGCTTAGCAACCCGCTAGGGGAACCAGGCATAATGCTGACGTATCGCTTGAAACTTTAGCTTCCTTAAACTGTTCAATAGTTTTGTGTATGTACCCACCAGCTGTAATACTGGAGATAATGCACGTTTAATCTATTTTATTTATTCTATTCTACCTACAAACACTTCAGCTTTCACCCTCGCAGTTTACGATTTTATTTTCAAACTCCTATCAAATTTCCCATTACATTTTCCAATTAAACATTTCACTTAACTTTAATTTCCAACAAATAATTTTATTGAAGCGTTCTATCGTCGTTTGGCAATAAAGAATTAATTTAATTCAGTTTATTAAAAAGTAAGCTTCCATTAATCATTCCTTTCAAAAACTTCGTTAGGAAATTAATGCACATTTATTTAGGAGGCTCTTAATGCCTCCTATCGACTCGGTATATTCAAAAAGTAGATGGTTAACTAAGACAGTCAGGGAAATTAATTGTGTATCAAATTGATACATTACGACTACGACCACACCAAGCTTAGTTTAACCGGGGCGCTCAAAGGTTAAGCTACGTTTGCCGCTGTTGGTTCATGGATGGCTAAAACTATACATTACATATCGAGACCCTGCAGTGCCTCGGAAAGCACGTTAAGCCGTTGGTCCCGACTGTTATTCGCAGATATTCACAACCGTCACACCCGTAACTGAGCCCAAAAGTCTGAAAACCAGTCTTACCTAGGGGTATCGTGTTATCCAGTTATTGGTTTGTGTAGGTCAGATATGCAGTTGCTCCATGTAAAATACCGGTATTCAGCAGCATCCGGTTAGACGGGAAGTCGACCCCAACATAGTTATGAAAAAGGCAAATTGATTGATCAATTATATGCACTACGTAAATTTTGTCGTGCCATTTCAAATAATGACAGTTGTGATTCAAATTGGTATTCGGACAATTTAAGTTGGTAGGTAGAGAAACAATTTTTTTTCTGGCATTAGGTACATTTATGTAGGTAATGTTTTATCTTTCGCACAAAAATAAACACACATAATAAATACACTTTCTCAGAATCAATATTTTGCATAAAATGAGAGAATGTGTTTTTTATATTTTATTTTATAATGTGCGTCTTATTTCTGCAGAATAAACAAATTCCTTTCTTTCTTGAAAAGAGAAAAGCGGAAGAGAAAGGAGAGAAAATGTAGTTCGCCAACCCAGGTATAATAAGGGGGAGGCCGTCACCTCCTTCTGCGAAGCAGTAATGCTCGCGAAGGAGGAGGCGGAACGCGTGAGCCTGACCAGGCCCGGGTCGACGGCGCGTTGTGTTCCACGCGCGCCTCAAAGAGATATCAGCAGAACTGACGGGGTCCGCTAGGGCCGATGACTGCCGGGGTCGCGGGAAAGTCCGAAAGGGATAACGTGGCCCCTGGCAACATGGCAACTGAAGGAACACGGGTGGATTTTAGTCAGTAGTCTGATACGCTCTCACTCTCTGGGCGGAGCGGGAGAGCGTGTCATTTCAAGTTATTTGATAATTTCCCACCCAAAACAAAAGGTATGTTTTTAAAATGCCTAGATTAATTATTGAATAAACTCTAAGCATTTTAAAAACATTGGATTTGAATAATTATTATTCAAAATGTAATTAAAGAATTTTACAATAAGTTACCGTTTATTTATTTATTTGATTTTTCTGTTCCTCAGAGAAAACACCCGCGATTTTAATAAATCCATCCTATGTAAATTGCAACGGTTTTCATCCAAATTTTAAGCTGTAGTGAGAACTGTATTAAAACCCAGCAGGCTCGGAGATTATCCCATACATGCAAATTGAGAGGGAGCAGATCGGTTCGAGTACTGTTATTGAATTAAATTGAATACCATAGCTACGGTTTTGGTTTATTTTAACTGGTCTTTATTTCTATTTAGATAAGGCACAAATATGATAGATTTAGCTACATAAATATTTTGTCAATATGTATAACTGGCGACCAAAAATAATTATCATGTCTAAACATTTTTGAAAGAAAACAATCAAAGGAATTACTTTTATTTGTGGAAAAATATGAAGCAAAGAAAAAACAAAAAAGAAAAAGTTTTTAAAGATCTAACGCACAAAAATTCAATTAAATAGCGTTATATAAAATTTCTTGATTGAGTTTATACGATATTTTTCAATCTTAAAACATTTTAACTAAGCAAGCTTTGTTTTTGAGTTTTTACTAAATAAATCTTTAGATAATGTAAAAAACCCCCCGCCGCGTCTGTCTGTCTGAACCCGATAAACTCAAAAGCTGCAAAATGGATTTTCATACGGTTTCCACCAATGAACGGAGAGATTCATGAGGAAGGTATAATTGGCTAATTCATTAAAGTTTTTTGTAAATTGGCTGAAATATGACGGTTACTGTTGGAGACGTCGGAAAAACCCTGAAAAAAAAAATCTGACGTTTTTCCGGGTTACGGTAGTACGTTTCCGTGGAATTTCCGACCTTCACGCGGTCGAAGCCGCGGGCAAAAGCTAGTACAAAAATAATACAAAGCTTTGTAGTTATCAAAATATAACCTGGAAACATCAAACCTTACATAACGATAACGCAAAAATATTAAATTATATGTTATGTAGGTCGAACTACTGTTAAAAGCCTGAAGTATCGTCGTATCGTCGTGTTTGATAGTGTTATCACGACAGGCTCTCTCGATACTCGATGACGTTAACCCCAAAATATCCATTACACGATTAAAACCTTTCACGTTTTATTATACAACATAATCCGATAAAATGTTGTGGGTGGGACGAGATTTGTTGGGTGTTTTTATTCAATTACTATGTTTTCCTATGGATTCACTTGCCTAGTTTTTTCTACTTTTCTCAGATTCAAAATTTTCTTGAGAAACACTTAAAATCAAAGTATCCATCCAACCAAATCTTAAGATGGTTTATCCTAAAAGTGGGCAACGTCGCAAATAGATGTCAAATATTTTGCTGTTTTGATTAATTTGGCAATATTACTGTATGGAATTAAGAAATGTGGCTAACTAGGGAACTAAAATATTGATAATGAAATGCAATAATTAATAAAAAAAAGGATTTGGAATCATTCCAAATGCCTTTTTTACACCTGAAACTAAATATTCGGTGTTACGATATTAATTATTACGCTTAAACGCTCTTAAACCATGGGCACTTATTAGCGTAGCAATTTCACCTTGCTCTATCCAATGCAGTGGAGCTGATGGCCCAGTGGTAACAGCCGCGACTTAGGTACTTTATGTCAAATTATTTCCTCATCATTGCTCTCCAAACGGTAAAGGAAAACATTGTGAGGAAACCGGCATGACCTAGAACCAAAAATTCGAATACTTGACGTGACATCTACCACCCGCGTGGTGGATTACGGTCCACTCCCTTTCACCAAGGGGGGCCTATGTCCCAGCAGTGGGAACATTATAGGCTGATGCTATCCAATGCTAATAGAAATCCTTTTTGCTTTATTTTAATTCTAGGTAGGTACATAATAGTATCTCAATACTAGATGCCACAGAAAGCTCTGACTCTTTAGTTTGCGTCACTAGACCTACATCTTTTTTTTTTTCAAATATCTTATCCCGTTCTAGGCGAAGCAGGATGGCGTGTCAGACTCTTACTGACTAAAACCCACCCGTGTTCCTTCGGTTGCCGTGTTGCCAGGGGCCACGGCATCCCTTTCGGACTTTCCCGCAACCCTGGCAGGCATCGGCCCTAGTGGACCACGTCAGTTTTGCAGACATTCTTTGAGGTGCGCGTGGAACACAACGCGCTGTCGACCCGGGAAATACCTACACCTAACAGTGTCTCTAAACTCAAACGACATTTACATATAATTTAATAACTTAGTATTTTTTAACATCCAGTACAAATACCACTTGCGTGGGAGCACATATACATCATTATGCATATCAACAAAACTTTGATGAATTTACGGAAATTCTGTTTGATTTGCCTTAAAACTTTGTGAAAGTCAACATAACTCCTAATCGTATGACTTTGTCGAAGTCATTGAACCTGATTCTAAATATAAATGAGTTTGGATAAGCCTGATATTAACTAAAACTTATCCAAGCTCTTAACACTAATTACAATATATGATAAGCTGTAGATAATTATTTGCATAAGCGTGCGTGTATCGAGTCACGGGACTCCACGCTCAAGGAATACACTCAAAGTGACATTGTTCATAATATGTTCAAGGAATATATTATGAACAATGTTACTTTGATTACATTGAAGTAACGTAAACGTCAAAGTAAATGTATTAGAAAATAAAAACGGTATACCTTACGAAATTTAATGTATAGGAAAATGACATAATTCGAAGAATTCTTTTATCATCATCTGCCTAGCCTTTTCCCAACTATGTCGGGGTCGGCTTCCAGTCTAACCGGATGCAGCTGAATACCAGTATTTTATATGGAGCGACTGCCTATCGGACCTCCACAACCCAGTTACTGGATAATACGATACCCCTTGGTAAGACTGGTTGTCAGACTTTCGGGCTTCTGAAGACCCGTAACAACTGTCAAAGATCTACAAATGACAGCCGAGACCAACGGCTTAACGTGCTTTCCGAGGCACGGAGGGGTCTTGGTATGTAAAGATGGTCACCCATCCACAGATCAACCGTGGCAAGCGTAGCTTAACCTGATAGATCGACCCGTGCGGCTGTCATTACTTAGCCACAAGCCATAAGCAAGAATTATTTTATAACAGCTGTAAATAATAATGTGGAATAATTAAATTATTCTTGATTTATGACCAAAGGCCCTTAGCGATAGATAACCATAAAAAATTAATGTGTGTTTGTGTGTGTGATAATAAATGTGTTAGCAATCAGTAGCCTTTTTTCTGTTACATAATTTCATCATTACAATAGGTACTAGGTATCTCTCCAGTATTTTATAAGTCCACAGGTCTAACTTCCGACAGCTATTCATTCTGCCGACCTTAACATGATTTAAAAAAAACTTTTTTACAAAAAATACAACCGACTTCCAAACTACAAAGTGAAAAATAACTTTAATTTCGGAATTCGGTGTCTTTGGATCAGTATTTAAGTTTTTTGACACCGACTTCCGAAATTAAAGTTATTTTTCACTTTGTAGTTTGGAAGTCGGTTGTATTTTTTGTAAAAAAGTTTTTTTTTCACTTTTTAGTGGGTTGATTTGTAATTTATCTAAGTTACAATCGCCTTATGTCAACAGCTCATCAAAAATACCTAAATCGCTATAGATGTGCCCTTAATATTTGAAGAGTTCCCTCAATTTCTCCAAGATTCCATCATCAGATCGTGACCAAATGACAATGAGACCAATTTGAAAGTATACCCTTTCAAACAAAAAAAAAATTTTTTCAAATCGGTCCATCCGTCTTTGAGTAATCGGGGAACATACATAAAAAAAAATAAAAAAAATATCCCGACGAATTGAGAACCTCCTCCTTTTTTTTGAAGTCGGTTAAAAAAGCCAGCGGGGTATGCATAACACACTTACAATGCCAATACCTTTCTTTTTGATAATTCAACAACATTCATTGCGTGATTTACGCTGTCGAGCTAACAAATTTTTCAAACTCATGAAGCAATGTATTAGCAATTTCCTTCAAAATCCGTCGAATTGTGTTTGAAAGTGTGTTACGCATTTGAGGTGCTGGCTAAAGACAATGAATACTTACATCATAAAAGTAATAAATATTGACTGCGGCGGTGGCGTTGGTGGCATTCTTGATGGGACCGTGGTCATCATCAGGCGTGAACACAGTGGTGAAGTATGACGTGCGAGGCGTCATCTGCTGCTCAAACTCTTCGATCATGATGTCTAGTGCCATAATACTGAAACAAACGAAAATTTTGATTTAGAACATAATATTCTTCGTCGTCTTCTCTCAAATATATGATTAAGTCAGCAAGGCCGACTTAATTTAATGCTTGGTAAATCCAATTCTCTGGACGACAAGGTGCAGTTTACATACATACATAAACTCACGTCTTTTTCCATGGAGATAGGTGGAAACGAGCAATACTAGTCCGACCACGCATCACGCTAATTAGCGCGCTAAAACCCTTTGATGCACCGCCACCCAGGCGATAAGTGCTACGAAGCCCGAACTATCGCGATGATAGCCGATAATGGTTGGTCACATCTGCGTGTATCGTACCACTGTGCGAAGCTTCGTCACGATAGACGCAGATGCGGCCCCAGCATTAGTATGTTACGCAATTAAACCTCTAAGCTAAAAGTTTAGTGTTTTCACGCAGGACATGAAATTTTGCAGGTCACCCTTTGAACTATACCTACCCAACAAAGCATGTACAATGTCAGATTTTCCCTTTTATTTCGGCAAAATGACGTCGACACTGACCACGGACAAACAATGTGAACGCTCAGGTTTTTCCCTATATTGAAATTTTATTGTGCCGGCTTTGTGACGGCGAAAGGTGTCACTGTCGGTGTACGCGGTAATTATTGATGGCCGGCCATGTCTGACAAAAAAGGGCAATATCGGAACAAGCATCGATTGTTTGTTTCGACATTGTCCTTTTTTCCACTCTTCTTTTCTGATCCATTTTTTATGCTATCCCTAGCATCCAGTCAAGCTGAAATTTGGCAAACAAATTTAACTTTGGTGACAATGCGAAAATTTGGTACCATGGAGCTAGTCTGATGATGTAGCCAGAAGATGGCTATAGGAACTCCTAAACTAAACAAGAAAAACTTAACGTTGTGTGGTCAAGTACTTCGGCGTCATTACCACACGTATTTTTTTTTCTTTAATGATTGAAAAATTTGGACTAATCTAACTTTGAGCTAAGTTTAAGTCACTTAGGGTGATATTTAGACAAATAGTATTTTTTATCGATCGTAGATCACCATGAATCTCATTCAGCTGCTACCAGCCACCCTGCAAAGATCGTCGCTCCACCTAGCCTGAGGGCGGCCTTACCGCCCGCGTCCATAATTTCAGATAGAAATATTTACCAATAATAGACGTCCTATAAGTAACAATTCTATTGCAATCCGTAACCTTACAAAAAACCACTGTCTTCTATGACGAGACAAAATAAAAAGAGAATAAATAACGAAAAAAAAACAAAACAAAAGAAAACTTTCATTAAACATTCAGAGAAGTCTTAAAAAGGCTGAATTTCGTCGCGAATGACGGTTGTAATAAAAATTCATACTGGCCACATAATGAAGGATACGAAAAAAAAAATATTTTCACAACAAGGCAAGCCATGAAAGGTCTTATTTTCTGCCAATTAATCTTGGGCAAGGCCGGTGATTCTTCCTCTCATTACCTTGGTTCTATAATATTATGTACCATAGAAGATATGGGAGGTATCATTATGTTTGTAAGGGACGGGATACCTTGGTCTTTGTGCGCGGTTAAAATTATCTTTCAAAGGTTAGTTTGCATAAGCAAAGGATACATGACATAATGTCATGTTGCTAATGAAGAACACGGGTGAATAGCAAAGTTTATCATATCAGCATATACAGGTTAACTATGAACGTTCGTTGAAGGATATTTATTTCTTTTATTTAAGCCCTTTTAAGCCTCATACAAGAGAACAAGCTACACGAGATAAGAATGATGGAAAAGATAACGCTTTATGTCATCTTTTCTATTATTAAAATAAAAACACTATTAATAATCAGCTTATAATATTCCCACTGCTGGGCCTCCTCTCTTCGAGAGGGAGTGGGCCGTAATCCACCACTTGGGTCCAGTGCGGTAGATGTCACATGTCTTCGAATTTTTGGTTCTAGGACGTGCCGATGTTTTCCTTCGCCTGTTTGAGAGCAGTGGTGATGAAGTAATTTACAGACAGTAAAGCTATGAACTCCAACTCGTAAGTCACGGCCACCAGTTTTTTTTTGTAGATTGAATTTAATACAGTCAAGCAAATTATTATCAAAATGTTACTCAGATAGCCCCATGATATTTTCATGCCCTTCATTAATTTGTGTTTTATCTTATTTTCTTTTATCGAAGTAATTAACTTTTGTTTAAATTTTACTCTAGTTTTTTATGGGTCTTCTGTCCAATATTTTTTCTCTTTAAATGTTATGTATATATTATAACTACCTATAATTTATTTATATGTCACTGTGATTGTCTGTCATTTGCTCCTATTTTAATAACAAAATATTATAATTATTTTAAAACCAGCACATGGTTCAAGTCAACTTAGAAACACATAAATTCTCTATTTAATGGGAAACAAACAACGAAAAGGTCGAATGTAATATTTCACCGAATTCTAAAGAAATAGTAAAATATCCAATTTCTAATCTCGACTCACAATACCAGAGTCAGCATCTGTTAACGATTAAGTTGGGCTCCGGCAATTCAAATGGACCCTTTTAAAACAATTGAGAAATTGTACAAAAACGGCCATAAAACTATTCTGCAAAAGTGTGGGAAGATGGGCCAAACGTGGTTTTTTAGGAATTGACGGGGACGGAGGAGGAAAGTCAGGGGAGTTGGTTTTGAGTCGCGATAGGCTACAGACGTGATAGTCCAGGCGAGTTAAGTTAGGAGTCTTGGTGAATACCAAGGGGTGATGTCTGTGGGCTGTCTTAAGGGACCGAGCATTACCTATTAAGTTGATCGTGAATTTAAGACCACGTTAGGTAGCGAACGACGTAGTCTAAGCTAGAGTTAGTTTTGAGGTGCATCGGAGATGAGTCACGATCGAGGAGCGGTGTCTGAGGCGAAGCTGGTACGTGGTGTATTCCGTGAGTTGTAACCTAATCCTCTCTAAGGAATTGGTAAGTGTCAACTTTAATTAACTGTTATATTTAGTAGTAGCATGTTCATTGTACTTCTACATTCATTGACCTACACCATTGTGATTGTTCTTGCAAGCTGATTTGTAGGTAACAGTTAGGTGATATGGCTGACTAGCTATTAATGATCGTTTATTCCAGAATGGCGAAATAACTCATATTTAGAATAGTGGTTTATAATTAACGCTACATTCCTGTGTATTACGTGTTCATATCCTAATCCACCCCTTGGCAGAGTAGTCACTTGCTTTTGGTTATAGGGAAATGGCGAAAGCCTTCCACCATACTTGACACTGAGCATTAATGCTCCTGACCTTTGACGACTCTTGATCTTGAGCTGACACACTACATTTGGAAGGCAGAACCATAAATACTCGCAGCTCATATCAAGCTGAACTAGGCTATAAAGCCAATGTGCAATTGCATTATAAAACAACCAAATGTTAGTGATGATATCTGTATCCAAAAAGGTCTCGCCACAGAATACTTTGCGTGAGGCTTGTTGACGTACATTTCCGGGAGAGGGGGTAGGCTTCACCAAGTACCCCAAACTGAATTGGTAGACGTTCAAAGAACGCTAGGGACCGTGTCTCGATAAAAAACCCCGTCCGTTCTGTAGGACTATTCTAAATCGTCACTATTTATCGAGACACGCTATTGGGACGCAAGCCGCTTAAATGCCGCAACGCATCCTCTAAATGGGGCAGATTAACGAAATGAGAAGTGACGAACCACCACTTCGGCGTTCACCAGGTTCGATCGTAATGTATTCTGCTAGAGATTGAGTCTACGGTGCGCTTGTGCTAGTTTTATATTATCTTAGTAAAAAGGGGCTATACCGCCGTAAGGGTGTCTTTCACACAAGTACGCGATTAGAACTATCCGATACTTGTCTTCCTCAATAACAGATGGACTTCACAGTACTCTGTCATAGGATTGAGTAAGACATTTATTTAATGCTTAGGGAACGTGTTCCGTTAGAATCGTATTAGTTCCTCAGAGGTTCTATGCGTTAGGTCTAGCAGAACACGTACATTGAGACAAAACGTTGTAAAACGGTTCCCGGTCTCACTGAAGTGGGTAAATTGTAATCAGACAAATTAACGTAGCTATAAATAGTGATTTGAAGTGCAAGCGTAACGATCCCTTTACCTCTTCACCTTATAAAGGTTATATTACAGTTATTGGTGCTCAACTGCGAGAGGGGAGGCGCTGGTGTTCCAACATTTATAATACTAAACATAATATTATATTATATACTTTTGCATACCCTCTTGTCTTCTTAGCTTCATATTATTATACTTATGTTTACTAACTGTGAATTCCCAATATTAACTTCACCTAGTGTCCCATCCTTGTCCCTGAACTTTTTATAAGCCGGGACAAGGCAGTTTTAGGGTAAGGGAATTCATTTCTTTCTTATATCGGTGGGAGGGTGACCAGTCTGGGACGAGCCCTACAGAACTGTGCGGAAAGGAGGGGCACTGTTCTTCCCCTAAGGGGGAACCGACTTAAACACTAATATTAGCATAATTAGGAAAACGAAAATTTTATCAGCCTAGGGTAATTCTCGTACAGTCACATCACCATAAGATTGTGAGAGCCGTTAGTTTATAATCTGTCGGAATTATTTTCGTTAGATTATAAACTGTCGAAAAATTGTGAACTGGGGGAAATGGGTTAGGTTAGGTTAGAACTGTGACTACCCGCGCGCGAGCCGAGCGAGCGAAGCGAGCGGTGCCGCGGCAGCGGCCGGCGAGCGCTACTTCCAAGTTGCTCGCAGCCAGGCAGGCTATTTAATATTAGCGCAAGGTGCGTTACATCGCAAGCAAGTGTGATACCAGTTCACAATTTGTCGGTTTCCCATAGAAACATTATAAACTAGCGAAAAATAATGCGTTAAACTGTAAATGGTTCGTAGCAGTTCACAATTTTTCGACAGTTTATAATTTAACGGAAATAACACCGATAGATTATAAACTAACGAAGTTCATAATTATACGGTGACATATAAGTACATACATTAGCAGTAGGTAATACTTTTCTTAAGTGCTATCGTAAAGGAATGTTGCATGTTTATGCAGTTGGTATTCTTTATTAAAAATGAAAACATTAAAACTAGTGCTTTTAAATAGCTCTGAATACTTCTAAAGAATTCTTCCATTTTCACAATAAGGTCTTTCTACAAAATCAACTAATAAGTATGAGCATTCATGCTTCAATTATTTCGTTCAGCAAAATTTTTCCCGTCTACAAATGTTCAAGTTTTAATTAAGAACTTTAACAAAAAGAAGTGTTAAAATTGAAAGTTGTTTAAAAATGTTTAAGTTGCTTTCAACAAATACTTTTAAAGGAACTATAATTAATATTGAAAAATAAAAGGAGTAGTTACTAGTGAAATGCAAAGAGTATTAACTTAAAGAGTAAGTACTTTGTTCGAGTGGAAATGTTCAATATTTTTGCTTGAATATTTTAGTCTCGTGATTTAAACGTTTTAGTTTTTTTTAAATTATTATTTGGGACTTTTATAATTGCAATGCGTATGACAGCCCCATCATACCCTAAACAAATAATAACAAAATACACTGCTATGGATCACATTTGGGCCATAAACCTGAACAGACTCTTCACGTCTTCACCATTTGGTTGAGACAGAATTTTGTGGAATGTGCCTAAATCAAGTCGGTTCAACACATCATTTCTATCAGACTCATATCGAACACAGTCCATCAATAAGTGATGTAAGTCTTCCACAACTCCATACTCCACACAATTGGGTAGTCGCCTAGGTAAAAAAAAAGAAATTCTATTTAGTCCGTCTTTCAAATAATAAAAAAATATTAGACACGTATTTTTTGCTTTATCATATTAATCAAAAATAACTGAGAAAACTCGCATTAAAGTTGGGGAGTGGGGGCTCGCTACATCACAACGTCGTATAAAATCTAGCAAGGCGTGACGTCATGCCATATTTTAACTCAATGTATTGCCGTAATCTTTAGATTACGTCAAAAAAGAAAAAATACGTATTCAATATTTTTTAATAATCTACAAGATGGACAAAAAAATAAATTTTTGGACACAGGCCTATTAGGCGAGTTAATTTTTTTCATCATGAAAGCAAACTTATTACATGGAATGTGTCCAGATTTGAGTCTATGAGCTGTAACAACCAGATTTCTACATAAATTACTATTAATAAACCAGGGTACACGAAAAGGCTGACCCTAGGTACATTTTTTTATACCAGATGCCTTTTTCCAATGAACGTTTATCAAAATACTCCTTCCAATTACTGTAACACTTATTTTTAACCGACTTCAAAAAAAGGAGGAGGTTTTCAATTCAACAGTATTTTTTTTTTGTAACCTCAGAACTTTCGACTTGGTGAACCGATTTTGATGATTCTTTTTTATTTGAAAGCTGGTACCTTTAGTGTGGTCCCATATAAATTTTATTAACTTTGCTTGGATGGTTTTTGAGTTGGATTCAATAATACGTATTTTTTCTAAAAACTGAAAAAAATAAAAATCTTTTTACAAAAAATAAAAACTTTTTAAAGTTATTTTTCGCTTTGTAGTTTTTTTTTTTGGAAGTCGTTTGATTTTTTTGTAAAAGGTTTTTATTTTTAAATTTAGGTAGAACCTCTGCATTATCTAACGTTATATCAATTTCCTTTCCATTTTTAACTGCATATTTTGCCAGAATATTAGCTTTTTCATTGCTCTGCATGCATTCTTAGCAGTAGCAGCAGCTGTCTTAATACTTTACTAATTATATTACTTTATATATAGAGGTATTCACACTGTGCTTACAAATCGTTACATAAATAAACCTACACCCTTAACTTTCACGTCTGTCGATTATTCATTTCAATAGGATCGTTGACAATGTCTCGAAAAACACCTGAGTCTGTTCAATGAAGTGTTAAAGGCAATCATTGTTCCGTCGCGAAAAAGGGATGGGGCTCTAAGTCCTATGTCATTCTATCTCTTTCTCACTTGGCTCTCTAATTCGTCAATGTATGGCCCCTGTAGAGAGGCAAATATTTCTCTAGCAAATGTTTCACGTCGGTCATCTCTAAACAGGCAATCTTTGCTTGCGCGATGCTGATTTTAGTGGCGCCATCTATAACTATTGACAACTTGTCAGCCACTAGCCAACCACGTAGTTCTTAATTAGTCTGATAGATGTCGCTATTCTAAGGGATGAAAAGGCATTTCGACCCTCATCGTTGGTTTATATTTCGTATTTTATGAAGGTAATTTTCACAATATGTAGCATAAGACAATAATTTTTGTAAAGATAAGCGGCCGTTCACACTAGATGATATATTTTACGGTAAAAAGTTAAAATCACACATCCCACTGTTCATTCTAACTTTAGCCTAACTAATATTATAAATGAGAAAGTGAGTTTGTTTGTTTGTTACGCTTTCACGCTAAAACGGTTGAACGGATTTGAATGAAATTTAGCACATGAGTAGACAATGACCTGGCAATGGACAAGGGATACCTTTCATCCCGATATTGCTACGGAATCGAAACTTATGCGGGTGAAACCGCGAGGCGCAGCTAGTAAAGAAATAAAATGCAAAATGACAATGCCATTATGCTCCTAAGATATTACAGAAAAATCTCGTACTAATCAACGCCGTGTGAACTTGGTCTTACCGTTCTTCACTTTAAGTATTCTCTATTCTTCCTTAATTTTAATAATTGACAGTACGATTAGGTACCAACGTTATCAAGTATGTACCGTTATGACATTCGGGACCAACCTATTGGGTGGGACATTTACAAATACAAGAAACAGTGAAATTGAAACTGATAGATTCACGAGAACATTTGAATGCCAAACGATAGTAGATACGGGCAGTCCGATGCCCAAAAGCCTAACAATCGGTCGTTAGTTTAGCTAGGATATTGCCTATCTGTTCCCCAGTAATTGGAATGTAGGGGTCAGAAGCCATTCACTCTGCGTAAATTCGAACCTATATAGGTCGTAAAAGTTAAGCTAAACTTAAACAAAAGGTTAGGCTTTTCCTTGCGGTTTTTCTTACACTTAAGGACGATAACATTTATAGTTTGTTCCAAAACTATCAAATAAAATTGTAAACAAATGGATCAGAAAACGTATGGATGCCCATTTGCAGTGCCACTTTTAAATTGAGTGCTTTGATTTGATTATTTAAATACTTAAACCCGAAATTCTAATTTTAAACTGGTAACAATAAGGTTGTTTTTCATTTGACAATTGAGGTTAATTTTATAACCACAAGTTTCGTCGATGATTTTTCAATTCCTATTTAATAGTATTATTCAAACAATAATTGTTTGAAAAAGTGGTGGGACATAAAATTTAAACCTTCTAAATAAATACATTCGTTTATTCATTTTGGTTCTTATTAACTTACATTTTTAAATATCGCCTCGTTGGTCTAGTGGTAGCAAGCGCTACTGCTGAGCATGAGGTCCTGGGTTCGATTCCCGGGTCGGGCAAGTGTTATTGGGTTTTTCTATCTGGAATTTCTCAGTAGTAGCCCGGAGTCTGGATTTGTGCCCGGTTGATGGCAATAGGCTCGCCCCCTATTACATGGGACTTAAAACATAACTGGCGAAATGTGGGTGTACCTGCTACAGGGACACCTCTGCCCAACCCTTCGGGGAAACAAGGCGTGATGTTATGTTATGTTATGTTTAAATATATCTTAAAATAAAAGAATTAAAAAAAACATTTAAAAATATAAAAAAATAGAGGTCCGCCGGTGTCGGGAGCAGGGCCCAAGCTACCGGTGGTTAGGGCTGCAGAGACAGGAACCTCCTCACAATGCGAGCCGTATCGAGGAGTAATGCCTTCTGAATCAGGCGCTTGATCCAACCGCCTAACGAAAGCCTCGAGAGATGTTGGTCGAGGCTTTCGGCCATCAGGCCATTAGCCGTAACGACAATCGGCACAATGATAGCCGAGCTCACATTCCACATGTCAACAACCTCATGTACTAAGTCGAGATATTTTATAAATACATTATTATTATGAATATCTTACTAATTCTCTTGAGCGTGTGATTGCGGAATTTAACCTGCGCTGCGGAGTGTATAACACACATAAGCTGACAATTTATCGTAGTTCCTTTCATTTTGACAGTTCAGCCACGTTCGTTGGGTTATTTACATTGTTGAGCAGTCGAAGCCTATGAAGCAATGAACTTTCGTTCAAAACCCTCGGAATGTAATTGAAAGTGAGTAACGCAATTAGGATGCTGAACAGAGGGTTGTTTACATTTCATCAGATAATTTTGGAACAAACTATACAAAGAAAACATGGAAGACGTATTAAAAGATCATGTTTTCACTACATTATTACAGGGTGGAAGTAAATTATTGATATTATGATGGAAGTAATCGCTGTTTTTCTTCGAAAAGCGATTCTAACACATTAACATTTGTCTCACTTCTTATAATATTCGTTATTCCATTTCTGCCAAAGTCGTTGTGTCACAAACACCGCCATACTTTCCTCTCTTGACCCATATTTTAACAGCAATATCCTGTTGTATCTAGTTACAGCCAGTTTTAGTTCATATTTCGGGAAAATAGAGAATTTTGCCAGTATCCGAAAATATTATTTACCTACTAGTTCGGTATCCGTTTTTGGAATAAAACTCTTTGATGAGACGTGTATAAATGTTTTAATGGAAGTATAGTTTCCCTTTGAAACTGCGTAATCTATCTCTTTTGTGTTCGACTGGCAGGTGACTGGGTGACCGGGCTTTTGTAAATGTTTGGACGCGTATCATTTTTGAAACACGATATTTCAATGAAATCACTTTATGAAAAAGGCTTTTATTACTGACATAATAATTATAAGTTTGACGCTGAGTGGTCAGAAGCTTTGTTGTTAATGCTTTTTGCAAATTAATAAGGGTGGAGGGTAGGGGTTTTAAGCTATTGCATAGCTTTTATCGCGGGCTTTGAGCGCGGCAACCGAATCAAGAAATTCCGTAACAAAAATAAAACCTAACATCCCCCACTCCGCCTACCATGTAATGACGGTTCCCATGACAACGTGATGTTGTCATGTTTTTATTATGTTATGCTTTTATTTACCTTCTTTGTCTATTGCATATTTAAAGACAATCGTATTAAGGAGTTCAACTCCAGTCGTGCATCGAAGCTGACACACACATTTTTTTAAGTGTAAACTTCTTTAGGCGCGTTGGACATTTATGAGATGGGACTAAGCCATTGATTTCGCGACAATTTACCGACCGCCGACTTGCCGATCTTTTTCAAGTTTTCACTTTTGTCGGCGCTTCCGGAGTGCCATTGTTTTTTTTTTATTATTCTCCCTCAAACGTGGTTAATATTAAATAGTGCATTTTTTTTTTCAATTTCTTTACCCAAATAATGTACCTTTTTATGTAATGCAAGTCGATCGTCGGTCTAGTCCACATGGTTTCTCGTCAGTAGGTCGGATGGCGAGCGGAAATAAGGACGTGCTCATTATTAAATCTCGATGGAATTTCCATTGGCAAAAATGAGAAATTTCCATACAAACTTTCATCCCCTATTTAATCCCTTTAGGGGATGAATTTTCAAAACCCCTTCCTCAGTGCTCACTTGCGGTATGGAACTCTAGTGCAAAATTTCATGCTTCTAGAACCTAGCGGATTAAGCTGTGGCCGCTTAAGAAGCAGTCTAATTTCACCTGAGTTTAATATAACCAAAACACACAATACACCGTGAGTGTGTACCACAGAGCATGGAATCGTCGCGATGGCAGCAAAAAAAAATTTTTTTTTTTGTGAACATTCAATATATGGCTAGGAATTTATTCATTGTCTTGAAGGGCAGTCAGTCCAGTGACATGCGCCCTTTACGTATCATATTACCTATAAATCTCTAGGGGACTTTCGTTTTAGCCTTTTGAATGTTGAATTATTATTTATTAAGTGCGTAACTAGTAAGTTTGGATGCTTGTCCAGTCTGTTCCTGTACGATTTCATAGTGTTTAATCTCTTCTTGAACTGTTCTGCAGCATATAAATACGGCAGTACCTACTGACAAAATTGATGGCGCCGAAAGTTCGTTGAGCGCATGATAACTTCCGACACGGACTACCATTCAAATATTTTTTGTGTCATAGTGGGAGTACATGGTGCTGCAGTTCCACCAGAGATATGCGAGGTAGCTGAGCGGTGCGAAGATGCGTAATAAAGCTGTGAAACGATGTGTTTCTACCAGAGATATGCTAGGCCGCTGAGCGGTGCGAGGATCCGTAGCAACGCTGTGAAACGGTGCGCAGATGAACGCTGCGAGGATGTGTAGCGGGCTCTTTTCAGATACAATTTCTCACTCGTGTCCATCCCTAACACACATCCCTCGCACACATCTCTCGCACACATCCCTCACACACATCTCTCGCTTGTTTTGTACATACAAAAACCTCGCACCGCTAAGCCGTTTCCACCGAAGCTGCGCTGAGTGAGGCTAGGTAAATGAAGCGATTCTATTGGTTCTTAACAAACACATCCCTTGCTCCCTCACATCCTCGCACATCTCTGATGGAAACGCAGTCTTACACGCTGGGTTTCTAAGGAAAGAGTTGACAATGCCGCCTCTAGCAGTGGCGAAGCGTCTTCGTGCTCTGTGATGTGTACACTATTAGTGGGGTAAGGTTCCGTAACTAATTTCATTTCGACGTAAAACGTTCGCTTAAGTTTTAGAAATCACTTAGTACTACCGATATTGCTTTTAAGTTCTGCGGCTTTATGGGAAACTAGTGCAAAGTTGTCATTCTTGAAAACTTGAAGCCATATGAAACAACGGTACACCTCATAATCGGAATTTGTATTACTATAGAAAACTTACGGAAGCAATATCGTTCAGTTTAGAGGTAATTGAAAGTAGCATGCTACTTTTGGAATAACCTTTGAAAAGTGCTAGTGGCACTCTCACAAGAAATGTTCCGTGCTACCATACAATATTTATCACTACATGTTTTTTTTAAATACTTTACAAAAAATAACAAACGGTTCTTGTATGTGTCCCTTTAATTTTTTACATTATTTTATTAACATTAATTTATTTTTTATTATTAAGCTATTGCACAGCTTTTATCGCGGGCTTTGAGCGCGACAACCGAATCAAGAAATTCCGTAAAGAAAAAAACTTAACACCCCTCACTCCGCCTACCATGTAATGACGGTTCCCATGACAACGTAATGTTGTCATTGGAACGTAATTTTTGTTTTATGTCATCACGTCATCATCCCAAGTGTAGCGTTGACAAATAGGAAGTATGGAGGTTACAAATGCTATGCAATAGCTTTACCGCGGCACTCCCCGAGTGCCACACGTTTTTTTTTCTTTTTATAACGATCATAGTAAAGAAAGAAAGAAAAATATTTTACTTGGGTCACGCACAGGAAATACAAACAGTAAAAACAACTAAAAAGGAGCATCAAAATATGTCGAATTACCGAAAAAAAATAACGACCTGTGAGAGGCCAAAAAGGCACCTATCTCAGCATAGGCTGCGATATTTAAAAAATGTATACCGCATCGCTGGCATTCTGATAGGGCCCGCTGTGATGCCATGGACACACCATACATCACACACCATACATAGTAGCACACACCCTGTGAAATTTCAAAGTGTCTACCTATTACGGTTTAAAAGATCCAGCCCTGTGACAAACGGACGGACGAACCTACAATGGAGCCTTAGTAATAAGGTTCCGTTAGTACTCTTTGGGTACCGAACCCTAAAAAGAACATAGCAGTGTAAACGAGGCCTTAAGCTGGAGAAAATCAAATGAATTCTGAGTAAAGCTTGGAAAACTAATGGCTTTCTATGAATCAATTACACTTTCCAATTAACTGTGACTGTAAGATGAGAATGACACAGTACTTCGAAGACAACAATTTTTAGGCTCCACACAGGCAGATAAATAAAATAAAATAAAATAAAAAAGTCTTTTATTTCCAATAACACATTAATTAACATGCAAATGTTATCTCCCACCTATAGTACTTAGTTAAAAAAAGGATAAAAAAAATAGAGAAACTAATATATATACACTTAAATACAATTATCTTAATAACTATTTAAATTTTACTAATATTATAATAATAGGCAGTAGCATTTTTTTACTGTACTGAAACCCCTCTCAGGTAAAGGCCTCCTCCAAAGCTTTCCATTTCTCTCACACAGGCAGATAAAAGGGGTCAAATACTTTGTGAACCCAACGACCTTACGACAAAACTAAAAACAAAACAACCCGCGTATTTAATTTCGTTTGTTCTCAACAGAAAATTAATACAGAAATCTCTGTAACTACGCAAATTACAAAAGTACCAATAGGAGTCCGACTTTTACCCTCCTCACAATATTCAGCTGATAGGTTTACAAGGGTACGATACTGTTCGCTTATTTACATATAAGTACAAAGAATTCAATATACCGTATTGACAGGGATTGCAATATTCACAAAGGATTTCGTTTGTAAATATTTGTTTGGATCAGTGAACTACCTTTGAGAATTAGAAATTAATTTAGTGAAAATAATGCTTTTTGGATAAATTAGATATTTCATTAGTGAGTTGTAGTTATTTCGGTAGAGCTTTACTTAAATATTTTGCCACAGATACCTACAAGTCATTAAAATTGATTTCTAAATTAGGTGACGATAATTACCTAAGGTCTATTTATAACCTTGTTTCCAATTGATGATATTTCCACTTAAACAAACATCAACTTTATGCAAGTTTAAATAAAGTTGAGTTTAAACTGACTAGTACTGTTAAAAAATTCATAAAAATATGAAGTTGTAGCGCAAACTGAACCTTACGTGTATGCATTACAGTTGTTTGTCCTGAAACTCGTGTCTGTTTACATGTTTGGAAAATAAATTGCGAACGCTATTACAGCTGCCTCGTTGGTTTAGTGGTCACAACCGCTACTGCTGAGCATAAGGTCCTGGGTCCGGCTCCCTGATCGGGCAAAATATTTTTAAGATTTTCCATTTGAAATTTCTCAGTTTCAGACCGGTGTCTGGATTTGGCCCGCCAATAGGCTCACCCCTTATTATATGGGACTTAAACATACATAACTATGTTGAACTGTGGGTGTACTATAGGTACACCTCTGCCTAACCCTTCAGGGAATACAGACGTGTCGTTATGTTACAAATCACTCGAGATGGCTAGAAGGCTTACTTAACAATAGCAAATAATAGTAGAATACAGTGTGAGTTTTTATAATGTGCACATATCGAAATGAGCTTGATGCTTAATTTTATCGACGGATTTTTTTAAAGCTATTGCATAGCTTTTATCGCATGCTTTGAGCGCGGCGACCGAATCAAGAAATTCCGTAACGAAAATAAAACCGTAACGAAAATAAAACCTAACACCCCCCACTCCGCCTACAATGTAATGACGGTTCCCATGACAACGTGATGTTGACATGGGAACGTAATTTTTGTTTTATGTCATCACGTTATCATCCCAAGTGTAGCGTTGACAAATAGGAAGTATGGAGGTTACAAATGCTATGCAATAGCTTTACCGCGGCAGTCCCCGAGTGCCACACGTTTTTTTTTTTTTACGATTATTGTAAAAAATTGATGAAAAAAACAGATTTTTGCTAAAAAAAAAATGTTTATTTTCAATTGAGGGTAGTTTTTTTCCACAATTTTTATTTTATGAGGACGCCTGATTACTTCCAATCATTATGGAATTTGTTTCATCGCGATAGATTATTTAGTTTAAAAGTAACACCGTTTTGTTAAAAAAAAAACAAAAAGTATAAAAAAATATTTAGATTTTTTAAAATATTTTTTCCATCGATAAAACTAAGCATAGAAACATTTATATTCGTATTCAACAGCAACAACGGAAGTAAGACATCTTTAAATACCTACATAGTCAGAAACCGTAAACTGTTTACAAAAATGCGAATTACAGTGCACGCTCCTCAATTGAAAAATAACTTCAGAAATGTATGAAACAAATCACTTATATCTGTTCAAACAAATAACATAATCCCACTTGATTCAATAAAAAAACAAACAAATTCGACTTTTGCAAGTATCCGAGATTTTTTTTACTCAGAAATTATTGGTTTAACAGAGTTTTACGTAAAACACATGTTTGTAAACATGATGTTCATTGAATAAGTATTACAGTGTTACCACAGGTTCCTCAAATAGTATAAAATGTAGGACGATCACCGGATTTTGTTGGTAGTGTTTAGTAACGGTTGCGGTCTTAGTTTTTTATAACCGTAATTCATCTGCCTAGCCTTTTCCCAACTAATTTGTGGTCAGCCTTCCAGTCTAACCAGATGCAGCTGAATACAAGTATTTTACATGGAGTGACTGCCTATCTGACCTCCACAACCCAGTCACTGGGTAATACGATACTCCTTGGTCAGACTTTTGGGCTTCTGACGACCCGTAACGACTGTCAAAGATCTACGAATGACAGCCGGGACCAACGGCTTAACGTGCTTTCCGAGGCACGGAAGGATCTTGGTATGTAAAGATGGTCACTCATCCATGGACCAACCGCGGCAAGCATAGCTTAAACTGATCGATTGACCTGTGAAGCTGTTATTCCACAAGCCAATTCGGTTATTACTGATAGTAAATTAGCCTTTAAAAGTTTGCTATAAATAATGTAAATATGTATCTTCATAGTTGAAAGAAGGGCCTCCAAAAGTTCAATAAAATTCTTCTAGTTTCAAATTCCTTAGTTAATACCTATTTCTATCGTTCGGTTTTACATTTTTAGGATGTTCAACAGTAACTTATAGGGGATATTTTAATCAGAAAAAAAAGGTTGTATTTTTTACGAAAAAATGTAAAAGTAGGTAAGTATTTATGTAAATCTATTATAGCAAAACTTTCACCAAACACTTTTCTAGAATCAGTTACAAAATCTAAAAGTCAAGTTTCAACAAGACATCAAGAAACCGATCTTTATCTATGTATTTTCAAAGTATTCGTGAAATCTGTACGAACAGCCATAATACATGCTTTCCGTACATGACTTTCGATCCAATGAGGCTAATAAATATTCAAGAGGAGTCTAGCTTTTCCGTTCCAACTAGGCTCTTCAGAAACAATTTAGCCTAGCCGTTTATTTTTATAGCCTGGACAGGGACGTGCGGGAATTGTGAAGTAAGAATTCGATTGTTGGGTCTTATCGCTATACAGGGTAAGTTTTTAACCAGTGCGCAAACTTAAACACGTGACTTTACTCATCATTATGAACAACATTTACTATGGAACCAAACCTGAAATCGCGAAAAAAAATCAGCTGTTCCCTACATTTATGTTCGCATAACTCGTCAAAATGTATGGAACAGCAGATTTTTTTTCGCGATTTCATATTTGGTCCCATAGTAAATGTTGTTGTTGGTGTATAATAGGTTCAGTCCTACCGCGAAAATAGTGGGCGAAAAAATCATTGCATATTTTCTGAACAGAGAATCCTTTAATTCCCATTCTTATTTTTGAACAATCTTACGACTTCTTATCTATCAAACATCGTCATTATTTATTCTATTATTTATCTAACCGAAATCATCAATATAGATAGAACTATATAACAGTTATCGCATTATGAAAACGTTTCCATCTACTACCTGCTCTAAAAAGTACCATCTCATTTTAAAAAAGTACCATCGACTCGAAAAGAAGAATAATGGAAGTACAAAATGTAATGTAACCCACTTGATCCAGTTCATATTGGGTACAACACGTGTGTGTTTACGAATTTCACAGGCCGTGTAACATCAAAATCAGTGGGTATGTCAGATTAAAAAAGTTTTAAGTACATTGAAATTGGATTAACCCCGAGTTTTCAGTTATTACGTTTATACGCAAACATTTAAAGGGTATTTAAATAAATAAGTTATTTCATTATTTTATCGTATGTTTTTGGGGCATCGACAAACAAATCACACCACTCTAACCTTCCCTTTTGTTTAAGTCCTGTCTGCTCTATATATGCAGTCACACGGTTGCTAGTATTGACTTAAGTATACCGTGCGATTAGTTAATATTACTTAAATAGTTTTTGATATAGGTAACTACATGCAATCAGTAACATTATAACTTACTAAATAATTTACATTATTGTCATCATATACCCATAATTAATATGAGAGCAGTGACTGCCTGAGTTTGGACCCAGGCAGGCACTTTACTTTGTGTATTTAATTCCATTACCGCAGTTCTCAAAACGGTGTAGGAAAACCAAAAAAAATCGAAGACATATGACATCCACCAATTCGCAGTGGGCCTGCGTGGTGGATTATGGCCCAGTCCCTCTTACAGAGGCCTGAGTCCCAGTATTGGGAACATTATAGGCTGATTATGACCCATAATTATTATGTGTTCAGTTCATAATGTTTTGTTATCAGTTAAAACTATCTCTCAGAAGCTTTGAAAGGCGAATCACTAGCCTCATAAAAAGGCGCAATGATATTTGCTTAATGTAGCTAGCAAAGTGCCTTTTGATAATAGTTCATCCTTAATATTATAAATGCGAAAGTAAGTTTGTTTGTTACGCCTTCACGCTAAAACGGCTGAACGGATTTGGATGAAATTTGGCACATATATAGATGATGCCCTGGAAAAGAACATAGGATACTTTTTTTTTCCCACGGGATCGAGACTTATGCGGGTGAAACCGCGGGGCGCAGCTAGTATATGATAAACTAGCGGACGTCACGCGGTTTCACCCGCGTAGTTCCCGTTTCCGTGGGACTACGGGGATAAAATATAGCCTATATGACTCGCTGATAATGTAACTATCCATTGCTGAAAGAATTTTTCAAATCGGTCCAGTAGTTTTTAAGTTTATTCGTTACATACAAAAATATAAATCTTTCCTCTTTATAACATTAGTATAGATAAAGTTTTTTGAAATTAATGAATGTCTGCTCCAGTCTGACTGATATATTATGTGAGGAGTGGTCTGCGATCACCAACCACACCACACCACACTTACTTGAAGACTACATTTAAATGCCTGAAGAACCGTAGCCACTATTGACTTGATAACCTCTTACTAGTTTCAAAATGTGACCAACTTTTAGCCATCAGTATGCATACCGGCTAAATGTTGTTAACCGAATCACCATTCGGTCAGCAACATTTAGCTCAGTGTGGTCTACCCTGATAATTAACTTTTCCTAGCTATCCAGATGACACTAGTGATAAGAGCGTGCATTCTGAAAGTGGGTCAAACATTTCGGTGTTTTGATTAATTTGGCAATATTACTGTATGGAAATATGAAATATGACTAACTAGGGAACTAAAATATTGATTATGAAATGCAATAATGAATATCGTAACACCGAATATTTAGTTTTAGATGTAAAAAAGTATTTGAAAATTCAAAAAAATCAAAAGTCATTTATTCAAACTAGGCTAATCAGCACTTTTCGAACGTCAAAATTACATAAGACAGTCCCCCAAAAACGCCCACCCTTCATCACTTCCTAGTGCCTTTAGCTGGGAAGAAGAAGTGGCGCAACAAACTCCCCAGCAGCACAGCTGTCTGTTCAAGTTAGAAAAATGATTCACAATAGTATGCAAAATAACTTACATTATGCAACACAAAACATAATTCAAATGATAAATTATAGGCCATATGTCAGCTAGCACACGCCAATATACCAACTAAAAACATTTCAAATGCCTTTTTTACACCTAAAACGGTTACAACATCAAATTCAGTGTTAAAATTGCAATTCATTATTCACTAGTTAGCGATATTTCATATTTCCATACAGTAATATTGTTAAATTAATCAAATCAACTTTTAGAATAAACGCTCTTAGGAAAACAATCAACCGGTTGGTTACTAAAACGGTTTTTTTTTTTCGAAACTCTAAGTTCGGTTTCACAGTTGAAGTGGCTTAGTATAGATATTTTTTAGGGAAAAGAATGAAAGAAAGAAAATATCTTTATTTGCGGTAAACATGACGCAAAGAAAGATCACAAACACAAAAAAGAACAAATTGGGGGATTATGTACAGAATTAACTCTGAGCCTGATGCTTATCAGCATCCGCCTAGCCTTATCCCAACTATGTTGTGGTCGGGTTCCGTCTAACTGGATGCAGCTGAATACCAGTATTTTACATGAAGCGACTGCCTATCTGACCTCCACAACCCAGTAACTGGGTAATACGATACCCCTTAGTAAGACTGGTTGTCAGACTTTTGGGCTTCTGACGACCCGTAACGACTCAAAGATCCACGAATGATAGCCGGGATCAACAACTTAGCGTGCTTTCCGTGGCACGGAGGAGTCTCGGTACGTAAAGATCCACAACCACCACATCCCATCCACATCCACAACCCTGTTACTGGTTAACACGATACACCAGTCTTGCGGTATCACTAAACAAATAAATACATTGATAAGTACCAGGAACATGGCAAACACTCTAACCACAAACGTAACAACAAATTGTATCAAATTACGTTGCAATTAACGACACAAGCTACGCCACACACCCCACAGTAGGTCTTTGATCTCAAAGTCAAACGTTTTCTAATCACAACGTGTCTCTGTTTGCAAGAAACTGTCGCGTTTAAATTGAAATGAGCAAGTCTGTACATCAATGTATAAGTAAACGTTTTGCTTGTAATAGTGTTTGTGGAAGCTTGATAATTAAGAATTAGGATTATTTTAATTAGACTTGTTAACTAAGACTGCCTCATTGGTCTAGTGGTCGCAAGCGCTACTGCTGAGCATGAGGTCCTAGGTTCGATTCGGGCAAAATATTATTGGGTTTTTCTATCTGAAATTTCTCAGTAGCAGCTCGGAGTCTGGATTTGTGCCCGGTTGATGGCAATAGGCTCGCCCCCTATAACATGGGACTTAAACATAACTGGCGAAATGTGAGTGTACCTGCTACAGGGACACCTCTGCCCAACCCTTCGGTGAAACAAGGCGTGATGTTATGTTATGTTATTGTTAACTATATGTATTTGTTAGTTTGTTGTTGTCACGAGAACGTGGTATCGGGATCAAAAGTATCCTATTTCCTAACCCAGGTCATTGTCCACCTGTGTGCCCAATAAAATCGAAATCCATTCAGCCGTTAAGATGTGAAATGGAAACAGACATACAGACAGAAATCCCACCGGAAACATGACTTTTATTCTTATAACTTCATAAGCAAGAAACTGTGTAGAAATAAAATAACATTCTGGAAAGTAACGTGGTTTTAGAAACTGTATACATCTTGATGCAATTACGTTTTCCGTGAAAGCAAGTCTCTAGTTGGCGCAAGGATTAGATATACGAGAGTTTCATAGAATCGTGCTATTTAGCTTATTTCGAAATACGACGCAGTTGCTAAATGAGGTTTGCTTGTTATTTTTGTCATTGGATGCATTATTATGTAGACGATGTGACAAATTCTTGTAAATGTAATTATTTCAAACACGCTGTTTGCCGCAACTTCGTCTGTTATCCAGGTTGAAAAGTAGCTTATATCCTTCTCCAAGTCATGGTCTACCCATGCAGCAAATTTCATCAAAAACCGTTCAGCCGTTTTAGCTTGAAAGCGTAAAATACAAACAAACTCACTTTCGAATTTATAATATTAGTTAGGAAATAATTCATTGACGTTTTATGCTTTTGGAAAATAAATACGTTTCTGTTTTTAATTTTAACTTCTCTGCCTTGTTGATCATTAGATTTGATGCTTGGATTTTCGTTAACTAACACCATTAACTGAACCTTAATTGCGTAACACACTTTCAATCACAATCTGAATGATTTTGAAGGATATTACTAATCCATTGCTTCATATGTTCGAAAAATTTGTCTGCTCAACAACGTTAATAACGCAATGAATATTATTGAACTGTCAAAATGAAAGCCATTGCTACTGTTAGTGTGTTACGCAACACGTTGATCACATGACATTATAATATTTTTATAGATACATACGTCATCATCATCATCGTCATCAGCCTATAGCAGTCCGCTGCTGGACATAGACCTCTCCAATTGCACGTCATTCAGCTCGATTCTCAGCAACTCTCATCCAGCTGCTACCAGCCACCCTGCGAAGATCGTCACTCCTTCTAGCCTGAGGGCGTCCTACCTTACGTTTGCCAATTCGCGGTCTCTACTCAAGAACACGTGTACCCCAACGGTCATCGGTTCTACGGCTGATATGGCCGGCCCACTGCCACTTCAGCTTGCTAATTCTGTGAGCTATGTCGATAACTTTGGTTCTCTGCCGGATCACTTCGTTCCGGATTCGATCTCTCAGAGAGACTCCAAGCATAGCCCGCTGCATGGCTCGCTGAGCAACCTTAAATTTATGGACCAGCCGTACCGTGAGTGTCCATATTTCGGCTCCGTAGGTCATAACAGGCAGGACGCACTGATTGAAAACCTTCGTCTTTAGACTCTGTGGATATGTACGTAATTATTTTCAAATGTAGTCAAAACCGCTTGTAACAACTTCTGGTTACAACGAGGAACTTCTGAGGTCCCAGCATTTTTGTTTATTTAACACAGCGTTTGGTTATAACAAATATCGGCTATAACAACCGATCGCTTCGAAGTCATTATAAACGGTTTTGACTGTAATTGTACCTGATCTTCATTTTTTTTAAGTAGCAGGGTGTCATCAAATAGACAGAGACTGGAGTTATCGTATCTTATTACAAATATAATATAGGTACATCTATATATTACATAGACATGTATCCTTCAACCCTATCGCTTGTACCAATTAGCGAATGAACAGTGGCCCCTTATAAATTATTGCTTAACAATCCGTATCTCGACTGCCGCTACAAATACTATCGAAAGTGCAAATCAACAACTTTACAGGATAGTAATTTAAAGTTTTGTTTAGATATAAAAGGCAGGGTATATTTCTCGCAGAACAGATGGTCGATGGAGCCGAAAGGTTCTGGAGTGGTGACCGCTTACCGGAAGACATAGCGTTGGAAGGCCTCCCACAAGGTGGACCGTTGACCTGTACCCTAATTGCGTAATGCACGATCAATCACAATTTGTTTCGATTTGAAACAGATAGTGCTTCATAAGTTGGAAGATAAAATTTGCTCAACAACATAAATAATACAATGAATGTTGTCAAAATTAAACAAATTTCTCATAATCATTTACGAAAATAAGTTACGCAATTAGGGTACTGGTGAAGGCCGAAGGAATTGGCTGGATGCGAGAAACACAGAACCGGATGAAGTAGCGGTGGCCTATGTCCAGCAGTGGACATCTTTTGGCTGGAAATGATGATAGAAGAAGACTTTCTTCTTCTGTTAGAGAAAGCCTATTACAGCACTGACGAATTTCTGAATGATAAATTAATCTAATTCTTGTATTTATGTTATTTGTAATTACTTTGACATTATATTGACCAATTTTATTAAAATATTTAGAGTTGTTGACACTATTCTGTCGTACATTTTAATTTTTAAATTCTAATTTGTACTGTTAATAATAATGAATAATTTTATAATTAATTGATTAAATGTAATAACCTACCTACTTATATTTGTACGCCGTTAAGGCAAAACATGACTGTGATATAATTTAATTGTATCATCTTGCATGCCATGTGTGTATACTCATGTTTTGGACAAATAAATGATCTTTATCTTTATCTCTTATCTTTATCTTTCATCATGATTCACATTCACATTTTTCTTTGCCCTGACTACGAATCTATGAATATAAACGAATATAAACTAATAAATGCGGAAGTGAGTTTATTTGTTTTTATGTTTGTTTGTTACGCTTCTCGCTAAAACGGTTGAACGGATTTGGATGAATTTCGGCACATGGGTAGACTATGACCTGGAGAAGGACTACTACTTTTCATCCTAGATCGCAGATAAACTCGTGGGCAACAGCCGGTATCTTAATATTTCTGAATCCCTGTCACCTTTCCAAACCGTAAATAAAAAAAAAACAATAAATATTAGTTTTATTATCCCAGGGTTTTATATTCTAAATACAAGCCAGGATTTTCTGCCCTATAAAGGGTTTACGAATTTTGATGAAATTTTGCACACAGGTAGACTTTTATTTACTTTTAACTTTTCTAAATATTGGATTTTCGATAATATACACATATATGTCGGACCCGGTCATTAGTACAGACACAAAACGAATCGCAAGCGCGCCACTGGCGACATCAAGAGTGATCTACCTACACCAAAAAAAGCGCGCTTCTACAGAGTCGTGATGTTTTAAGGCCACGGTGAGGAGAACATTCAGCCTCTGGTCGCATTGGAGTCAAGACGTCGCGGAACTGTTCTCGATTCGTGGTGCTCAGTTATTGTGTTAGTTGTAATTTGTGATCATTTTGTTAATTGGTGATTTTAATAAACGCCGTCGCACCCAGTGTGTGTATAATTTAGCTAGTGTGATTCATTTGATAGTAAATACACATACAACGACACATAAAAAAGTAAACTTAGTAGAAATTACAAAGCACTTGTATTATTTTTCTGCCTGACTTAAGGAACTGAATCTGTAAAAAAATGACAATATTCGGAAAATAAAGAGCATTATTCAGATTTTGCAGTTCCGATAGTGTTTGCAGCGGTAGTCAATCGATGAAGATGTATCTAAATCCGAACAAGATGGAAGATTAATATGGACGGATTACAAACAAGGTTTCAATCGGTTTAGACAAATATTAGGAGGTCGGACGGAATTGAGACTGAGGTGCTGCCCTTCCATGATTGGGTTAAGTTTACAAGGATATACTGAGCAATTGTGTTGACGAGCTTAGTCTGAGATGTGGCAAGGGTTAATTTAATATTCTAGGTTAATGTATCGTGGGATTGATGTGATCGAAATAGCCTCTCTAAAGTCTTCATAAGTTCATGCAAAAATATTTTGATTTCATTCGTTTTAAAGTTCGAGTTAAGACTATTTATATTTTCCGTGTATCCATTACCCAAACAGGGAAATTAATTGTTAAGCCAATTGACACCCTACGTCATTTTACCATTTCATACAACTAAAGTGAGCGCAAGATAAGTCTGCGCGGCTGGTGGCGCTGGTGTGCTTAAATTGTGTACTGTAAATATTTAAAACATTAAATCTATGTTAATAATTTAATCTTAATTATTAATCCCATATTAATATTAAATAATTCTATACTTAATTTGACCTTACATAAACGACAAGACAGCGGAATACGACCCCTAGCTGGAGGTTTTAAGTGTAGTAGCTTAAGATACCTACAGGAAAGCCCGGTTAAGTAGTCATGATCTCAGAGGTCAACTACGAGATGCCGTACGTAAAAAATAAAGCTGAATACGATTAGTTTCGATTTAACCGCTCGCAGTCTATCCGTTTATTCGAATCACAACTGTCAAAGAATGACAGTTGTGATTCGAATTTATGGACAATTAAGTTGGTTATGAATTTGATGAACAAATTAATTTCTTTGTCAATCGGACAAACAACACTATTTAACAACAACAATCGATAATCAACAACAACAATCGACAATCGATAATACAATCGTTATTTTGTGCACTTTTAATGAAATAAAGGATACATTGTGGGACGTTGTTTTGTTTCAACATTTTAGTAATTAAATTACTAATTTTACATAACATAACATCACGCCTTGTTTCCCCGAAGGGTTGGGCAGAGGTGTCCCTGTAGCAGGTACACACCCACATTTCGCCAGTTATGTTTAAGTCCCATGTAATAGGGGGGAGCCTATTGCTATCAACCGGGCACAAATCCAGACTCCGAGCTGCTACTGATAAATTTCAGATAGAAAAACCCAATAACACTGCCCGACCCGGGAATCGAACCCGAGACCGTGGCCTTCCAGCAACATGGCAACCGAAGGAACACGGGTGGGTTTCAGTCAGTAAAAGTCTGACACGCCTTCGGCTCTGCCCAGAGCGCGAGCGGGAGAAGTTATTAGATAATTTCCCAACCAAAATAAAAGGACCTCATGCTTAGCATGCGACCACAAGACCAACGAGGCAGTCCAATAATTTCCACTAATTTGTCCACTAATTTTAGTAAGTACATTAACGTTTATTTGTTAGTCTGTACCTCAAAGTCAAAGTCAAATCATTTATTTCAAATAGGCCCATGAATGGCACTTTTGAACGTCAAAAATTACAAAATAATAAAATTGATTCTAGTCGCCCCTTCCAAAAGGTAGTTTTCGTATGGAGAAGAATGTGCAAGAAACTCCACCGTTACTCTTTTAAAATGTTTTACAATTGTTTGTATTGTCATTTGTTAAATAATTATTATATGTGAAGACGATGCACCTAGAATAAAATTACTATACCACAATAGGTAAAAAGAATTAAAAATTAAGCAACGACAAATAGTTTAATATGTGTTAGATACATGGTGCTCACATATTGACAAACATTGTAAAAGTAGACAATTTTCCTAAAATTTTACAATTAATAAGTCAGTGTGTGAGGAAGTAATCAAAGAATGTAAAATCAAATTTTACAATTAAATTAGCAACCAGTTTGATTTTGTCTTGATTCTAAATTGTCCTATGGAGCAGGAACAGCATGTTTCCAAGCACTCTTATCTTGGATATAATCCTCTAATTTGTAATATGCTTGTTTACAAAGTGTACTTTTAATATGAGTTTTAAATTTTCTTTCATTTAATTGCAATATGTCACAAGGTATTTTGTTGTAACATTTAACACAGTACCCCATAAAAGATGTCCTCTATATCGAAGTCTGGTTAGGTATTGGGCTTGACCGAAACCCTAATTTACTTCGCAACATTAGTCAATACTGGTCTGGCGGAGTACACAGACATGATCCCAAAACCCGAATCTCTTGTTATTTCAGACTAAATAATATGTAAACACATAAAAGCACTTAAATTTAATACCTTTTATTGCAAATACTGGATTGAAGCACTAGAAAGCTAGGCCACGTTTATTTATCGTAGAAGATCAAACCAATTGAATATAAACACATTTCTATAGGTACTCTATTTATCTAAACTTTTAAACTAATATTAAAATGAGGTAAAATTGCTTGTTTATAAATGGTAATCTCTGGAAGTATTGATCCGATGACATAAAATCGATAGAGGATGAGGAACAGGGTGTTAAGTTCACTCATCCTCTTTAGAAAAGGGAGGATCCTCCGACCAGACGGGTGTTGTGTCTGGTGGGCATTTGCCCAACGATTGATTCCGGGAAATCATATATATGCTGAACGTGCGGTAAACTCTGCTTGCGCGATCCAGGACTTCGCGTGGCGTTAGTATGATGCGTATTTCACATGTGGCGATGCAGATGCCTCACAATATTAAACCAGCTCATTCATATGAATAATTTATTCAGCTTCAGTTTCACTAACACAAATTGTTTCCAGAATACCAATAATATTTATTAGTTTTATTTATTTACTAGCTTCTGCTCGCAGTTTCGTTCGCGTGGAAGTTGATGAAATATAGCCCAAGTTACTCGCTGATAATGTAGTTTTCTCCAAGTAAAAGAATTTTTAAAATTGGTTAAAATGTTTTTGAGTTTATCCATTACAAACAAACAAATATACAAAAAAAAAAGGATTGTGTGGTTTTATGAAACCACGGTAAAAGTGAAACTTTTAAGCGAACTATAGGCGCCGCCATATTGGCCTTGGCTGCTCTGACGAGCGCCTTTCACTTTATCCCTACTTCGCGGCCGACCGTCACGCGACATGCAACACACAGACGAAAAAGTTTGAGACGATGTAATAAAAGTTTCGCTTTAAAAATATTTACTCTTTAGAATATTAGTTTAGATGACCCAATTTATTGTACACCAGATTAAACATTACAAAAAATAAATTAAATACTACAAAAGACTACAATATTGCAACATTGTAACCCGTATTTTCCCACATTTAGACTTGATGCAAGTGTTGTCCAATCTAGAATCTGTCCAGCTCATTCCGCCATCTCCTTCACGGTCCACAGCTGGACCGTGAAGCTGTGCAGAGCGTAGATAGCAATTTTGGCTCGCAGCTCCAATGGTATGTGACGGCTTGTCCAATTCCACTGTAGCTTAAGGCCCCGTTCACGGCTTCGGGCGATGCGACTTGCGATGCGACTTGTGAAGCGACTTGCGACACGCGCCTCTTATTTCCGCTCACCAATGATTTTTATGGCTTCTTCTTCTTTTCGTGTAATTTGTGACTAACCTGTCAGTTAAAGCCACCCATGGGCCTCTGACTTGGCTTCACGTGCTGTCGAAAAATATATCTCAGGCATACCGGTTTCCTCACGATGTTTTCCTTCACCGTTTTTAGGGTTCCGTAGTAAACAAGGAACCCTTATAGTTTCGTCATGTCCGTCTGTCTGTCTGTCTGTCCGCGGTCTAGCTCCGAGACCCTTAGTACTAGAAAGCTGTAATTTGGCATAGGTATACATATAAATCACATCGACAAAGTGGTAAAACAAAATTGTGAAAAACATTTTTTTTAGGGTACCTCCCATACACGTAAAGTGGTGATGTTTATTTTTTATTTTTTTATCCCATGATGTGGGGTATCAATGGAAAGGTCCTTCAAATCATTGTGAGTTTGTGAAAACCATTTTTGGATTCAGGGATCCGTTTGTGAAATATTAAGCTTTAAAGTGCTAATTTTTGTTAGAGACAAGTGTCCTCCCCTGCCAGCTAAATGGTTGGTTTTGGATATGTTAAAAAAATCACAGTAGTAGTTTATATAACGAAATTAAAAGGAAAACTATCACAGCTAAGTAGGCTTTACAAGTTAACGAGTAATAATTGACCAACTTAACTTTGCAGTTGCAAAAGCGTGTTTTCCCATACATTTCGTATGGGAGAACATGTTTATCAACTACAAAGTTAAATTTGTTTTTGGGATAAATTCATCCCAACTACGGAACCCTTCATTGTGCGTGGTCCGACACGCACTTGGCCAGTTTTTTTAATGGCGTACTGGATTTTTAAGTCTTAGCCACCGTGGCGCACGCTGATGCACGAGCATGCGGCGCATTTTAGCTGCGAGGGTTCGTTTGTTTGACAACGAGGGTCTACGATTCCACTGCAGCGCACACTCATCATCTGCCTAGCCTTTTCCCAACTATGTTGGGGTCGGCTTCCAGTCTAACCGGATGCAGCTGAATACCAGTATTTTCCACTGCAGCGCACACTATACACGAATATTAACCCACGTCCATGTCACCACGTCCCACCTCCCGCAGTGCAGCTACGCAGACGCACGCTTCCGTGTATCGCGTGCATAGCGTTGACAGCGTTGAGCTGCGTGGGCGCCTTATTCGAGCAATCCACGCGTGTAGCAATGACGTCATTAATCTTGTATTCGTGCATAGCGTGTCCGTGGGTTGCAGTGGACATTATCACATACATTTTCTTGCAAAGCTAAGCTAGGCACACGTGCGTAGCCTCTCCGTGCGCAGCGGTGGGGCTCCGCCTTAACACGTCAAATTCTTGGCAAGTGCTAGATTTCAGTAACTAATGAAATAACTCAAAAGGGATTATCGATGAATTAATGACTTCATAAATCAAAGTAAAGGATATTAATACACATTTATTACTCTCTAAACAAACTCAGATTTAACGATTGTTGTATTACGATGTTTTAACGGAAAATTTGGAATTAGGTTTCCGTTATTACTGAATACATCAAGATAATGGTTTTATTCCAAGATAAATATTTAGAAATCTATCGTCGAGTTAACTTAGTAAGCCTTTTATTTATACATCATGTATGCTGAAAGTTTTACTCCCTCGGGCCTGATTTTGAAAGGCTGATTAGTCAAAATGATTTTATTTCTGTAAGTTGGTTTGTACAAAAACTTTTACTACACGTCTATCATATTTTTTCCTATGAGGGACTTATGGCTAAGTAATAACAGCTGCACAGGTCGATCGATCAGGTTAAGCTACGCTTGCCGCGGTTGGTCCGTGGATGGGTGACCATCTTTACATACCAAGTCCCCTCCGTGCCTCGGAAAGCACGTTAAGCCGTTGGTCCCGGCTGTCATTTGTAGATCTTTGACAGTCGCTACGGGTAGTTAGAAGCCCAAAAAGTCTGACAACCAGTCTTACCAAGGGGTATTGTGTTACCTAGTCACTAGGTTGTGGAGGTCAGATAGGCAGTCGCTCCATGTAAAATACTAGTATTCAGCTGCATTCGGTTAGACTGGAAGCCGACCCCAACATTGTTGGGAAAAGGCTAGGCAGATGATGATATCATATTTTTTCCTATCTGACTACTCTGAAAAGAAAGGCCGAAACAAACTCAGAGGTCACAGTCTCTTTCAAAGTCCAGATATAATCTTGGTCAGATCATGTAAAGATCATGTAGATTGGTATCTGAAATGGTCTTTTGAGGAAAAAACCAGACAGATTGAGTGGACCTGTCCAATCAGTGCACGCATTTGTCAGTAATCTTGCAGCTCAACTCAGAAAACGAGCTTAACGATTTTACGAACAATACCTTGGGTTGGCACCATAAATTACTAAAACTGCCAGACCATGATTAAAAAGTAACTGAGAAAAAAAAAAAACAAAAAAAAAATATCCCACATATTGTCTTCGTATTCACAATAATTAAAATAATATCATACTTTACAAAGTAAATATTCATGTCAATAATTATAGTAGTCTGATTAGTAAATCTGGTATCAAATCAGTAAATCAGCGATTGGTTTACTAAATTAATAACAGCCCATCAAATCCCTTGACATGAGATTGACAACAGATTACTCACATAACCCTTTAGTTTTTAGAAACAGGAAGTTAATACTAAAAGGAAAGACCTTGATGTCTATTGTTAAGGGCTAAACAAGTCATCCTCATTAATATTTGTTTAAAAACCCGAAAATATAATGAATTTTTAGTTCTTCTACTTTTCGTGTCGATGGTTTTTTCTATAATTTATTATTGTTTGAGGCCAGTATGTTGATCGCGGCATTAGTGGCGTTTTTGAAGTAAAACTTCTTTAGGCGCGTTGGGCATTTTTGAGATGAAAAAAAACAATTGAACTCGCGACACCTCATTTTTGTAAACGCGATTGTGCTCTTTATTTATATTACGTTACGGATATTGATCCGTAACGTAATATAAATAAAGATTTCCTTTTTTTGTCACCGCGATTGTGCTCTTTATTTAGATAAGGTTACGGACCAATGTTCTATACAAGTATTGTTCTTCCACCAATACGATCTTGTTCAAGTTTTCACTTCTATAGCTTTTATCGCGGGCTTTGAGCGCGGCGACCGAATCAAGAAATTCCGTAATGTAACGAAAATAAAACCGTGACGAAAATAAACACCCCCCACTCCACCTACATGTAATGACGGTTCCCATGACAACGTGATGTTGTCATGGGAGCGTAATTTTTGTTTCATGTCATCACGTCATCATCCCATGTGTAGCGTTGACAAATAGGAAGTATGGAGGATACAAATGCTATGCTAAATAATAGCTTCACCGCGGCAGTCCCCGAGTGCTACACGTTTTTTTTTTAGGTCTTCTTTAGAGCAAGTGAACAGGCACTATTAGAGATCTCTCGCACTAGACGGCCACGACTGGTCAAAGTCGTGGCCGTCTGGTAGTGGTATTGTATGGTGTGCGGCTAGTTGGCCGTTGCGACCAAGTGCGTGATTCGTATCGGTTTCTATAGTTTACCTGGTCGCAATCGTGGATGTGGCCGTCTAGTTCGCGAGATCCCTTAGGTGAACAAAAAAAATACACTTTAGATATCACAAACAGCATTGAATCCAATTAGAAAGTCGTTGCAAAGATAGATCTTTTTAAAAACGACTTTAATGCAGATACTTTAAATTCAAACTACAATACACAAAAAAAACAATTAATTGTAATGCACATAGTTTTGCAATTAATCTGTTTCAAAGTGCAGGGTTACTATTCACCAAATCCGTATTTATGTGATATGTTTATTGTGTAATTATGTAAAACAGTTGCGGCATCCTCGGGAAATTATCTATTTATTTGTACGCTGAGCACGTTTTGCGAGCAGAGTGGCTATTGCTGAAACTGCTCGATATTTTAGAGTCTAAACTACTCGATATTTTCTAATATCTTTTTGGGTTATAAAATTAAAATGTTGATAGTAAATTGCCTTGTCTTGAATCCATTTTTTATTGAAACTATGTAAGTATCTGCGAAAATATCGCCCAACTGTTTAGGTACTTAATTTATTTATGGGCATAAAAAATAAATATTCGAATTTTTATGCCATAAAAGTTTCATGAATAAATTATTCAGATACAAAAATGTGTATTCTTTTGAGGCGATGATTGAATTTTTATGATCAAGTTATGATTAATATTCTTTTAAAGAAAATAAAAACTTTTTCATACGAATTAAGTACCTACTTAGTCTTGGGTCGTTAGGAGGACAATATTGGTTAAACAAGCAACATAGCCTTTACTTAAAAGTAAACTGAGTCGATTTTACTACCTTTCACTAGGGTATCGTGTTACACAGTAAATTAAATTTAATTAAAATCTTTTATTTCCTTATAATCCATTTGGTTAGTATACATACGACTTAGAAACTAGTGTTAGTACTAACATCTACTAGAAAAACAATACAAACTATTCATTACTACGCCACACTGGCATGTAGGTGTATCCAATGTCCCAGTATGAGGCTGTCCCATCTATCAGCTAGAGTTTTCTGGATGCTGTTGGGGATGGCGCGTACCTTGCGCATAATGGAAGCGCAACGCTTGTGCATGGTGACGTGACAACCATCTATTCTGGCCTCTGCGAACATTCGAAAGAACTGCAGTAGCGCGGCAACCCTATCAACACCTTGAAATCTTTATTGTATTGTACGCGCAGGACGCTGTATGCCCTTTGCGTGTAGTTGACCCACAGACTGCATGAATAAAACGACTGACAGTACGCTGTAAATAGTGTATCCTGTGTGTGCGTAAATGGGTTGTGGTGGTGAATTTGGAAGTGGCTCCATGTCAAATACGGGTATTTAGCTGCATCCGGTTAGACTGGAAGTTAAACCCAACAAAGTTAGGAAAAGGCTAGGCAGATGATGATACTGAGTCAATTTATCAATCAATAGCTTCTGCCAGCGGCTTCGCGTCAGTGAAAATAGGTTTAGTATTTTACTGCTGAAGGAATGTTTAAAAAAAAATCGGTGCAGTAGTTTTTTAGTTTATCTATTACAAACAAAAATACAAAGCTATTCACTTATAATGTAGATAACATGATTTAAGTAATTTGATATCGATTACAAGATTCAATCGAGAAAAATCGAATGGGACACCATAATAGGCTACTCGATACCCCTTCCAGGGGCCTTAATTATTCTGGAAATATATTTACAGATGGTTAAGTGTTAATATCGACAGCGCCGTAATGATCACGGCCTCATTTGTATTCATAAAATATAAGGTCCATGGCAGCAGGAAATTAAAGGTGAGAAGTTTGGTCAATTACTTAACAAAACATAACATCACACCTGGATTTCCCGGAAGGGTAAGCAGTAGTGAGTAGTTATGTTTAAGACGCAGATATATGCCAGTGACCTTGAATGGTTAGCTTGCTTGTTCTGTTCTGAGCTTACGCAATGCGTCGCATGTCCAGCCAGTAATAGGACTCGCCTATTAAGGTGCGATGACCCAAATTAGACGCTTTATTAATTTATTTATACACTAGCTTCTGCCCGCGACTTCGTTTGCGTGGAAGTCGTAAGACACCACAATATACTACAACAACAGCCACACTTTTATAAAACTTCCCTTAAAACTACGTTTGTAGTTTTATTCTCAGCAGCCAAAAAACTTTTTACAAAAAAAAAACAACCGACTTCAAAAAAAAAACACTACAAAGTGAAAAATTACTTTAATTTCGGAAGTCGGTGTCTTTGGTTTTTAATTTTCGTTCTTTGTCACCGACTTCCGAAATTAAAGTTATTTTTCACTTTGTAGTGTTTTTTTTTTGAAGTCGGTTGTTTTTTTTTTGTAAAAAGTTTTTATTTTTCACTTTTTAGTTGTGATACCTACCCCATACAAATTCGAATACTACTACCTGCTATGTAAATAACAGTGACAGGAAGTTATCATAATATCATCCACATACTAAGTGAGGATAAAATACGTATTATTGAAGCTAACTCAAAAACTACCCAAGCAAAGTTAATAAAATTTATATGGAACTACCTCTGAAGTATGATCTACCAAACAAAAAAAGAACCATCAAAATCAATTCATAATTGACGGAGTAATCGCGTAACAAACATACAAAAAATAAAAAACAACATACAGTCGAATTGAGAACCTCCTCCTCTTGGAAGTCGGTTAAAAATATACAGAGAGTCAGGAATGGTGACTCGGGAGCAAGCGACGAACAGTTGTCCGTGTGAGAAGCAGCTTGTCCTGAGGTAGCCACCCGCAGCCTTCAGCCTTCGGTGTCGGCCCTTGTGACTTGTTGATAATCATCGCAAAGCATACGCTCATAATATAATTTTGGGTAATTTTGGGAAATTAGTGGTATACGCAGTATAAACACTATCTCGCCTATTTCCACCTCTATGACGATTCTCTGCAAAGACACGACTTTGAGCTGGGTTCCGTTACACAGCTTCGGCAGAGTTAAGTTCCGAATTAGCATAATCATTAAACATAAAGCAAAAGGTATTTTAATAAACCACGGTATACTAAAAGATCAATAATTAAATTACCTTTAAAATGGTGAAGGTTTTAGAAAAATACGTTTGATAGATTTTGCGTGATTCTCAGTTTTTTATCTGCGCTAGACATTACAAATTAATTGCACTATGTAATAATAAACATAATCTAAAATATTCCTATAAGGTGTTTATTGAATGCTCTAATTTAACATATATTTTTTCCAAATCATTAACACTACTCGTTTAGACGTGATCTTCAGTATAAAATCATTAAAAGTTGGTTATCGTCGCCTTAATCCCCCCACTTACTCAAGGCGGATTGGCGATTTCAGACGTGCTAAAATGCTGCTCACAAGAAATTTGTAATGGTCCAATAAAACTTTGCCCGAGCCGACGATGGAACTTAGAACCTCAAACATAGCAGTATCGTTTGCGATCACTGTGCTAACGAGGCAGTATACAACATGTAAAAAACCCTGTCCCATCCGTGAGGGGTATAGTACTGAGAGTCTATTTATGTGGTAATTTTCGCCGCATATTTTTTTAATGGGGAATTTTACCGGTTTATTACATGAGGCGCGAGCGGCCGTCGTTGAGCGGGTGTCTACAAGTCATAACTTATGACCCCTGTTGAAAATTTGCAATTTTTTTTTTAGAATTGGAGTAATTTTCGTTAAAAAAAAAGTGAAATAAGAATATCTTTTTTATTTTCAATAATAATAAGATTTTTCATTACTTATTCGTAATGTTGTTGCAGTACGAATGTGCCCCTTTCGAATTAGACAGGGTTTTTACATACTTATTGCATAGTGTCAGGTAGTGAATTTTTGCCTTTTGAGCTCGTACAGGACTTTCTGCTTTAATTTTAATTTGTTTTTATTTTTTTATTTGTGTTTTTATGAGTGTTTTTGTGTGATTTTCTGTACAACACTACTTTCAATCCTTTTTCTTTCTTTCTTTCAAATTATTCGGTAGTGTTTTAAATAATGTAAGGAGCATGTACCGTGCGTCGGATATATTTTGTAGGTTTTATTTTCGTATCCGAGATAGTGCTAATGGAATATTACAGTATTCACTTCCCAAAGGAATACGAAAATTAAGATGATACCTTCTTAGGAATTTCCTGCAGATGTTCTGTATCCTAAGATTCTCTGCATATCAGAGTGGATTGTGTTAAAGTCGCACCATTTTTCTCTCCTACATATTAGATAGATAGAATAGATAGAATATTCTTTATTATGTACACCATAAAAATTACAGACATTAATTTTGAAATTTTACATTCAAACCGTCAAAGTAACAATTTACAAACAAGCTAAGTTCTTAACGTCCCTCGGCAAACCTCGTGTTTCGTCAGTTGTCGGATTTCTATTAGTTGCTGTTTGCACTTGGTGCAGACCGGAAGCTTTTAACCGATTTAGAAGTAAAGAAATAGGAGGAAAGCTTCTAAAGTCGCAGGCACGAAAATAGTTTTACAGCTCTATATAGTTCACACGAAAATCAAAACAAAACAACAATAAAGTACTTAGTTCTGAATTCAAATGATTATACAAGATGAATCTAATAATTGATGGACATGGAAATTAGCATTCGTTTGTATTCGGAAATGCGATGATTCCTGTGGGACATTAAGAAAATAAAAATACTGTAATGGATTTTGAATTGGGCCATTAAGCACCTTTTTCTGAGTTAAAACGTTTGATCCGACTTAAAAGCAAAAACTTCCCCCTCACATAATGCATCAATTAATTTTAACAATGATTTTTCTCCCTTCAACACGTTGTTTTTTTACTAATTTCCATTTTAATATACTACTAACACACGTTACTTTTATAATTCGAGCACGTGCCGTTCATTCCCCGCCTTCAATAACTTCACACGTTAAAAGTTCTCAAAGGAAAAAAAGCTCCCTCTCTTAAGAAAAATCTAAATAACAATATGGATGTAGAGACGAATTGAAATAATTGTATGGGAATCCAAAACTCTTTCAGGCGCGTTATTATTTCAATAAAATTGTTAGGTACTTGTATAAAAATTCGTTGTCATTGAAATCCTTATTACGAGTATTAAAAATACTGCAGTTAGCACAGCACCTGAATACATAACACACGATCCATCACAATCTCACACATCACATTGTAAAAACCATTTATTTTTAAAAGAGTGGAGTTTCTTGTCGGCTCTTCTCCATAGGAAGCGACCAATTGGAACCGTGCACCTAGCTTCTGACGTTTCATAAGTACCCTTGGTATAGTAATCTTATTCCAGGTGCATCGTCTTCATATAATAGTTATATAATTATTGTATATAAAAATTGTAAAACATTTTAAAAGAGTAACAACGGTGGAGTTTCTTGCCCATTCTTCTCCATACGAAAACTACCTTTTGGAAGGAGTGACTAGAATCAATTCTATTTTTTGTAAATTTTGACGTTCAAAAGTGCCTTTTATGTGCCTGATTGAAATAAATTATTTGACTTTGACTTGTAGGTTTATGTGAAATAAAATAATTTGAAGTTGAATCATTTTGAAGGCTAATCCATTGCTTCATAAGTTCGAAAAATTTGTCTGCTCATTAACGTAAATAACGCAATGAATGTTGTTGAACTGTCAAACGAAACAAATTATGATTGACCGTGTGTTACGTAATTAAGGTGGTGTATTACGTGCTACTATTGGTATCAAGCCTTAACAACATCCCAAAAAATTAGTACAGTGATTTTAAATGACTGGCATATACCTAGTCTTACTAAAGACCTATTTAAAATTCACAAGAAAAAAAATAACGATCATCATGCGTGATGAAGGCCATAACCGTAAATAAAATCTAAAAATAAAAATTTATTGACTACACCGGATGCCTATCGATAAATTATGACGGTATTGATAAATTATTAAAGCTTAATCCGTCCATACTAATCCGGCCGTCTATACAATTTCCTTTAAACAGCATTGAATAAAATTCTCACGCGTCGTTTAGTGCTAAAACAGACTGTTCACACATAAATACTGTCAGTTCGTGATTCCACCACATTGTCCAACTTTAACTTAGTTGTTGTGTGGTGTATTCCTGTTGTAGTACAAGTAACAAGCTTTGAATAATTATGTTAATTGTTTTGTCAAGTTATTCAAGTTTTGTCTTGTGCGGTTTAATATTTACATAAATGAGTCCATTGATATTTGGTAACCAGATAAGAATAATCTCGCTTGCAAAATAATTTTTAGAAAATAAGGAAAATTAATTTTAAAAAAAAACATAATCAGCCTATAATTTATCTACTGCTGACACATAGGCTTTCTCTCTGCGTGAAGGAGAGGGCCGAATTAAAATAAATTGAGACAAATAATTCATTAAAGACAAAAGCCCACTATTCGAAAGAATAAAAATTAAAAGTTATAAAATTGTGAAATTGTCTATCTAGGTACTGATGGATGTGAAACATATTTTTTTAATAATGTCCAACTTTGGCGTTCTGAGACCATAAAGTCGACATGTATTTTAATATCAGCATCGATGTCTCAACGCGTAACAAAAGTTTCTCATATAGAGATAGATCTTGTGACTTGCACCATACCCGAACAAAATAACAGAGGAGCCGTTTCTTCATCGCCCACTAACTCTAGTTAAGGTGTTACCTTACCCGTTTACGCTAATAAAGTAGCGTCAGTCGCATACTGATCAAATTCGCCTAACTTCGGTTAATTTATGGCACCGTCAACCTTCTTCCGATCCCCGTTAGCATTAGCAATTGTAATTTCACGATGTTCTTTGCAAATTTTAGATCAATTCCTAAGCTATTCTGCAGCGTGAATGGTAAAAAGTTCATTAGTAATTTTATGATCTTTTTGTGTATGTAGGTGTTTTATGATTCTTGCACGATTTTGTGATGTGAAGTTTGTCTAGGTGAGGCATTTTGTAAGCTAGTTAACTTTCTCAAACAGACTGGCTCAGTTGACTTTCTCATGTCTCATATATTATTTAACATATCTGGATGACCGAGTTTTGCTCAGTTTTTTTTTGGTAGTTTTCTAAAAATGAAACCTAGTTATATCGATTTATCGCCCCCGCATTCCCTGTATACCAAATTTTATGAAAATCGTTTGGAGCCGTTTCCGAGATTCAGATTACATAGTTATATACATATATACAACAATTGCTCGTTTAAAGGTATTAGATGGAAACTAAATTAACTATGGTAAGTATGAGTCGAAAAATTATCGTCTGCAGAACTCAAAAACTAAAAACTTGAAGCATTTATTTCAATTAAACCATTTACGGGCACTTTTGAATTGT